>JAJJWX010003675.1:618796-1237593 GCA_023529315.1 Papaver bracteatum
GATCACTCAAGAGCTCAACAGCTCGCTCTCCCAAGGAAAGGTCAGTCTCAAAACTATAGTACCAGAATATCGCCACAACAATATTTTGGCAAGATTAACAACATTTCTGCGAGCATCACAACGAGTTCTCCAACAACACTTTGCGAGTGTCACAAAATAATGACATAACAGTTGACGATTGAAAAAACACAAAAAGAACATGATTGACTGGCGATGGTTACAATGCTTGCGAGAAGGAATAATATAGCTACTGCGATAATATCGCGGGAGATATCCGAAATTAGAGGACAGCTTAGTTGTAACCAATTATGTAATTTCCTATAAATAGAGATCCAATAGATTCAGGAAAGGATGATGTATTTTTTAAGAGTTGAGAGAGTCTTGAGGAGAGAGACAATTTTAGGAGAGAGAGAAATATTTTGCAGAGAGATTTTTAGAGAGAAAAAAATGTATTTTTCTTTATCATCTTCTTCCCCAAAACTAGATTTAGAACTCCATTAATGGAGATTATCAATTTAAATCAAATATAAATTTAAACAATCATAGTGAAGAATCATGGATGTAGATCAAATTGATCGAACCATGTAAAAATCCGTGTGTCTATTTACAATTTTTAGAATTTTAATCATACTTTCAATATCAAATTAGTTTAGATCAAGAGATTACTATCAAGATATTACAAGGGGTGTGTTGTGGGAAATCCTGCAACTACAAAAACCCTACAGAATTTCTTCATGCTTCATGGTATGTTGTATTATCGAAATCCGGAAGGCTCTCTGTCGAGATGCCTTGGATATGACGAAGCAGAACTATAGCTGAATCATGTTCACAATGAAATTTGCGGACAATCAATGGTGGTAACGCTTTACCGACGACTCCAATGTCTGGGCTATTACTGGACGGAGATGGAGACTCAATCCAGACTACTTCAGAAGTCCTGTTCAAATTTCCAAACACCGCCAAACCAATTGGAAGTTTTTAGTGTGAACCACACTGGGGACTGGAGAGATCCATACATCAATTATCTTCGTGATGGAACAACTTCTGTCAATCAAAAAGATGCTACCAAGATAAAGCTAAAGGCCAAGCGATTCGTATTCTATGAAGGGATCCTGTACCGCAAGAGTTTCGGAGGTAATCTGTTAAGATGCCTAGCTGGGGTGGAAATACCAGTCATTTTGAAAGAAACACACGAAGGGTAACATCAAGAGAAGAGGAAATTGTTTCTCCAGATACACGAGAAATATTATTGGCCGACCATGGAGGATGACGCGGACGATTTTGTTCAAAGCTGCCACAAATGCCAGATTCATGGGAACCTTGTTCACGCGCCTTCCACCCCTTTACACTCAATAAGCAGTCCGTGGCCATTCTACAGTTGGGGACTGGACATTATCGGGAAGATCAACCCGCCCTTATCGAAGTAGCACGAGTACATCATAACCGCGACATAGTACTTCACCAAATGGGTAGAAGCCATTCCCCTGCGTGGAACTACAGGAGCAACAATTGCGGCTTTCATTAAGGAACACATCATTTGTCGTTTTGGCGTACCTAAGCATATCATTACTGATAACGGCACTCCCTTCACCAATAAATAGGTACGAGAGTTACTTGATGGATATGGCATCAAACAGGTTTTTTCCACCATCTACTATCCTCAAGGGAACGGGCAAGATGAAAGTACCAACAAGACGTTTATCCGAATCATCAGTCGAACAATACATGACAATCCTAGGGAATGGCACCACCAGTTACCAATGGCACTGTGGGAATACCGGACATCACCTAGAAGCTCCATTGGAGTTTCCCCATATTCACTTGTTTACGGGGCGGATGCAATTCTCCCGGCGGAGATCAAAATCCCATCATACAGGATTGCGGCAGCGACCGGGATCCACTGGGACGAGGGTGAATCTTCTAACTCCATAATAGCGGAGTTAGACACTCTGGATTTAAGAAGAAACAAAGCGGAAGAACGCACTCAGGTGTACATGAACTGGATTTCCAGGGCATATAACAAAACTGTGAAATCACGTGTTTTCAAAGTGGGAGATTTGGTCTTGAAAACGGCTAAGCACATCCAACAAGACATGTCCGCATCAAAAGTCTCACCAAAATGGGAAGGTCCCTACACAGTGACCAAGTCTTACAATACTGGCTACTACAAGATCATCAAGGTAGATGAAGGTAGGATGGAAGCGGTCATCAATGGAAAATGGATCAAAGCATATCATGCTTGACCATTGTTCACTCTGTCTCGTGACGCTACAATACATGCATTTATTTTCATTACATGTTTGAATCCTCAGTTATATTCATAAATGCATTAATGGAAACCTGTTTCACCAATCAAAAACTAGGGAAATTTATTCCGCAAAGATGTTCAAAAAAAAACTTTGACACAAACGTCACTAACAATGAGGGAATACAGCTACATGCGATTTAGAAGAGGCCATATAGCATATTATAGTTCCTTGAGAGCATCATCTCCAGTCTATCCTGATACCTATCTGTTATTTTCTTCAAGTTATGTACTTCCTGTTCTACCTTCTTTGATTCCGCAGCCAGCGCCTTCTCCTCTTTCAAGATAGCTTCCGCAGCAGGAACAACATTTATGGGGATGCCAGCTCGATCGACCTTGATGATATCAAGACGCTGCCGTAGCCAACCCACGTTAAACTCCATGGATTTGCAGGTATATACCATATCCTCCCACTTTTCGAGGCTTGATTCGGTAACATTGCGGATATAAATCTTCTCCATCTCAGCAACCATGGGAAGAAGGCAATTTACCGTGGTGACCAGAGCAGATGAACAGTGCCGGAACACATTCCTGGTTGCAATGTGGTCGTACTTTCTCCATAACTTTGTGTACAAAGGTAAAAAATCCTTCCGCACTAAGAACCCACCAACGTCTCGGTAGCTGGAAGATAAACACTTCATGTGAACATCGAATGAAAGACCCGTATTGGGGTATTCATAAGATGAGATACCCAGATCAGTATATTCGAGGTCCGCAGGGGTAGGCGTGTTTGAGTTTAAAGGAAGAGGACTGTTTAAGTTGTCATCATCGATAACTGTCACACATGTTCCGGTGGGATATCTCTGCAAGAAGGAGAAGATTATTCACCTGATCATTATGAGGAACAAGCAATTGATCAGAAAAGGAAAGAAGACGAACCGATATGATCTTCTTGACTCGGAGAACATGAGCAGGGGATTCATCATGAAGCTCGGACGCAGACCGCGTACGCTTGACAGAAGAACCTGGGTGATACGAAGAAGACGATATACTGTTGCTCGGCATGTTGGAGAGATAGAGTTTTCAGCAAAAAAAAAATCTATCGGCAGTTTTAAACTCCGCATGCATACTGAAGGAAACCCTAAGGGAGACCGGATCAACTATAACGGAACTCGTCCGATAAATGAGGTCTCAACGCACTAGTATAAAAATGGGCTTAGGTGACAGTTAAAAACTGTCACCAAAATACTTTTGTAACAGTTTTGGAAAAATATTGCACTGTCACCAAAGCCTTTGTTACGAAAGGTCTAGTAAGAAACTGTTACAGAATCAGGATATAAGGTAACAGTTTCTTCATAAACCTGTTACTGTTGAAAACTTACAATAACATTTTTTAAGGGAAACTGTTATCATAAACTTGGTTTCTCGTACTAAGGTAGAAGTTTTTTAATAAACCTGTCACAGTTGACCACGTACAACAACATTTTTAAAATGAAACTGCCATCATAAAACCTCTTCTATGACACATTTTCAGTAAAACCGTCACCAATACACACTTATCAGTAACATATTTTACATACAACTGCTACCATATAATTAGATTTGCAGTGAGAAAATACTACAATTATAGATGATACTTTCAAGTGAAGATGGAGCTTAAAAAAAATTGTATTTATCTGATATTCAAGGTTCAACACCATTACAATATAAGACAAAATTAAATAGATATGTTATATCATTCTTTTTCATTACAATAAAAAATATTTCCTGGAACTCTAATCTTTAAAGTATCTTCAACTACCTCAGATTTCTTGAACTTTCATCCTCTAAATTAGCTTATGCTTCCTCTTGTGTGGAGATCTTGTTCTTGTCATTAGTAGAAGAATTTACGCAGGCAACCATCATTTAAACTTATGAATCAAAGAACTCTAGATGCATGCAAAGTAGATCACATTTCCATATATTAAAAGATCGCCAAGACCGAACATCCTTCTTCCTATGGCACATTAATTTGTGAACTAGTAGTCATGGAAATGTGAAAAAATAATATTGTATGATGAATAATGCATCCCATGAATTCAACTATTCAAAATACAACAGATAAAAGTGAAATATCACATTGATGTGTAACCATCTGTTTAGCTATCTTGTAGTATTGCAGTAATTTACTCCTATATCCAAAGAACCTTTAGATCGTATCAAAGAGAAACTAAGGCTTACTTGAAACCAGATGATATAGTAGTGGATGAAGAACTTCTTTGGAAACATTGATGTGTAGTTGCAGCCATATGACAGAGATTTCCTGTAGCAAAGTTCTCACTTATTAAGGATCACATTACCTATATAATAAGATTAATAAGATAGGTAATAATTGTAAACACAATTTAAATCACTGCATACAACAGAACATGCCAAGTAAGGTAATCAAGTAAAGAAACGAGCATCTTGTATCTCGTCCCGAATTTTTTTTATGTTTTCTTAGAATGGAAGGAAAAAAAATTGATGATATATATAAATATTGCATCTTAGGAATGCACTATTCAAGATGTAACTGAGAAAGATACAATGTAAACACACAAAATATATATATATATATCATGGTGACTAGTAGGAACCGATAAGAGTAGTTGACAAAGATGGACCCATGAAATGAATAATGAGACATTATATATATGCTTACTTCAAGCACTATGGAGCATTCAAAATTTTGCTTCTTTGTAATATTGTCCTTCACTTCACTATTAACAAGTGGTCAAGTACTTAGCAGTATAGATCAAATTTGCATTAAATTAAACTAATGATAATAAAACTATCTTTCAGGGCTAAATACAAGTGTGACTACTTCTATTCCCTTGGTAAAGCAATAACATGCTGTCATACAGTAAAAGTGACACTTGGTAAAAAAAAAATCTAACCTTGTAGCTAAGCCCGACCATGTATTCTGATTGATCCTCCTGTAATCATGGTAGCTTCTATTCTTTGCATCTTCCCTAAGCTTGTCTTCCCTTATGCCAGATCCCCGATTTTTCTTTCGCTACATTTCTTCTGCATATTGGCGCGACAAGCTAACTCTTTCTTTCCTCGGCATCTTAGAATATCTAGGATAGACTTTAAAAGTTGTTTAGACAATTGACAAAGAAGTAAGAATAGTCTCCCCATCTGTACTCACTCTATCACTTGCTTATGCGGTTATGATCTCAGCTAACAAAGCTTGGAATGCAGGCGCACCACGCTGGAATATCGACAACATTTTTAGATCAGATAACAAATATAGATACAATTAAGGTCGACCCGCATGATACAAAATACCAACTATTAAAACAAATAAATGAAATCACAAACCATTTATATTTGGCCAATGGAGCACCTCTTGTATGAGATAATATTTAATAATAACACCACTCAAGCTCCGTAGGAAGCACACTAAACAAATGATAATTAGACACCTCACTAACCTCAATGTCTGATACTGACAAATTAAAGGATTCAAAACCAACTTTTATGTAGAACAATGGCACATGGATTTGATTTTTATGAAAACCTTGTGACAAAATATCTATTTCACTAATATAGATAGAAACCATGTAATCTTCCATAAGAGATACCAGGCGTAGAAAGCAACAAAATCCATCAAACAACATTTATAAGCTAAAGTACATGTCATAAGTCACCCACACAATTACGTCATACAGTGACTTATCATTATCCCGGAAACACTTCTCTGCATAAAATTTGTCTAAATCACCACGCCTTTGAGGATGTCTTTTCGGTTCATACTTTGACTCTGTCCAAGATGCATAGAAAAATGTTGAATATACCTTAATGAAATTAAACTAAGGAAAAAAAATAACCATAAATCCAAGTTAAAATCAGTTTGAATGCACCCATCCTAGACTAGCAGGAAATTGAATTTATATATCCTTTATCTCACAGTATATAATTGAAGCTAGATGTTTTAGCTGCTTTTAGTGGTGGAAGAAGCCTGCAAGTAAATAAATTTTTTTTTAAGTAACCGGTTTAATGTGAATGCTCAAACAATCCTTTCGAAAGAACAACAACGTGCGGTTTAGTCTCTGACCTGTAGGCCATATTGAGATGGGATATTTTCTTAGGGGGATTCTTGTTCAAACATTCAGTACTTGGCACTAATCTTCCAAATTAAGAACACCTTCATTCAAATATCCAAAGATAAGCAGGTTTGAGAAGATATCTCGGCGACTTATTGAAAACCACTGGTAAGTAAGCATCAACATTAAGAAAAATATAAATCATCCATCTCTTGATCTTGCACAATTAGTGCCTTCTTTGATATCCCACAGATGGTCCCTTCTCCCGGTGTGACATGATAGGTTGAAAGTAGCAGCATTTATATTGAAAGAAATGAACAATGAAAGAACTAGTTGAACATTTAGAATAGATGAACAACACTTACATGTAGAAAATATACCCACCGAAGATCACAGATCACTACTTGAATCCAACTGTGAACACAAAATTAACAATTAGGAAATCAGAATAACAAGCTTGAATTCCTAAAATATCAAACGAAAAGACTCAAAAATCAAGTTCTATCCAAAATCATCTGAAAAAGTAAGATAAACCCAAATCATAAACTGGAAATTTCACCAATAAAAAATCGAAAACTTATAAACCTTGTAAGAAATTACATACTTAACAATCGCGACCACCATCAAGAACCGAATCAACTAATTTACTCGATACATCATTTTTCCTGATAGAATAAATAGAGAGACTCATGTAGTTTTCTAATGTAGTTAAGGAAGAGAGAGCTTTAAATCTCGATTCCTTCATACAAGAACAAAATGGAAAAATCACAGAGCAATCGAGAGACGTAAAAGATTGAAGTAAAAGATAAAATCATAAAACCTAGATTGCAGTTTAAGATTAGATCCCAGATTTTGTTAAGGGAAAAGACCATGAGAAGAGAGATATGATGAGATCTTCTTGCACAAAGATAAAAATTTCCGATTGCCGAAAGAGATTAGGATTTTCATTTAATGGAAGGAAATTGATCAGGATGGTGATGGTATTGAGAAATTGGTTAACTTATTCTTTTGGGGTTTCCAATTATAAAAATGAAAGGAGGGGTCGAGACTGACAAAACAGACCCACTAACATAACCGACCATAGCAGATAATGACTATATAGGGACTCAAACTACCAACATCGTGCGCCTGAGAATGCTATGGTTGCATTATATGAATAATAACAGTTTTTAATCAGAATTGTTATTTATAGATTTACACTTAGATAACAGTTTTTACGTAGATTAGTTACAAAAGATTAAGAATAGCAGCAGTTTTATAACTGTTATTATACATCAGCATATAGTAACGTTTTTCTATAAGAACTGTCACTGTGTAATCATTCAGTAATAGTTTAAAAACTGTCACCATTGTTCACCATTATTGGTGTGAGTTTTAGTAAAAAACTGTTACTTATATCTGATAGGTTCTTCTTTTGTAACAGTCCATTAGTGAAATGTCATGGTTTTGTATATTGAACTGTCACCAAATCCCATATTTGTACTAGTGACGTCGACCAGGTCGTACTTCTCCTCCAAACCCTAATTAGGACTCCCAGGGCGACGCCTGAAAAGGTCGACCTATCCGGTAAATATTCATTCACTTTAGCTTGGTCATTTTAGTGTACAAATTCTTCACCATCTTATACCTACCCCACAATAGTGTAACCATTATTTGCTAGGCAGGGGACTTAATGTTGATGGTGGATTTTCATTTAAGGGTAAAATTATAAAACCTAAAAATTATGCGCTAACATCTTGTAAAAGATAAGGCCATTAATAAGTGATGGATACTCCTTCACTTTATTTAATTCACCTAGAATGGAGCATGTGACAACAATCCCATTCTGTGAATAAAATACATGAAATTCATCCAAGTTGGAGCATGTAGCAACAATCCCATATACCTTGTGAATTTTCAGCATTATTAATTAATACGCAACCATCCTTGTATTTCCTGTACTCATTATCAATGTGGCATGATGACTGAGTATTGCTCTCAGCAGAGCAACACGAATCTTCAAGCATTATAATGAAACATGTACGAAATACACGTACATGCTGCAACTCACGGTGTGTTATACTAGCCTAATTGAGCCACTCTCGGTGTGTTATACTAGACCGATTGAGCATCCGGACTGACCGTATCATTCTGGATATGATCAAGACCATCCAAATCCACCAGTATGATTGGATGGCCCGGATCGATTCCATAATCCCCAAGAAGGTATGGAATATCCGCTTCCGAACCAATGCGGGCCCCTCATGGTCGGCCTCCCCTTGGCCTATCTTGCCAAAACGTCCAAACCAAAGCAGTATGGATGAAAACCCTAAATTAGGGTTTGCGGCACATTACATGTGTCGCAAAACTGTCTCAACCATCCATCTTCGCAGGTATAGATGGAGGGTGTTTATGTAGATTCAAAGGGCACGGAGTATGTCAACACAATCACCATGGGCCCACCTACATACCTGACCAATCGGTAAGGACCAACAATGGTTGGTCATTCCAAATCGTGCGCCTGGATGGAGCATGACGCACGGCCTTGAAATCCAAAATTAGGGTTTTGAATCACGAGCGTCCATTTTCTCCGGCACGAATGGAGGGTTCGAGATAAGATCAAAGCAGGTCTGGTCATACCAACATGACCACCGTGGACCCGTATATCCCCTCACCTGATCGGCCAAGACCGAACTCCCTTTTTCTCCTCGGTTCGCGCGCTTCCAACATGCATGGTCGCTCCTTCCAAATTGCAAACTAATCTCAGCCGCTCGATTTCGCCGAACGAATTGAGTGGCTTAGATCATGTTTTCGTGGGATGGTAAGTCATAGGTGTGAGCACCATCCTACCACCTACACGTTGGAGATCGACTAAGTCTGGTCGTCTTGGAACGCCCGCCCAAAGTTGGTACGGCGTGCGGCTTTTGCGGCACAAATTTTCTGTCGCAAATTTATCTCATCCACACAACTTCACAGGACGAATTGAGTGGCCTAGATCACACTTCCGTGAGACAATGAGGTATGGGCGCCTACACCGTCATGTTGTCTACACACATGCATGACCGGCCTAGCCAAAGTTGTGTCCCAAGCTTGGATTCGACCAAGCTAAAAAGTGATGCTTGCACACCTTTTCATAAACCCTAATTCCATCAACGGTCGCAGATGAGTGTCTCAAAGATCATCTCGTCCGTCCAACTTCACCGGCTTGGATATACAGCCCTGGTCAGGAGTTAATTGGTCAGTATGGCGTCATGGTAATCACCACCCGTTACTCTACCACACCATGTGATCGGTCAAGGGAGGGTTTTCATGCGCAACTTCCAAACCATCACATGAAGTAGGCTGGAAATGAAGTTACTTTGAGACTCTCAAATAGCGATGCTTCATACATGCTGAATATACTCGATGCAGTACCTGCATAGTATACACACGATACTTCACAAGTATCAATTTCCTAAATAAAGTAGAATTACATGCTACTTTATGTGGGTCCCACGATCCACACACTTGAAACATCAATCATGTCACAAAATGGGGGATACATACTGGGGGATTGGTCTGGAGGCTTACAGCATGCAGTGCACAACGCGCCATCACAAGAACGTGTTAGGAAGTCACAGACGGTTAGTGATGATGGGAGAAGTGGGAAAGCCTGGTCGTTTGACACCAACACACTACTCCACTATTCCATCACTCCACTTTCTCCACTTCCCACGAGATACGAAGGTTAGGCTAAAAGACTTGTATAAATAGGTTCTCCACCCTATTTTTCAAAAAGAAGGAACAGAAGGAGACGAGATAACAGAGGAAAGTGTTGATATAATCGTATTCAAACACCGGAACTGATACAAGTCATACATAGCCAACACCTTCACAATCTCAACACCTTCTTCACTTCCCTCCCTAAGATCAACCCAATCTCCTTCACTTTGTGACCGAAACAAGTCTGGAACGACCATATCTTGGTTTAGGCCGGACTTGCACAGATTGATCTCTCGAATCTACAAGCACTCACCGCACAGTGCATTTGTTTAAGGTTTAGATTCATTCCTCATCCACACCCCAAATTACCAAAATCGGCAGGAATAGTTTTCACCCATAAACAGTACCCATATTTCTTTGATGTTCCACCTTGCCGCTCTTGGCAGGTATCTATCATCTGGTAACGTCAGTGGTTTCACCAAGTGAGTATGCTCCGCGTACAACAACTGTAACAAAATAACATCAATAGAATCAAATACAGAATCTTAAATTGACAGTACAGGAAATATGTACTTGAAAAAAAAAGCTTGTACTACCCAATCATACCAGCAAATAGACGACACAACCAGTTATGTCCTCGGGAATGTTGTAGTTTTGATTGATTTTCTTCTCTAAGAAACTATGTATCAGATCAGGCCAAGATACATTATTTGACTTCTCGAGATCATCAACTAAACCAAAGTACTTTTCTTTAAGTTTATGAGCATCTTTTGTTGTAAAAAAAAAAGTAATACACATAAACATGCACAGTAGATTAACCATATCTTCAATAGCTTGTTCAGTTTCTACTCTTGGTATCCTGTACTCATATCTTCATCATCTTCAGTATCAGGTTCTTGTTCATTTCAGTATCATCCTCATTGTCTTTATCACTGTCTTCGCTACCTTCAGATTCAGAATTCTTCATCTTGATTCAAGTACGCTTAAGCAGGTTCAGGATCGCATTTTGTAGCATTGGTCTTATAACCATGCTGTTGTCACCAAAGTGTCTAATGTAGAATGGTTTCTGTCTACATCCACCGCCTCCCATCAAAATGGTGTCATCATTTTTTCTTCCTTCCATTCTTGGCATTCCAAACATTAGACCCATTTTTTCTGGTGTCGACGTGACAATGTATGTTTCACCTCTTCTAACAAACTCAAATGTGAGCTCATTCTTGACTCGACCCCTTTTGTAACACTTTAAGTACTTTTTAATGGCACCTTCCAACTTTTTCCAATATCTTTCTGTGTACTTAGTTTGCTAGAACATCAAGAATATCTGTCCATAAGAAGATTCACCTATCTTTTGTAATTGGGCTTCACTCAAAGTATAATTACTCGCCTTCATTTTGGCAACCAGGCTATGTAATGTTGTGAAACCAGACCTATACAACTTCCTAACATATTTTGGCACAACCTTACCTGTAAAATTTAATTGGTTTTATTTCAGTATAGGAAAATTTAATTGTTTTTGGAACAACCTTATGTAATGCACATTCATCATCTTAGAAACACAAATAATCATTATTGGCCTTATGTACTGCATATCCAAAGATCATTATCACATAAAGGAAAAAACAAGTAGATGAATAATAAAGAAACTAATGATTTTAGAGTACATAAACACTACAAAGTCTCAGTATTGCAAATATAGGCATGCCATGAACTGTTATTCAACAGTTTTTGAATTATGACAATTTATGTGCCAGAAACAAAAACAATGGTAAATACACACATAAACAATATTACCCATTCACTATTGGACTTATGTACTGCCAAAAAATAACCTAATTCATAAAAAACCTCAGTGTTTGATATATGTACAGGTGGTTCTATGTATCAGAAGAAAAAAAACACATTGCATATCTCTTTTGATTGTTATTCAACAATTTTTAGTTATATACTTCCAATTCTAAGTGCTAAAAACACGAACTAGAAGTTCTATGTAAACCAGGATGGGTATTGTTCATTTTTTCATCAGTACGTCACATATGTACTGATGGATCTATGTTCCAGAAACACAAAAAAACACACTAAAAGTGTTAGAAATAATAGCTTTTCTCTTATTTGCTGCTTTTTTACTCTGTGTTCTTCCTTTTCGGCTTATTAAATCTGGAGATTCACCGTCCGATGAACTTTTAGCAGCTTTCTTCTTTGATTTTGGTGTTGCAACCTTTTTACTCTTTTTCCTCGTTGATTTTCGTCTTGAAATTCTTGAATCATCTTCTTATGACCTAGGAGCAGTTCTATCATCCATTATTGTTTCTTCTTCTTGGATTGTTCTTTTGATGAACTGGGTTTTAGAATTATCATTAGGTCCATAGTTTTTTGAAACTAGCAAAATGACCAGTTTACCCTAGTACTAAACACGTGTGTAGGATGCTCCACTTTCTTACGGTTTTATTTCCTGTAGAAAAACTGCTGAAACTGTCAGAAATTCATTTAATGAATTTTGACGTTACTTCACAGAGAGAAATCAGAGAGAATCAAAATGATTGAGATATAAACAGATCTCAAAATGTTATAACTAACTTAGTGGGCTTAGGACCAAACAACAAATTTTCCTTAAAAAATACAATCAAGTAGGAGAACTTTAAAGTAGACATATGGGCTTATGGGCACTATTCACAAAGACCAACATTATTTACTCATTAGAGTTTCCTGTGTTGTTAATTATATGGGACGATGTTGTATCACCCATATCCAATCCATTAATAATAATATCGAGGATTTGAGATTTTTATTGGCTTGGTGAGTATGATGGTTGTACAGACGATGTTGCTTGTACCTGAGTATTTTCAAATGAAGCATTCAAATTGGAATTCATATGTTCAAGTATAATACAGATATAAAACTGATGAGAAATCCTTCCATAAGAAATACATGACCAAAGGATAGAGTAATAAATATTGTGAAATGCTTTACTAATTAACAGTAGGAGACTGTATATATATTACCTACCAGCTTCTCATAATAACCTTCATATATGTATAATATATTATAATCCTCGTGATTGGGCTTCCATTGGATGATGTTCCCCCCATGTCCAATCCATTAAAAGATGGATCAGGTATCCACTCGTCAAATTGCGGATTAAATCAGATAAAATCTTCGGACTTAGGTGTTTTCCTCACCGCTGGTTGTCGAAAAGATGGATCGAGTATCCACTCGTCAAATTGCGGATTAAATCAGATAAAATCTCTGGATTCAGGTGTTTTCCTTACCCCCTGGTTGTCGATTTTGATAGTTATTGGGCCTGTGAAGCTAAAAAAGTCAATCAAAATGAAATAATTATAGTATAACTTTTTTAGGGGCTTAAGAATTATGAGGGGTTACATTTGGATTATAAATAGTAGGAAGAGGGGTGTGTAAATGATTAAGTTTTCCTTTGTTTTTATTTATTCCCTTTTTGCCGCTAACAAACAAAATCACTAATGGTGGGTTTGATTGCAGAATTTACAATTTCCAGGAATTTGTGATCCCACGAGATTACAAATTCGGGGATTCATGTAAATCCCTCGTATGTTTGGTAGATTGATGGGATTCATAAAATTTTCTTGTGTTAAAGTCCATGTATTGTTTGACATTGCCCTAAGAAGCTAGAAATTGTATATATATGAGATTTGGACTAAAAAAAGGTGGGTCCATAAATCCCCTGATAAGTTTCACAGCAAATCTTAGGGGGGAGGGGTCGGACTCCATATGAAGGATTTGCTGGAAAAGTGAATCTCGTCGGAAACGTAATTCCAGGGATTTGGACAACCAAATGTAGCGAGGGAAACATAATTCCACCAAATCCCATCGACCCATGAATCCCATCTTTAAAGTTCTACATCCAAACCCACCATAAATGTTTTTTGTTTGCCACTATGGAGGGGATTCGCTCTGCCCTAAATTTTATTTAGAATCAACTAGGTAACTCAATCGTCTGACTACGCTCAGCTGTGTCGAAAAAATTAAAACCTAGCCAATTGTGATTATTGTTTGTACCATAAGTAAAAATACCACTTAATGGGCCAAATTGATACTTGAATCATCCTTTGGGTCCACATCCAAGCCCGCTGATCAGTTAACCAAGGCAGCCCACCAGTCTACACAGACCAGTCAATGTTCAGAGTTAGTCAATGGTCAAAGTCGGTCAACATCCGGTCAAGGTCAATGGTCAGAGTCAACGGCCAGTCAATGATCAAAGTCAACCATCGGTCAACTATCGAAGTCGGTCACACCCCTAGCCAATTTTCGGTCTTATAGCCAGCAACGCTGCCAACCAATTCCCAGCCAAAGACTCTTCCGCACTGCCAACCGGTTTCCAGTCATATCGCCAGCAAGCCAACCATGCTGCCAGCCAGCCCATCAAGTCAGCTAACCAATTATACTGACAGCCAGCTTCTACCCATGAAGCCAAACCAGTCTGCCAGCCAGCATCCTGCCACACTGCCAGTCAAGCCAGTCTGCATCCATGCCTACCATATGACCAGTCTGCTAGCCTGCCATTCAATCCATCCCGCCAGCCATTTCAGCAAAACAGTTTCAAGCGAATTTATCAAGGGCCATAAATGGATAGTTTCATACATAAATCACCATTAAGTCATGCAGCATTAATCCCGACAGTTACATACAGATTTATGATAGAGACATAAAGGAGGCAGTTTCATACAGATTTATGATAGAGGCATAAAGGAGGCAGTTTCATGCATATTTTATGAGGGAGGCATAAATGGGCAGTTTAATGCCATTTATGTTGATATTGAAATTTAGATGTAAAAATGTATAAATAGGGAGAGCAGAAATATTTTAAGGAGGGGGGCCAAGAGGAGAGGAAAATACAATGTAACACAAAACATGAATGAAATTATTCTCCCCAAGGGGATTCACCCGTGGACGTAGGCAACTATGCCGAACCACGTTAAAACTCCGTTTTTCCTTCCGTTCTTCAAATCAACTTCTAACACCAAATTCACATCCAAACTATCCATTCTTTGTGTTTCGTGCCCGAAAGTGATTTTGGGTACAAACAATTATATTTTTCAAATCACAAATAATCGACTAGATCATAACCATGCCTGTAATTCCTAATTTTTTTCACATAAGAAATACACCATCATGAACAATCAGCTAGGTTCGATAACCAATACCTACCTAATTATAATTGTGATCTTCTAAAAAGACGAGGGTACCCAAATACAACACAATCTTTTAATATTAACCTATAAGTCATATACCTTGTGTGATTGTCTATGGATGAAGTCGAGATAATACGACAACAAGATATTTACTTTACAATAGTTACGGTAATAAAACTGATTGACTATAGGATCAAATAATAAGATTCCAAAAAAGGCTTAAAGGGTTGTATTCTTCCGGGAGATCCGACACTATATAGAAATTTTTAATCCATTCGGTTTCCTCCTCAACATCCGCTTCTATTTTCTCTTGTCTTACACGTTCGTATATTTCTTTAGTTTCTTTGTGATATTTTGCTACCTCTTCTTCTTCTTTATTCCTTTTAAGTATCTCTTATTCCATTGCAGCAATTGACTTGGTAGTTTCTTTCTTCCTTCTAAGTTTTTCTTATATAATGGCAATTGAGTTGGTGGTGGATGATAATGGAATTCTTATTGGAGGGGATAGTTTGTTCATTTTAAATTTTTCTTCTTCCATAGCAACAATGAACTCGGTAGTTGGTGATGGATTTTCCATTGGAGAATAGGTGGGTAAAGCTTGCATCTCTCTTAATATAAATAGATGAGGACCCAACGGCTCTTTTTCCACTTTACTAAGCCGGTATTGTTGTTACACTGCCAGCAACGTTATCATGACCATTATATGTCACTACACTACAGCCGCCATTGGTAACAAATTTAAATTCAATGCCGGAAAAATTACCGGCGTTGATTGTATATATTCGACTACCATGATGGGACTTGATTCATTTTGTATAGAGAACCATTAAATTTTCCACTGATTGCCGGCATTGTCAGAAACCTAAAAAAATGCTGGTATAGCAGCCCTGTGATAGGTGTAGAATACATCGTATTTACTATTTAGAGTTTATGCTTTCTTTGTTATTTTTCTTGTAAATTATGTACTTTACGTGTGTTTTTGGTGTATTAGGTGCTTTGGAGTCGTTTGGAGCAAAAGAATGAGAAATTAGCCATTTGGAGCGAAAAAGGCAAAAAGGTCATTTCACTGCGAACACTATCTGGATCCCGGTACTGGTTAAGGGGTAGCCATTTAGGTGTCCCTTATCATCTGAGTAGGTGTAGATAGCCTGGGGTGTGATTAATAGTGGGTGCAAATAACCATCCACATTCAAGACTTACATCTAGATCGAGAGAAGATTTTCTCTCCCAAACTTTCTTAAACTAAAAACGCAGAACACAGATTGAATCTGTGATTTCATTGAGACGGCATTGTTTGAAATCAGAACAAGAGATGCAAACAAAAATGGAAGATTATGCTGTGGTGGAACCATATCTGTGATTGAGTATGTGATGATTTGGAGTAATGGGTGTTGGTTCTGTGATGAATTTGAGATTGATGGCCGAGACTGAGAATGAAGAATTGAAAGGCTAAGACGATATTCAAGTCCGTTATTGGGTTAGGATAAATGGGTTTTACTGAATTGGAAATCTCAATCGAGAATTCAGTGAAGAAAGAATCAGGAGAGGAAGTTGATGAAGCTGTCAGTTATGCCATTACAAATCGGTGATGGTCGGAAGAGGAATTAAGGCTATTGAGAGTCTATGAATGATTGTAATACATGGGTTTGTCTCAAGTCCAGGGAAGGAGTTAAGGAGAGCTTATACAACAGCAGAATCGTCGCTTCTGAGTTACCAATTTCACGCACAAAAGGTGTTTGATTAAATGCTCGAAAAAATGTTGGTGTGGCTCTGGTGCAAGGGAGATATATTGTTGCTGGTGGTGAGTAAGAGACTGATCATGAGCTGCAGGGAATGATAGTGCGTTGCAGGTGAAAGAATTAAGCAAGGAAAGAGGCCAAGATGATCTAGCTTATGCTGCTGCTACTGGATTTGAGAATGAGGCAGGTGGATTGCAGGTTGAACTGGAGGTAGCTCGACTGGTTAGCTGATTTGGGTTCAGGTAGAGCTTCAAATGGGGTATGTTGGTGTGCACTGAGTAATGTTGCAGTGGGTTGAGTTGTGGTGATTGTGGAATGGAGAGCTAAGTGGTGTTGTTGGTCTGAACTGGATGGGTATGACTCAGCGTAGTCATGAGAAGATGCAGAATCTACAGAAAGTGGAGATTCAATTGATTGTGGTTAAGTCATGGAGGGTGATGGCTTGAAATGGTGAGTGTTTGGCAAAGGCTAGAGCTTATTTTAGAAGTCAAGATAAACATGGAACATTGGGTACCAGGGGTTTACTGGATTTGGTCTTAAGCCATTGAATGAATCTTGTGCCGACAAGTTAGGAGAGTCCCAAGGCAATGGTGGTTACAGGGAGTTGCAGGACGTGGAACTCAGGGAGGTGCTTAAGGTAATGGAATGCAGGAGATGATTAATTGCAGCTGAGTAGAAGAGTTGTGACAGTGTGGTTAGCAGCGTTCCTAATGGTTGAATGAAAAAGTTGTTTGAGAAGAGGCTTGGGTTTGGCATAGGTGCAGTAGAGACCAATTACAAGGATTGCTGCGATGATTACAGTGGAAACAATGCAAACTTAGGGAGATTGAACTGAGTAGTGGAGCTGTTGCTGCTTGTGGTGATGCTTGATGGAGCTCAACAGTTCAGGGAAGGTGGTGCCTTGCACTGAAAATGAATTGAGGAGATGCTGTTTAGGAGCAAGAACTGAAGTGCATTGCAAGTGGATAAGTAGAAGAAGTGGCTCGAGGTGGTGGTATCTGGTTGTGGTGAATGTTGTTACAGGTTTTAGAAGAAGATGGGTTGTGGCAGTGAGCTGAGCTTTTGAGATAGAGTTGCTAGTGTTGTTGATATTGTGGCAAGTTGGTAACTTAAGTGAGGTTGTGTGTGTGCAGCTAGTGCTTGTGGTATGTGTCGCAGAGCTGGAGATGATTGAGTTTAAGATGGTCAGCTGAGAAGCAAGGAAAGTGGCTTAGTGGCAAAAAGATGCAGTTATGCTGTGTGCAGTATGAAGTTGGTAAAATGGATGAAAAGGGATTGAAGTGGAAGTTACATCTGTATAATTTTATCTGGTAGCAATGAAATAGGGAGATAGCTTGGCAAGGTCCGGCCATCATGGCTGAGACAGTTCTGGCCTGGCAAGATGGCCTGCAAAATGGTTATGACCAGTCAGCCGAGTTAGCTAGCTTACTCGGTCCAACTCAGCTCATTGGCCTTGACTAATTGACTGACGGAAAACTGACGGTTTGACCGTTAGTCCTAACGGTGGACTGACGGAATAATCCGCCGACGGCAGTGAAATTTTAGATGACCGGCGGCGACTTTTCTCGCCGATTTCTGGCCAAAAACCCAGTTTTCCGGCGAGCATTTTTGGGACAGAATTTCTACACGGGTTTCTATCTCTTGTGGGCTTGGTGGACTTCTAAATAATGGACTTTGAAGACTAGACCTAATTTTGGAACAAGGAGAGCTATAAAAGGAAAACTTCTACAACTTTTGGGAGATATCTTATTATCTTTGAATATATCATCTACTACTTTTGTTTCTAGGGTTTGTGAACATGATAGGGTTTCTCTTTCTTCTTTTTATGAACTCCATGAACATGAGCTAGAGTTTTATTATTGGTTATGGAATAATTGGATTTCACATAATATGGTTTTTGATATGATAAATTAGTTTTGTCTCCATACTTTATCATTTATGATTCACTGTTTATATTGTTATATGATTTGAATGCTTGTTTGATCAAGTCGCGAATTGGTTGAGTTTGTTTTCATCTCTATTGCTAGATTAGGGTTTGTTATACGTAAAAGTGATAGATTCCTGATTGCAAGTAGCATAAATATGATTATGGTTTGTAGTGATATATTCTTATGATCATATGTGAATGATAACCTTTGTTAAATTGAATTAGTGCGCTTTCCACGTTCAATTGCTTTGATTGGCCTGATTTCATAGAACTTAATGCATCTAGGGAATTAAACTTGATTACTGATTTTACACGTTAGGTTGTTCTTTTAGATAGAACTCATACTCGCATATTTTAATGTGTTTGTTGATGACAAAAGGAGATTAGCGGGATATTCTTGCGATCAAGATATTCTAGGGATTTTGATAAAAGTTGAGATTAAATATCAATTCTAATTATTGTTTTGAAAGCATGTTAGTGAATGAAGATGAATCCTTAACCAATATCTTTTCTATTTGAATTGACTTGATTATTTCTTTATTTGTTTTTATTTTATTTTAGCTTATAAAAATCAGAAAACCCCCGGTGTTATTTATAAGAAACCAATAATATTTTGACAACCTAGTCCTCTCTGTGGGATCGATCCTTTCTTGCCCTTGCTATATTTATATTTTGAGTAGTAAGAAAGTGTAAATTATTTTTGACGCATACGACAGCGATCAAATTTTGGCGCCGTTGCCGGGGAGGCAACGGTTGTCACTTGTTTTGGTTTCTTATTTTTGTTTTTTAGGTTTGTTTCTTAGTTTTGTTTTTGTTTTATTTTCTGGTTTTAACCTTGGTTTGAGAACTCTTATTTCAGGTACCTATTATGGACGGAGCATATTGGAGCAATCAATACGGTTATCAACCTCAACAACAATATGACAACTATCACCCTTATGGGGAGTACAATCAAAACCAATCCTTTGGTTATGGTCAATACTCCACATACCCTTCGGGTTATTCTCATACATATCAACCTTCTTATGGTGGTTATGTAAGTGAGCAACCACAAAGAGGGGAGAATAGTTGTGCTTCTCTTAATTTTTCCTCTAGTTTGGTATATGAGATGCATCGATTTATGGCCAGCATGGAGTCAATTTGTAGACAACCAAGCATGGAACAACTTTCATCGACCGAATGTGCTAATAGTATGTTTGGCCCAATTTCTGATCGTAGTTATGATCATTCACCCATTCAAAGGGAAGATAATTGGCCTAGCAATACTGAGGTAAGTGATTCTACTTTGTCTATGTCGAATGAGTTTTACCAACAAATGGAAACCTATTTTCATAATTTGAATGGATCACTCCAAGAGCTTCAAAAAGATGTTTCCAATTTAAGACAAGGCATTGAAGAATGCAAAGAGGATATGCAAAATTCTGCGAAAGACCAATCTTTGGGAAGTGGTAACCAATTTTATGATAGTGACGATGACTATGAAAGTACATCGCTTAAACCAATTTATGGTGACATCCCCGAGGAGTGTACAATGGAGTCTTTTTGCAATCAAGGTGAAGTAGAAAAGGACCAACCTTTGGAGATATTGGATGACATTAGTGTAGTTGACTCAATCCTTGATCTTTATAATGATCAAGAACCTATTCAAAAGGTACATGAGTATGATGAAACTAGTGTTTTACAAGATTTTGCAACATGGTTTGAGTCTAATGAAGAGGAGTATGTTGAGAATGTGACCGTTATGACCACTATTGTGGAAGACCCAATTGAACTTGTAAATGATTGTAATGAAGATGTTTATGTCGAGACTTTGGTTACGGC
This sequence comes from Papaver bracteatum, assembly GCA_023529315.1. Taxonomy (NCBI): domain Eukaryota; kingdom Viridiplantae; phylum Streptophyta; class Magnoliopsida; order Ranunculales; family Papaveraceae; genus Papaver; species Papaver bracteatum. Next base: position 639,442 of record JAJJWX010003675.1, read on the forward strand.
AGAAACGGATGAAGAATGATTGCAAGGTTTGATAGAGGACCATGATATATAAGAGGTGAATAATTCACTTGAGTTTTTCAAGGATGAAGAGGATTCCGTACTAAAAGAGATTGTGCAAGGTTTGTCTAACCCTTTGCATATTAATTCTTCTCCTTTACCTCTTATTGGTTTGAATATATGTGCTTCGAGAACATTGTTGAATGATTTTTTTTCTCGATTTCCGCCATTAGAAAAACTTGATTCTCATACTATGCAGGTTTTGGAACAAGAAACCGTGGAAGTACCCGACTCCTATATTCTTTATGCACTTCCAAGGGTGGACAAGAATAAGTGTGGGGGAAACTTTTACCGGTTAATAGCTTCGTTTCTATTTTATATTACTAATATTTGTATGGAGATAGTGTTTGCAAACCAGGTACTATGGATGGATCCCCAAATTTTTGGGTTGCTAATGTATGGGGAATGATTCTTTCAAGATGCTACGTCGGGCTGACGACTTAAAACCAAGCGCTTAGTGGGAGGCAACCCACCGGTTTTGTATCTCTTATCCTTTTGCTTTTTATTTTTGTTTCGTTTATTTATTTTTTATTGTTTTCATATCATATTTGCATCCCCATGTTTAATTTCATTGAGTCCCTAATCTATCTTATAAGAGAATTATGATGAATACCTTTTCGTCAGAAAATTTAAGACTGCGCGTAGTTCAGTCCAGAGACCATAACTGTCAGACCGTTTATCAAAATACTGTGAAATTTTGACATTGTGTAGAAAACACGTAGTTGAACAACTTTTGGGAAATGGATTTTTTCCAAATTCTATACCAATTTGCACAGTGTTTGCGTTTTATATGTTGTTACGTCATAATTCAGAACTTTCGGTTTTACACATTGAGGACAATGTGAAGTTTAAGTGTGGGGGAGCATTTATATGTTTGTATAGTTTGTTTTAGTTTGTTTTATGCCTTAAAAAAAAGCAGAAAAGTAGAAAACCAAGAAAAAATTTGTGCTTTTTGAACTCCGAAATCTAGAAACTTGTGCCTTTAGGATGACACCATTAGTGGATGGAACCATTTTGAATGCAGGAGTTGAGGAACCAATTAACTAAAAGGGATGAACATAGCTCAGAAATCACAATTAACATGATAGTTGTTACCATATCTCGGAATATCACCATATCACATTCTATTTTTATTTTTCCATATTTTATCTATTGTTCTCCAAGTGCTTTGGTGGGTCACTAAACATCGACGTGTTATTACTGCTAGGATGAAATAGAGTGATTGAGTTACTAGAAAAAGAAAAAAAAACCGACAATTAGACCAAACGGAATAAAAAGGCACTTGGGAATAGCAGTATGTGTGAAACGTAGTCCCTATCTCCGTCGCCTAAACAAGCGTGGAATGCAGGATCCAAGGCAACTATCATGTACTTGCTGACAAGAAGCATGCGCTTTGATCCAAAAGATTTAATCATGTTGTATAGAAAAGAAAAGAAAAGTGAAAAAAGTGAAAAAGAATAAGAAAAGAAAAGAAAGTATTATATTTGGTTGAATAAAGTCACTTCTGGTTCCCTTGTATATGCCAGTGAGTTGATGTAGAATTCAAACCAGTAGCTCAATCCAATAGGCATATGTTCATCTTGGTAGTGACCTTCAGACAGATATGGGAAACATCGATCACTTGTGAACATTCGCCAACATCTACATCTATATCCATCTTCTTAATCTTTTCATTGTGATTGTGGTTTGTTAGTTTTCGAGTATTGTGGCTTGTTCGACTATCTAATTAGAGTTTATTTACTAATATATGAATTGAATTTGCAAGGTACCTCCTCATGTAGTCATTGTGGATTCGTTCATTGATTTGTCACGAATAGACGGAGTTAGAAATATAGGTTTTGTAGGTAGACCTCTTGTAAACCTTCACGAGACTATAACTCGTCCACTAGGGACACCTAGGGGTTTAAAGGCTTGTTATTTATGCTAAAAGTGACCGTAGCCTTGATGACACGGAGTTGTATGTATTTGTTTTAGTTTTATTTTGTTTGATTTGCTCGAGGACTAGCAAAGTCTAAGTGTGAGGGAATCTGATAGGAGTAGAATACACCGTATTTACTATTTAGAGTTTATGCTTTCTTTGCTATTTTTCTTGTATATTATGTACTTTACGTGTGTTTTTGGTGTATTAGGTGCTTTGGAGTCGTTTGGAGAAAAATAATGAGAAATTAGCCATTTGGAGAGAAAAAGGAAAAAAGGTCATTTCACTGCGAACACTATCTGGAGCCCGGTACTGGTTAAGGGGTATCCATTTGGGTGTCCCTTATCATCTGAGTAGGTGTAGATAGCCTGGGGTGTGATTAATAGTGGGTGCAAATAACCATCCACATTCAAGACTTACATCTAGATCGAGAGAAGATTTTCTCTCCCAAACTTTCTTAAACTAAAAACGCAGAACACAGATTGAATCTGTGATTTCATTGAGACGGCATTGTTTGAAATCAGAACAAGAGATGCAAACATAAATAGAAGATTATGCTGTGGTGGAACCATATCTGTGATTGAGTATGTGATGATTTGGAGTAATGGGTGTTGGTTCTATGATGAATTTGAGATTGATGGCCGAGACTGAGAATGAAGAATTAAAAGGCTAAGAAGAGATTCAAGTCCGTTATTGGGTTAGGATAAATGGGTTTTACTGAATTGGAAATCTCAATCGAGAATTCAGTGAAGAAAGAATCAGGAGAGGAAGTTGATGAAGCTGTCAGTTATGCCATTACAAATCGGTGATGGTCGGAAGAGGAATTAAGGCTATTGAGAGTCTATGAATGATTGTAATACATGGGTTTGTCTCAAGTGCAGGGAAGGAGTTAAGGAGAGCTCATACAACAGCAGAATTATCGCTTCTGAGTTACCAGTTTCACGCACAAAAGGTGTTTGATTAAATGCTCGAAAGAATGTTGGTGTGGCTCTGGTGCAAGGGAGAAATATGTTGTTGCTGGTGGTGAGTAAGAGACTGATCATGAGCTGCAGGGAATGATAGTGCGTTGCAGGTGAAAGAATTAAGCAAGGAAAGAGGCCAAGATGAGCTAGCTTATGCTGCTGCTACTGGATTTGAGAATGAGGCAGGTGGATTGCAGGTTGAACTGGAGGTAGATCGACTGGTTAGCTGATTTGGGTTCAAGTGGAGCTTCAAATGGGGTCTGTTGGTGTGCACTGAGTAATGTTGCAGTGGGTTTGCAATTGGAGTTGTGGTGATTGTGGAAGGGAGAGCTAAGTGGTGTTGTTGGTCTGAACTGGATGGGTATGACTCAGTGTAGTCATGAGCAGATGCAGAATCTACAGAAAGTGGAGATGCAATTGATTGTGGTTAAGTCATGGAGGGTGATGGCTTGAACTGGTGAGTGTTTGGCAAAGGCTAGAGTTTATTTTAGAAGTCAAGATAAACACGGAACATTGGGTACCAGGGGTTTACTGGATTTAGTCTTAAGCCATTGAATGAATCTTGTGCCGACAAGTCAGGAGAGTCCCAAGGAAATGGTGGTTACAGGGAGTTGCAGGATGTGGAACTCAGGGAGGTGCTTAAGGTAATGGAATGCAGGAGATGATTAATTGCAGCTGAGTAGAAGAGTTGTGACAGTGTAGTTAGCAGCGTTCCTAATGGTTGAATGAAAAAGCTGTTTGAGAAGAGGCTTGGGTTTGGCATAGGTGCAATGGAGACCAATTACAAGGATTGCTGCGATGATTATAGTGGAAACAATGCAAACTTAGGGAGCTTGAACTGAGTAGTGGAGATGTTGCTGCTTGTGGTGATGCTTGATGGAGCTCGACAGTTCAAGGAAGGTGGTGCCTTGCACTGAAAATGAATTGAGGAGATGCAGTTTAGGAGCAAGAACTGAAGTGCATTGCAAGTGGATAATCATAAGAAGTGGCTCGAGGTGGTGGTATCTGGTTGTGGTGAATGCTGTTACATGTATGAGAAGAAGATGGGTTGTGGCAGTGAGCTGAGATTTTGAGATAGAGTTGCTAGTGCTGTTGATATTGTGGCAAGCTGGTAACTTAAGTGAGGTTGTGTGTGCGTAGCTAGTGCTTGTGGTATGTGTCGCAGATCTGGAGATGATTGAGTTTAAGATGGTCAGCTTAGAAGCAAGGAAAGTGGCTTAGTGGCAAAAAGATGCTTCTTGCAGTTATCTTTGTGTGTGATATGAAGTTGGTAAAATGGATGAAAAGGGATTGAAGTGGCAGTGGAAGTTGCATCTGTATAATTTTATCTGGTAGCAATGGAATAGGGAGATAGCTTGGCAAGGTCCGGCCATCATGGCTGAGACAGTTCGGCCGGCAAGATGGCCTGCAAAATGGTTATGACCAGTCAGCCGAGTTAGCTAGCTGACTCGGTCCAACTCAGCTCATTGGCCTTGACTAATTGACTGACGAAAGACTGACGGTTTGACCGTTAGTCCTAATGGTGGACTGACGGAATAATCCGCCGACGGCAGTGAAATTTTAGGCGACTGGCGGCGACTTTTCTCGCCGGATTCCGGCCAAAACCCAGTTTTCCGGCGAGCGTTTTTGGGACATAATTTCTACACGGGTTTCTATCTCTTGTGGGCTTGGTGGACTTCTAAATAATGGACTTTGAAGACTAGACCTAATTTTGGAACAAGGAGAGCTATAAAAGGAAAACTTCTACAACTTTTGGGAGATATCTTATTGTAGATGGGGAAAAACGATCTTCTGGTTTTTGCGGAATTGAGGACGACCGTGCGGAGGAGATTCCTTGAACCGAGCGAAATGTTCAACCTCACACAGATGCACCGCTATGAAGGGGTGCTTTTTAGTTCGAGAGACCAATCTGTAGTACTCCAGGATAAACCAAGACAATGGCCGTTCAGAGTAAATTCGGTCACAAGAGAGGATGGGTTGATCTGTAGGAGGGAAGCTGAGAAATGTGTGAGATCAATGGTGATCGAGATTGTAGGTGTGTTATGGTTTCCGTGTAATGCTCTGAATGATTGAATGTTGCCTGATTGAGAGTGATTTCTGTGAGTTCATGTAGACGAATGAGCGTCTGTATGAACTTTTGTTGAGAAATTTCTCGTTCAGACGATTGTTGTTCGAATGTTTGAGAACTCTTCGAATGTTCTCCTTCAATCGGGATTCAGAAACATTATATAATGCCGGAGTTGAAAACACCATGATCCCATGAAGTGTGACAGTTGATGGAGTGAAGGAGTGGAGAGATGGAAATAATGCTCAAAACCAGTTGCGCTCATCGTGCGGAGACTTGGTTGATTTTCCACCCACTACTTTTCTAACTCCCTCAACTGATTGCACGACTTGCTCACATTTCATCGTGTGTTTGAACACACGTGCCTTAGACCGCCAAACCAAAACCCTAGTTGATATCCCCCCAAGTGACACGATTGATGTCTCGTGGTTAATTAAGTCAGTTGCTGATTTCATGACTTCGTGGGACGATGAGTCCACGTATTTGCTGAGTTAAACATGATTTTGTAAAATTTTCTGCAACTCATGAATCGAACGTGTCTGCTGAGACAGTGATAGGATCCTCACATTGGGGAGAGCAAGTGTTGCTCGCTAATTTATTTAATATTGATAGTTCCGTTAATTTGAGTAAATATTGCTCACCTGAGCAAGTGTTGCTCGTCTGATGAAATATTTGAGTAAATATTGCTCATCTGAGCAAGTGTTGCTCGTCTGATGAAATATTTATAGCGTGACCAAACTAAAATATTAATTAAAGCGCTGGTAATTTAACCGAGCATAATTAATAAGAATATTGATCATGAGATCAGTGTGAAATTATTAGTGTTTGAATCTGGAATCATGATCCTTGGATTCAGAAACCCTAATTTGATCAATTGATGACCAATTGATGATTAATTTGAAATTAACCATAGAATGAGGGAGAACCGGCTTCATGGGACCATGGATCAACCATGAAATTCTCATATGCTCACGTGAGCGAAATCCAAGACCTCTTTGAAGAGTTGGTGAGTTGTTGAAAGAATGATTAAATGCTGGTTTAATCATTTACTGAATTACTGCTGGGTTCATCATTAGGTGATAGAACCTAATTAATTATTATTAAAACATGAGGGACCGACCAAGGAGTTGTGAAATCAGCCCTGGGTGGTCACGGGATCAAATGATGATCGCTCCGTCGAATTCCGAAATTGTTTGGAGAGTTTTTGGACCTAATACGTGCAATTGTGCAAATTAGGTCAGATTGTGAGAAACACGTGGGATTGGCTCATTGCGATCCATAAAGCCAACCTTGGTCGGTCAAGGTAACATGCTTTCATCGTTGAGACGTCCGTGTCTCAGTTCTGAGAATTTTGATATTTTCTAGTGCTCGTTTGAGCGACCATTTGAGAAAATATGACAAAATTAAGGTTTTCTGATAAAACCGTCAAAACTTCATCGGATGAAGGAAAATAATGAAAAGTGAAGGAATTATGAAGAGGTGAGGGACCGACCAAGGGGTCATGAAACCGGCCCTGGGTGGTCACGGGATCAAATGTTGATCGTTCGAGCACTCCCAGATTGGTTGAAACCCTAATCAGCGTTCTTTGATAGAATCAGCATAGATTTCTCATACGAACTCGGATTTTGCTGGTCCGCCCCTCCATTACGTACGGAAAATAATTTCCTATCTCCTAACGAGGGAGTATTTAGGTTTTAAGCTCTTTCGGGAGGTGAAAACAGCCAGAGAGTAAAACTCAGGAAAAATCAAAGGGGCCGGTCCCATAACATTTTTCCTAATATGATGAAACGAAGGAGTTTTGTTGAAATAAATGAGTTTCCATGAGACGAAGGAAACATCAAAAATCATAAATAATAAAATAAGGGACGTGTGAGCGTGTGGGACCGGCTTAGAGCATGACTGGCCGACCATGGCCCGGTCCCGTGCGTTTTCCCTATTTTATGCATTATTTCATGATTTGAAGGAATTTTCATAATTTGAAGGAAATATCATGAAATCAGGGAATTTTCATGGGATTATGAAAACATGAAAAATATGCTAATAAAAGAGTGGGACGTGTGAGCCATCTAGGGTTTGGCCGACCGACCATGACTCGGGCACACGGGTTTCCTAAGTTTTATTATTTTTCATGGGACGAAGGAAAAATCATGAGATTAAGGAGTTTTCATGAAATTAGGGCAATTAATAAAATAATGAGGAAATATGAGGTGTGGGGCCGGCTAGGACCAGGCATGGCCGGTTGGCCAATGGTCACGCCCCCTCATGCTCTCCTTGATTTTATATTATTTCCTCCGCGCGGAGGAAGCACCATGAAGTTGAGGAGTTTCCTCAAAACAAAAGGGTATTTGTTCAAGCGAAAGGTTTTTTCATGAACTCGGAAAAAACAACAAAATATGATAAAAATATGAGACTGGTGTGGGATTGACCACGGCACGGTCGGCCGGTCAGTGGGTCCATGCTCCCAGCGCCTTGGTCAATTTTTATTTATTTGTTATTCTTCGTCCTATTTTGCATAGGTTCATCGTTTCGTCGTATTTTGAAATACTTGCTCGTGCGGTGGTTGTTAATGTATCATTATTGAATACAATTGCACCATCTCGAGACAAGAGCTTGCTCAAAGAGGTATCCACGATGCCGTGCGTCCAATATTTATTACTAATCGATGGACTTCTGCTGGGAAGAACCATGGTTTGCGTAATGAAATATGTGCGAAAATATTTGAATATTTTCAGCAATTCTGCGGATGAATCCAAGAATTTAAGTTTAAGTCAGGGCTTGCTCAGGCGGTATCCCTGATGCCCGTGCGTCCAATATTTATTACTAATCCATGGACTTCTGCTGGGAAGAACCATGGTTTGCGTAATGAAATATGTGCGAAAATATTTGAATATTTTCAGCAATTCTGCGGATGAATCCAAGAATTTACGTTTGAGACAGGGCTTGCTCAGGCGGTAGCCCTGATGCCCGTGCGTCCAATATTACTAATCCATGTACTTCTGCTGGGAAGAACCATGGTTTGCGTAATGAAATATGTGCGAAAATAATTGAATATTTTCAGAAATTCTGCGGATGAATCCAAGAATTTAGGAATGATTAATTTATGACTTTATACTAGCAGAGCAAGTCGTTCGGGAGTTGTTCATCCCGTGATAGAAGTTATGAATGAAGTATTCAGTACTCATGTGATATGCCGTTGTCCAGCTGTGAGACTACATATCTATACGCACTCTGAGAGAAAGTATTCTCCGTCAGAGGATTCGATGAGAGACCCGTGTCTCCATATTTACGCCTGATTGCTGAGTCAGAGGTTCATGTAATTATGGGTTTACGATTTTAGCCTTTGTTGAAAATCCACCATCTATATTAAGTCCCCTGCTTAGTGAGGAAATCCGTGTTCCTCAGTCAGCATTGAATGGTGATTTTCCGGTCATAACAGTGCAAGTAATTGAACTCAGTCGTAAGTTAAGATGTTACCGGATTTCGATCGCACGAGCATATCATGACTTGAAAGCGGACTCTTGTGGAATGATAGAATTTCGTTTGGTGAGCATGAGTTGGTGTTGAACCGCTGATTTGGGTAACGGGACCTTGGTCGTTCGGGATTCGCGGGCCGGGCCCAATATGAAAATCCTTGGAAAATTAGGTTTTGGAAACAAAGTTTGTCATAAAAGAAATTTCTTCTCCTTCTTTTCTTTTTTTTATTTTCTCACGACCAACAGCTCCCATCACCTCATCATCTTCACTCCAACACCAGGAGAGAAGGGCAAATTTTTCGCCGGAGCTCCAACGCCACCACCGTTGCCGTCACCGTCCGGCGGTTCTTCACCGGCGCCGATAGGTATGCGTCAATTATTTTTTATTTATTTTTTGCTGATGCTCATGAATTTTATGAGTTGTTCACATATTGATCATGATAAAATTATATACCCGTGTATATATGATTGTGGGTTTCGTTGAAAAACCATCGTTTTTGAAAACGTATGTTCGTTTGATCGTTAGTTTTTGAAAACTAGTAATAATCCTTGATTTAGGAGAGGTTTTCCTTCATATATGAATATGTAGGTTCAGTGATGAAACTATGTTGATGAGCTTTCACGTGAGACAAAGTTTTATCACAAAAGCGAATTTTTCACAAAACTGTAGTAAAATATTCGTTTTAAAGAAAAACGATGGTGCGGAGAAGCGGGTTCTCCTCTTTATGTATATATAAGCTTGTGTACAGTGATAAAATTTTATGTATGAGCTTTCATGTAAAACTTTATCATGTAATGCGTGAGTTTTCACAAAATTGAAATAAACCTTCGTTTCAAATACACATGACGGCACGAAGGAAACGATTTTTCTTGTAAAAACATGGTCGGTTCATGAAAAGGTTTTTTTCCCTTTTTTTTTTTTGAAACCGTGGAGTATCCACGATTTATTTTTTACGAGCCTGGCTCATGTTGAAAATATTTATTTATTTACATGAGTAAATAAACGTTTCGTTTACATATATATATATATATATATATATATATATATATGCAAATATATATTATTTCTCTAAAAATCGAAAATTGAGTTTCATGTGATGTTGCTTAGAGATAAAGATTATTCATGATGAAATAATGTCTTAATTTTCAGAATTTTATGGTGAATGTTCACTCAGTAGAAAATTGATGATTTTATGAAAAATCTGAGTTTTGAACGTCTTTTGTAGGTATTGAAGAAGCAGACAATTCGGGAGCATTAACTCTAGCATTACTCTCACTACTGTTTAGTGGAAGCGTAAAAAGGTAAGAGTTAAGAATTACCGTTAGACGCTAGTATTTCCTTTATTCCGGATGATGCGCTGAAGTAGAATGTAATATGAATTTTGCAGCTACTTCATAAATATGACCGGCTCCCAAGTTAACGAATCTTCAAGAGATGAAATGTGCATTGATGATGATATCTCTAGAGATGAGACATGTATAGACGAAGCTTATGTTGGTGAAGATGAAGATGAAACCCCTGGGATTAAGAACATCCCAAATATCGATGATGCATTTTTTGAGGAAGATCCTGCAGTAGCTGAAAAACATTTGAAATCTCCAGCGTATCGTCTGCTGATAAATCCCGGAATTTGTCACTCAGAAGAAATTCGTGACTCCCAAGAAAGTTATCCGATTTTGTCTTGAACGTGGAGTATTCCTTGCATCAGTTATAGAATTTAAGCTTTCTCGTCGACCTTTAGAGAAGTTTGCTGGATGGGCGAGGCATATGCTTGGTTTTCCTCATGTGAGGGCTATGCTCGATCAGGCGCAGGTGACAAGGGCTATTCAAGCTTCTGGGGAGTTATTCATTTACCATGACGCGAGAAGTATTGTAGCTCTGCTTTCTCGCTGGTGTATTCCTACTCATACCTTCATATGCAGATGGGGAGAGTTTACCATTACCTTGGAAGACGTGGTAGCTTTGATGCATCTCCCAATCACAGGGGATCTTTCAGATGAGGAGACTGTCGTTTCTCATATCTTGACAGCTACAATGGAGGTAGCAAATAAGGCTGGCGGTAAAGGATGCTATTCTCTCTGGTTGACGCGCTGGTGGCCTAAAGACGAAGTTTCTGATAAACCCATCGACGGTATGTTACCCATTGATGCTTTCTTATGTTTATGGTTGTCCAGAGATATCTTTGAAGATAGCGGAAACTTGTTGAAACCTTTCGTGATTCCCTTTGCTATTAAGATGTCTCAAGGTGAGCAACTCCCAATAGGTAGCTTGTTCTTGGGATCCTTGTATTACAACTTGGATTCTTTGGTTATAGACTCCAGTGTGTCGAATAGCTTCATGAAGATTGAATGTTATGCTAACAAGATGTTTCTTCAAGCTCTGATATGGGAACACTTCAAGAATTATGCACCCATTCCACGTAATATTTTGCAAGGACTGAACACTGATGCTCGCCATGTTTTCCCTGAGAAAGACAATGCTAGGATCATGCGTTGGTCCACAAAGCAGCCTCGGTGCAGGGCGCGCCTCATTGACGTGTTGGATGATGAATCTGAATTTGCTTTTCATCCTTGGGTGTCAGTGCCTTCTTATATCTCCCAACCGGTGACTTTCAATACTGGAGAGAGCACTAGTTTGCTGTCTGGTGCGGATCTGAACGATGGCGAGAGGTCCTTCATGTTGAGTTGCACCCCCGGTCATCTGCTGTCAGTTTCGTACGGAGAATTTTCAGTGGAAGAGTATAATATTGATAGAGTGGCCCGACAAATGGGGATGGATCAGTGTGTTCCAACTATTCGAAGAAGGAAACCATCAGTTGAGCAGCTCATGACTCGTTTAGACCATACCCACGTGGAAGGAAGTAACTACTGGTTTCCCTGCTCCGATAGACTTTCCTATGTGACTCCGGGTTATGCAGACTTCTGGGATAATCAATTTGAGTGATTGCATGAATATGTAATGGTCGGTCAGCCTCCAGTAAAAAATCGTCCCTCCGATGAGTTGATTGCCAGTCGACCGAGATTGAAGTATCTCTTTGGTGATAAGTGAAAATTGTCTCCAGGATGCTCCCAGGTACGTTTTGTTTTGTAATCTTCATAAAATCGTAACAATTATATTCTGATTATGTTACTGGAATCTGTCACAGGACGGTCGTATCATAAGACCTCGAATCTGTGTAGATTTCTCAGAGACTGAAGCCGTCGTTCATGGCGGAGAAGGCAGGCATAAGAGTTATAAGTTGTTTCCCAATACAATGAAGTCCCCAGCCGGCGTCTTGGTGAGTTTCCAGTATTTTCTTTGTTATGACCCTTTCTCGGCCGTATTTTTAGGATCATGAAACTGATATTGTTGTTCCGTTGTAGAACTTTGCCCCATCAAGTATCGATGGTCTTCGTTTTTCCGAGCAAACAATTTCTGACTTGAGCAATGAAGAAGTTGTAAGTATCTCCCCCTCAGTAATCATGGTGTTTTACGAATGAAATGCTGATTGTTGGGGATATATCCAGGAAAATAATTCCATGGTTGTATAGAATACCGGTGACGGTCGTTCGAAGGATGGCGATAAAGAGAACTCTCAGGGTTCAAGACCGAATGAAGGTAGCGGAGCTGTCGACGTTGATGCGAGCAATCCTGGTTCCTTGAATGCTTCGGGAACTACCCAAGTAAGTATTTCTCTTGTATTTCATCCATAAAAGTATAAACTTGCTGCTCCATGAATGACTGAACGAGAAAGTGTTGTGAATATGACAACTTTTGTTGAAAATACGTCGTCAGAAAATTCAGAACTCAGCACTTTAGGAAAAACGTTGTAGAATCTTCGTCTGATGTCAGGTTTTGCTGATTAGCATATGCATATTCAAGCCCAGGAAATTTCCAAGCTTTAACATAGAAGGTTCTTAAGTCCTGAGCGCGTTTAGAGCCTGAAAAGGGAGAAATAGTAAACTTCCAGGAGACTTCCAGAACTTTTTCAGATTGCGCATCAGTTGATGTTTTGGCCACATCTTCTTGTACTTTCATCCGATTGCTATGAAATTTTGAAGTATTGTAGGTAATACCCATATGAAGAGAATGGTATATAAATCAACCCTTGATTCTTCACCATTTGCTCCCAGTTCATCGCGTTGTACAGGGAAGTGTAAAAATCTCCTCAGGCGGACTTGTTGCAAAACGTGGTTTTGTGACTTTCACGTTATTTACTGACATCTAGCATGTAAAATGAAATGCTTTATTGATGTTAAACTGATTTCATTTTGTAATTCATGATTTCCTTTGGTTTCGTGCTTGGATGAGCCTAATCTCATGTAATCTTCGTATTAGGTACAGAATGCCGAAGTTGAGAATGAAGGAACCCAAAATGATGAAACGAGCGACTTTGAGGCTATTGATATGGAGGCTACCATCTCTGATCCTCAAGGTCAGGAAAGTGTTGTTGATGGAGTCATGGAGGCTCAGATTATTGCTGTAATAGAAGAATCCAGGACACCGGCAGAAAATACTGAAGAAATTGTTGCCTTGACCGTAGAAGTTGCTCCAGTAATTGAAAACCGTATGATCGTGCATGAATACCCAAGTGCAGGAGTTGCTTTTGATCCTCCATTCGATGCCTCACTCATGTATCATGAGTTAGTTGGTGGATTCGGCGTTCCTATTGGGTATGCGGGCTTGTACAACAAAATATGGGAGAAGTTTGGCCATATAATTGTTGACAGGAACCCTGGGCGTGATTACGCTTTAACAATGCAGGTAAGTGTACTCTTGCGTGTTGTAAGCGACATATGCACTAGATCCAGAAATGCTGTAACTCCAGATGTACTCTTTGATTGGGAGTTCAACTTGGAGAATTCTGAGAGACTTGGCTTCAATGTGAAGTGGCTTCTTAAGAAGATGAATGCTATTAAAGATTCATGTGAAAATAACATACCCTTTCCAAATGATACTGTGATGGAGAAGGAAGACAAGATCGCCAAGCTTACTGAAGAGCTGACTAAGGAGCAGGCGGCTTTGCAGGCTTTGAAGGACGCAGAGGCGCAAAAATCTTTCTTTGCTGATTTTCTTTGATTCGTTTTGCATAATCTCTTTGGCTTATGAATTTCTGAGAGATGTGAGGTTTTATTTGGGTTTTGATATCATGGTTTTGGATTTGTAGATGGTTAAGGATTTTCTTTTGGGTTTGATAGAGATTTTCCTTTAATAAATATGAACTGAATTTCTGATAAATTGCTGAATTCAAATACTGATTGCAAGTGTTGCAAACGTTTTGGAGGAACTGAAATACAATGAAAGAAAATCCTAAAATACCAAATCTAAACTTCATGAATGCTCAAGCGCCCAGTACCTCGAATGTCCCGTAATCTTAGACAAATGCCTTAAGCCAATTTTCGTGAATTACTGGTAGGGTCCGTCCATCTGTGTTGATTAGCTTGTAATATCCTCCGATCATGGACTTAGCGATCATAAATGGTCCTTCCCAATTGGAGTTCCTTGTAGAATGAAGATCTCGCTTAGTTGCCTTGAGAACCAAATCTCCTTCTTTGAACTTGTTTGGCTTTGCAATCCGTGCCTTGAATATCTTATGTTGATTTGGAATCCTTTGAGCATGACTCCAGGGCTGTGGAACATATGGACACTCGTCCAAAAGGGAGCATCCCTCATATTGCCTGTCATGTTTAGCCGTGTCTTCTACAATGAATCGCCCGATTGGATGATCAACTTGAAGAGGCTCTGGATTCAGCCATTGGGTAAAATATTTCTGCGGTGCAATGATCCACGCATAGCAATTTGCAATTGCTAAATCATTTGTGGAGTGAAGCCCTTGAACCAAATGAGCATATTTGAAAACTGACGATATGGGCATACGAGAAGGAATAAGACTTGCCTGAGCGTGGAATCTCTTGATAAAAGCATTTGGATGCTCTCCAAAATTCTGTGCAAGTTCTGTCAAAGCTTTTACCTCCTCTAGATATTCAAATGGCGAGATATCTTCTGTTTCCTCTTCCGAGTCAGAGGTTTCTTCGGCGGATGAAAGTACAACCGAAGAGGTTGGTGCAACTTTTCCATCGTGGATCCATGGGCGCCCAAGAATCATGTCATATCCAGGGTCTTCCCGGATTATGTAAAATTTGGTCTCAGTTTAGGTCGAACCTTTCACAATTTTGAGGTTGATGAAGCCATATGCATCCTTGAGGATTCCTTCATGATCCCTGATTGTTGTGGGAGCACGAGTAGCCTCATGTCGAGTGATGCCAGCAGCTCTAAGAGTCTTTAAAGGAATGATGTTAACAGCAATACCAACATCAATAAAAGCCCTTTTGAATTCATTTCCCTTGACATGCACTGTGGCGAGCAGTCCCCAGTCATTCATTTCTTTTTCAGTGGTTGAGGGTTCAGGAGGTATATCTGAAATTAGCAGGCGTTTCCCGGAAACTATGTGATTCAACGCCTTAAACATATCTCCTCGTTGCGCCTTCGATAGATAGAGTAATTCACACACATTCTCCACTAATGACTGGACTGCTTCCTTGACTGGGGCTTCGGAGATAGAGAAAGTTCTGACAGGAAGTGGATCTCTGTGCACTCCTTCAGTCCCCAGGTTAAGTTCTCCTGACTCGACCCTTTATTTAAATATGAGCTTCAAAGTCTTACAAGCATTTGTGGGGTGACCGATGAACCTATGGAAGCGATAGTACCGAGGATTTTCCATTGCCTCTTCAGTTGGTTCCTTCTTGACATATGGAAATTTGATTGCGCCATCTTGAATCCAGGCTTCTAGCAATTCAATGACTTCTTCAATGGAACAGGGGAAATCAGGTGCTTCTGGATCTTCCATATGCTGAGGAGCCGTTTCCACATTATCTTTCTTTTGCGTCTTTGAAGGGATGGGAGGAGCATGCTTGCGTTGTGGATCGGCTTTCCGTTTGCTCCCTTCTGTGACAGCATTTGCGGAAGGTTGCAGACTGTACTGCTTATTGACTAGGCGTCTGCTTCCCCGAGTATCTCGTGCTTCTTCATCCTTTGTTGATTTTGTTCTTTCTAACAGAGCAGGCGCAGTGGTTTCCGACCTCTTCGCTGCTTCGTGGAGCTCTGAGAAAGTCTGGAATCGGAGGTTCTCCAAAAAATCTTTGTAGACTGGGAGCATTCCATTGATGCACAAATCTACCAGTTGTTGCTCCGTGACGTTTGGATCATGACAATCCAGGGCTTGGATTCTGAATCTTTTCACGAAGTCATTGGGGTTTTCACCAACCCTTTGAAACATTCTTCCAAGGTCAGAGAGAGTGACTTGCTCTGACACGAAGAAGTTTTTTCTGTAGAAGGCGTTAATCATCTCTCCCCAATTATTGATGGTCCCCGGTGCGATGTTGTTGTACCAGGTGTATGCTCTGACTTTCAAGGATTTTGAGAATTCCTTGAGACGGACGACGTGGTTATGTTCATGTTCTCCTAAGGCTTCAAGGAAGCTAGATACATGCTCTCGGGCATTACCAGTTCCATCATACAGAGTAAAAGTTGGGGAGATATAACCTTTAGGAAGCGGAGTCCTTTGTGTAGCGGTAGGATAGGGAGGTTGGTGATGATGGACATGTGGTGTCATGTCTCTCCCATGATTCTCCAGAAGGCACTCCAAGTCTTCTCTAGTGATGAAACTTGATGATTCTTTTGACGAATGGCTCGTGGTTTTGTCAGTTTCATCGTCATTCACCGTGTGAATCGGAGTTACCTCAGGATCAGCAGCGTCTGAGGACTTCTCCTTTTCTTTCCCTTTGTCTTGAACTTTCTCTGACAATTTATCAGCAAGGGTCTTCAGGTGATCAAATAGCTTTTCCTGTGCTGCGGCCATGTCTGTCTGATTTTTTGCAAGAGTTTCCTGCGCTTTGACGAGATCAGCCATAGTTGGTGGTGGATTTCCTCTGACTTCTTCAGGCTGTCGGCCGAACAAAGGATGACCTTCTGCGTTGTCGTGAGGAGGAGTGATGTCACCACCGTCAGTGTTAGTGGCCGGAATGGTTTCCGGGATGTCTTCATTGTTGCTAGTACTAGCGATGTTTGCGAACGCTCCTGACCTTAGACCAACCATCTTGTGAGAATGAGAGATTGCAACCGATAGAATGATCTCCCACCGTGGTCGCCAATCTGTAGATGGGGAAAAACGATCTGCTGGTTTTTGCGAAATTGAGGACGACCGTGCGGAGGAGATTCCTTGAACCGATCGAAATATTCAACCTCACAAAGATGCACCGCTATGAAGGGGGTGCTTTTTAGTTCGAGAGACCAATCTGTAGTACTCCAGCCTAAACCAAGACAATAGCCGTTCCAGAGTAAATTCGGTCACAAGAGAGGATGGGTTGGTCTGTAGGAGGGAAGCTGAGAAATGTGTGAGATCAATGGTGATCTGAGATTGCAGGTGTGTTATGGTTTCCGTGTAATGATCTGAATGATTGAATGTTGCCTGATTGAGAGTGATTTCTGTGAGTTCGTGGAGACGAATGAGCGTCTGTATGAACTTTTGTTGAGAAATTTCTCGTTCAGACGATTGTTGTTCGAATGTTTGAGAACTCTTCGAATGTTCTCCTTCAATCTGGATTCAGAAACATTATATAATTCCGGAGTTGAAAACACCATGATCCCATGAAGTGTGACAGTTGATGGAGTGAAGGAGTGGAGAGATGGAAATAATGCCCAAAACCAGTTGCGCTCATCGTGCAGAGACTTTGTTGATTTTCCACCCACTACTTTTCTAACTCCCTCAACTGATTGCACGACTTGCTCACATTTCATCGTGTGTTCGAACACACGTGCTGTAGACCGCCAAACCAAAACCCTAGTTGATATCCCCCCAAGTGACACGATTTATGTCTCGTGGTTAATTAAGTCAGTTGTTGATTTCATGACTTCGTGGGACGATGAGTCCACGTATTTGCGGAGTTAAACATGATTTTGTAAAATGTTCTGCAACTCATGAATCGAACGTGTCTGCTGAGACAGTGATAGGATCCTCACGTTGAGGAGAGCAAGTGTTGCTCGCTAATTTATTTAATATTGATAGTTCCGTTAATTTGAGTAAATATTGCTCACCTGAGCAAGTGTTGCTCGTCTGATGAAATATTTGAGTAAATATTGCTCATCTGATGAAATATTTGTAGCGTGACCAAAATAAAATATTAATTAAAGTGCTGGTAATTTAACCGAGCATAATGAATAAGAATATTGATCATGAGATCAGTGTGAAATTATTAGTGTTTGAATCTGGAATCATGATCCTTGGATTCAGAAACCCTAATTTGATCAATTGATGATTTATTTGAAATTAACCATAGAATGAAGGAGAACCGGCTTCATGGGACCGTGGATCAACCATGAAATTCTCATATGCTCACGTGAGCGAAATCTAAGACCTCTTTGAAGAGTTGGTGAGTTGTTGAAAGAATGATTAAATGCTGGTTTAATCATTTACTGAATTACTGCTGGGTTCATCATTAGGTGATAGAACCTAATTAATTATTATTAAAACATGAGGGACCGACCAAGGAGTTTTGAAATCATCCCTGGGTGGTCACGGGATCAAATGATGATCGCTCCGTCGAATTCCGAAATTGTTTGGAGAGTTTTTGGACCTAATACGTGCAATTGTGCAAATTAGGTCAGATCGTGAGAAACACGTGGGATTGGCTCATTGCGAGCCACAAAGCGAACCTTGGTCGGTCAAGGTAACATGCTTTCGTCTTTGAGACGTCCGTGTCTCAGTTCTGAGAATTTTGATATTTTCTGGTGCTCGTTTGAGCGACCATTTGAGAAAATATGACAAAATTAAGGTTTTCTGATAAAACCGTCAAAACTTCATCGGATGAAGGAAAATAATGAAAAGTGAAGGAATTATGAAGAGGTGAGGGACCGACCAAGGGGTCATGAAACCGGCCCTGGGTGGTCACGGGATCAAATGTTGATCGTTCGAGCACTCCCAGATTGGTTGAAACCCTAATCAGCGTCCTTTGGTAGAATCAGCATAGATTTCTCATACGAACTCGGATTTTGCTGGTCCGCCCCTCCATTACGTACGGAAAAGAATTTCCTATCTCCTAGCGTGGGAGTATTTAGGTTTTAAACTCTTTCGGGAGGTGAAAACAGCTAGAGAGTAAAACTCAGGAAAAATCAAAGGGGCCGGTCCCATAACATTTTTCCTAATATGATGAAACGAAGGAGTTTTGTTGAAATAAATGAGTTTCCATGAGACGAAGGAAACATCAAAAATCATAAATAATAAAATAAGGGACGTGTGAGCGTGTGGGACCGGCTTAGAGCATGAATGGCCGACCAAAGCCCGGTCCCGTGCGTTTTCCCTATTTTATGCATTATTTCATGATTTGAAGGAATTTTCATAATTTGAAGGAAATATCATGAAATCAGGGAATTTTCATGGGATTATGAAAACATGAAAAATATGCTAATAAAAGAGTGGGACGTGTGAGCCATCTAGGGTTTGGCCGACCGACCGTGACTCGTGCACACGGGTTTCTTAAGTTTTATTATTTTTCATGGGACGAAGGAAAAATCATGAGATTAAGGAGTTTTCATGAAATTAGGGCAATTAATAAAATAATGAGGAAATATGAGGTGTGGGGCCGGCTGGGACCAGGCATGGCCGGTTGGCCAATGGTCACGCCCCCTCATGCTCTCCTTGATTTTATATTATTTCCTCCGCGCGGAGGAAGCACCATGAAGTTGAGGAGTTTCCTCAAAACAAAAGGGTATTTGTTCAAGCGAAAGGTTTTTTCATGAACTCAGAAAAAACAACAAAATATGATAAAAATATGAGTCTGGTGTGGGATTGACCACGGCACGGTCGGCCGGTCAGTGGGTCCATGCTCCCAAAGCACCTTGGTCAATTTTTATTTATTTGTTATTCTTCGTCCTATTTTGCATAGGTTCATCGTTTTTCGTCGTATTTTGAAATACTTGCTCGTGCGGTGGTTGTTAATGTATCATTATTGAATACAATTGCACCATCGAGACAGATCTTGCTCAAAGCGGTATCCCCGATGCCGTGCGTCCAATATTTATTACTAATCCATGGACTTCTACCTGGGAAGAACCATGGTTTGCGTAATGAAATATGTGCGAAAATATTTGAATATTTTCAAAGAATTTGCGGATGAATCCAAGAATTTAAGTTTAAGACGGGGGCTTGCTCAAAGCGGTATCCACGATGCCCGTGTGTCCAATATTTATTACTAATCCATGGACTTCTGCTGGGAAGAACCATGGTTTGCGTAATGAAATATGTGCGAAAATATTTGAATATTTTCAGCAATTCTGCGGATGAATCCAGGAATTTAGGTTTGAGACAGGGCTTGCTCGGGGCGGTAGCCACGATGCCCGTGCATCCAATATTACTAATCCATGTACTTCTCTTTGGGAAGAACCATGGTTTGCGTAATGAAATATGTGCGAAAATATTTGAATATTTTCAGAAATTCTGCGGATGAATCCAAGAATTTAGGAATGATTAATTTATGACTTTATACTAGCAGAGCAAGTCGTTCGGGAGTTGTTCATCCCGTGATAGAAGTTATGACTGAAGTATTCAGTACTCATGAGATATTTCGTTGTCCATCTGTGAGACTACATATCTATATGCACTCTGAGAGAAAGTATTCTCCGTCAGAGGATTCGATGAGAGACTCGTGTCTCCATATTTATACATGATTGCTGAGTCAGAGGTTCATGTAATTATTGGTTTACGATTTTAGCCTTTGTCGAAAATCCACCATCTACACTTATTATCTTTGAATATATCATCTACTACTTTTGTTTCTAGGGTTTGTGAACATGATAGGGTTTCTCTTTCTTCTTGTTATGAACTCCATGAACATGAGCTAGAGTTTTATTATTGGTTATGGAATAATTGGATTTCACATAATATGGTTTTTGATATGATAAATTAGTTTTGTCTCCATACTTTATCGTTTATGATTCACTGTTTATATTGTTATATGATTTGAATGCTTGTTTAATCGAATCGCGAATCGATTGAGTTTGTTTTCATCTCTATTGCTAGATTAGGGTTTGTTATACGTAAAAGTGATAGATTCCTGATTGCAAGTAGCATAAATATGATTATGGTTTGTAGTTATATATTCTTATGATCATATGTGAATGATAACCTTTGTTAAATTGAATTAGTGCGCTTTCCACGTTCAATTGCTTTGATTGGCCTGATTTCATAGAACTTAATGCATCTAGGGAATTAAACTTGATTAGTGCTTTTACACGTTAGGTTGTTCTTTTAGATAGAACTCATACTCGCATCTTTTAATGTGTTTTTTGATGACAAAAGGAGATTAGCGGGATATTCTTGCGATCAAGATATTCTAGGGCTTTTGATAAAAGTTGAGATTAAATATCAATTCTAATTATTGTTTTGAAAGCATGTTAGTGAATGAAGATGAATCCTTAACCAATATCTTTTCTATTTGAATTGACTTGATTATTTCTTTATTTGTTTTTATTTTATTTTAGCTTATAAAAATCAGAAAACCCCCGGTGTTATTTATAAGAAACCAATAATATTTTGACAACCTAGTCCTCTTTGTGGGATCGATCCTTTCTTGCCCTTGCTATATTTATATTTTGAGTAGTAAGAAAGTGTAAATTATTTTTGACGCATACAACAGCGATCACCTTGCATTGTTTTCTATTATATTTCAATGCCAGCATTATCACTTAATGGTTTTTTTTTTATGAAAAAAATAGTCGTTGGGCATTAAAAACTATAAAAGGAGACCTATCCCTTTCAATTTCATTCCAATTCCCACTGTCACTTTCAAACACCATTAACCCATCACTTTCAAACTTCCAAACTCATTCAATTTATCTTCTCATACCTTTCGCATTCGGAAAAAAAAAAGGTTATTGCTTGGGATAAAGAAGAAGATATTGTTGTTTTTAGAGCGTGGGTTGTGACAAATCATATCACTCGCTGCATAGGATGGAACCCCAAAATCAAAAATGGAACTATAATTTAACTATCTTTGAGGCGTTAGATGGTAATCGAATTGGAAGATCATCCAATGACATTAGGAGCAGAAAGAATGAGATTGACGAAGAGTGTGGCAAATTACGGAACGAATAAACCTTTGTTAAGAGAGATTTTCCTTGGTGGACGATGGAACGACGATAAGTTCATCACTAACTCTCACCCAAATCAACACTGATTAATGTTAACTTATTTTTCATTCGTTATTTTCAGAGAAACCTTGCTCATCACCGGTATGCGAGTCTATATGACAAAGATTTTGAGCACAATGAATGTTACAAGATAATGAAAGACAATTTCATGGATTACGACTAAGGGTGGAATATGGAAGTTATGGTCTTTTAGGACTCTTCACTCAATATAATAGTATGTATTTAGTTGTTTTTTATGTATCTGCAGTGCCAAATCATTTTCCCTTTATGAAATAGTAATGCGAAAATATATTACTTAACAATGTAATGATTTATGTTATTTATTTTTCTTCAAGGTTATTCCACAATAAATGTATGCTTTTTCGGTTTGATGAAATAGTTTTATGAATATCATATCAACGTTCAAGATTGTTAGGTCGCCTAAAGTTTGTTTAGTTTTCGTATTCTTCTTTGCCGGAACTGAATGAAATATATCAAACATACCGGCTTGACAAGCCGTCGTTGATTAGTATTTGACTTATATGTCAGAACGGAATTTATTTTAATACAGAAAACCATTACATTTTTTCACTTTTTGTCGGCATCGTTTTCTATACAATTTTAATGCCGACACAGCTAATGGAATTAATTGATATTCAACTACTATGCTGGAAATTAATTTATTTTATACAAGAAGCCATAAAATTTTCCACTCAGTTTCGGCATTGTCGGAAAACCTAATAACAAAACCGGTTGTTATTCGTAAACAATGTCGGCACGGTCTCCAAACTGTTTAAAAAAAAAACTAGTTGTTGGGCATTGAAGGCTATAATAGGAGACATATCCCTTTCAATTTCATTCTCATTCTCACCCATCACTTTCAAAATTTCAAACTTCCAAACACATTCACTCGTCCCTTTCAAACGCATCCACCCATCCCTTTCGCATTCGAAAAGAAATGGTTATTACTTGGGATAAAGAAGAAGCAACTACTAAGGATGATGTTAGAGCATTGCTCGGTCGAACTCGCATACGTTTCTATATCAAGCATGTTTGTCAATGTTAGTGATCAAAACTATAAAGTCTTGATTTTTAGTCTATTATAGCTAAGGTCTCGGACTAGGATAGAAAGTGTAGTTGAGCTCAAGAACTCCATGGAAATCATCATACAAGACGAAGGACTAATCAAAGAACCAGTGGATCTTCATCAACTAAAAGGTATGTGGAGACTTGAACTTATCTATCACTCAAAAGTCTGTCTACTATATCTCCTATCTTGAGAAAAAAGTTGTTTTACTATATAGACTAAAGATATACACATGTGACATTTCGAGCTGAGTATATCTCGTTTATCTATTTCTCGAAATGTGTATTGGTAAAGCTTTCGCTTTAGCCAAGTTTATCTTTTCCTAATGACGAAATTCATGTTATGTTTCAATCACTTTGGAAATTGCTCTGACGAATACTAGTTTGTGAATAACAACTATATGACGTCCTCTGAGAATGTTTCAATGATTGAAATGAGAGTTTAGACAATATAACCACTGGGGATATAAACATTGTTGTCGTAACACATATATGTATAATTCCTTAGCATTTGAACCGAAGTTTACGAACTTTGTTGATCAAGTGAAAACCGGAACTTGCGCAGTCAACTCAGTCTGCGAACATGCGTAGTTCTCGAACCCGAGAATTTCTGCTGGAGTTGTAGCTCGGTTTCAATCTGCAAACTGACGGAAGTTCTCAAACCCGAGAATTTCTGCTGGAGTTTGTGAACTCCAACCGGTTACTTGAGTCCGCGAACTTGAGTGGTTATGTCTAAAAACGATGTTCGTGAACTTATTTAAATTGTCTAAGGAATGCTATTGCAAACCATGTCTTTATAGTTCATGAATCGATTCGAGTGAATCACATTATTTTTGCTTCAATTGTGTCTTGTGTAGTACATAAGATCTCACAGCAATTGAACAAATCTCTAACTAGTTCATTTGAGTCATTTGCACTAGTTATGGTGAAGAAGAATATGGTTGATATGAAAGTTATCATTTAGCTAACCATTTGGTTGATTAATATTGAACCAAATATTGTACACGTTTGGGTATGGTTACACAAACCCAAAATCGTCAAGTACATGTGTGTATGGCAATCTAAGTTTTCGATCTAACGGTTGAGAGATATTAGCTTGTATCTTATCATGTTTTCATCTAACGGTGAATATTGAATGCTTTGTTACTAAGCTAACATTGATTGCAAACCCTGATTTGGAAAAATATATAAGGGAGAACTCTAGCAACTGGGAAACCTAATCCCCACACATTTTGTGCGATACTAGTTTGCTAAGCTAGGGTCAATTCTCCTTTAACCTTTGGTTTTCATCTTCTAAAACCAGGTTAACAACTTAAAGACTTCATTAGGATTGTGAAGCCAGACCGATACTACTTTTCTTATAGTTGTGTGATCTGATCTTGTTGTTTCTATCGTACGAGTACAATTGGAATAATTGGCTTGAGATTTCTATCTCCGATATGCAAGATATAAAAGTAATCACAAAAATCTTCGTCTCATCGTTTGTGATTCCACAATATCTTTTTTCGCTGCGTCGATTAAGACTATTGTGAGGTGATTGATCAAAATGAATTATGCTTCGGGAATATAAGTTTGGTTTTATTGATTGGTTCATGTTCACCTTGATTTATCAAAAGACGTAATAAAACTCATAGGTTTATTCGAGGGAGAATAATTTATCTATCTTGTAGATTTTTCTGTGTGAGACAGATTTGTTTGCTAAAGTCTTCGACTTTGGGTCATAGCAACTGTTGTTTGTGGGTGAGATCAGCTAAGGGAATCAAGTGCGTAGAATCCTGCTGGTATCAGAGGCGTAGGAGCATAACTGTACCTTGGTTCAGTGTGAGATTGGTTGGGGTTCAACTACAGTACAGAACGAAGTTTATTTGGAGTAGGCTAGTGTCTGTAGAGGCTTAATACAATGTATGTTTAATATGGACTAGGTCCCGAGGTTTTTATGCATTTGTGGTTTCCTCGTTAACAAAATTCTGGTATCTGTGTTATTTCTTTTCCGCATTATATTTTTATATAATTGAAATAATACAGGTTGTGCGTTGTTCAATCAATTAGAATATCCGACCTTATTGGTTGTTGATTTAAATTGATTAACACTTGGATATTGGTTTTTGGTACCATCCAAGTTATGTCTCTTTGATTAGACTCGCGAATCACATTTGCTTGAGTAAATCAAATTGAGAGATTGAGATAATAATTCCTTGAGATATTTTCTATTGATTGAGTCTAATTGATTCTCTATAAAACAACTCGGAGTCGTCCATATAGATTGCTAATCAAAATATTTGGTGAGGTTGTTAGACCCCCGCTTTTTCAATTGGTATCAGAGCAGGCAAACACATTTAAGACCTTACAAGTCTGTGTTTGTGGCAATTTGAGTCTGTGGATAAAATCTCTGTTGCACATACAAAAATGCCTCCTAAAGCTTTTGATCATGTCAAGTGACTTGGAAACACCTCAAAGGATTATTCCTTAGTTGATTCTTCTGAATCCCGAGGTAGAAAGAATGTTCAATGTGATAATGACATTTTTTCCTCTCATGAGGCATGTGACACTCTGGCAGAAGCTGAAAAGGAGCTCACCAAAATTTTAACACATACAACTAAAAATATTGATTTTAATAATCATGATCATCTCATTGATGAATTTGAGAAGTCTCTTGATCGAGAACGTGATCTCTATAACATTATTAAGTCCTTCTCTAAGAATATTGAGAAACTTCTTCAAGAAACTGCTCTCCAGCGTGAAAAGATTAATACTCTTGGGGAAATTATTAAAAAGGACTCAATTAGATAAAAATGTTTGCTCGAGACTCATTCATCAGATCTCAACAGACTTCGTGCTGAAAAAGAGAAACTATGTACATCTCTTACTCTAACCCATGAACAATGAAAATCCTTGGAAAAGGAAAACTTTGTATTAAGGAGAAAATCCTTTGTACAAACTAACTCTCGTGATGTTATGTACAAGACAAAGTATTCTCCAGAAGAAGATTGTGTCAAGAAAAGTTTACATAACTTGCAATCTTCTCATATGGTTATGGAGTTTAAACAGGTGCCAGTTATTGCTTCTCCTCCTCGAATCTGTACTTTTTGTGGGAAACAGAATCACTATGATATCCATTGTTTTGCAAGAAGGAAACAAATTTCTAAGCTTCGTAATTTGCTTCTATTCACTGTCAATGGAACAAATAGTCAGTCGACTAACGCAGTGAATCGGATGCCCATAAGAAATCAGAAACCTTATAAGAATGATCTTTATTCTAGAAATCAGTACAGGGCTCAAGTGCATTCTGGCATAAATTCTTGTGTTGTTAACAAAAGCATTTCTTGTACTTATAAGGATGTTTCTGATAAATCTAAGTCTATAAAATGGACACCTATCTATTTTTTATCCTATTGAACCAGTTGCAAGAGGTCCTAGACTTAGTCCTCAGAGAAAGCCATCTGATGGATTTGTTGAAAACGCCATGTTTTATCCTTCAGGGATGGATACCACCCGAAGAAAGGCGAAGAAAACAAAGGTCAAACTGACTGATGATATATACAACTCTTTTCTCGATAAGCACAGTGGGACTAGTTTCCACCCAATCACCTGATTCCAGGTATTTGTTTCCTTGTTTCTAACTTGAGATATGCAAGGAAAATTATTGAGAAATACTCAAGTATGATTTCAGTTTGAGTTTTGAGATTAGCAGTTAGCGAACGCTTGTGACATCCTCCCATGAACTCTTAAGTTTTGAATTAGAGATTATGACTCTCGTTCACGAATGCATATATATTCCTATATTGTGTGTTTATTCCTTAAACTGCTATGAAGAGCTCTGCAAGATCTCAAGAGATTGTGTGTGTTAATATGGAGGAAGGAAAATAGGAACTTGAATCAAGAAAGGATCATAACTTCTGGATTGATGATTCTGTCAAGGATTTAACTCGTTTTCAGAACGATTCAAAGGTCGAGTTTTCAAATCTTCAGTTGCAAATAAACCAACTTTTAGATGGTCATGCTAGAATTCTTGTTAATCATAACATTCTGATATGGAATCAAAAGAAGCTTATCATGGACTGTGCCAAAGCCAGACATCTTACTCGGGTGGTTGATCGCAAAGTTAGTGTTCTACCCCACGAGCATGGTGTGTCTACGGTCAAGAGAATAAAGGAAATCAGCGATACATTCTTTGATGGTTTTATTAAAAGATACGAGGTTCTTAATGAACTCTGATTTCTTAATATCTAGTAAATTTTCTATTGTTTCTCTTTTGTTTAGAAGAATAACTAGTGTTTTGGAATAGCCATTATTGTGATTACACATAGCTATATCCAATGATTTTCATCTTCTTGTTTTTAGATTTTTTGGTTTAAAATTTCTAAGTTTGTTTGGAAGATGATGGTTGCAGTATTAATCTTTATGGTTTTATATATTGCAATATTTTGATGGCATATGTATGTTTATGTCTGTGAACTTGATTGTCCAATATTTTGTCAAAAGTAAAGTCGTTCGTGAATTGATATGCATATATTGATAAAAGGATGAATAGACTTTTGACAAACACAAAATTAAGCCTATATTGTCAATTATTGATGTAAGATAGGTTAAAATCTTTTGTGATTCAAGGATTATGTCTATTGTATGTCATTGTGAAAATGGTGATAGAAACATAGAATGAATCCTTGTGTTATCCACGGTATAGATCCTTATTGATTCATTTGTTATGTATTACCGTGAAGGCTCCATTGTGTATCTTATGTTGAGTACGATACGACTAAGTCTATTCCTTATTGGCATGGTTGGTTGTTCCATGAGATGCTATATGTTGAGCATTAAGAACTAAATTAATCAACTTGTGTGGTTATTTAGTTTGTATTCCATAAGTTTTCTTATGTTGAGTACATGTACGGTTAAGGTTGCCATGTCTTATGATAATCTTAGTCGGGGTTCCATAATCTCTTATGTTGAGCCTAAATGAACTAAATCAATCATCTAGTATGGCTATTTAGTTAGCACTCCGTAAGTTCTTCTCATGTTGAGCATAATTGACTAGGATGGTTATTTCTGATTAACTTAGTCATTGCTCCATAGATATTCTTATGTAGTGTGGCCTATTAAATTGATTACTCTTGTAATTAGTTTGGTTGAGTATGAAAATTAGATTATTTGCAAGTTTTCTTGTGATCAATCTAATTGATTTTTTAAGTCTCCATAAGTTTACTTGTGTTGAGTATATTTAGTCAAATTAATCTTGGTTCGCTTTGGTTAATTTGATTGAATATTTCTTGTTGGATTCCAAATTCATACTTGTATGTAATTTGTTGAGTCTAAAGAAATCCTTCTTTTCTATTGAAATTAAGGTCGCTCTTGTTGTTCCTTAGGGAATGACATATTATGGGGGAGAGTTCTTTTGAACTTGTGCTTAATTGCCAAATCTTTGTAGGGAGTGCGGCTGTGGAATATTATAGGGGTTATCTTGCGTCTTTATAAACTCCTTGATGAATGCATTTAGCTTCGGATTTATGATTGCATCTAAATATGATATACATTTACCTTTGGTCATGAAATGTCTCTTACGAAAATTTCATTAGGATCCCGTTCTTGTACCTTTGGCAATTTTATTGACAAAAAGGGGGAGAATTAATATGTAGTTCACACTACAAATACATATGGTTTTCGGATCATTATGTAAGGGGGAGTGGTTTCCATGTGAGATGGAGTATTGACTAAGGGGGAGTAAAGTATCACCATAGTATTGTTGTTAAAGTTGTGATACAATTGGACTTTAACGCTGTGTAATAATACTATGACACTGTATAACAATGATTGAGTACCGATGCTTTTCTCATTGTTATAGATACGGATTTTAAACAACGATGATGCTAAACTTACAACCTTTGGGATCATTGGACTACTTGGAAGTGACGAAGATTTCGAGTATTGTTGAAGATTAGACATGTGGAATAGGAGCTACAAAGGTTAATTATATATTTTTTGTATCTCATATGCATTAATATTTTTGCCACTAAAATTGACAAAGGGGGAGATTGTTAGAGCATTACTCGGTCGAACTTCCATGCGTAGCTATATCAAGCATGTTTGTCAATATTAGTGATCAAAACTATAAAGTCTTGATTTCTAGTCTATTATAGCTAATGTCTCGGACTAGGATGAAAATGAAGTTGAGCTCAATAACTCCATGGAAATCATCATACAATAAGAAGGACTACTCAAGGAACCAATGGATCTTCATCGACTAAAAGGTATGTGGAAACTTGAACTTATCTATCACTCAAAAGTCTATCTACTCTATCTCCTATCTTAAGACAAAAGTCGTTTTACTATATAGACTAAAGATATACACATGTGACATTTCGAGCTGAGTATATCTCGCTTATCTGTTTATCAAAATGTGTGTTGGTAAAGCTTTTGCTTTAGCCAAGTTCATCTTTCCCTATTGACGAAAGTCATGTTATGTTTCAATCACTTTGGAAATTGCCCTGACGAAAACTAGTTTGTGAATAACAACTATATGACGTCCTTTGAGAATGTTTCAATGATTGAAATGAGAGTTTAGACAATATAACCACTGCGGGATATATACATTGTTGTGGTAACACATATATGTATAAGTCCTTAGCACTTGAACCGAAGTTTGCGAACTTTGTTGATCAAGTAAAAACCGGAACTTGAGCAGTCAACTCAGTCCACGAACGTGCGTAGTTCTCGAACC
The DNA here is from genome assembly GCA_023529315.1 of Papaver bracteatum. Classification (NCBI taxonomy): domain Eukaryota; kingdom Viridiplantae; phylum Streptophyta; class Magnoliopsida; order Ranunculales; family Papaveraceae; genus Papaver; species Papaver bracteatum. The sequence goes on from JAJJWX010003675.1 coordinate 668,880, forward strand.
CGAGAATTTCTGTTGGAGTTGTAGCTCGGTTTCAGTCCGCGAACTGACGGAAGTTATCGAACCCGAGAATTTCTGATGGAGTTTGTAAACTCCAACCGGTTACTTGAGTCCGCGAACCCAGTCTGCGAACTTGAGTGGTTATGTCTAAAAACGATGTTCGTGAACTTATTTAAATTATCTAAGGAATGCTATTGCAAACCGTGGATTTATAGTTCATGAATCGATTCGAGTGAATCACATCGTTTTTGCTTCAATTGTGTCTTGTGTAGTACATAAGATCTCATAGCAATTGAAAAACTCTCTAACTAGTTCATTTGAGTCATCTGGACTAGTTATGGTGAAGAAGAATATGGTTGATATGAAAGTTATCATTTGGCTAACCATTTGGTTGACTAATATTGAACCAACTATTGTATACATTTGGGTACGGTTATACAAACCCAAAATCGTCAAGTACATGTGTGTATGGCAATCTAAGTTTTCGATCTAACGGTTGAGAGATATTAGCTTGTATCTAATCAGGTTTTCATCTAACGGAAAATATTGAATGCTTTGTTACTAAGCTAACATTGATTGCAAACCCTGATTTGAAAGACTATATAACGAAGAACTCTAGCAACTGGGAAACCTAATCCCCACACATTCTGTGTGATAATAGTTTGCTAAGCTAGAGTCGATTCTCCTCTAACCTTTGGTTTTCTTCTTCTAAAACCAGGTTAACGACTTAAAGACTTCATTGGGATTGTGAAGCCAGACCGATACTACTTTTCTTATAGTTGTGTGATCTGATCTTACTGTTTCTATCGTACGAGTACAATTGTAATAATTGGCTTGAGATTTTTATCTTCGATTGGGAAGATATAAAAGTAATCACAAACATCTTCGTCTCATCGTTTGTGATTCCACAATATCTATTTTCGCTACGTCGATTAAGACTATTGTGAGGTGATTGATCAAACTGAGTTGTTCTTCGGGAATATAAGTCTAGTTTTAGTGATTGGTTCCTGTTCACCTTGATTTATCAAAAGATGGAACAAAACTCATAGGTTTATTCGTGAGAGACGAATTTATCTATCTTGTAGACTTTTCTGTGTGAGACAAATTTGTTTGCTAAAGTCTTCGAATTTGGGTTGTAGCAACTCTTGCTTGTGGGTGAGATCAGCTAAGGGAATCAAGTGCGCAGTTTCCTGCTGGGTTCATAGGCGTAGGAGCATAACTGTACCTTGGATCAGTGTGAGATTGGTTGGGGTTCAACTACAGTCCAGACCGAAGTTAATTTGGAGTAGGCTAGTGTCTATAGCGGCTTAATACAGTGTATGTTTAATCTGTACTAGGTCCCGGGGTTTTTCTGCATTTGCGATTTCCTCGTTAACAAAATTCTGGTGTCTGTATTATTTCTTTTCCGCATTATATTTTTATATAATTGAAATAATACAGGTTGTGCGTTGCTCAATCAATTAGAATATCCGACCTTATTGGTTGTTGATTTAAATTGATTGACACTTGGATATTGGTCTTTGGTACCATCCAAGTTATCTCTCTTTGATTAGACTCGCGAATCACATTTGCTTGAGTAAATCAAATTGAGAGATTGAGATAATAATTCCTTGAGATATTTTCAATTGATTGAGTCTAATTGATTCTCTAGAAAACAACTCGGAGTTTTCCATACAGATTGCTTATCAAAATATTGGGTGAGGTTGTTAGACCCCCGCTTTTTCAGATGCACATGGGAGGATATGGTCCGGGTTTCTTAAGAACCCGGTACATGTACCTGCTACTGACCGGTTCTCATTTTGATTACTTGTACCTACCTATAAGACCAGTCCGGTACCAGGTTTTTACCCACTACAGTTATGTAATCATCTCCATCTAAACCCATTGATACTCAAATTCAAAACTCCAAATCCATTACAGTAAATTAATCAATTTAAGAGATGAGTTTAATCAAGTATTGAATAGCAATGAAATCCACACTTATATGAGCATTCAACAAAATCAAGAGATGACAAAATCTATGAGACTAGTCTAATTAATTCAAAGAGATAACAAAATCAAGACATCCTATTAGATCTCCCCTTTGGAGGCCATTATCTAATGCCCTATATGAACAACAGTAATAACACTTTTCTTTCCTGCTTTAAACCAACAACATGAACCCTTCAATTCTTTCTTTATCACCTTTGAATACACATTCCTCTTAACTGCAACAACATCATTCTTCGATTGAAGCAACAGGCGAGTATCAACAAACCCCAAATCTTCATTGTTTCTTTCTAATTCAACTTTTCGATCTTCTCCTTCCCTGATTTCGTCCATTATTCATAAATATAAACAACATACAATCAATTCATGCTCATACCAAATTCAACATCTCCAAGAAATAGAATCACAAACCCTAACATGCGACTAAATATGTTGAAGAAGAATGTGATGGTGGTGGTGAAGAAGAAGGTGGTGGTGGTGGTGATTCTGGTTAAGAAGAAGTGAACGATGGATTGTTGTCCATCCTTCAGTTGAGAAAAGAAGAAGAGGCGGGTAGGTAGAATGAGTGAATAAAATAAAACAAAAGAAATAATGAGTGAATGAGTTATGTTCAATAGATTATAAGATGCTATGATTACCTAGCATCAGTGGCTAGGATTCACTAATCTGGACGGTTATTAATCATAGGGTTTTCTAGTCAGGTACCTTCCAGGAATACCTTGAAACCAATACATGTACCCCCTATGCAACCGGTTCTGGATTCCATTCCCGTTCCATGTACCCCTTTAGCCGGTTTCGGACCAGTTTTTTCGGTTATGGTCCGGTTCTTGGGTTCTGGTTCGGTTCCTATGCAGCCTTAAGTACTGCTATTTTTAAAGCTTGGGTTGTGATAATAATACTATCAGGACCCTGCTTTTGGCCTGACAAATTCAGTTAAGGGCCACCTGGGTTATGGGGGTCTAATAACATGTTTAGTTTAATTGGTAGTTAATTAATTATTACTACCATTAGTTAATAGCTGCTGCTAAGTAGGATTAGTAGAGTGTGTGTGTGAGTGGCACATGTGCACACCAAACCCATTCATTTATATTCCCATTCTTGTTGTAGAACTCATTATGAAAATTAATCAGTAAAATTAGTCTTTTCTCTCTAAATCTTCTGTTCTCCCCAATCAAATCTCTTTCCTTAGAGATTTTGAGTTGTTTATGTGTTAATTTGTAAGGAATGACCTTACAATTGGTATCAGAGCACTCTTTCCTGAGTGACCTTACCATGAAGAGTCGAGAGGAAATCGTAGAATCAACCACTAGGTTTGATATCTTAGAACAAATTCAATATGAAGTCAGAAAGGCAGTATACTACGAATTATTTCACTAACAATGAAGTCTGTGAATCTACTCTTGGATAGGAACTCTCCATATCGAGATTTCAATCTTCAGCAAATGGATATTCTCATTTCCATCGCCGAGAAGAAGTTGGAATCACTACCAAAAATTGGGGATCTGGAAGCTATGAAGATGGAGGATGAGATTGTCATGGAAGAAGTGATAATTGATTCAAGTTCAGCTAGTAATTTCACTGAAAAATATTTAAATCCACCAGTACCAAATGAATTTTTTTGTTTTTCTGCAATAATAGATTATTCTAACAGATCTGGTGAATCGGAGTCGAAGGAGCTCGAGGACAAAATCTGGTGATTTGAAATCAATTCTACTTGATTATATTCCAGTAGACGATTTCTTTCAAAATTATTATAGTCTTACAGCAACAGATGAAGGTAATTTTCAATCTAGTTTTAAGTCTCTTTTCTCTATAACCGATGGATCTAGTGTTACTAATGAAGTTCAGGAACACAAAGAGAAATCGAATTTTATAGATTATCAAGAGGGTAAACCCTTCGTTTCTGAACATAATTCTCTTAATATTGTTTTGAATTCTCAAGATAGAAAGGTTACAAATGCTGAGGTAAAGGATTTCAAACTTATTAAGAGGTTTTCTGATTGAGCTGGAGTTTATGAAATTGGTTTTAATATAACTACTTCATGTTCGTTTACACTATATGTTTTTTCAATTTTAATGGCCAAATACAATGGCAGTTATGTTCATAAGCTGCTTAACAAATATGGGTATCAACCAGATGGATATATTAATGAACCAGTTGCTTCTATGTTAGTTAATGGTGGAATTATTGGTACTATTAGGATGTTATTTTATCGTGCCAGAGAATTTGAACTTATTGGAAAGTACTGTTATAGTGTTAGAAGTTTTGATTTTTGTCGTGATACAATTGTTTCTGAACGAAATTCTGAACTTGGGTACCCCCTAGCTTTGTTATTTGAGTATTCAAAGTTTGTTAAAAATGGAGACAAGCGTGTTGCAAGCAAGTTGTTTGGGGAAATACCACAGCAGAATTCTGTTCTCTGCACTATTACGAGAGTTTATTTAAAAATGGAATATGAGTTTAGCAATGCGGGTGAACTAATTCTTCAGATTCATTCTAATAGTAGATGGAGTTTCAATGGTGATAAGGGTTCTATAAGGTTACAGCTGAAATATGGTTTATTCAAAATGCTTGGTTGTAAAATGAGAATTCTGAGTAGTGCAGAAAATCAGCTGTGTATTAGATATGTTAGTATTCCAATACAATTATAGGCTAGAGAGGGTTTCATGGAGATGGATTCTTCGCAGGTTGATGATGGTGGTAAATGGACTGAGCTGGACGTATATTAAAGACTCAGTTGGAGGTTATTATATTCATTTCATGTTCAGGTAGTGAAGGTCATGTCAGTGCGAATATGTCAGCTTCGGTTTCATGTAGTGTTGGTGATGATAGTGGAGGAATCTTAGCTCGTTATTTAGGTTTGACGATAGATTCTTCTTACCCCTTGTACTGCATGATGTTTATGAGTGTTCTATATCTTAAAGATAAGTTTGAGAAGATCATTGTTGGAAGAGTATTTGATAGAGTCATGTTGTTGGAGTTGATCATGAGGAGTACTAAATTCTTCCTAGATACTGTTGATCCTTGTATTATTGTTCTTCAGGGGTCAAAAATGATAGATGAGTACCGTGGGTATGTGTTTCTATTGTTACAAAATGGTGGCAACTTAGAAGCTTGTGAATTGTTTGTTAAAACCTTGCAGCAAGTTAATGTTCTATGTACTAATTTGATACTTCATATGACAAGGGAAGATAAATCTGGCAAGGCTCAAGAACTTTTTTATCAGTTGCTTGTTGGAGATAACAGTCATATTCAAATGAAAGGAACCTTACAGCGGCTCAAGATCATTATAAGAAAATTTAACTGTTTGGTTTTCTCATCTCAGTTGGGTTTCACTGTATTCTCTCTCGAATTATGGAGTATGGAAAATGACAATGACTATGTATTGATTGCCACTGAGTCACAACCTGCAACACCTTGATGTATTGGTTTTGGTATCCATGAATTGTGTTTAGGATGGAGGAAATCCCTTGTAAGAGTGATGGGAATCATAGAGATGCTTGTTGTATTTAAGAGTGGTGATATCATTACACAAGAGTTGAGGGAAGAATTAAGTAAGAAAGCTACTGGTGATTCAAATAGCCATATACAAAAGAGCCAGTGGAGTCATTGACGGTACTGTGTTTGGTAAAGTCGTGTTTGATAAAGGGCTCAAGCATCGGCACAAGGAAGTTGTGGGTGCAATTGAAGGACAGCTGAAGCATGGGGTGTTTGGTGGTGCTAAGGAAGTCATATGCATGAATTCATGGAAATCTTATAACGATGTGGAGTTGAACATGAATGACCGTGCCTTGGAGATGCAGTTAGAAGTAATCTTGTCCCTTCCAAGCTCATGGAATGTTGGGCATTGGAGTTGGCTGCTGAACAAAGACTCGACACTCATTATAGTTTCAACTCCATATTCAGTTAAACATCATATCACTAGAGATACTCTGCTCAGGTTGGTTGTTGTACAGGTACTTCTTTTCTCAACATTACATGGATCTTCCGTATACAGACTACACTGAAAAGGGTATATATCCCTCATTGGATGTTTTTGGCCAGAGTTGTTCACCAAAATAGCTGCTTCACCTCAACTCATTATAATTCATCACCTCAAGCAGCTGGTAATAGCAAAGGACCTCTTATTCTCCTGGGTGCTTTCACAGTCTGTAACAGTGACATTTTTGAAGTTATTCATGGTTGCAATGGGACCTTGGACAATATTAGCACTACAAGTTATGCTTATTTTAGTACCTATTGGGCAGCGACTTATGGTTTGTTATCCTCGAGATAGTAAGCACCAGTGAATTGAGTTCCTTGATAATTTCTGATGGAGAAATAGATCAGATGATCCTTACAGTTACAGGAAAGATTTCATCTTGTTATGGGCCTTAGTGTCAAAGAATATTTGAGACCACATTCATATATCTTACTGCATTATAGAAGGAGCTGCAACAGATGTGCTCTCTATGGGTCAAGCTCAGTTCATATCCTTGAGGACAAGGATAATTTGAAGGAGTGGGATTTTTCAGGACCCTGCTTTTGGCCTGCCAAGTTCAGTTAAGGGCCACCTGGGTTATGGGGGTCTAATAACCTATTTAATTTAATTAGGAGTTAATTAATTATTATTATCATTAGTTAATAGTTGATGCTAAGTAGGATTAGTAGTGTGTGTGTGAGTGGCACATGTGCACACCAAACTCATTCATTTATATTCCCCTTCTTGTTGTAGAACTCATTATGAAAATTAATCAGTAAAATTAGTCTTTTCTCTCTAAATCTTCTGTTCTCCCCAATCAAATCTCTATCCTTAGATATTTTGAGGTATTTCTGTGTTAATTTGTAAGGAAGGACCTTACAAATACATGATATCACTCACTCGCTGCATGTGATGGAACCCCATGATCAAACATGAAACTATATTCTTACCATCTTTATGTCATTAGATGGTAATCGAATTGGAAGATAATCCAATGACATTGGGAGAAGAAATAATGAGATCGACGAAGAGTGTGGCAAATTGCGGGAGGAAGAGACCTTTGTTAACAGAGTTTTTCCCTGGTGCACGATTGAAAGACGAGTAAGTGCCCTACTATTTATTACCGTTAAAGCATTGCTCGGTCGAACTCACGAGCGTTGCTATCTCAAGCTTGTTTGTCAAGTTTAGTTGTCAAAACCATAAGTCTTTATTTCTAGTCTACTTATAGTTATGACTCGAATTAGGATAGAATGTGTATTTGAGATTTAGACTTCATGACGTTCATCGATTGAAGACGAAGAAATACTAAGGGGGTTTATGGAACTTCATCAATAAAAGGTATGTGGAGACTTGAACTCATCTATCACTCAGAATTTTATTCTTTTTTATCTCCTATTGAGACAAAGTCGTATAGCTATATAGACTTTACATTATACACCTTTGATATTTCGAGTTGAGTTTAACTCGCTTATATCTTTCTCAAAATATGTGTTGGAAAGCTTTTTGCTTTAACTGCGTTCATCATTTTTCTTGACGAAAGTCAAAATATGATCATGTGAAAAACACCTGGTAACATCTTACATGATTTGTGTGAGGCAGTCATTTGATGTAGGCTCGGAATATTTTGTATTGATCATTCGATCACTTGTTTATAAGCTAATAGTTTATGTGAGACAGCTATTGTCGTCTTCTAAGAATATTTCAATGATTGAAATGGGAGTTAAGAGCTAAAACCCATGTCTGGATACATTACGGTTTGTGTACTAAGGGTATGAACTATTTTGACAGAATTCATGACCGGAAGTTTGCATACCCGTTCGCAAACTTATTCAATTGTTTAAGTCATACTCCCTCTGTAATAAAATTTATGTCCTCTATTCTATTTTTGTTTGTCCTAAAATACTGGCCAGCTTCTGTTTATAGTCATATTTTTTAGTCAAGCTCCCAAATATATCCTTCAATTTTTATAATTAGAAAATAATTTTTAAATATCACCAAACAAAAATCTTACATGATATCTTCCTCAATAAGAAACAAATCTACTAAATCAAGCCTTAAATATTTTTATTTTTATTTTTATCTTCTATTTAAACATCTTAAATGATATCTTCCTTAATAGGAAAAAAAAATATTAAATTAATCCATAAATATTTTTATTGTTATCTTCTATTTAAACATTTCTATAAATAATAAAATTACCAAATATATATTTTTCTTACACGCTCCATATACTCCTTTAAATTTTAGTAATAACATAGCATTTAATAGGGACAGTTTTGTACATTCCTCCGGTCTCCTTAATATCTTGACTTAGTCAAAGCGGACTAATAATTTAGGACGGAGGGAGTAGTACTTAAGTTTGCATACCCGTTCGCAAACTGATTTAACTATTGAAATCCGGGAACCAAGTTTGCATACCCGTTCGCAAACGGTTTCAACTGAGTTCAGTCCAGAGATAAAGTTTTCGTACCCGTTTGTAAACTAGCTGCTTGTGACCAATGTCCGGAACTTAAGTTTGCGTACTTATTTGTAAACTTAAGTGGTTCAAGTTCTCAAATCGATTAAGTATGATTTCAAACTCATGAAAAAATACATTTATATATTAAGGAATGCAATTTTTTAAACCGTGGTTAAAATGTTCATGAACTGATTCTTTTGAATCAATCCGATTTTGCTTCAATTGTGTCTTATATACTTCTATGATAATATCAATAATTGAACAACTCTATGAGCAACATAATTAGATTCATTTGATTATCAATTGATCTATAAGTGTTAAGATGAACATGGTTAAGCCAAAAGTGTTCATATGGCTAACTTCGGTTAACTGTTATTGAGCCAACTCAATATACACGTTTAGGTTCGGTTACCCGTATCTAAATGAAGGTATATTTCATTTGTGTGTGACAAGATAAGACCATCTAACGGTGGAAAGATATTAGCTTGAATCTTGAATCAGGTTTCATCTAAGGGTGAATATTGATTGCTTTGTTCCAAAGCTATCAAACCATGATTTGAAGACTATATAAGGGAGAACTCTAGCAACTAGGAAACCTGATCCCCACACCTCATGTGTGATACTAGTTGCGACTAGAGTTGATTCTTTTTTAAACTAAGTTTTTCCTAAAACCATTAAAACGTTAACGATAAAAACTTCATTGGGATTCTGACGCCAAACCCAACTATTTTCGTTGTAGTTGTGTGTTCTCATCTTACTTGTTATATCGTATTCTCTAATATTTGCTCGAGATTTATATCCGATAGGTAAGATATAAAAAGTAATCACAAATCTCTTCGTCTTATTCTTTGTGATTCCACAATAACTTGTTCTACTACCATATAGTTAAGTTATTGCGAGGTGATTGATATTTCTAGGCTGTTCTTCGGGAATATAAGACCGGATTATCAATTGGTTCATGTTCACCTTGATTTATCAAAATACGGATGTAGTTGCAGGAAATCCTACAATACATCCCTCACAAGAATTCATAATAATCAACACATCTTTATGATCAAGAACAACACTTTTTATTAATTGATTCAAGGAATTTTACAAGAAGGAAATGAAATCAAGAGTACAACCTCAAAACTTTCTCAACACTCTAAAAAATGATCTCTCTCTTCCTTACGCCTATTCAACTCTTTATATAGGGTATTACATAGTGGATGACAGCTAATCTGCCCTTTATTTTAGGATCTGGCTTGCGATATTCTCGCGAGCAATCAAGTGTTAAGTTCGCAACATTCTTAAATATCGCTAGGTCTTCACATCTTTCTCGTGTTTAAGATATCGTCATCTGTTACGTCATTCTTGTAGTTAGTCTGCGACGGATTCGCAATGTATTAATGATGATGACTTCGCAAGGGTGTTACTATTGCGATATTCTGATCCTATATCTTGCCTCTTCTTATGTCTTCTCTGCGAAGGGGAGAATGTCATGAGAAACTGTACTTCATAATGCCGCAGCTGTTCATCCCTTCATATTCTTCTACCGACAAGACTCCATGAATTAAGCATAACCGCCTACACGTGTTAAATACTCCTTTGTTCACCGACACGTTTGATGTTATCCTGACATCACTTTTTTTATCTATTTAAGGAGAGATCTAGTTAGAGAGATGATTTTATCTCTTTTACTTCATCTTCTTCATCTCCACGTTCTCTGTAAATCTTCATCGTCTGCAACTCTTTCTCCTTAGATTTTCACGGATTCATCTTTCTGTTACTGTCCTCATGGAATCATCAAGGTTAAATTTCTTTTCTCTTCCAGTGGTTTTGCTGAAACCGATTTCTTCTACTGAAATTATCTTATTTGATTTTATTCGTCTTTATTTAATTCACGTATTGTTTATGTTTCAGCAAAAGCACCTCTAATACTAGATTATCAATTCAAAATCCTAATGTTCCCAATGATTCGCAGCCCAAAGTCGATGCAAGCAAAAGAAAGTATGTGAATCGCAAGGTAGTAATAAACACTATTCTTTTAATAACAATATTGTTGCCTCTGTTTCTTATCTGGATTGGGATTTGCAGGGTGATGGAGATGCTAATAAACCCCCAAAGTGATCTCGTCATTTTAAGATTATTGAAACTTCTGCTCCATTTCCCACATTTACTCCTTTAACTTCTCCTTTAATACCTTCGCAAACTGAATCTCTACTTCTTATCTGCGAAAATATCGCAACAGATTCCACCCCTTCAACTGATCTTTCTATGAATGAAATTCCTTTTACTAAGCCTGATGCGAATGAAATTTTTTCTTCACCTGTGGCCAATACCTCTCGATCTAATTCCATATCAACCCCAATTACTAATCTTCCTCAAACTTCACCTTCAAATGACACCTCTTTAGCAAAGAATGATGATCACCAACTTTATGTTATCACCACTTCTTCATATGAGTCTCTCCCCTTTACCAAAGAAACTATGGATGGGATATATATTGCCTTCAAGGTTTTATCAGATGTTTAGGATGATGTCGAAATCCTTTGTTGATCCTGTCAAGTTTGGTGTCTGCGAAATTTTGAGTAAATATTTTGTCTCTGATAGGATGGTTTCGCAAATGTCTTTAGAGATTGTAGCCTTGAAGGAAAGTCTTCAGGCCAAGACCTTAGAGCGTGACACTTTTCGTCTTGAAAATCAAAGGCTTCAAAATGTTTCACTAGACTGTGAAAATCTTCACAGGAAGAATGAGGAATTTAAAGGTACAACCTTCTTATCTTTTCCCTTAACTTATCTTTTTAAATAAATTTATTCTTTTCGTATTCAATTTTCTTAAAATCCTTTCTTTGCCTTTAAGTTTTAAACCAGAAACAGATAATGGAGAGATATCAATTTGAATCCATCGATAAAGAAGCCCGTGTGGACAAACATATTTGGATGGATCAATATAACCAATTAGATAACCTTCATATTGTTTGTGGGTGAAAACTATTCCTGCCGACTTTGGTAATTTGGGGGTGTGGATGAGGAATGAATCTAAACCTTAAACAAATGCACTGCGCGGTGAGTGCTTGTAGATTCGAGATATCAATCTGTGCAAGTCCAGCCTAAACCAAGAAATGGCCATTCCAGACTTATTTCGGTCACAAAGTGAAGGATATGGGGTTGATCTTAGGGAGGGAAGCGAAGATGGTGTTGAGATTGTGAAGGTGTTGGCTATGTATGACTTGTATCAGAAAGATGAACTGGCTTGAAGGATGTAAGCTATCAGTTCCGGTGTTTGAATACGATTATATCAACACTTGCCTATGTTATCTCGTCTTGTTCTGTTGTTGTAAAATAGGGCAGAGAACCTATTTATACAAGTCTTATAGCCTAACCCTCGTATCTCATGGGAAGTGAAGAAAGTGGAGTGATGGAGTAGTGTGTTGGTGTCACACGACCAGTCTTTCCCACTTCTCCCATCATCACTAACCGTCCATGACTTCCTGACACGTTCTTGTGATGGCGCATTGTGCGCTGCACGCTGTAAACTGCCAGAACAATACCCCAGTATGTATCCCCCAGTTTGTGACATGACTGATGTCTCGAGTGTGTGGATCGTGGGACCCACAGAAAATAGCATGTAATGTTAGATTGAATAACTGCGTTATTCAGGAAGTTGATACTTGTGAAGTATCCTGTGTATACTATGCAAGTACTTCATCGAGTATATTCAGCATGTATGAAGCATCGCTGTTTGAGCTGACTTCATGTGATGGTTTGGAGGTTGCGCAAGCAAGTCCTCCCTTGGCCAACCACAAGGTGTGGTAGATTGACGGATGATGATCACCATGAATCTGCACTGACCAATTAAATCCTAAACAGGGTTGTATAACCAAGCCGGTGAAATTGGACGGACGAGATAATCTTTGAGACACTCATCTGCGACCGTTGGTGAAATTAGGGTTTATGAAAAGGTGCGCAAACATCACTTTTCAGCTTGGTCGAATCCAAGCTTGGGACACAATTTTGGCTAGGACGGTAGTGCATGTGTGTAGACGGCATGAAGTTGTAGGCGCCCATACCTCATTGTATCATGAAAGTGTGATCTGGGCCACTCAATTCGTCCGGCGAAGTTGAGTGGTTGAGATTAATTTGCGACAGAAAACTGGTGCCGCAAAAGCCGATCTTCATGCCATCTTAAGGCGCACGTTCCAAGACGACCATGCTTGGTCGGTCTTGGACGATTGCTCCAGCGTGTAGGTGGTAGGCTGGAGTTCACGTCCATACCCTGACATCCCATATAAACATGATCTAAGCCACTCAATTTGTCCGGTGAAATCGAGTGGTCAAGATTAGTTTGCAGCTTGGGAGGTGCGACCACGCTAGTTTGGGCAGACGATTTGGGATAACCAGGCATGGTATACCTTGGCCTATTAGGTGAGATGATAGATGGGTCCACGGTGGTCATGTTGGTATGACCGGGCCTGCTTGATCTAATGTCGGACCCTCCATTCGTGCCGGAGAACATGGACGCTCGTGATTTCAAAACCCTAACTTTGGGTTTTAAGGCCGTGCGTCATGCTCCGTTCGAGCGCACGAATTGGAATGACCAACCATAGTCGGTCCTGATCGATTGGTCAGGTATGTAGGTGGGCCCACGTTGATTGTGTTGACATGCTCCGTGCCCTTTGAATCAACATCTGCACCCTCCATCTATACCTGCGAAGATGGATGGTTGATACTGTTTTGCGACACGTGTAATATGCCGCAACCCCTAATTTAGGGTTTTGCATCCATACTGCTATGGTTTGGACATTTTGGCAAGCTAGGCCAATCTTTTGGGGAGGCCGACCATGCGGGGCCCGCATTGGTTCGGCAGCGGATGTTCCATACCTACTTGGAGGTTATAGAGTCGATCTGGGCCATCCAATCATGCTGATGGAGTTGGATGGTCGTGATCATATCCAGACTCATACGGTCAGTCCGGATGCTAAATCGGGCTAGTATAACACACCGAAAGTTGCAGCCTGTATGGGTATATCGTACATGTTTTATTATAATGCTTGGAGATTCGTGTTGCTCTGCTGAGAGCAACATTCAGTCGTCATGCCGCACTAATAATGAGTACAGGAAATACAAGGCTGGTTGCGCATTAATTAATAATGTTGTAAATTCACAGGGTATATGGGATTGTTGCTACATGCTCCAACCTAGATGAATTTCGTGTATTTTATTCATAGAATGGGATTGTTGCCACATGCTCCATTCTTTGTGAATTAATAAAGTGAAGGAGTATCCATCACTTATTAATGGCCCTATCTTTTACAAGATGTTAGCGCATAATTTTTAGGTTTTACAGTTATACCCTTAAATGAAAATCCACCATCAACATTAAGTACCATGCCTAGCACATAATGGTTACACTATTGTGGGGTAGGCATGAGATGGTGACATACATATGTGAGAAAGATAGGATAAAGGAAGTTTACCCGGAAGAATATTGATCGATCGCTAGTTGTCCATGCCGTTGCGCTTGTATGGAATGCTTTGGTGGGACCGGTTTCCTTTTTTGGGTATTAGAATCAAAAGAGAAATCCTTGTTCTATTAGGATTCTTCCAAATTTTGTCTATAAAAGGGAGCAACCCTTTTATTTTTCTCAAGAGAGATTTTTTTTTTTGTTGAGCCAGCTCCCGTTTGTGCTCTCCACTGCCGCCGCCGATCGTCGTTGCCGGAGATGCCGCCAGACGTCCGTCGCTGCCCGTCCGTCCAAGGTAAGTTTTAGTTTTTTTTTTTTTTTTTTTTTAGGAAAAACCCTAATTTCTTAGGTAAAAACCTTTTGATAGATACATCATGCTTAGCTTTCCCATTAAGATTGATAGTAAAAACCGCCCATTTTTGCTAGAACTACGATCCCATGAATATGCCGCCTTTTTCTTCTCCTTCCATTGTTGCATGCAAAACCTAGCTTCTTAGGTTGTATCTTGGAAAGAAATTTGACTTGAATTTCGCAAACACGATTCCCATGAATATAAGAAAACCGTGTTATTATACGTGATCATGAATGCGGCCCCACCATATACATTTGACTCGAACGTGGGTCCCACCCACACATGTCTGATTGAAAGTCGACCTTGTACTAGTCTTAGTCTTGTGCCCAGAACTAGTACCAGACTTGAAACCAATACCAGACTTAAAACCAATACCGGACTTAAAACCAATACCGGACTTGAAAGCAATACCGGACTTGAAACCAACACCGCACTTGAAACCAATACCAGACTTGAAACCAATACCGGACTTGAAACGAATACCAGATTGGACCCAATATGTGCACTCCAATGTAAATTGTGTCTTGTCGTGTGTGACTACATCTCATGCGTTTTTCATACGAGTTCTAACTCCTGTCTTTTATTTCATTATGGAATGCAGGAAAGAATTCCTGTTGAAATGTCTTCTGGAGATAATGCTGGTGCCAAGTCAGGAAGTGTTGACAGCTTCAAAGATATGCTGAACATTGATGATGAGTTTTTCACCTCGCCTTTTCCAAACATTAATAGACATCCTTCTCACAAGATAGTCCTGCTCTCCGGTTCAGAAAATATGGAAGTTGATCCATCTTCTTCTTCAACACTTGTGATGAGATTTTATCTCCGGAGAAATTAATATCCGCCTTCTCCTATCGACTTCAAGATTTGTCATACTTCACTAGGTTCTTATGAAGGATGGATGAGACGCATGTTGAATAATAAGGATGTTAAAGCTAATTTGGCCAAAGCGCAAATCCTTAATGCGGTCATGGCATCTGTTGCTCTTGAAATTAAGAAAGATGATGCATGTTTGATTACCTTCATTTCTCGGTGGCGCCCTTCTACTCATACAACTATATCTAGATGGGGAGATATGACTATTACTCTGGAGAGTGTAGCTGCATTAATGAACCTGCCTATCGCCGGAAGTCTTTATTATGAGCTTTCTACGAACAACGTAATTATGAAATCATTCTTCAAAAGGTGGCAGGTTTCGACAGTCTGGACAAGGGGGAGAAAAAAGACACGAGATGCTTTTACACCTAGTGGGTGTCGGAGTGGTCTTCTGCAGACCCGGATCAAGGGTTGGAAAATAAGCTCAGTGTGTTTGCGTTTCTGTCTTTGTGGCTATCAAGAGACATATTTGACGACGGTTCTGGAAAGAAAGCCATAAGAAGTGACCTTGTTAAGATCGCTATAAGGCTATCAAAAGGTGAAGTTCTTCCCCTAGGCGCCTTGTTCCTTGGATCGTTGTATTCTCATCTGGACGCCTTAGCAATGGACATGCATGTTTCTAACGGGTACAAGAAGGTGGAGTCGCATGTTCACTTCGCTTTTCTTTAGGCATTCTTATGGAAACATTTCAAAGGCTATGCTCATGCTCCTGCGAATTCTCTCTGCAGTTTGTATTTGAGAATACTTCGTTGGCATTGGAGGCATCCCAGAACTGGTGCGAAACTCGTGGACATCTTTGATAATGTGTCTTCCATATATTTTCGTCCATGGGGACCAATCCATTCTTCCATTGTTCAACCGAAGACCTTTGTTATTGCTTCTGACATTCTTGATGCTATGTTGCGTACTGATGCTAAGACTATGAGATTCGGAGAACTTGTTTATCTGTACAGTTGTATCCCGGGGTATGTCCCATCTCTATTCAATGAAGCATTTACTGTGACTTCGTACAATATTGATAGGGCTGCTCGTCAAATGGGATTTGACCAGGGTGTTCCATTTATCAGTCCATCAGTGGTTCCGAAAGAACTTCTCCCGGATATTCTTAATGCTGACGTATTCTTAGAACGGCTGAGTCTTCCTTTCTGTCCTATTGGGAGAAAACCCACGGTAACTGATAAGTATAAGGAATTTTGGAGGGAACAACTGTTGTCTTTTCAGAAGTTCTCAGAGGACGTTGTGGCGGATTCTCGTGGTGAGCCATCCCCTGACGTTTTGAAGAAACATTTCTGGTTGAAACCACTCCCAGGCAAATGGAATAGAGCTGATGATTGCAGTTCCCAAGCAGGAGGGAGATCCAAAAGGCATGCATGTGATTCGGTGGTCCTCAATTCATCCAATATGCAGGTACATAATTTTTTTTTCATCGACTCCTTTATTTCTCCGAAGTGATCTCTTCTAAGAGTTATTCTTGCTTGAATTTAGGGAATTCCGAAAGAGAATTTTTTCACAAGGTTGGCGCGCATTCGAAATGAAAAGTCCGGTGATGTTGGCCTTCGTATTAAGAGGTCTGGTGACACTGATCTCCATGCTGAGAAGTCTGATGAAACCGAAACCACTCCTTCACTGGACAATGACATAAATGACGCAAGCTCGGCTGGACAAGGCGCCTCTGTAAGTGATATTATTGATAAGGTGGTGATGAAAATCAGTAACCAGAGCGAAGTATACATCAGGAGAAATGTAGGTGAGGCAAAATATGTTATTGTTGAGACGACTCCCCTTGAAGCACGTTCTGAACATGCTCCGATCAATCAAGCTGTGGTGACTTCTTCCGAAAGTAAATCTGCAGCTGAAAAGGCTCCTGAAATTGGAAAAGTATTAGTAATGCAGCCTGAGGCTTTGTTCGATCCTCCTTTCACTGTACCCTCTCCAGGCCATGTGTTAGTTGGAGGATTCAGCATGCCAGCTCAGTTCGAGGGGTTGTACAAGGCGATATGGGAGAAGCACGGCCACATTGCTACTACTACGAAGCTCAAAAGTCGTCTTGCATTGGTCAATCGCATCCAGGAATCTTTATTTTCCATCCATGGGATGAGCGTCACGACTGGTCGAATAGTTTCTGAGGAGATGATTGAAGACTGGAAGTGCCATCGAGATGTGTTTGTACAGTATGGATTCAATGCTCCTTGGTTCATCAAAGGGTTCTCCGAGATTCAAGAGCTCCAGAAATTACAAAATGAAGTCCCTTCTGCAGACTGTGTTACCCGCCAGGAAGAGAAGATTAAAAGGCTGTCTAATGAGTTGAAGGTGGAATAGGATGTTCTTCAGAAAATGAAAGCCTCTCTTGCACAGAAAGACGAGTTGTTGTTGAAGGACTTTCCTTGAAGGATTCACGCAACTTATTTGTCTTTTCTTTTAAATGTTCTTCTTTTTGAGTTATAGTGAGGATTTCCTTTCATAATTTGACTTCCGATTTTGAATTAATAGGTAATTGAATTGGTTTATTTTGAGATAGTTTTGTGAGTCGATTTTCTTGAAAATGTATTATCTTAAATGGAATTTGCATAAATGTTTGCACATATCATATGAGATTGCAAATGTCGCTCAAAATGGAAGTATAAAAGGAAACAAACATGGTGTTTAATTATTGAGCCTCTTTTTTCCATGCCCGGAATGCCAGTCCCCAGTGAATTTCAAAACTATCTTTCTTGTAGGATTGTTAGATATAACTTACTTGATTTCGAGACCCTACTTGTGTAAAACCGAAGTAGCCCCTCCAAGGAAGTCGTCCGCATTGATCTCTCAGAGAAGGAAAGTCATCCCTCTGAACCAAGCTTCTCCTGAACAATGCGATTCAAAGCGTTGCATTAACTGGTGGGGTGGTGAAGGAATCGGTGGAAATGACAATACCTCGGGCCCATTACTTCTTGATAAGTGGGCGGACTCCATACCGGAGGTAGCTCCACCTCTCCGTTTTGCACCCATGCCTCCAGCAACTCCAAAATATTCTTCATTGGGAAGGGAAAGTGTAGGTACCTTGAGTCTAGCTTTTCCTGCGTTAGTGGGCGTTGTGATGTCTCTACGTGGCTTTGATTTGAAGCACGTTTCGGAGATGAAGTTGGAAGATTTGCGAATGTTATCATATCCGCGGATCGCTTGCCTGGGTAAATGGATGTGGCAGGTGTCGTAATATCACTGCTGAGTGATCGAATTGAACGCTCCCATCCTATGTATTCACGTATTTCTTGATTGATCTCTCCTTCCTCAAGCATTTCTTCGCTTGGTTGAAAGGTCGATGCGGATTGGACAGTCTTCCGGGCTTCAACAAGAGTCTTGAGATATAAATCTTCTATAAGGGCTCCGTAGGCTGCAGGCTCCTTTTCTTTATTCGGTAGACGTTGTAGTATTCCGGACAAGTCATTCCCTATGTGGAGTTGCCTCGATTCTTCATTGTCGGCTGGACCATGTTGTTCATCTTTCCTGAGTCTCATGCGATTACGCGCTCTTTTTGCTTCTCCACTGGTAAAGGTGTGACCCCTGACTAAGGATCCAGCGTTTCTCCCATTGTCTGAGTAGACGTATGTCGACCCTTCTTGTAATTGCACTGTTATATCATTCAAGAGGCGGAATGTTTCGCTTTGTCTTCTAGCGATACCAGCTTGATTTTCCAAGACATCCTCCAGCATTCTAGATATACTTTCCATGATATCTGAACCACCTGTGGTTTCTTGGTGAGGATACATCATGAGTTAAAAACCGAAAAATTGAGAATTCAATTTTTTGTAACCGAGAGATCAACCTCCTACTGTGGTCACCAATTGTTTGTGGGTGAAAAATATTCCTACCGATTTTGGTAATTTGGGGTGTGGATGAGGAATGAATCTAAATGTTAAACAAATGCACTGCGCGGTGAGTGCTTGTAGATTCGAGAGATCAATCTATGCAAGTCCATCCTAAACCAATAAATGGCCGTTCCGGACTTTTTTTGGTCACAAAGTGAAAGAGATGGGGTTGATCTTAGGGAGGGAAGCGAAGAAGGTGTTGAGATTGTGAAGGTGTTGGCTATGTATGACTTGTATCAGAAAGCTGAACTGGCTTGCAGGATGTAAGCTATCAGTTCCGGTGTTTGAATACGATTGTATCAACACTTGCCTCTGTTATCTCGTCTTGTTCTGTTGTTGTAAAATAGGGCAGAGAACCTCTTTATACAAGTCTTTTATCCTAACCCTCGTATCTCATGGGAAGTGGAGAAAGTGGAGTGATGGTGTAGTAGAGTAGTGTGTTGGTGTCACATGACCAGGCTTGCCCACTTATCTCATCATCACCAACCGTCCATGACTTCCTGACACGTTCTTGTGATGGCGCGTTGTGCACTGCACGTTGTAAACCACCAGACCAATACCCCAGTATATATCCCCCAGTTTGTGACATGACTGATGTCTCGAGTGTGTGGATCGTGGGACCCACAGAAAATAGCATGTAATGCTAGATTGAATAACTGCGTTATTCAGGAAGTTGATACTTGTGAAGTATCGTTTGTATACTATGCAAGTACTGCATCGAGTATATTCAGCATGTATGAAGCATCGCTGTTTGAGCTGACTTCATGTGATGGTTTGGAGGTTGCGCAAGCAAGTCCTCCCTTGGCCAACCATAAGGTGTGGTAGAGTGACGGATGATGATCACCATGACTCTGCACTGACCAATTAAATCCTGACCAGGGTTGTATAACCAAGCCGGTGAAATTGGACGGACGAGATAATCTTTGAGACACTCATCTGCGACCGTTGGTGAAATTAGGGTTTATGAAAAGGTGCGCAAACATCACTTTTCAGCTTGGTCGAATCCAAGCTTGGGACACAATTTTGGCTAGGTCGGTCGTGCATGTGTGTAGACGGCATGACGGTGTAGGCGCCCATACCTCATTGTATCATGAAAGTGTGATCTGGGCCACTCAATTCTTCCGGCGAAGTTGAGTGGTTGAGATTAATTTGCGACAGAAAACTTGTGCCGCAAAAGCCGCTCTTCATGCCATCTTCAGGCGCACGTTCCAAGATGACCATGCTTGGTCGGTTTTGGCCGATTGCTCCAGTGTGTAGGTGGTAGGCTGAAGTTCACGTCCATACCCTGACATCCCATAGAAAAATGATCTAAGACACTCAATTTTTCCGGTGAAATCGAGTGGTCAAGATTAGTTTGCAGGTTGGGAGGTGTGACCACGCTAGTTTGGGCGGACGATTTGGGACAACCAGGCATGGTATGCCTTGGACGATCAAGTGAGAGGATAGATGGGTCCATGGTGGTCATGTTGGTATGACCGGACTTGCTTGATATAATCTCGGACCCTCCATTCGTGCCGGCGAAAATGGACGCTCGTGATTTCAAAACCCTAACTTTGGGTTTCAAGGTCGTGCGTCATGCTCCATTCGAGTGCACGAATTGGAATGACCAACCATAGTTGGTCCTGACCGATTGTTCGTGTAGTTGTAGAATAATCTACAACTACACCCTCAATAGAATTAGTAAAAACTCAAGAAGTTCTTGATGGTGAATGATAACTTTCTTATTAATTCTCTTAGTTGATTACATAGAATTATCAAAATGGAACTAGAATAGTTACAACTTTTTATATTCTCTTTCCTAAGATAATTTCTTACACTCATTAAAAGAACCTTCCGAATTTTACATTTGAACTCCTATTTATAGTAAAACTTATGCAGCTGTATATGAATTGCGAAGTATCGCAATTCATCCTCGCAAAATTATTTCATCCTCGCAAAACTTCATATTTCTCCGCGCTACTTCTATCATCGTATCATTTTATAACTCTTTTCTCCTTTATCTATTACGATACTCGTGAACTATCATCTTGCGATATTCAGTACCTACATCTTGCCTCTTCTCATGTAAATTCTACGAAGAAGAAATGATCATGAGAACATAACCGTTACTTAGTCTTTTAGAATTTGGACACGTCTTTTGTAACCGTCCTTTTCTAGTTATTCCCTTATATAACTCCTTTATATTCTATTCCTTTTCTTCTTCTTACTTCTGCAATTTTATCTTATGTTCATACTCTCCATTACTGTTTTCTCTGAAATTTTTTCTTCTATTATATCTTCATGAGTTCTCCAAGGTAATTTCCTTCTATCTCCGCGCATTTCATTTGTTCGCCTCTTTAATTTCTGTATAATTTGTTATCTGATTTTGGTTTATTTCAGCAAAATAACTCCTCAGATGAAACCTCAACTAAAAAATTCAAGCCCTAATCCACGAAGAAGAAAAATCGAGAATCAAAAGGTAGTTAAAATACTTTGCCTTTTTTCCTGAACAATATATTGTTGCCTCAGTTTTTAATCTACATTTTGATTCGCAGGTTGGCGAAAAACCAAACCCTGGTAAGAGATCTCGAGTAACTAAACCCACACCATTAATTCCGATTGATGATTTCCTTCCTGAAGTTGATAAGGAGTTTTCTTCTCCTCCTCGTGAAAATGCTTCTTCACACACTCCTGCCTCTACTCCATTACCTACCTTTCAATCTCCCATCAGTGTCAATTTATCAGCACTTCTTCAAGATCAACCCTCGCAAAATATTTCTTCAACTTCTTCTCTTGAAAAACCTATCTTGTCCCCAAATCCTTTGAGTGCTATTTCTCCAAACAATTTGCAGCTTGCTCTTATTCCTTCAAATTCTTCTCCTCTTCCTCGGGAAATTCGAGATGGAATTTATTCAACTTTCCGAATGTTATCTGAGGTTTTGACCAATACTGCAAAGTCTACTAATGTTCATTCGCAATATGAGTTTTGCGAAGTTCTAAATAATTTCGTCAATCCAGACATTTCTTCTTCACGTCAATCCTTGGAAAAAGAAATTGAATTGCTTCGCCAATCTTTGAAATCTTCTCAAGCAGAATGCGAGGATCTCCGTAAAGAAAATTATCATCTTCAAAATGATTCTCTCGACTGCGCGATTCTTCGCAAAAGAAATGATGAATTGAAAGGTATGATTACTATCTTCATATTTTCCCTTTTATTTACTTATTCTCTTCATATGCTTGAAACATCCATTAAAACCCATTCCCCTTTATAGAATCCATCCAGAAATGTAGAAGACTGGTACTTCACCATGAATCAGATGCAACAGAATATCGAACCAAGCATGAAAGCCTCTCAAACCAATTCTCCCATTTATCTAATCTTTACTCGTGTGCTCTTGACAACTCTGACGCTCTTTTTCAAGAGAATACTCAACTAATATATGATCGAAATTTTTTGAATGATGACATATCTCAACTTTTTTCTTCCTTAACTAAAGCTAATTTGAGAATAGAAACCTTATTAGAAGAGAACAAAACCTTATCAGAAGAGAAATGTTCGTTTTTGAATACAATGATTGTTTCTTCGCAAGAATTAAAAACTCTTCAGAATAAATGTTGCGATCAAGAAAATCTTCTTTCTTTGTTAAAAGGTGAACTTGAGGAATTAAAGAAGTCTTCAGATGCTGAAAGAAATTCTTTTGTTATTGAGAAGAATTCCCTTATTAATAAGAATATAGTCTTGAGTACCAAGAAGAATCAACTTGAAGAAGATTATTCGTCATTAAAAAGTCTTAATGCCAAACTTGCAAAGGATAAAAAATTTCTTCTTTCTAAAGATCAAAAGCTTCAATCTCGACTTAAAGGATTAGTTGGTGATGGTTTTGATAATGCTTAGCTCAATCTCTTACTTCGCAAAGATAAGGTAGTCATTAAAATTTGACTGCCTCTGGTATATCTTTAAATTTCGTTATACTCGCAAATTTTATCCTTTGAATTTTGTTTTATTCGCAGAATCTGAGAACAACCTTCGTAATGCGAAAGCTGGATTAGAAGCCTCCTGTTCCGAGCTTCGTAAGAAAAATGCTTTGCTTTCTACCCGCTTAATCAACTCTCGTGACCGTGCTTTGCTCGGAGATTCAACTATCTTGCTTATTCCAAAGATATCGAAGATACCAACCATCAAAAAGCTATACTTCATGAAAGTCATCTGAAAGCTCAAGTCTTTACGAATAACATTCTCTTATCAAGAGCCTTGCCTCCGTGAAAATTACTCCTCTGAAAATATCTGACGATGAAGTTGCTCGTGAGCCTGATAGTGATTTCGATTATGAGAGTGATGATGAAAATCTTGATGACGAGAAAGAATCTATTCCTCAATGAGATGTTCCTGTTGCATATTCTTCAAAAGATGATATCTCGCAAAAGTCGAAAGCTGATAATGACCCTACTCATCTTAAAGATCCAGCACAGAGTGTTGATGAAGCATGATAACATTCTTTTTTCAATTTATCATTGACTCTCCTGTCCTCCTTTCTTTTGAATTCCTTCCCTTAGTTATTGTTGGTTTTCTTTTTGCGAACAATTCTATTTTTTAAGAAGTACATCTGATATTTTGCGAAGATGATTTAACCTTTCTTAAGAAGTATATCTGATATTTTGCGAAGATTATTTTGCCCCATTTGATCATATGAAGAGAAATAATATATAACTCATAGATAAAGCTTAGTATCTCCTTCTCCCCCTATTATTTCTCTTTAAATGATTAAACATTGTTGGAAGTATTAGAATATCTGCCTCAATTTATCTTACGAAGTTTCAACTTGTTACCATTGTAAATAAGAAATCCTCCCTTTTAAGTATAAGAAATAAAATATATGAAATATCCTTAATAAATATAATACATATACAATACCTTTGAAGTAGTATTAGAAGTACTAAATCCGTCAAATGAAGAGATATAAGAAGTATTAGAAGTACTCGATCCACCAAATGAAGAGATATAAGAAGTATTAGAAGTACTCAATTCACCAAATGAAGAGATATAAGAAGTATTCAATCTGTGAATAATTACGTAACACATGACGAAGTATAATGATTACTTAACCTTCACCAAATGAAATATCCGTTGAAGAAGTATAATAAATATGAGATATTCTTGAAGAATTATAAGAAGTATTCAACTTTTGGAGAAATATTCAATATATGGAAAAGTATAAGAAGTATGTAATTCTCGTAAACTTTTACGAATATGAACTTATCTGTATTTGATTGCTATCAAAATCGCATCTTTTGTTAAGTCTTCGTTAAAATTCTTCAATGATGTTGTCTTCTTTGATAGGACTTCTTGTAAAAATTCTTCAATGATATTGATGAGCATGTCTTCTCTTCAAAACTTCATGATGTATATTCTTGTGAAATTTCTTCAATGATATCGACGAAGCTGTCTTCTTTTCAGATCTTCATAATGTGTATACTTGTATAATTTCTTCAATGATTTTGATGAATTTCATTAATTTCTGTGGTCTTATCATGCCTTCCTAAGTAAAGGTCTTATTTTTCCACCTCTTTTGTAGTAAATTTTTGTATTTGCGATAATATGACAAGCCTGAACATTCTTGCGAACATACAACCTCGTGACATTATCGTCTTGCGATGAAATCGCAGGACATTTTTACACTTTCATGTAATAACCCATTGATCTCATCTTAACTTCTTTGTTTCATTCTGTGAGTTCTTTTTGTATGTTTTCCTTCTCTCTTTTTTTTTTTTTTTTTTTTTTTTTAGAATGCTCGCAGAACTTCATTTGTTGCACAAATATGACAAGCCTTTATGTTTTCGCAAACAAGAAGCCTCGTGACATTTGCGTCTTATAGCACGTATCAGCTCCCTAATGGAGGATGCTGCCCTTTATCTTCCCCCTGGTTTCCCCTTCAAGGAAGCGTACATCGACCATACAAGGTTAGCTCTTCCCATCCGGTTCTGCCAACAACCAGCTTTTGATCGCAACCTCTTATCCTTTTTGCCTATAGGGCTTATAGTTACGAGGTTGCACCCTATGGGGTATCTTTGGGCCAAGTGCATCATTTGCCAAGACTTGTCAAAAATGGCAGATGTGGTTCAACCTCACCCGGAACTCTTGACTCAACCGTGTACCTCGGCGCCTTTATCGTTTTCTGCACTTATTGGGAAAGACAGTATGCCTTAGTCGCCCAACCTAAATCCTCTTACACCGCATTTTATATTGTGTAATGTCGCTAGATTAGGTGAGAATCCAAGGTGTCTAACCCGGATAGGTACCCCATTATTGGGTTGTACCCCTAAAATTTTACCATGTACTAAGGGCCCTTGGTGGTGTTCCGGTTAACCTTAGCCACGTTTATAGGTACCCCCTTAAATGACGTACTTTAGGACTTTGCCTCTTACGAAATAAAGCTTCACGAACTAGGGTGTATGCCACAAAGGTTTTCCTGTATAAAATTTTCTGCGGCTCTCTTTCTTTTTTGGAGGCTGATCACAGATTGCGGTCTTTTATTCGCAAATAAATGAAAGTTTAATCGCAATATAAATTTTGAAATTTGTAACTTTTCCCAATTTCCTGCGAGCAAACAATATTCGTAAAAAATTTCATGAGTTTTATGGATAATACCTTTTCAAATATAGTCTATTCCAAGGTCTACCAAGCCTCAAACCCATGTCTCTCCCTTCTGGATCCATCAGCCGATAAGATCCGCTTCCTACAACTTCTTTAATAATATATGGTCCATCCCATTTTGGTGCTAATTTTCCTCCATTTTCTTTTTGATATCGAGGTGTTTCTCGCATGACCAAATCACCTGGTTTATATTCACGTTCAATGACTCTCTTGTTGTATTCTCGAGCTAATCGTTCCTGATAAATCTTCATATGGTGCAACACCTTTTCTCTTTTTCTTCCAAATCATCCAATTCACTTAATATTACTCCCGCACTTAAATTTCTTTCCCAAGCTTCTTTCTTTGTTGTCGGAATTACAACCTCGTGGGTATCTGCTTCTACTCCATATGTTAGAAAATAAGGAGACATTCCAGTTGCTTCTCTTCTAGTTGTATTGTATGCCCAAACTGCGCTAGGTACTTGCTCGCACCATCCTTTGAGATGTCCTTCTAATTTCTTTTTGATTGTATCTGCAATTGTTTTATTTGTTGCTTCTGCCTGTCCATTAGCTTGTGGATATAACTGGGTTGACTTCCCACATTTTATCCTAAAAAAGCGAGTAACATCTCTATGTTGTTCTGCCCCTAAAATTGTTTTCCATTATCAGATACTAGTTGTGCTGGAACCCCGTACCTGCAAATGAGGTTCTCAAATATGAATGTACAAACATCTTTATCACGAATATGTTGTACTGCTTTTACTTCTGCGAGCTTCGTGAAATAATCTGTTGCAACTATCAAGTATCGCCTTTATCCAGATCCAGGTATAAATGGTCCAACAATATCCAACCCCCATTTACCAAAAGGCCAACATCTTGTTGAAGAAGTTAATGTGGCCCCTGTTGCATGAATTATTTTACCATGTCGTTGACATTCCTTGCATCTTCGTACGAAAATTTTTGCGTCTGTATGCATATAAGGCCAGTAATATCCTTGTATCTTTGCTCTATATGCTAGAGATCTTCCCCCACTATGATTGCCAGCTTCTCCTCCATGTAACATCTTCAATATTTTTTCTCCTTCTTCGCGAGTTAAGCACCTGAGAGGTGGTCCATTGAAAGATTTTCTATATAAAATTCCTTCTCGCAACTCATAGTTTGTTGCACGACTCTTTAATTTATGTGCTTCTAGTCTGTTCTGGATATTTCTCCTGTTGCGAGATATGCATGAATTTCTTTTCTCCAATCTGCGATGTTGTTTGATAACTCTCTTTCTACTTCCATCGCAACAGCTTCCTCAATTTCTTTCTCTTTGTCCACTGATGGGTGTTGAATTGTCTGTATTTGGATATTTCTTGTATTTGTATTTGTCATCATGTTTGGAATAAATGCAAAAGCATCTGTGAGACGGTTATATTTTCTAGATATATGTCTCCATTTTAATTTTGGTATCTTCGCAGATAATTCCTCAACGAGTTTCTTGTATTTCTTCAAAGAAGATTCATTTGTGGTATATTCCCCTTTAATTTGACAAATCACTAACTGCGAATCACTTGTTATCCTTATACTTTCAAGCTTCTTTTCTATTGCGATCTTTAATGCATGCACTACTGACTTCGTACTCTGTTTCATTGTTCGTGGATGCAAATTCTAGTCTGAATGAGAATCTTGTGTTCTTTCTCCTTCTTGTGAAATCAACACGACTCCAATTCCATTTCCTCACTATTGGATGATCCGTCCACTAGAATTTCCCATCTATCTGGTTCTGTTAACAAGTCTTTTGGATTTCCAAATTCTTCTTCAAAATCCATCATTTCCTCTACTGCTTCATATTCTTCCAAAGGAAATTCTGCCAAAAAATCTGCGACGACTTGTGATTTTTGCGATGAAAATACTTCGTATTTTATCTTGTAATGGTTTACTTGTGCATTCCACTTTTCTATTATTCCTGACCTTTTTGTGTTCTTCATGATTGATTCAATTGGGACTTTGGTTACCACTTTTATTACATGTGCTTGAAAGTATATTCGTAACTTGAATGATGCATAAACCAGGGCTAAGATTAACTTCTCCATTTTAGAATAATTCTTCTCTGCTGCATTAAAGGTTTTACTAATGTAGTAAATGGGCCTTTCTACTCCTGCGTCTGCTCGCAACAGAACTGCACTTAGAACATATGGAGTTGTTGCGAGGTATACCAATAATTCTTCGTCTCTCTTTGGTTTCTGTAGTATAGATGTATTTGCGAGGTATTCTTTGATTCCTTGAAAAGATTTTTCACATTCATCAGTCCACTTGAATTTTGCTCCCTTCTTAAGTATGTTGAAAAAATGCTTGCACTTATCTGACATTCGCGAAATAAATCTTCCAAGTGAAGCCAAGAATCCATTTAGCTTTTGTACTTCTTTTACCGTTGCAGGTGTTGGCATGTCACGAACTGCTTGGACCTTTTCTGGATCAACTTTGTATTCCCTCCTTTGATACTATGTATCCCAAGAACTTTCCAGACGAAACCCCAATTATACATTTCTCAGGATTTAATTTGATGTTGAACTTTCTCATTTGCTCAAATATTTCCTTCAAATCTTGCACATGATCTTTAGCTTCCTTGCTTTTTATCAACATATCATCTACATATACCTCCAAAGTTTTATGTAACCACTTCGCGAACACTTTTTCAACCATACGTTGATATGTAGCACCCGCATTCCGCAAACCAAATGGCATCTTCACATAACAATACAAACACCCCTTGGAGCAAAAAAGGAAGTATGTTCTTGATCTTCTTCTGCGAGTGATATTTGATTATACACTTTATATCCATCAAGTGAAGTGACTCTATCATGACCTGCAGCTGATTCCACCATTTGTGGTATATCTGGTAATGGAAAACTGTCTTTGGGACATGCCTTGTTTAGATCAGTGAAATCTATGCAAATTCTTATTCCTTTATTCTTTTTCGGAACAATGACCATATTCGCAATCCATTCTGGATATTTTGCTTCCCTTATGATCCATGCATCCAACATCTTTTGTAATTCTTCTTCTATCTGTACATGATAATTTTGTGATATCTTCCTTATTCTTTGTTTGAAGGGTCTTACATTTTTATATATGTTCAATCTATGACACGCCACTGATGGATCAATTCCTGGTATCTCATCTACACTTCCTGCGAAGATATCTTTATATTCTTGCAAAAGATCAATAGTTCTTTTTTCTTCTTCTTCATCCATCTTAGTTCCAATTCGCAAGAATAAAGGCTACTCTTTACTTCCAATATTTATTTCTTTAGTTGGTTCAGCTGCAACATAGCTTGGATTTTGCTCCCCCATAGGTGTTGGTTCTTTGATTATTTTTGCTGGTTCCCTTTATTTTTCTGGAATCTCATTTGGTATACCTCTCCCTTCCTTTGCTCTTATTGTATACACTCGGAATTCTTCTTCCTTTTTTGTTTCCTTCGCAAGTTTCCTACGAAGCTGTTTCTTTCTTGCTCTTCCTACGCATTGCGTTACTTCAATTTGATAACAAAATTTTTCACTATCAAGATCTCCTTTTATTTCTTGTATTCCATTTGGTGTAGGAAATTTGATTCTCTGATGTAATGTTGAAGCAACAGCTTTGATCGCATGAATCCACGGCCTTCCTATCAGCATGTTATATGGAGATTCCATATCTATCACACACAAGATTACATGTGTTTCGATTTCTCCTAGTAATATTCGCAGCACGATTTCCCCTTTAGATTTTGTTGTAGATTTTCCTAATCCATGAATAAGACATTTTGAATTTGTGATTTCTTCATCTTTAATTCCCATCCCCTTAAGTGCATGATAGAATATGATATTAACAGAACTCCCTGTATCAACCAAAATTCGGTTTAATTTCCATTTTTCTACAGCTTTCTTATCTTCTAGCATGATCGGAATTGTGATCACCAATGGTGAAGTGTGGTTCAAGTCTTCATTTGGAATTTCTGCTGCTGAAAATGTGATTTTCCTCTTTTCCCATTCTTCTAAAGTTGTTATCTTTTCTTCCTCCATGATCTTTCTTCCGCTACAATCTCGCTTGTATATTTTTCCCTTCATATTACTATGAAATTCATCAATCATTGTCTTTGTGATCATATTACATTCTTGTTTTTTGCAATCTCCATCTACTGACTTCATTTGATCTTCAAATTTTCCACAATTCCCTCAAATTTAGGCTACCACAATTCTCAAGTCCCTGTTTCTAACGCCAATTATTTAGTTGCAGAATAATCTACAACTACACCCTCAATAGAATTAGTAAAAACTCAAGAAGTTATTGATGGTGAATGATAACTTTCTTATTAATTCTCTTAGTTGATTACATAGAATTATCAAAATGGAACTAGAATAGTTACAACTTTTTCTATTCTCTTTCCTAAGATAATTTCTTACACTCATTAAAAGAACCTCCCGAATTTTACATTTGAACTCCTATTTATAGTAAAACTTATGCAGCTGTATATGAATTGCGAAGTATCGCAATTCATCCTCGCAAAACTTCATATTTCTCCGCGCTACTTCTATCATCGTATCATTTTATAACTCTTTTCTCCTTTATCTATTACGATACGCG
The DNA here is from genome assembly GCA_023529315.1 of Papaver bracteatum. NCBI lineage: Eukaryota > Viridiplantae > Streptophyta > Magnoliopsida > Ranunculales > Papaveraceae > Papaver > Papaver bracteatum. The sequence continues at coordinate 699,017 of JAJJWX010003675.1, forward strand.
TGAACTATCATCTTGCGATATTCAGTACCTACAGGTCGGGTATGTAGGTGGGCCCACGGTGATTGTTTTGACATGCTCCGTGCCCTTTGAATCAACATATGCACCCTCCATCTATTCCTGAGAATATGGATGGTTGAGACTGTTTTGCGACACATGTAATATGACGCAAACCCTAATTTAGGGTTTTGCGTCCATACTGCTATGGTTTGGACGTTTTGGCAAGCTAGGCCAATATTTTGGGGAGGCCGACCATGCGGGGCCCGTATTGGTTTGGCAACGGATGTTTCATACCTACTTGGGGGTTATGGAGTCGATCTGGGCCATCCAATCATGCTGGTGGAGTTGGATGGTCGTGATCATATCCAGACTGATACGGTCAGTCCGGATGCTCAATTGGGATGGTATAACACACCGAGAGTGGCTCAATCGTTCTATTATAACACACCGAGAGTTGCAGCCTGTACAGGTATTTCATACATGTTTCATTATAATTCTTGGAGATTCGTGTTGCTCTGCTGAGAGCAACACTCAGTCGTCATGCCGCACTGATAATGAGTACATGAAATACAAGGCTGGTTGCGCATTAATTAATAATGTTGTAAATTCACAGGGTATATGGGATTATTGCTACATGCTCCAACCTGGATGAATTTCATGTATTCTATTCACAGAATGGGATTGTTGCCACATGCTCCATTCTTGGTGAATTAATAAAGTGAAGGAGTATCCATCACTTATTAATGGCCTTATCTTTTACAAGATGTTAGCGCATAATTTTTAGGTTTTACAATTTTACCCTTAAATGAAAATCCACCATCAACACATACATATTTTGTCGATCAAATAGATAATCTTACCAAAGAGAATACTCAATTAGTTCAGAAGCAAAACTTATTAAGTAGTGAAATATCTCGCCTCTCCTATTCTTTAACTAAAGCTAACTTGGAGATGGAATCTTTATCAGATGAGAATAAGACCTTATCTCAAGAGAAACGAGTTCTTTTAAATAAGGTGGCGATCTCTTCGCAACAACATAACATTTGTCAAAAAGTATGTAATGATCAATAACGGTCTCTTTGATCTTTGAGAAGTAAACTTAAAGAAATAACAGAATCATCTGTTGCTGAGAGGGATGAACTTATCCGGGATAGAATATCCTTAAGTGTAAAGGCAAGTCAACTTAAATACCAATACTCCAAACTAGAAGAATCATATACTTCTCTTGCGAAGGAAAACGCATCACTTACTTCTAAAGAAAAGAATTTTCAATCTCGCTTGAAAGGTTTAGTTGGAGATAAATTTGACGATGCAATGGACCACTGGGAAGATAATTGTTTGGCTCTAATTCAATATCTTATTTCGCAAATGGAAGGTAGTCATAAAAATTTGACTACCTCAACCATCTTTTATCTCTGTTAAGTCTTTTTGTGATATCTTCCTTGCGAAATTTTCACTTGAATAATATTTTTTTGTGTTATTCCTTTTCGCAGAATCTGAGAAGAATCTTTACTCCTCCATTTCTGTCTTGGAGTTTAAGCTTGCCAAAATTCGCAAGGAAAATGCATTATTAACTTCTCATCTTGCTCGTTCTCACGACCGTGCAGAAATAATATTTGATTATCTTGCTTACTTCAGAAATATGGAAAGTAGAAACCGTGAAAAAGCGCTCCTTCTTCAAACTCATCTCCAAGATGAAGTTCTTGTGAATGATATCTTGTTGTCCAAATCTCTTCCTCATGTATCAATCAAGCCTCTAGAAGTAGGTGAAGATGAAGTTCCTCGTGCTGCTGATAGAGACTTTGATTATGAAAGTGATGAGGAGGCTATTTCCCAAGAAGAATTTGTGAATGAGGAAGAAATCCCTCTCAAGGAAACAACTGTTGTTGATGACCCAGATGAAGAAGAATCTAGAATAAATGAGCCAAATGTTGGTAATATCCCAAAAGAAGAAGAAGCTAGAGTAGACCAGAATAAAGAGAATATTGGCGAAAATGATAAAGTTGGCGAAGAACATCCATCATCCCCTTTTGGCGAAGCTAACACTGAAGTCTGAGCTTTTAGTTTTATTTTCTTGAATTATTTCTTCTTCTTCTCTTCTTGCGAATGATGTACTTCAGCCAACTTTAAGATAATGACGTCTTGTTTATTAATTCCCATACTTTCCTCTCATTATCTTTCATGCATAAAGAATAGTTAATGTCTATAAATTTTATGTTTTGTCATGTGGTCTTATTTTTCCTTCCTAGTTAAAAGTATTAGTTTGCCACCTCTTGTCATTGCGACAAAATCGCAGGACGTTTTTGCACTTTCCTGCAGAAACCCATTGATCTTGTATTAACTTTTCTATTTTGTCATTTTTGTTGTGACAATATGACAGGCCTAAATATTCTTGCGAAAAAAAAGCCATGTGACATTGTCGTCTTGCGATGAAATTGCAGGACGTCCTTACACTTTCATGTAATGACCCATTGACCTCGTCTTATCTTTATCTCTTGTATTATTTCCTCTTCAGGATTGTCGCACAAATATGACAAGCCTTGATACTCCAGTGAGTAAAAATCCTCATGACATTTGCGTCTTAAGACACTTATCAGCTCCCTAATGGAGGGTGTCTCCCTTATCTTCCCCCTAGTTGCCCCTTCAAGGAGACGTACCTCTACCATACAAGGTTGTCTCCTCCCATTCAGTCTTAACAACAACCAGTTTTTTTCGCAACCTCTTATCCCTTTTGCCTATATGGATTATGGTTACGAGGCTGCACCCTAAGTGGGATTTTCTTCGGGTCGAGTGCAGTATAAGCCAAGACTTTCCAAGAATGGCTAGGTACGTTCCAGATGCCCAGGCACTCTTGGTTCAACCGTGTACCTCGGCGCCTTGATCAGATTCTACACTCCTTAGGAGATATCTTCATACCTTAGTCGCCCAACCTAAGTCATATGCTTAAGATGAGAATCCAAGGCACCTCTCCTGGATGGGATTTATTGACCCCAAATCTCCATGACTCGGGTTCCAGGGGCGGTGTAACATTTTCGCTGAGCCATGCAACAGGTACCACTTCTATGAGTACTTTAGGTCTTACATTTTCCTCTTGCAAAATTTTGATTTTGCGGACTAGGGTGTACGCCATACTAAGTTCGCCCCTTTCTATTATGTCAATGATCTTTGCGAAGTTTTCGCATATTTTCATTCTGCTTTTGATATTTGTAATCTCGTATCGTCTCTTTCATAAAATATTTGCATATATTCATCTCATTTCAGTCATACATTATTTCGCAATCTACTCTTTCCCATAATTTCTTATGGGTAATATCTCTTTAGGTATAATCTGTTCTGACCCACATCTCTACCCTCAGGGTCCATCAACTTATATGCCCTTGTTCCAACTATCTCTTTAATGATATAAGGCCCATCCCATTTTTTCGCTAACTTTCCGTCATTTTCTCGCTGATATATTGGTGTTTCTCGCAGCACTAAATCTCCTGGTTGAAATTCACTCTTTTTGACACGTTTATTATACTCTCGGGCTAATCTTCGCTGGTAATTTTCCATATGCGATAATGCTCTTTCTCTCTTTTCTTCTAATTCATCAAGCTTGGTTAAAATCATACCCGCACTAAGATTTTTCTCCCATGCCTCTCTCTTTATTGTGGGAATAATAACTTTTGTTGGTAGCACGGCCTCAACTCCATATGTTAAACAAAATGGTGACATTCCTGTAGCTTCTCGTCTAGTTATGTTGTAAGCCCAGACTGTATTATGTACCTGTTCGCACCATGCTCTATTATGTCCTTCTAATTTCTTCTTCAATATGTCTGCGATTATCTTATTTGTTGCTTCAGCTTGACCATTGGCCTGTGGATATAGAGGGGTGGATTTTCCACACTTTATCTTGAGTGCAATGAGTAATATTTCTATGTTCTTCCCTTCAAAATGTTTCCCATTATCGAATACCAATTGTGCAGGAACTCCAAATCTGCAAATGATATTTTCAAATATGAATGTAAAAATGTCTTTGTCGCGAATATGTTGTACTTCCTTTACTTCTGCCCATTTTGTGAAATAATCTGTTGCGAAAATTAAATATCTTCTCTGTCCATATCCCGGTAAAAATGGTCCCACAATGTCTAAACCCCACTTTCCAAAGGGCCATACACTTGTTGAAGATGATAATGGTTCTCCAGGTGCATGTATTTTCTTTCCGTGTCGCTGACAATCTTCGCAACGCCTTGATACTTTCTTCGCGTCTTCATGCATATATGGACAATAATAACCTTGAATTTTTGTTTTGTATGCCAAAGATCTTCCTCCACTATGATTTCCAGCATCCCCACTATGTAACATCTTCAATATCTCTTCTCCTTCTTTTCGTGTTAGACATCTGAGTGATGGTCCATTAAAGGATCTTCGATACGATAACCCATCTCTTAATTCATAATTTGTCGCACGGCTTTTTAACTTGTGCGCCTCCAATCTATTCCTTGGGGTTTCTCCTTTCGCCAAGTATGCATGAAGTTCTACTCTCCAATCTTCGATATTAGGCATCTATTCTTCTTCTCCACCCTCTATTATCATTACGTCTACTTCTTCCTCTTCTTCTTTGTTTATTGATGGTGATTGAAGTGTCTGTATATTTATGCATCTCGCAGCTGGATCTGTCATCATGATTGAAATGAAAGCATAAGCATCTGCAAGTCTATTATCTATCCTTGATAAGTGCCTCCACTTTATTTTTGGGATTTTCGCTGACAATTCTTCAACAAGTTTTTTGTATTTTTTCAAGGATGGTTCATTTGTTGTGTACTCTCCTTTTATTTGGCGAATAACTAACTGCGAGTCACTGGTGATTCTCATATTCTCCGACTTCATTTCTATTGCGAATTTTAGGGCATGTACCACAGCTTTATATTTTGTTTCATTATTAGTGGATGCGAATTCCAACCTAAAGGAAAAATCTATTTTGGTTCCTTCTGGAGAAATTAGGACAATTCCCACTCCATTACCTTCCCCATTTGACGATCCATCTACCAATATTTCCAATCTATTGGGTTCTGTCAACAGATCTCTTGGGTTTCCATGTTCTTCTTCCACATCCATCATTTCCTCCACAGCTTCATCATCTTCTAGAGGAAATTATGCTAATAAGTCTGCGACAACTTGTGATTTTGGTGAAGATAATATTTCATACTTAATTTCGAAATGTCCTATTTGTGCATTCCATCTCTCCACCCTGCCTGACCTTTTTGAATTCTTCATCACTGATTCAATTGGTATCTTTGTCATAACCCTTATTTTGTGTGCCTAAAAATATGTGCAAAGCTTAAACGCTGCATAAACTAATGCTAGAATTAGTTTTTCAATTTTTGAATAATTTTTCTCTGCGGCATTGAACATTTTTCTGATGTAGTGAATCGGTTTTTCGACTCATGCATCAATTCGCAATAGCACAACACTTAATGCATGCGAAGTTGTCGCAAGATAGATTAATAATTCTTCTCCTGGTTCTGCCTTTTGCAAAATAGATATATTCATCAGATTTTCTTTTATTCCTTGAAAAGCTTTCTCACATTCATCTGTCCATCTGAATTTTGTACCTTTTTTGAGTATGTTGAAGAAATGTTTACATTTGTCTGAAGATCGCGAAATAAACCTTCCCAGCGAAGCCAAGAGTTCATTTAACTTATGTACATCCTTCACCGTCGCTGGTGTTGGCATATCACGAATTTCTTGCACTTTCTATGGATCAACTTGTATTCCTTCTTTTGACACAATGTAGCCTAGAAATTTTCCAGACGCAACCCCAAAAATACACTTCTCTGGATTTATCTTAATGTTAAAGTGTCGTATCTGTTCAAAAATTTCCTTCAGATCTTGTACATGGTCTTTAGCTTCTTTACTTTTTATTAACATGTTATCTACATACACATCTAATGTTTTGTGTATCCACTTTGCGAACACCTTCTCCACCATCCTTTGATATGTTGCTCCAGCGTTTCGCAGACCAAAAGGAATTTTTTTATAACAGTATAACCCTCTTGGAGCGAAAAAAGCAGTATGCTCTTGATCTTCTTCAGCGAGAGGAATTTGATTATAACCTTTGTACCCATCTAGAGAAGATATTCTATCATTTCCCGCCGCTGACTCAACCATTTGTGGAATATCTGGTAATGAAAAGTTGTCTTTCGGACATGCTTTATTTATATCTGTAAAGTCTATACAAATTCTTATCCCCTTATTTTTCTTTGGGACTACAACCATGTTGGCTATCCACTCTGGATATTTAGCTTGCCTTATAATTCCTACATCAAGCATCTTCTGTAATTCATCTTCTATTTGGGGATGATATGTTGTTGCGATTTTTCTTATTCTTTGTTTGAATGGTCTTGCACTTTTGTTAATATCTAACTTATGACACGCCACAGACGGATCTATTCCAGGCATCTCATCCATGTTCCATGCGAAAATATCTTTATATTCTCGCAAAAGATTAATAGTTTTTTCTTCTTAATCTGCCTCCATTTTGGTCCCAATCCTTAGCATTTTGGGGTTGTTCTTTAGTTCCAACACTCACTTCCTTTGTTGGTTTTGCTGCGGTGTAACTGGCTTTAGGTTCTCCCATGGGTGTTGGTTCTTTTATTGCCTTCGCAAGTTCGTTTCCTTCTTCTGAAATTTCGCTAGGTATTCCTTTCCCTTCCTCTGCTCTGATCATGTAAATTTTAAATTATTCTTCTTTCTTTGCCTCTTTCGCCATTTTTCTGCAAGTTTTTCTCTTCTTTGCACGTCCTTCATAATACTTCACTTCAGTTTGATAACATAATTTCGCACTATCAGTATCTCCTCTAACTTCACCAATTCCTCTTGGCATAGGAAATTTGATGCATTGATGTAATGTTGATGCTACGGCTTTAATTGTGTGTATCCATGGCCTTCCTAGAAGTATGTTATATGGAAATTCCATATCCACCACACACAGTGTTATTTGTGTTTCAATTTCTCCTAGCGAAATTGGCATCATTATTTCTCCTTTAGTTTTTGTTGTAGATTTTCCAAAGCCATGAATATGATACGTTGAATGAGTTATTTCTTCATCTCTGTATCCCATTCCTTTGTATGCATGATAAAACATTATATCCACTGAACTTCTTGTATCCACCAAAGTTCTATTCACCGCCCACTCTTCCATGTTTTTTGCGGATTTCCTCTTTTCTTTCTGTGTGGTTACTGTGATTACCAAAAGAGATGTGTGGCTCAAGTTTTCTCTTGGTACCTTTGTTGTTGTGAATGTAATTTTTTGCTTTTCCCAATCATTCAAGGGTGATACCTTTTCCACCGTCATAATTTTCTTTCCTTCAAAATTTCTTTTATGTATTCTTCCTTTGATGTTTTCATGAAACTTATTAATCATTGTTTTTGTGATTAGATTACACTCCATCCTTCTGTTATATTCATTGATTTTATTCATCTTCTCCTTAACTGGTTTACTGATTTGTTCCATCATCTTCTTGGTTTGAACAGTATCAATAACAATCTTTAAATTTGTTTTTCAGCAATTTTCAACTTTCAATTCCTCCATGTTTCTAGCGCCAATATGTAGTTGCAGGAAATCCTACAATACATCCCTCACAAGAATTCATAATAATCAACACATCTTTATGATCAAGAACAACACTTTTTATTAATTGATTCTAGGAATTTTACAAGAAGGAAATGAAATCAAGAATACAACCACTGTTTTGGACTTTCTCTCTCCTCAAAACTTTCTCAACACTCTAAAAATTGATATCTCCCTTCCTTACGCCTATTCAACTCTTTATATAGGGTATTACATAGTGGATGACAGCTAATCTGTCCTTTATTTTAGGATCTGGCTTGCGATATTCTCGTGAGCAATCAAGTGTTAAGTTCGCAACATTCTTAAATATCGCTAGGTATTCACATCTTTCTCGTGTTTAAGCTGTCGTCATCTGTTACGTCATTTCTGTAGTTAGTCTGCGACGGCTTCGCAATGTATTAATGATGATGACTTCGCAAGGGTGTTGCTGTTGCGATTTTCTGATCCTACAATGGAACAAACTTTGTAGGTATTTCTATGGGAGACATATTTTTCTATTAAAATAGACTTTTCTGTGTGAGAAAGATTTTTTTATCAAGTCTTCGACTTTGGGTCGTAGCAAGTCTTAGTTGTGGGTGAGATCATCTAAGGGAATCAAGTGCGTAGAGTCCTGCTGGTATTTAGAGGCGTAAGGAACGCGACTGTACCTTAATCAGTGTGAGATTGGTTAGGGCTCAACTATATTCCAGTCCGAAGTTAACTTGTAGTGGGCTAGAATCTATACGTAGCGGCTTAATACAGTGTAGTGTTCAAATCTGGACTAGGTCCTGGGGTTTTTCTGCCTTTGCGGTTTCCTCATTAACAAAATTTCTGGTGTCTGTGTTATTTCTTTTACGTATTATATTTTTTATATAATATCACAGGTTTTGTGTAGTTCAATCAATCCGTATATCCAACCTTTGGTTGTTGATTGAAATTGATTGACACTTGAATATTTGTCTTTGGTACAACTCAAGTTGTTTCTCATAATAATCAGGCTCGCGGATTTCAATCTGTTTGATTTGGTAATTACATTGAGAAATAGAGATATAAGTCTTGGATATATTTTCCTTGATTGAGTCTGACTGTCTAGTTGATTCTCTTTGAATTATATTGGAGTTAGTCCATACAAATTTCCTAAATGAAATATTGGGTGTGGTTGATAGACCCCCACTTTTTCAGTTACCCATATCAACATTGATTAAAGTTAACTTATTATTCATTTTTTTATTTCCAGGTAAACCTTGCTCTTCACAGGTATGCGAGTCTATATGACAAAGAATTTGAGCACAATGAATGTTACAAGATCATGAAACAATTTCATGAGTTATGATTAAGAGTGGAAGATGGAAGTTATGGTCTATTTTATGACTCTTCATTCCAAAAAAAATGTGCAATGTAATGATCTATGTTATTTATTTTTCTATCAAGGTTATTTCACAATAGATGTGTGCTTTTTCGGTTCAATGAAATAGTTTGATGAATATCGTATCAACGTTCAAGGTCGTTATGTCTCTTAAAATCCGTCCAGTTTTTGAAATATACTATGTAGGCACTGTACGACATACATCGAGTATACCGGCTATACTAAATAGGAATTGATTAATGTTTAACTTGTATGAAGGAAACGAATTTATTTTATACATAAAACCAAAACAGTTTCCACCAACCACCGGTATCGTCTTCTATACCATTTCAACTCCGGCACGGTTTATCGGAATTACAAATATGACCGTTAGGGATGATAACTATATAAGAGAACCTCTCTCTCACACCCAATTTGTACTTTATTTTACGTTTTTATTCAATTTATCTTCCCATACCTTCTGCATTCGAAAAAGGAATGGTTATTGATTAGGCTAAAGAAGAAGATATTGCTATTTTTAGAGCTTGGGTTGTGATAATAATACATGATATTACTCACTCATTGTACATGATGGAACCCGAAGATCAAACATGGAACCATATTTTTAACGTCTTTGTGGCGTTAGATGTAATCGAATTGGAAGATCATCCAATGACATTAGGAGCAGAAATGATATCGACGAAGAGTGTGACAAATTACGGGAGAAAGAAACCTTTGTTAAGAGAGTTTTTCCTTGGTGGATGATCGAACGACGAGTAAGGGCCTCACTAACTCTCACTCAAATCAACATTGATTAATGTTAAATTATTTTTCATTTGTTATTTTCAGATAAACCTTGCTCTTCACCGGTATACGGACCTATATAACAAAGAATGTTACAAGATCTTGAAATACAATTTCATGGTATGGAGATGGAAGTTATGGTTTCTTTTAGGACTTTTCACTCAATATAATAGTATGCATTTAGTTGTTTTTTATGTATTTGCAATGTTAATGTCATTTTGCTTTTATGTAGGTAATCAGAAGATATATTGTATCATGACTGTTATATTTCACTACATTAGAGCCGGCATTGATAACAAATTTAACTGCAGTGCCGGAAAATTTAACTGTTGTGAATGTAATTTACCGGCGTTGATTATTCTTGGGACTTGATTTAGTTTATACATAAAACCATAACATCTTCCACTCAATGCCGGCATTGTCGGCAACCTAATTCCCACCTACGCAAATTTCCGGCATATACCCAATCTTAGACACCAATGTCGGCCCATGAAATGGCATTGATAGCAAAAACAAATTGTAGTTGCAGGATTTCCCACACTACACCCTTGTTAAGATTTTGCTATAATCAACTCATAATTGAAGATGAAAAAAAACACTTTATTATTTTGGTTTCAGAAATGTTTACAGAAATGGAAGAATTCAAGATTGCAACTATTCTCTTGAAGTTTCTCTCTCCTCAAGAATTTCTTAACTCTCTAAAATACATCATCCTTTTCTGGACACATTGGGTCTATATTTATAGTGTAGTTACATAGTAGATGACAGCTAAATTTCCCTCTTATTTCGGGTTGATTCTGCGATTGTACCGCGATAGTTATGATGTTAAATCTCGCAAGTTTTGTATCCATCACAGAACAAACACACTTTTCTCAAGTTTTCTTCAATCGTTAGTTATTACGTCATTCTTTTGAAGGCTTTTGTGACACTCGTGAAGTGTAGTTGAAGATATTGCGGTGATGCTCGCTGGGAAGTGTTGTTAATATCCTAAGAGTATCGTTGTGGCGATAAACTGGTCCTACATCTTGCCTCTTCTCATGTCTTTTCTACGAAGAAGAGAAGATCGTGAGAACTAAATGCCGCAACTACTTATCTTTTCACATCGATCTCTGTTCTGACACGTTTCTATATCCTTCGCCAACTGTTTTCATGCATTCTTTCTTCCAATAAATCTTTGACACGTCCTTTCTAACCGTTGTGATCTGACCGTTCATTTATTTTCTTTGTATTTATTGCATTTATCTTCTCGAGAAATCTCTTCTTCTATAAATACTCCTTTCATTCTTTTCTTTTTCTCTTTTCACTTTCTTCTTCTTTCTCTGCGTGACTTCTCTGCAAGTTTACTGTTCTTCCGTGAATTGCGCGTCTATCATCGTTGTGATTTCTTTCTTATTTTTCAACCTTTTCTTTCATTCCCATACTCAAAAATGATTGTTGTTGGTGCTAAAAATTTGACTGCTTTTAATGAGATGCGAGAAAAGCTCAAAAGCAAAGGTTTTACCTTGTCTACAATTCCAGGTCAAAGCCTTAAATCTGAACTTTCTCTCAAACTATTTTCTGATCATCAATTCTCTCACCAGAAAATCATAGTATCGCTAGGTCAACTTGAAGATGGTCTTCCCCTTCCTCTCTATGACCCAGAACTCCCATTATTCTATCAAATAATATCTAACGAGAGGTTCTCGCGAGCGATATATCAAATAGGTGGAGATTGTATCAGATTGCTGCTTGAATATGCTTCTCGCGGTGCTGATAAAGGATCTCGCTATCCTGAAGCTCCGAAGAATCCTCAATTTAAGGATGTTCCCATTGTCTCTGCAGATTATACTGTGGAGAATTTCTTCAAAAATTATAAGATAGTTCCTATGAAGAGGGATAGTACTTGCTGGGGTGTCCGCTTGAAGAAAGAAAAGATCGCTGACGATGAGGCTCTTATGTTAGACATTGATTGGCATACACCTACCAATCAAGGCCCTCGACATTCCAGCGATAATAAGTGGTTTATCTTTCCGTTATGTCTTGAAGGTCCTTATATATCTGGTTCTCTCCCATTACCAGCGAATCTCTCATAGTATGAGCCATGGGTCTTCAACTGGCCTGAAAGATCTAAATAAGTATATCCTCTCAACTTTTTGTATTATTATTATTCACTATCTTCTTCATGTTTTTATATTCTCGCTAATTATTTTGATCTTTCTCATATTGAGAGAATGAAGCTCAGCTACCAAACTTTTAGGAAGCCCAGCACTTTCTTAGATCTTAAATCTTTCACGGATGAAGTAAGAAATATCTATTTATAAATTTTAACAATATATTGTTGCCCATATTTCTTATCTTCATCTGTGCTCACAGGAAATTGAAGAACTAGAGCCAATAAAACCCGTGAGAACTAAGGAGAAACCTTCAAAGGATAAATCTATTGTTCCTCCCAAAGGAAAGTCTTCTGCCCCCCGCAGTGAAGAATCTGGCGATCAGGATAAATCTGTTGTTCCTCCTAAAGGGAAGCCTTCTGCCCCTCGTGGTGAAGAATTTGGCGATCCTCCTTTGAAGAAAATGAAAACCCGACCTTCTTCTTCTTCAACTCCTCAACCCATTCTAGAAAATCCAAGTGTTGGTTTTGATAAGGACAATAATGACGAGGATTTCAATGACAACATCTTCCTTTCTATAAAGAATTCTTTTTCTTCTGATTCTTCGATGGCTCATTTATCCAAAAAAATTGGAAAAAATACGTTTGGTATCCCAAATGAGTATGGAGATGAAACTACTAATGAAATATCTCAGTCCCTCGCCACAGTCTGCGACACTCCCATACTAACTGACAGTGATACCCTTCGCGGGGTTTCAAGATCGCTGACTCCAAGTCTCTTAAATTCACTTGGCAGCCTGGTATGTTTTTACTTGTTTATCCTTTTTGTGTATCTATTAATATTTTTGTCAGACATTGATTTATATAGTTCTATCGCAGGTTGGGAGAGCTGCTTTTGCTGTTGCTTCTGATTTAGACAATAGGCGTATCATTTATGAAAAGAAAGCTGCTAATCTTCGCCAAGATAAAGAAAAATTAGAATATGAAGTTGCTGAGCTTCGCAAGAAGAATAAACAGTTAGAGGTTGAAGCTTCAGTTGATAAGCAAAAAATCTCTGATCTTGATAAAGCCAATCAACAACTCTATGGTATGATTTATTTATTTTCTCTTTTAATTCTTCTCACCCTATCGCATCTTATTCAAGCAACCATTTTTGCAGATAGTTATGGTCTTACTGATGAGGCTACACTCTTCCAATCTTTTCCTGACCCTGTAGATGATAATACCCTTCTTGCTTGCCTTAATAACTCTTTAAGTAATTTATCAGATGATAAGATTGAATCCCTCTCCATAGATGAACTTAAATCCAAATTTAATCTCTTAAAAATTGAACACAGATTCAATTTAGGTTTGACCAACAAGTATAAGTGCTTTTATCTTGATTCGAAGAAAGAAATAGATAGATTAAGAAAAAAGGAATATTGATCTTATTGAAGAGAAATATCTTGTCGTTATAAATGGTTCCAAGACCCTAGCCAACTTCCATAAAACTCTTCTCAATATTCAAATGGAAAGAGATAATCTTATCTGCGAGAATGAAGATCTTCTTGCGAGGGAAACTCAAGTTCGATCTCGTCTCCTTATTAATAGCGATGATGAGTTTGCTTGGGCTGCGAAGATTCTTGATAACGCCAGAACTAATTTAGGTGTAGATGTTAGTCTTCATGCTGATCAAGCGGCTTTAATTAAAAACATGATTTCTGAAAGAGAAGGTTATCACTCTTATGTTTTTCCTGAATTATTTCCTAATTGAACCATCCTTATATATATTAACTTTGTTATCTTTTGCTCGCAGCATCCGAGAAGAACTATCGTAAGAGGTTTGATGAGTTAGAAGAAGAGAAGAGCCAACTCGCTGGAAATCTATCTTCTCGTAATGAAAAGTATTCTAGATTGAAGGATAAATTGAAAATCTCATCTTCAAATTTTAGTAATGCCCTTCTTCGTGTTCGTAATGACGTTGTTAAGCTAGTCTTCGATGATCATGGTATTCCTCATTCTATATACCATGATCTTGCAAAGGAAACTCCAGCTGATTCCCCAAATTTATTTATCTCTGATAGGAAAGCTGAGGAGTCTAGTGAAGATGAAGAATTATCTAGCGAGGAAGAGAAGTCTGGTAATGAAGAAGAATCTGAAAAAGAAAAGAGCTCTGATGAGGGTGGTGATGGGTCTACTTAGTCTTGTTTCTTATTCTTTTTCTTTGTTGTAAATTTTGTGCATTTATTTTTTGCTTCTCGTAACATCACTGCGAGCTTCTCCAACTTAATGTGTAAACTTCTTTTGCTTTTATTTGTATGAATTAGAAAAAAATCATTTTTCTGCAACATAATCAATCAATTATTATCCTTTAATTATTTGTATAAATATATCATCTAAGCAATTTTATCATATGATGGATGAATAATAATTTCATCATTCTATGCATTCCCATACTTGCCTCTATTATTCATCTGCAATATGAAAAAAATTGAGTAGAGATTATATATTAGTTGTGAATCAAGTTAAATTTGCCTCAATATCGGCGATGTTATTGCTAGCAATAATTGCATAACTTTATGATTTCTGCGTATAATCGCAAATATCATAAGTTCTGCGAGCTTTATCGCAATAATCTTATGGTCTTATTATGCCTTCCTAATTAAAGGTCTTATTTTGCCACATTTTTTCTTTCTGCGACAAAATCGCAGGACGTCTTTACATTTGCAGAAGAGGTTCTTAGTCGTCCAATCAGGGTATAACCTTATATAATTGGAAATCCAAGATCCCTCTCCTGGATAGGTTTTATTTAACCCCAACATCTGCATAACTCAGGTTCCAGCAGCGGTATAACCTTATCACTGAGTCATGTCAAGAGATACCCCCTTATATGACGCATTATTAGGTCTTACATTTGCCTCTTGCGAAATTGTATTCGCGAACTAAGGTGCATGCCATAAAGGTTCGTCCCATTCTATTAATCTCTGCGAAATGTTATTCGCGTTTCTCACGAGCATTGTAACTCTGATAAAATTTCATTTCTTTGATTTTCTTGTAAAATTTTGCAATTCTTTCAAACAGAGTACTTTTTCAATTGCATTTTCTTTAAACAAATTCTGCGTAAGCTTCTTTAAATTTCATCATTTTACCTTTCTACTCACTATCTTCTGGTTCTGCTTTTCTGTAACGTTTTGATGTTTTTTCTTTATCTACGAGATGCTCGCCATTATCTTCCCCTCGCTGCTCTATTGAATCAATCATCAATCTTTCATCTGTCGTTGCTTGATGTTGTACTTCCAATTGCTCTTCTTCTCAGCTCTTTCCTCGCAAGATTTTATATCAATCTCATAACATTTCTTGCTTTCTCCCCAATCTCCCTTAATAACTCCAACACCATTAGGATGAGGAAATTTAACACACTGGTGGAAAGTAGATGCTACACCTAATATCCCATGTAGCCAAGGTCGACCAATCAGGGCATTGTACGGTGATTCAATGTCGACAACACAAAACAAGATTTTGGAATTTATCCCTTTCAATGGAATCCGCATTTCAATTTCCCCTTTGGGTTTATTGGCAGTACCGTTAAAACCATAGATTTTATATGTTGATGGAATTAGATCTTCGTGTCTTCCACCCATGGTCTTATAGGTATGATAAATAATATATCAACTGAGCTCCCTGTGTCTATTAGAACTCTATTGATAGCCCAAGAATCTTCATTTTCGTTATCATTTTCTTCATCTTCCTCTACTACTTGCTTGGGGTTTATCTCTAACCTTACTACCAATGGGTTATCATGATACTCACCAGGCTCTGGTACTTCTTGTGCAATGAAATATATAGTTTGTTTATGCCATTCTTCTAATGGAGAGGCTCTCGCGATATTCAATATCTCTCTTCCATCTGTGTCTCTCGCGAAGACCCTTCTTAGAACATTGTCATGTAAATCCTCTATAGTTCTGTGTGAATGCACAATGGAATTACAAAACAAATTCTTTGCTTTAGCCCCAACTTCTATTACGAATGATTCTGCTCCTTTTACAGTATTTACCCTGCGAATTTCTGGTGATGGAGGCAATCGCTGAGATTTTGGATGTCCTACTAAAAGTTGTTTTAGCTTTCCTTGGTCAATCATCCTTAAAATTATTCTCTTGACGTTCCTGCAATCATTTACTGTGTGACCATGAAAGTGATGGTAAGGACAAAATTCTTGGCTACGATTATTAGGATGTGGTTCTTTTCCCATATTCCATGGAGATGGTATATTTTCCATCAAAATGATAGCTTCCCAGATTTTTTCTATACTAGCATTTAGAGGAGGCATCTTAATTTCTTCCCATATGATCTTCTGATTTCCTTGGCTTCTAAAATTGTTTTGTCTTTGTCCACCATAAGTTTCTTGCGGATGATCAAGCCTTTGAATCTTATTATTCCCACCGCGACTATAATAATTCTTCTCCCTTTTATATTCTTCTTGATCCCGAGTGCCCATAGCTACCAACTTCTGTTGGTTATCAATATCTACTTTCTCTTGTTGTGTTTGCGAGCTGCTCGCCACATTGTTAATCATTTTAGGAAGTAAACTCCCATTTGCTGCTACTGAACTGGTATTCGCGATTTGATATGATTCCATCTCATTTTGTTTCTCCTCCAAAGCAATGTACTCTTCTTGTAGCTCTCGCAGTTCAGTCATAGTGATTGTATTCTTGACTCTGAAAATCTGTATGTACAGCATATTGGTTGCGAACATTGCATTGATATAAGACAAGATAAAATATCTCTCGCCTACTCTTCCTGCCATCTCACTGCACATTGTCTTCCATCTTATGGTTAAATGTTTCAGACTCTCGCCAACCCTCTGTTTCAATCCAAACACATCTTCAATACCTGGTCGCGATGAATTGTTGCTTATATATGCTCCCAAAAATATGGCTTGTATATGATCAAAATAAGTGATAGTGTTTTTTGGCAATCCCTCAAACCATTTTAGCGCCTCGCCAGTTAAGATAGATTCAAAATACTTGCACAATATAGCATCATGATTCTCCCATTGCAGCATACACCTAACATAAGCCTTAACATGTTGTACATCACAGGTAGTTCCATCAAAAATGCTGGTTAATGCTGGTAAGTTGCACTTTGGCGGTATTCCTCTTAATTGTACTTCTTGAGTGAATGGAGTTCTCGCAGCTTCTTCAATAGCTTCATCAAGTTGCATTCTTCTTCCTTATCTTCTGTTATTTATTATTCCCCTCATCTCTGCTAATTCTCTTAAAATTTGCTCATTCGCCATCGAATTTGGTTCCATCGGTCTTTTTAATGCAGCTTCCCTTCTCCTGCATTCATGTACCTCTTGTCTTGCGATATTTTGTGTGTCTTCATCTACACCCACATTCCTTCTTCCGCGATCTCCTGCTTCACCTTCTTCTTGCAATCGCAGCTGAACTTCTCTGGGAATTTCTTCATTTCTCTTTGTTGTCTTTCTATTCTCCTTTGTATTATATCATACTCTTCCTGGATATTATTATTATAACGATTTTGTGTACGTATCCTCTCTCGATTTTCATGGTTATTCTGTCGTACCGCCACTTGGAATTCTTGTTCTTCTACTTCTGCCCTTAATCTTTCTCTCTCACGAGCTAGTCGTGCTTGTTCAGCATAATGTCTCTCAATTTCTTCCTCAATTATTCTTAAATTTCTTTGGATCTCTCGCCTATGTAATATCCTCCTACCCTCTTCTGGATTATCTTCATCATTTTGGTTGTCTCTTCCCTCTTGATTTCTGTTGTTAAATATATTAGCCAAATTTTCGCCACGCGGTTCATGGCGATCTTCTATTACCTCTTCTTCTCCATGACGTTGTTCTTCATTTGGATTTTGCATTTCCTCCTGGATATTTCCTCTAGCATTTCTTATTGGAGAATTTTGCCTTAATTTTTCTCTTAATGATCTTGAATTCGATCTAGCAGTACTTCTTGATCTTCTATTTTGCAACCTCAAATTCTCTATTCTTAACTCGTGATTTTGTCTTGTTAAATTTTCACGTTCTTCCGCCTCTAACCTTCTTTCCTCTTGTACTCTTTGTCTTGGATCACCTGTTGTTTCATTTTCTCCTTCTTCGTGAATTAATCCTTCAATCACACCTTGATTTCTTTTTTCTCTTCTTCCGTCCACTAATTATTGATCTCCTACATCTTCCATCGAATCCGATCTTCAAGTATGCACACTCACTCTATCATAATCCACATTTCCATTTTGTATCGGTGTTTGTCGATTAGGTTGTGGAATTTAATCTTCTCCTTCAATCCTTGTTCTATTTCTTCTTGTTATTATCCTTGAAGATTCTCCTAATTCATTTGTTTCTTCTCCTGCAAGTCTTTTACTCCTTCTTACAGTTGTTGGTGGTTCTGATGTATTTCTTCTTCTTCTAGCCATTTCTTCAACTCTAACAATTTCTTCAAATCCTCAAATTGTAATTAGAGATTTTTTAGCTTGATTCTCCCTGTTTCGGGCGCCAAAATGTAGTTGCGGGATTTCCCACACTACACCCTTGTTAAGATTTTGCTATAATCAACTCATAATTGAAGATGAAAAACAACACTTTATTATTTTGGTTTCAGAAATGTTTACAGAAATGGAAGAATTCAAGATTGCAACTATTTTCTTGAAGTTTCTCTCTCTTCAAGACTTTCTTAACTCTCAAAAATACATCATCCTTTTCTGGACACATTGGGTCTATATTTATAGTGTAGTTACATAGTGGATGACAGCTAAATTTCCCTCTTATTTCGGGTTGATTCTGCGATTGTACTGCGATAGTTATAATGTTAAATATCGCAAGTTTTGTATCCATCGCAGAACAAACACACTTTTCTCAAGTTTTCTTCAATCGTTAGTTACTATGTCATTATGTTGAAGGCTTTTGTGACACTCGTGAAGTGTAGTTGAAGATCTTGCAGTGATGCTCGCTGGGAAGTGTTGTTAATATCGCAAGAGTATCGTTGTGGCGATACTCTGGTCCTACAAAAATGATTATGTCGGCAGATGGGAAATTCAAAAGTAATGGCTAGTTTTTTGAAAAATTATGACCATTGGGGTTTCCTTCTATATGATACCCCCATTTTGTTGGAAAAAATGTACTGAAATCACCCATTGAGTAACAAAAATCCTTCTCTCATGAACTCAAGTGTAGAACAATAAATCAAGCAAGCACGGTTCAAGCTTTACTTGCGATGGGTGATTCATCATCAAACTCTATTTTTCAAATCATCGTCAAGCTCTATTTGTAAAGTAAGTATACCCACCATTACTATATTGACAGTTAGGATGTATCACTAATAAAATCTTTTATTACAGAGTCATCATTGTAGCTGTCAAATTTGCAAGTCATATTCTTATTCAGTTGTGCACTGTCTGTACATGTATTCAAAGTGTAGAAAATATGATGGGACACGCCGGTTTTGGGTATCAGAAACTAATGATGCTGACGATGGAAGAAAGTTTTTATGGTGTTTGAATCACCCAAAATGCGATGAGTTTCAATGGTTAGACAAAGTTATTGCATAATCAGAAATAAGAGAAAAAAACATTGACCAATGCAAGCCTATTGGTGGGTTTGATGGATGTTTTATGAAGGGAAAAAACATGATGAAATACCAGATGAACCAATGAAAATAATCCTTGACACAAATATTTTGGACTCTCTCTTCTAAGAAATTTGCGAATGGTTTAATGGTGTCGTTGTTGTAGAAAAGGCCAAAAAATAGGAGATCATCTTAAGCAAAAATTATTTCATTTGCATGTTTTTTAGTCTATTATTATTTCAAGTTTCAAGTCTAATGTAATAGATTATCTAAGAATGAAATAAAAAGTAGCATTTGTAGGACCAGAATATCGTCATGATATTACTCTTGCGAGATTAACAACACTTCTGCGAACATCACCGCGAGTTCTTCAACAACACTTCGCGAGTGTCACAAAATGATTTTAAGAATGACGTAATAGCTGACGAATGAAGAAACACGGGAAGAGCGTGATTATCCTGCGATGGTTACAACGCTTGCGAGAATGTATATTATAACTACTGCGATAATATCGCGAGTCAGATCCGAAATTAAAGGACAGATTAGCCGTCATCCACTATGTAACTATTCTATATAAAGAGACCCAGTAGATTCAGAGAGAGGATGATGTATTTTTTGAGTGTTGAGAAAGTCTTGAGGAGAGAGAAAATTCAAGAGAGTGGTTGTATTCTTGATTTCTTCCATTTCTTGTAAACATTTCTGAGAATCAAATAATAAAGTGTTGTTTTTAATCTTCAAATATGTCTTAATTACAGTAAATTCTTATCAAGGGTGTAGTATAGGATTTTCTGCAACTATATTTTGGCGCCCGAAACAGGGATTGAAAGTTGAAAATTATAGGAAAAAGCAAGATTAAAGATCAATATTCAAGTTAAGAAGATGATTGAACAAATTGGTGAAGCAGTTGAAGAAAAAATAATTGAAGCAAAGGAGGATTACAGGAAGTTGGAGTGCAATACGATAACAAAAATAATGATCAACCAATTCCACGAAAATATTAGAGGAAGGATTCATAAACGAGATTTTGAAGGAAAAAGAATTATGACGGTGGAGAAAATATCACCTCTGAAGGATTGGGAAAAGCAGTAGATCACATTCACAGCAGCAGAAATACCAAAAGAAAATTTGGATCATACATCTCCATTGGTAATCACGGTATCTACTATGCGAGTGAAGAAGGAAAAATCAACAAGATCTGCAGAAGAATGGGCCGTGAATAGAACTTTGGTGGACGCAGGAAGTTCTGTAGATATTATATTCTATCATACATTTAAGAAAATGGGATATAAAAATGAAGAGATATCTTGTTCAAATTATCACATTTATGGTTTAGGAAAATCTATAACAAAACCTAAAGGCGAAAGAATGGTACGAATTCCGCTAGGAGAGATTGAAACACAAGTAACATTATGTGTGATGGATGTGGAGGCACCATATAACATGATATTGGGGAGACCATGGATACATGCAATCAAGGTTGTAGCATCAACATTACATCAATGCATCAAATTTCCTATGCCTAGTGGAATTGGAGAAATTAGAGGAGATACTGATCTTGCGAAGCTGTGTTATCGAATTGAAGTGAGAAATTATGAAGAGCGTCCAAAATTGCGAAAAGCTCGCAGAAAATTTGCAAAAGAGGCAAAGAAGGAAGAAGAATTTAAAGTTTACATGATAAGAGCAAGAGAAGGAAAAGGAATACCCAGTGGGATCTCGCAAGAAGATGATGAGCCCGCGAGAGTCATGGAAACACCAACACCAATGGGATAACCTGAGTCCAGCTACACCGCAGCAGAACCAACAAAGGAAGTAAATGTTGGAAGTGAAGAAGAACCTAAAATGCTAAAAATTGGAACTAAAATGGGTGCAGATGAAGAAGAACAAACCATAAATATCTTGCGAGAGTATAAGGATATTTTCGCGTGGAGTATGGATGAGATTCCTAGAATAGATCCATTAGTTGCATGTCATAAGTTAGAAATTAACAAAGATGTGAGACCATTCAAGCAAAGGATAAGGAAAATCGCAACAACTTATCACTCAAAAATAGAAGAAGAGTTCTGAGAAAATGCTTGATCTTTGGAATTATAAGACAAGCAAAATACCCGGAATGGATCGCAAATATGGTAGTGGTTCCAAAGAAAAATAAGGGGATCAGAATTTGTATAGACTTTACTGACTTAAACAAAGCTTGCCCTAAAGATAGTTTTCCATTACCAGATATTCCTCAAATGGTTGAATCAGCAGCAGGAAATGATTGAATATCTTCATTAGATGGGTATAAAGGTAATAACCAGATTCCTCTCGTTGAAGAAGATCAAGAGCACACCGCATTTTTTGTTCCAAGAGGATTATATTATTACACAAAAAAACCTTTTGGGTTACGAAATGCTGGTGCAACGTATCAAAGAATGGTGGAGAAGGTGTTCGCAAAGTGGATACACAAAACATTAGAGGTGTATGTAGATGACATGTTAATAAAGAGTAAAGAAGCTAGGAACCATGTGCAAGATTTGAAGGAGATTTTTGATCAAATGCGACTCTTTAACATCAAGGTGAATCCTAAAAAAATACATTTTTGGAGTAGCGTCAGGGAAATTTTTAGGTTATATTGTATCAAAAGAAGGAATTCAAGTTGATCCAGAGAAAGTAAATGCAATTCGCGATATGCCAACGCCAGCAACAGTGAAAGATGTACAGAAGTTGAATGGGCTCTTAGCCTCTCTAGGAAGATTTATCTCGCGATTTTTCAGATAAATGCAAGCATTTTTTCAATATACTTGGGAAGGGTACAAAATTCAAGTGGACAGATGAATGTGAGAAGGCTTTTCAAGGAGTTAAAGAATATCTAATGAACATATCTATTTTACAAAAAGCGGAGCCGGGATAAGAATTATTGATTTATCTTGCAACAACATCGCACACATTAAGCGCAGTATTACTGCGAATAGATGTAGGGGTAGAAAACCAAATTTATTACATCAGCAAAACGTTTAATTCTGCATAGAGAAATTATTCAAAAATTGAGAAGCTAATTCTGGCATTGGTTTATGCAACCTTTAAACTTCGCATATATTTTCAGGCATATAAAGTAAAGGTATTAACAAAGGTGCCCATTGAATCAGTAATGAAAAACTCAAAAAGATCAGGCAGAGTTGAGAGATGGAATGCACAAGTAGGGCACTTTGAAATCAAATATGAATTCCTATCCTCGCCAAAATCACAAGTTGTAGCGGATTTTTTAGCAGAATTTCTTCTAGAAGATGATGAAGTTGTGGAATAAATGATGGACATAGAAGAAGAACATGGAGATCCAAAAGATCTATTAAAGGAACCCAACATGTGGGAAATATTGGCGGATGGATCATCAAATGTGGAAGGAAATGGAATTGGAGTGGTCTTTATCTCGCCAGAAGGAGAAAAAATGGCTTTTTCATTTCGTTTGGAATTCACATCCACTAATAATGAGACAGAATATGAAGCTGTGGTGCATGCTCTAAAGTTCGATATAGAGATGAAATTGGAGAACGCAAGGATTACCAGTGACTCGCAATTGGTTATTCGCCAGATAAAATGAGAATACACAACAAATGAACCATCTCTGAAGAAATACAAGAAACTTGTTGAAGAATTGTCTGCGAGAATTCCAAAAATAAAATGGAGACATATATCAAGAAAAGATAACAGACTCGCAGATGCTTTTGCGTTCATATCAAGTATGATGACAAACCCAGTTGTGAGATGCATAAGAATTCAGACGCTTGTATCACCTTCAATTAATAAAGAAAAAGAAGAAAATGCGGATGTAATGATAATAGAAAATAACGCAGAAGAACCAGCCAGCGACATTATCGCAGATTGGAGAGCAGAACTTCACGCATACTTGGCGACAAGTGAAACACCAAGAAATAGATTGGAGGCGCACAAATTAAAGAGTCGTGCAACAAATTATGAATTAAGGGATGGAGTATTGTATCGAAAATATTTTAATAGGCCATTACTTAGATGTTTGACACGGGAAGAAGGAGAAAAATTGTTAAAAATGTTGCATAGTGGAGATGCTGGTAATCATAGCGGAGGAAGATCTTTGGCTTATAGAACAAAAATGCAAGGCTATTATTGGCCATATATGCATGAAGATGCAAAGCAATTATTAAAGCGTTGCGAAGATTTCCAATGATATGGAAAGAAGATACATGCACCGGGGGCACCATTATCATCTTCAAAAGTGTGTGGCCTTTTGGAAAATGGGGCTTAGATATTGTGGGACCCTTTGTGCCAGGTTCAGGGCAGAAGAGATACTTAATTTTCGCGACAGATTACTTCACAAAGTGGGCAGAAGTAAAAGCAGTACAGCACATTCGCGATAAAGATATATTTACATTCATCTTTAAAAATATCATCTGCAGATTTGGAATTCCAGCACAGTTGGTTTCTGATAATGGAAAACAATTTGAAGGACAAAACATAGAGTTGCTACTCAATACATTTAAGATAAGATGTGGAAAATATACTCCTTTATACCCACAAGCTAATGGTCAGGCTGAAGCAACTAACAAGACAATCGCAGACATCTTAAAAAAGAAATTAGAAGGGTACCATAGAGCATGGTGTGAACAAGTACATAATGCAGTCTGGGCTTACAATACAACCAGGAGAGAGGCAACTGGGATGTGACCTTTTTGTTTAACATATGGTGTTGAAACAGTACTACCAACAGAAGTTGTTATTCCTACAACAAAAAGAGAGGTTTGGGAGAAGAATCTTAATGTTAGCATGATTCTAAAGAACTTGATGAATTAGAAGAGAAGAGAGAAAAAGCATTACAACATATGGAAAATTATCAGCGAAGGTTGGCTCGCGAATATAACAAGCGAGTCAAAAAAACGTGAGTTTTAACCATGTGAATTAGTTCTGCGAGAAACACCAGAGTACCAGCGATAACGTGGTGGAAAGTTGACGAGAAAATGGGATGGACCGTATATCATTAAAGAGATAGTTGGAACATGGGCATACAGGTTAGTGGACCCAGAAGGCAGAGATGTTGGTCAAAGACTTGGTAGACCATGGAACAGATTATATTTAAGAAGATATTATCAGTAACAAATTTTTAATGAAACAAAGAAGAAATGGGCAAAACAAATTTTTACAGCTGCGAGTTTAATCGCAAGATTATTTAAGATTACATAAAGAATGAAAGATTGCGATATACGCAAAAGAAACAAAGAACGGGATGAACCTTTATAGCGTACACCCTAGTTCGCGAATACAATTTCGCAAGAGGAAAATGTATGGCCTAAAGTACGTCATATTAGGGGGTATCTCTTTGCGTAGCTCAGGGATAAGGTTATACCGCTGCTGGAACCTGAGACACGAAGACTGGGGTCCATCTCTTTGAGATACCTATCCAGGAGAGATACTTTGGATTTCCAACTATATAAGGTTATACCCTGGTTGGACGACCGAGGGTCTCTTCTAAGGAGTGCAGAGTATGACCAAGGCGCCGAGGTACATGGTTGAGCCAAGGATTCCCGGGATAGACGAACCTACCCTGGCCATTATTGGTAAGTCTTGGCTATGATGCACTCGGCCTCAAGAAAACCCCACCTAGGGTGCAGTCTCGTAACTATAAGCCATATAGGCATAAAATATAAGAGGCTGCGAAAACAACTGGTTGTTGTTAAGACCGGATGGGAGGATCTAGTCTTGTATGGCCGATGTACCCTCCTTGAAGGGGCAACCAGGGGTAGTAAGGGCGGAACCCTCCATTAGGGAGGTGATAAGTGTTTTAAGACGACCATGTCATGGGGATTTATGTTCGCAAGAACATTTAGGCTTGTCATATTATCGCGTGACAAATACAGAGGCAACAAGCCATAAGAAAAAGTTAAGATGAGATCAATGGGTTTTTACATGAAAGTGTAAAGACGTCCTGCGATTTCATCGCGAGACGGCTATGTCATGGGGCTTTGTTCTCGCAAGGGAACTTAGGCTTGTCATATAGTCGCAGAGAATTGATAAAATACAAAAGCTAAGGCAAGATCAATGGGTCTCTACATGCGAATGTAAGGACGTCCTGCGATTTTGTCGCAGAAAGAAACGTGGCGAAATAACACCTTTAATTAGGAAGGAAAAATAAGACCACAAGAATAATCCTACCCATTAACTATTTTATTTTTCTAAGATGCAGGAGATATTTGTTCATTCCAAGAAAGATAATGAGGGGCAAGTATGGGAATTGATAAATAAAATATCATTATCTTTCTCGCAGAGTATTGAGAAGAACAGAAATTTAATAGAGCTCCAAAATGAGTTTTAATTTGAAAGAGGTTACATCATTCGCAAGAAAGAGAACTAAAAGAAAGCAAAAACAAAATTCAAGCATTATCTTTGCCAGAGTTATTAGCCTCGCCAACATTCTTCTCATGATCAACTTGAATTTCATCCTCATTTAATGACTCATTAACGGTTGTTCCATCGCCAGTAGCTACTTTAGTAAGAGGAGATTTTTCTTTATCCATTGAATTTTCCTAAGAAACATCTTCTTCATCACTTACATACTCTAGATCACTAGCCATGGGAAAAGGAATTTCATTATCATATACTTCCAGAGGATTGACTGATATAGGGGAGAGAGCGTTGGATATTAAGATGTCATTCACGAGAACTTCAGCACTAAGATGAACTTTGCGAAGGAAGCCTCTGTCGCGATTCCTAATTTCCATGTTCTTGTAGTATTCAAGATATTCATATCTTCTTTCTGCACGATCGTGAGATTGGACATAATTGGCTATAAGTTCACCATTTTCTTTGCGGACTGAAGCCAGTTTATCATCCAAGTCAGAAATGGTGGTTTGAAGACTTTTCTCAGATTCTGCGAGAAAAAGAGATAAGCCAGAAAAACATTCAGACGAAGATCTTGCAAAAATATAGCATAGAAATTTGAACAGAAAAAGTTAACAATTAAGGAAGTTAAAATGACTACCTTCTCTTTGCGAAGATAAGTTTTGAATTAATGATAAGAAACAACTCTCCCACTGGTTCATGGCATCATCAAATTTATCTCCAATTATACCCTTTAGGCGAGATTTTATACTTTCTTCTTTAGAAAGGAGATAAGCATTTTCTTTCTCCAATAAGGAATGAGATTCTTTTAATCGGGAAAACCGTTCTTTGAGTTTACTAGCCTTTACACTTATAGCTATCCTACCATGTATGAGTTTATCCTTTTCAGCTATTGATGATTCAGTTACTTCTTTGAGTTCTTATTTCAATGAAGATAGAGATTGTTCTTGATTGTTACACACTTTATGAAGAATACTTAAATGCTGCGAGGAGATCGCTATCTTATTTGAGAAGATGCGATTTTCTTGAAATAAGGTCTCATTTTCATCTGATAAAGTTTCTATCGCCAAATTAGTTTGGGTTAACAAATAAGAAAGACGAGTAACTTCGCTATTTAACAGACTTTGCCTTTGTATTATTTGGTTATTCTCATTGGTAAGATTATATATTTGGTCGATAGAATATGAATGAAGGTTATCTAATCTATTATATTGGTCCATCCAAGAATCTTTCTCAGCACGATCTTTTTTAGCAATAGAATCAAATCGGAATCTCTCCAAGAATCGTGTCTGATTTACAACTAAATATATGAACCAAGGGTTTAAAATAGAATTAAGCACAGAAAAAATGAGAATTTACTAAAATAGAAAAACCAAGAGATAAAAGAAGGAAAATTATACCTTTTAGTTCCTCATTCTTATTGCGAAGATTCTCGCAATTTAGTAAAGAGTTGCGAAGCTTGTGCTGAAGAGTATTGCATTCTGAAGTCTTAACCCGAAGACTCTCTTTTAAAATTTCAATTTAGTTTTCTAGAGATGTCTTCGCAGTCGTTTGTTCAGAACCAAAATACTTGCTTAAAACTTCGCAGACGCCACGCTTGACAGGATTAATGGAGGATTTTCTAGTTTCATCCAGAATGTCAGACAAGACTCTAAAAGAAACGTCTACATAAATTTAAGCTTCTCTAATAGGAGGGAGAGATATAGGTGGTGAAGTGGTTATAATGGCGAGTTGAAGGTTTGAATTATTTGTGTCATCAGGAGGGGGAGTGTCTTGAAAGGTAACATTTGAAAGTGAAAATGAATCAACTTGAGAAGTGACTACAGTAGAAGAAGAAGGAACTTCATTCCAAATGATATGGGGAGTTTCACTTATGAGAGGGTTAATTGAGGCAGGAGTATTAGGAGTGACACCGTTGCAAGCAAAATGTTAGGGCACAATTTGCGATGCTATAGGAGTGGATTTTGAAAAATATAATGAGGGAATAGTAATTCTGTATTCAATGGGTTTAATCTTGCGAGATCGCTTGCGAGGTTCAAACATTCTCATCATCCTGCGAATAATAAACTAGATAAGAAACAGAGGCAACAATATTGTTATTAAGGAAACAAGTGTTTCTTACTACCTTATGATTCGCACGATTCCTCTTCTTTTCAGCCAGTTTCTGTTGCGAATTTTTGAAAAAATTAGGGTTTTGAGATATAGGTTGCACGTTAGAAGTAGTTTCACTGAAAAGAAGACACGGTATGGGAATTATGAAAAATCAAATAGAAGAGATCAAATAAATTAGATAAACATAGTTTAGAAAAGCAGAATCGAATTTAATAATGTCATAAGAGAATGTTTATACCTTTGAGACTCCATTAGAACAGTAGCAGATGAACCTGTGAAAGAAAAAAAATTGCAGACGGGAAAGTTTACATAGAAGAGAAGGGATGAAGAAGACGAAGAAGAAGTAAAAGAAAAAGAATATTTCTTAAACAATTTATCTCTTTTATAGACAGAAGAGGGCTAACCGGGTAATAAAGGATTAACCGGTTAAAAGAGGAGTATTCGACACGTATAAGCAGTCATACCTAATTTACAGGGATTTATCGGAGAAAAGAGATGAAAAACTAGGTAGCCGCGGCATTTTAATTCTCATAGTCTTTCCTTCTTCGCAGAAAAGACATGAGAAGAGGCAAGATATAGGACCGGAATATCGCTATGATATTACTCTTGCGAGATTAACAACACTTCTGCGAACATCACCGCGAGTTCTTCAACAACACTTCGCGAGTGTCACAGAATTATTTAAAGAATGACGTAATAGCTGACGAATGAAGAAACACGGGAAGAGCGTGATTATCCTGCGATGGTTACAACGCTTGAGAGAATGGATATTATAACTACTGCGATAATATCGCGAGTCAGATCTGAAATTAAAGGACAGATTAGCCGTCATCCACTATGTAACTATTCTATATAAAGAGACCCAGTAGATTCAGAGAGAGTATGATGTATTATTTTAGTGTTGAGAAAGTCTTGAGGAGAGAGAAAATTCAAGAGAGTGGTTGTATTCTTGATTTCTTCCATTTCTTGTAAACATTTATGAGAATCAAATAATAAAGTGTTGTTTTTAATCTTCAAATATGTCTTAATTACAGTAAATTCTTATCAAGGGTGTAGTGTAGGATTTCCTGCAACTACAACATTCATAACTGATCTTTAAACAGAGTGAGCCAGCATTGTAGGTTTATCCAAATCAGTGTTGATATCCTAAAAGCGTAAATTTTGAAAGATGCACAGTGTGCCAACATTGACTAATATCTTATTTATAATATCGATATTCTGCCAAAATTTCTTATTTTAAGAAATCAGATTGCCGGCATGGATTAGATAAAACTTTTAATGCCGGTAAAGTCCAAATTTTATACAGAAAAATTGTTTCTTGGACTGACATTTTGCATTATTTGACGGCATAGTTATAGAAAACATATTCAATACCGGCAAGGATTTCAGCATGGAAGTGTACCGACTTAACAACGCCGACAGCGTTTCCGGTATTGCATATATTAAAACTTCATTGTCGGCACATATCCAATTGGAGAAAGAAAACTTAGAAATTAACCTTTTTTCTAAAAAGCTAAACATGTTCAACCTACACCAAACAACGGAATTGTGCTTAAATGTTCTTAATCCAGCTGCCACAGACCAAACGTAAACCAAACAACTAAAGATTTCATCATGAGTTTCAAACCAAACAAGTTCCAAACATGTTAAGAACCTAACTATCATAATTGAAACACGAATACACGTCTTCAATCACTTGGTCCAAAGCCTCTTAGTGGTCACCTTCTTCCTTTCCCCGAACAGATATTTTGCATTTGGATCTTCCTTTCTGTTGAGCTTTTCCTCGACTTCCATCATTTCTACAGGGGTAAGCACCT
Organism: Papaver bracteatum; assembly: GCA_023529315.1. Taxonomy (NCBI): domain Eukaryota; kingdom Viridiplantae; phylum Streptophyta; class Magnoliopsida; order Ranunculales; family Papaveraceae; genus Papaver; species Papaver bracteatum. The sequence goes on from JAJJWX010003675.1 coordinate 728,682, forward strand.
CCCCTTTTTCGTTCTTGCAACTAAACATCTTCCTCAACTTTCCAAGCCGCCCCTAATATTTTCATACATCCAACAAACAATTAGTATATATACTCATATAAGATAATTTATACATTAAAACTCCTAAGCAATTAATAATATTTACTAGCAATCCAAAGGTCTTCTGAAGTCCGGGTGGAATTTCAACATTATCCGAGTGCACAACAAAAGGATGTGAGTTTTTGAGGTAATGTCTCATGTAACCAGGATCAGATTAACCATTTTTCGCTAACTCCCAACTACTCTTATCTACCAAACGATGTGGTTCCTATTCACTCCAATGTGTTGGTTCTAGACTAGGGTTATACTCTACCTTCAATCTTATGGCAGTTGAATATCACTAAGGATAGTCAACAAAGTATCTTCCAAACAAAAGTTGCTTCAAACTAGTTTTTTACTTATATCCAAGTTACCTCACAACACGCCGGGGATCAGCCATAATGTATCCCTTTGGGTGGAACAACGGTCCATTGTAAAATACAATGTTAGGAAACCTCAAAAAGTGGCGGTTTTCTCTATCCTGCTTGTAATGGTCGAACATAACCCCTTTGGTAGTCATCGCGTCCAGAGACAATCTCATATATGTCATTCGACGATTGTTGGCAGGCTTCAGAGTATTTTTGAACACGTATTTCCGAGCTCTAGGCTCATCTAGTTGGAAATTTTCTTTTTTAGAGAAGGCTTTGTAGTTCGAGAACAGTGTTGGCTGTTCATAAGCCCACACCTATGCCAATGCAGAATGATACATATAAGAAGCGGAAATTTTGTTTTCAAAATAATGATATGTCTACAATAAATAAGAACAATCATAAATAAATAAATATCAAAAATAACATTACCTGTAGTAGAGTGAAATTCCCGAAAAATTGATTGGTAACAGCCTTAGAGGCCCTTCTCATCCCCGTCATCAAATGTGCAATTATCGCAGTTCCCTAATAATAGTTAAGGACGTCTTCCAACGGATCCAAGTATTATAGAAAGTTGGCATTTACCCTATTTCCGCTAGCGTCGGGGAATACCCTAGTGCCCAAGAGGAATAACAGGTACACAGTGGCTGTATAATGAATTTGTGCGGGATCCCAGTCATCATTATGTCGTTTCTCCTTCGTCCCTCCAAACCATTCCTGAAGCTTGACCAGTTTCAGTGTCTTTGTCCTACAGTTCTTAGATATATAAAATCTTTACACAGAAGTTTGGTAGTCCAAGACAAATAGCTTGTTAGTCAAAGCGTGTAACTTCGCCCGTTCTAGGTCCTGACAGTTATCTCCTTATGTAATTGATTTTCCTCCCACCCATAGGCCTAGAATGTTCTGAGTATCTTCAGGGATCACAGTCACCTCCCCAAATGGGAAGTACATGGTATCAGTTTCACCATGAAATCTCTCGACGAAATAATTAACTGTCACAGAATCATACTCAATAGAATTTTCAACCAAAGAATAGAGCCCAGGGTCCTTTACTAATTGTTGGACCTCTTCACATTCCTTAGACAAATCCCAATTACCCATGGCTTGGTTTCGACAAACACGTACATCTTTCTTATGGTTATACAAATAAAAAATAACACATATATATAAATGGGAGACCATGAAAGAAAGCATACATAACAATACACGGGCACAAGGTAAAAAGAAATTACATAGGTTTGATAGATTCTCTAAGTCCACGTGTTTATATATCTAAATAGGCATTTCGGATTGCATGGTTGATTCCGGACTTTTCCATCATCACATGCGAGTAACATGTCATCAGGATGAGAAAGGTGCAAAACTTTTTGTTTGACTTCTTTTTTCTTCTTTTTTTGTTCTTCTACCGGTTGTTGACCTTCAACTTCACCCTGGATTGGTTGTGGGCTTGGTGGTTAACTTGGATCAGTATCTTCCCCTGAATCTTCACCTTGTCTTGCTTGTTGACTTGGTTCAACCTCATCATCTTTCTCTTCATCGTGCTCATTATATGATTCTCCAGTACGTTCACAGGTTGTTATTTTTCTATGGTCCCTACTCTCCCAAACTTTCCCTCTTACAGAGCCTGCCTCTAAACGCTTAATGCGACCAAATTCTTTCCCTCGAGGAGTCAGAGACTCAAGAGTGCCAAGATTGTTTTTACTTCCTTTCTTAATGCCAGCATCTTTACTCTTTCCTTTCTTAATTTCCTTGGCTTTAGCCCTATATCAAAAGGCATACGAAATAAATAAACAACAACTAACAATCATAGTTGAAGCCGGCATAGATATGTTGAATAACGGCATTGAAGCAGAGATGCCGGAATTTTTTATCGAAAGCTCGACCATGCCGACACAAGAAACCGGAATTAAATTATATAAACAAACTATGTTGGCTTACATACAAAAAATACAGAGTTTTTTGTAGACTTTTACTAATAAGCCGGTATAGTCTCTAAACTTCATAACAACACCGGCATAGAAATCGAAATGCCGGCAGTTTTAACATTGATAAGTTCTTTTTGTAAACTAAATGAAAACTATCGGCATCGTACTTAATTACAAACAATGCCGAAATCGAATGTCGGCATGGTATTCAGCCTAAAATTAATGCCAGAAATAAAATTGCAGTTTCCGGTGATTATTGTTATCTTAGACGGCATAGTATTTATACTAAAATCAATGTCGAAATCCAGTACCGACATGGTATTCATACTAATTCCAATACCGGAATTGACTGTAACTGAACTGTTTGAGTTAGGGTTCGTGAATCTAACCTAAACCCACTACTTTAAATGGATTAAAGCACTTGTAAAACAGTTCAAAATCACTTACTGTCTCGCATAAGCCATTTTTTCGAGAGTTATATCGTCGGAATCTTCTTCTTCTTTTTTAAGAGCAATCCGATTAATCCTTTCTTCTGGTTTTTGTTGAACTACCAATTTTGAATTTGATTGTGGATTGGGGTTTTTTTTTTGCGGAGGCATGTTTATAGATTCGGGTAATGGACGAAGATATTTTTTAATCGACGATGAATTTGTGTGAACAATGAAGTACGATGGAAAAAGAAAAATCAAAACCCTAACCTAGAGTGTCGGAACTGAAGAAGGAATGGGGGATATGATTTTTTTATTATTATTTTAAGTTTTAAGTTTATATTTAGATGGAAAGGTATTATAGTCTTTTCCACGGGTTTTTAATTAACCTAAAGGGTATTTTAGTATTTCCGCCCCTAAAAAACACCCCTTAGCAAAAATTATTGGAAGGGGATATTAATTTATGTCCCCAATTAGTTTCCATATCCCGATTGCGCCTTCTAAAAATTTACACATTAGTCCAGTGAATGAATAACCAAGAAGGATTGGATATGTGTACTCCAGATTGTACACAAATTGCAACCGGGCAGGGCCGGTCCTGAAGGGGAAGCAGGGAAAGCTCCACTTCGGGGAAACAGGCCTGGGGGCAATAAAATAGAAGTCTTTTGTATTAGTATTTAGCTGCTAACTGAGAAAATAATTGGGAGAAGATTTTCCAATTGAAAATCGACTTGAGTTGGTGTAATTAGGATTTCTGAATGTTTTGAAAAAGTTATGTGATTTCTCTCTATCTCTCAAGGTTAAGTCTGGAATGATATAAATTCGATTGCAATTCTATTTTTCTGGGGATTGTGTTTATTGTACGAAACTCTACTCCATTCTTAGATAATAATAGATGATCGATGATTAAATGTTAATTAGTATTGAAGGATGGAAAAAAAAATTGAAACAGATTATAAACAACCTAATGCAGCTATGCTCTTGATCCTATTTATTTTAAGATAAGTTGGCAACATTGGTTGGGTTCGCTTTGGGGCAAAAAATACTCAAGACCGGCCCTGAACCAGGTGAAGTCAATTGGCCCAGAGAGAAAAGAAAAACTGTTTGAGGGAGGTGACGGAACAATTGTCCGTATTCTTACCCCAGATACCCTCATGCAATCATAGTGTTCCTTTTTTTTCCGAAAAAGAGGAGTGCCTCAGTTACATTGATAAAGATTCACCGTTTCAAAGACGGTGTAAATTACAGGATTGTGTTCGGTTACAGGACTGACCATCAAGTTTCCAATCATCACAGCAATTTCAAACAGACATCAAACATAGTGAATCCACCTAACAACGTAGTTACAGGACAAAATCCAATGTAGAATCCTAACCATTCCATGCGATTTTCTAAGTAACGTAGACAGTTTAAATGGCCTGGTATTGGTTGAAAGTAGCACAGCCCAACCATATAACAAATTTGTATTCAACAAAGATGTTAGGATATGATAATCCAACCATTTCTCAAGGTTTTTTTTCTAAAATATGGTAAAACATGTGACATAGGTAATAAATGATCCATAGATCCACCCAATTGTCTTTTATTTTTTCAAAGTAACAGTAACAGAGATAACCTGAATCGGTCATCATAATGCGGAAACGATCTTCGGACGCGGTCTGGGTCTTCATCATAATTTGGGTTCTGGAATGAATGGTTGTTGGTGTCTTCGGTAACTTTGAAATGTCTATTGGTGTCTTTCGTAAACTTGTTGTATCTGCTGTCGACTTTGGAGAACCCGGAACTGTTGATGCTGTAATAAATGAACCCATACAAGTGAAGTAGTACATAAACAAAGAAAAAAATCTAAAACTGAAAATAAAAGCTGAACAACAACTAGATTTAACTGTAACTAGATCATCAAACAACCCCAAAATAGGAGATAGAGAACATTTGTAGCCGCTAATCAACACTGAGTTGCACCGAGTCGCCGGAGAGTAATCTGTTGATGCATCTTTTTTGAAGATTAGCACTGTAAATAATAGAACCAAATGATCTCTGCTCATCAGCTTAATCGTTGCAGTTGTCGGCGTTCCTGAATCGGTCTGAATCTGAGATATAGTCATCGGAGTTGCTGCAGTTGATGTTCCGATCAATTCTGATGAAATTGATTCATCTTTAATTGCTGCTATTGATTCTAAAGATGATGCTGGGTTTGTGTTTACCGAATCGTTGGTTCTTCTCAAACCAATTTTTCCAGCGAAAAAAACCCACATCATGAGATGAAAAGTAAACAAGAACGAATCCAAAAGAAATCGATTGCAACAACTACTCCTATAACAAATCTCCCAAAATAAAACAGGGATGTGATGAAATCTAAGTTCAATATCAAAACTAAGACAGAGATTATGCTAAAAACGGTTGACAAAATAATCTAGATTAAAACCTAAAAATCAGAGGAGATGGTTACATAAAAGTAAAGAAGATTACTGATGGTTTATGCTACTCAGATCTACTCCCGAAGGAGTCGATCGGGAGTAGATCTGAGCGGCGGAATTTTTTAGGTTTCCGGTTGACCAAATCCCATAGCATTTTTTAGGTTTCTGGTTGACCAAAACCCATGGTTTATGCTACTCAGATCATAGTGTTCCTTTAGACACTGCTAAAAGGTTACACTGTTTTAGTGGAACCGATTTTATATTCTTTTCGTGTTGTTTTAATATGAAGTTTTACACTATTGTAGTGTGACCAAATCCCATAGCATTATTTAAAGCATCCATCCTATTTTGTTGTGATATTTTGGGTAAATCTTACACCACCACATTAACCCGGTTAATTTTTTGGTACAGATTTCATGAGAAGAAAGAATAGACATATTAGGAGGGGATGACGATTGTGAGGATGGAAGCAGTAGTGGTAGGTCTTTCCTTTGTGTTGTGAAGGTGATTTCATCAAGACAAGTAGACAACACAAGAAAAGATAAAACCTTTTTTCCCACAAGGAAAAAAAAAAAATTCTTGAATTTTTTTACCTGTCATTTTTAGGGGCAACCCCGAAAGAATTAGGGGCGACACAAAATAACAAAATAGGTTGAAAATATTTATGTCCCTTCATAATCGGCAGTTTAGAAGAAAAAAATTATCTACCGATTGTGACTATGTTCTTTTCTTCCTAGCTTTGGTTTTTGAAATAATTAAATTTGGGGCTACGACCATAATCGGGAGGCAATAAACATCATGAAACTACCGATTGTGGAAATAGAGAAATCTAAAATTCTTATTGGTTTTTGAAAATTTCGAATTTGGGGCTATTACCATGATCGGGAGGCAATAAACATTATGAAACTACCGATTGTATAATCGGTAGGCAATAAACATCATGAAACTAACGATTGTGGAAATAGAGAAATCTAAAATTCCTATTGGTTTTTGAAAATTTCGAATTTGGGCATATTACCATAATCGGGAGGTAATAAACATTATGAAACTACCGATTATACAATCGGTAGGCAATAAACATCATGAAATTACCGATTGTGGAAATAGAGAAATCTAAAATTCCTATTGGTTTTTGAAAATTTCGAATTTGGGGCTATTACCATAATCGGGAGGCAATAAACATTATGAAACTAGGCAATAAACATCATGAAACTACCGATTGTGGAAATAGAGAAATCTAAAATTCCTATTGGTCAAGGTTGAACTTATAATCGCTAGGTTTACAGGTCCAATTAACTACCGATTATAAAAGGGAACATTAGCCGAAATATCCATACATTAACCAGTAGATAATTATTCATTTTAAACTACCGATTGTTGTTTTGGCTATCGATTATGTAAGGGTATAGTTGCCATTTCGAAAAATCGCGGATAAGGGGTAATTTAATTTTACGTTTGGGTGCCCTTTTTTGTCTTTTAGTGTCGCCCCTAATTGTGTTGGGTCGCCCCTAAAAATGCCTAGTATCTTTGTTATAGTCCTTTTATATTTATATATATATATATATATATATATATATATATATATAATACGAGTATATTTTTGCAGAAGCCAAAGCAGGGCCATCAAATGCATATAAACTGAGCTCTACAAATAAAAAAGAAAGAAAAAAAGTTTGATATATGTACAGTGAAGAAGAGAAATTCTATCCATTTAAGGCCACTTGTCACAAGCCAAGGTTATTGGAAATCTCAATAAGCTTTGTAGCACATAACTAATATGAACCCTGGAGGCTGGAGAGCATAAAAGAAGATAATATCTGAGAATTTTGCTGTTCATCTTTTGGATTATTTCAGTTAAGATGAAGACAATTCTATCAACACAAATAATGCAAAATGGAATCCATGTTTTGTCCTCAATAAGCACACTCACTTTCCCACATTACACATCAAAAATGCATGGACCAACTTTCATATGCATGCTCATGTGCTGTATCCACTCTCTCTCTCACACATCCATAGAACTCCAGCCCAGACTGAAAACAACCCAACAGTGAGACCTACTTGATGGATTTCTTCAAGAAAGAAAAAAAATACTTCACAGAGAATATTTGTACACCTCTCTTCACATTTATCATTGTAGTTGGGTTGTCATGTTGATTACACTCTAAATTTGAAAAATCAGTAAATCTTTCAGTGATATCTTTCATTTCATTAAAGGCTATGCACCATGCAAACATCAATTTCCTCACCTTTTGATACATCAAAGTCAGTAAAACCTTCTTTGAGTCATTTCTTGCATCTGCAAGCAAACTCAATCATCATCAGTATGTCTTAAATAATTTCTCAGTACTTTTACCTATTCATATATCCAAATCTGTGATTTTCATGATCCATCCATATTCATGAGCATTCACAATTGAATGTGATTTTGATGTGTGTTGCTTGTGTACAGTGGTCCCCTGTTCAAAAATCTTTATAAAACCCAATTCTATCAAATACTCAAAACCCTTATCTAAGGTTACAAACAAGAAGATAGTTGATCATATAGACGACCCTCTGAAGTTGTTTATGGTTCTTGCCATGGAACAATGGTCTTCGAGTCTGGAACGACGACACGATGAGCCCGAATTCAACTTGAGAGAATGGGCACTGAAGGCAAGAAATATTAGTAGAACAAATACCAGTTCCAGAAGATTTTCAGCCCCAAATATTACAAGTTTTAGAGAATTGGAAACAAAATCATTTAGATCAAACACTACAATAACTAGCACTGCTTCTTCCCCTGGTTACACCTTAACAGGTTTGTGTGTTTTTCTTACTCTATTTTTTTTACAACCAAATTGAATTTACATTGTGATAATTAAATACTATTATCTAAACCATTCTTGTACTAAACAGATGAAATTGACCCATCCACTTATTCTTTCACAAGTGCTTTAAAAGGTAAGGCTAGAATATTAGTTGGTGGCTGCTATGATATTGCTAAGGATTTAGCAAAGGTTTTGATGTGCTGCAACGTTGTCTAATGTAGCTTTACAGGCAAAAACAGGATACGGATGGGAATGGTTATCACCTGAGGGAATTTCTTTAAGTTCCAAATGGAATGAAGCGGAGAAATATATTTGCAATCCATTTTCTGGTGAATTTCCAGCGGAATGCTTGTCAGCAAAAACACTAAGGAGAAGGTCCATGTCAAGTTCAACAAGCAAATTTACAATGTCTGCACCTCTTGATTACTCATTTCGTCCTCCACTTTCTCGGTCGAAATCTAATAAGACGCAAGACCAGAAAGAAATTGATTCTCAATCTACAATCCAAGGTTATTGAACGAAACCACACCAGTGTTTTATTTTTGCTTTTACATTTTGCAGTTTTCTCTGAATCTAAACTGGTTTATGGCTTTTCATCAATAGAGGAGAAGGCAGAAAGTTTTAAGAAGGATACGGAGAGTATTACTCCTACTAATCACAACTCAAGCAACTCCAACGGTGCATCTTCACCCGCTCCTTCGTCGACAAATCCTCCAGTCGAAGAAAAAAGACTGATAATGCAATATGAAGTTAAAGGCAGAGAAGAACTTACCATCTCGACCATAGAACCGAAGTTTGATGATGACCAGGTATATTTGCATGCTAATTTCACTTACAAATATCTACTAATTTATGCGTTTAATATTAAGCCTAACGCTATAGGTGAACCACATGCATTAAATGTAGGGCTGCCAACGGGTCCCATCGGGTCCGGGTAGTATACTACCCGGAACCGGAACCGTTTATATTAGTCGGGTCCGGGTCCTAACGGTTCCGGGTCCGGTTCCTAAATTGATGGACCCGGAACCGGACCCGATAAAAACACTAATTACCCGTCGGGTCCGGGTATTTATCGGGTCCTCAAAAATCAACAATTTTTTTTTTGATATTTCACTTTTATTTGTTATATTAGCTTGAATTTAATAATTTTTTATATAAAATTATTATTTATATCTATATGAATGTTCTAATTATGATTAAACATAAGAAAATAAAGGATAAGTGAAAAAAATTTAAGAGAAATTACACTTAATCTTTCTATTTTAAGTAAAATTTAGAAATAAAAGACAAATATTCGGGTACCCGATACCCGGCGGGTAATACCCGTTAGGACCCGAAAGTTATCGGTTCCTAACGGGTCTACCCGTCGGGTAGTAATTTTGCTAACGGGTCCAATATTTGGGACCCGGAACCGGACCCGACACACCCGGGTCCGGGTCGGTTCCGGGTAATCGGGTACCGTTGGCAGCCCTAATTAAATGTGCACGACATAACATGCCTTGCCACATATATCTACCATTTGATAATCTGTCAGTTCAACAGTCATGGATGCGTCTGTGAATGGGTCATGTTGTACCTAACAAAGCTGCAATATGAAGCTAGAGATAGTAGATACTCTGGGAGTTAATAATTAAAGTCTCATGATTCATTTTGTTTCATACCATCCTAATAAACTTACCTACTGTTACATTTTCTTGTTTTGGAATTTTCCTAGACTCTCATCTTATATTTTCAAATTTGTGGTTCAAATTCGATAGAATATGTTAAAACTGCAAAAAAAAAAAAAAAATAATAATGATGGTTTAATTCTGAACCACTGACACTGACACAGTGATTTTTGGCTTGTATGTGTGGAGCAGAATGAAGGAAATGAGAAGAGATCAACAGAGAAAGAAGAGAAGAGGAAAGAAAATGTCACTATTTACAGATGTTATAGCTGGAAAGCAAGTTGTTTACCATGGAAGAAATGGAAGACAAGAAGCAAGAAAATTGGCAAGACTGCCTAAGAGCATTCAGAATGGAAGTAGATTTTTGGTTTTAGATTCTAATTAATGGTTTTAGATTCTAATTAATAAGATGAATCAGATGATGATGATTGACAGGCAATATATGAGATAGATTTTGTTTGAGAATGAAAAGACTGGAGAATAGATTCCTATTGTACCTAATTTTTTACTTTTCGTCAGAATGAAAGTGATGTGGAAAATTTAATGTGAGAAAAATTGTGTCTTTTTTTATAAGTTTTGATAGCATAATGCCATTAATCACATGCACGGTTTTGCTTCGTAGGGATTTTTAATAGTCTGTCCCTCTCTAGAGTCTGGACATCAGACAGTCTTGACTCAGGTTTATCAGTTTTGGATGAAAAGTTATAATGATTAAAGTGAATGATGATCACTTGTTCAGTAAAATGTTCTTGTAATTGATGCTGCCTCGATTACAGGCAAGGTCCATTTATCACGTGAGGGTAGAAAGAAAAAATGACAAGTCTTATGGACGAACAAGAAAGCAATGAAATTATAAGCAAAACTCTACGGATCACAGTTGTTGCCTTGTTTTTGCTAGAACAACCTCCTCTAATGTCAATGTAGATGGCAACAGGAAAAATCTCACAAGCTCATACATTCAAAAGTTGGAAAGTAAAATATGTATGATCTATGAAAATCTAAATTACCTTTAAGAGCTTGTCTGAAAATTGGAAAAGTTTAATGTAGCCTTCCGAATTAATATTGCATTACGGAGCAAATTCTGATACCAAAAAAGCTGACACTGCACTTGGGATTGGAAGACACATTCTGAACAACCAATCGCTTCGTACAATAATAAATAATAGATTTAAAGATAGACTGTTATACATTTCACATCCACCACAACAAGAAAATAAAAGCGTTGCCAGTAATTACTTGCATTTGGAGGTTGAATAGCACTAAGGTAGCTGAGTCTCTTCATTACTTTTTGACTCTCTGCTAGGACATGGTTGTAAATTTCTGTAGGATGGGAAATACAATCTCTTTATCTCTGCTGAGTATGCATCTATTCTCAAACACTCTTGGTCTTCAATTACTAACAAGGAATAAGGTCGGAAATCTTAAGTTGGCATGTTCACAAAAATCTGGAAATAATTTAGAACGGGTATTTTAACAATATTAAGTAACAGCCACCTTTAAGTACCTGACAACTTTGTATGGCAAATGCCACTTTAAGTAAGAGTAACTGGAGATGCGGGTTTTAGAAGTTCCTTCCTCTTCAATGCTTGAACTTTACACCTTTTCCTTCAAAAACCAGAGTATAACAATTTTAGGATATTCGCACAGGAGAATTCAAGTTAGTATTAAGATGTTTAAAAAAAAGGTTCAATACCATGATCCAAAAAAAAAAAAAAAAAAATCTTCAATCAGAAAACCAAAGTGAAGCAATATGTTTGCAACAGAATTGGCACCTATCCATGTATAGTATATTAACTGGAAGTGGATAACAAGATATGTTGCAAACTTATGTGTATTCCATGCCCTTGGACTGACCTTAAAGAAGAAACACATTTTTCAACTACTTGTTTCTGTTCAACGTCATAAGTAAACCACTTCTCTTGTGGCGTTAAAGGATCCCCGCTTCCAATATCTGTGGGGGGAAATGATTAATTTTTGGATATGTGAAATGAATATCTGAAATATCAACATAATGCAGCTAAACAAACCTTGAAGCAAAATATCAGAGTCAGGAGAATATCCTGGCAATCTCCAAAATATGTGACCATTTCCATCCGAAACAACAGGGTCTGTTCTAACAGCATCTGATCTTTGTTTCTCTGCAGATAAGATGCAAGTTTGTGTTTTCCTATCATTTACTAGATGTAAACATAAACAAATCCCATGAGGGTACATATACCCACTGAGGGAAAGTAAATAACTACATGGGTAGGGAAAAAACAAACAATAAATTAGCAGAGTCGGTAATTGTGATAGATGAAGAGACAAACATACTGTTAACCACCATGCTTATTGCTTCTAGCACCTCTGCATGAGCTTTTTCTGTGTCAGCCCTTATTGTTGAAAGGGAGTCATCAGTCTCAGTGATACAAGGCTGCTTTGCCATCTCAACCAAAAATTGCTGCTTCATATCCTTCTCCTGTTACATGCTTCTCATTTAAGAATACTGTTCAAGGTAAGATCGCTTTAGGCATAAGAGAATGAAATTACCTTATTTTTAGCAGCAAGAACTTTTTGTCTTGCTTCCCTCTCTCTTTCCTCAAGTTTGAGGTTTTGCTTCTCAATCCAAGCCCTGAGCTCACTGTAAGTAGGAATTGTGATAAATGGGTTCTCCAAAGAGGGAAAAAAAAAAGAAAAGTAAAATAGAGTGCAAAATCAGAATTCATTTCGCTTACTCGGTGGAGAGAGTTTCATCACAAAGATAATTCAGGATTTTCAATTTTTGTGAGGAGTCAAGTTGTTCATAAACCACGCCTCCCTTGTCAAAACAATTAGGAGGCAATTCCTCCAGTTTGCAGTGAGAGTTGGATATGCATTTCTGAAGAGCTTGGAATATTGAACTTCCTTTGCTGGATGGACTCAGAGACCTAACGGAATGAAAAATATGCAATCAGAATTCAAGTGTATTTCCATACAAGTATCCAGAAATTTGTGCATAGCTGAAAAAATGGGGAAAGAATTATACCGCTCTCCCAAGTTCTCCTGTATCAAAGACAACAATTTGATTTGAAATCGAATAATTGGTGAATATTGCCTGGTACGAAGACGACTGGTTCCAGATGTTAAATCTCTGAGCAACGTTTCAGGTTGACCAATCTTCAGATCAAAAACCTAATTCACCAAAAACATATTATTATGTGGTTCAGATAGACTTAAATCTATGGTCCAAATGCACACTATTATATTTACTTCTACAAATGAGATAGCTTATGGTAGTTTAAATGAATCTTCTATCTGAGTAGTGATCATAGCCAATGCAGAAGGAATTGAATGGAAAGTTGAAATATCAGTAGTAGCAGTACCTAGTAGCTACTAGCTAATGCCACTTAGGTACCTATCGTACTTCAAAAAGTAAAATTAGTGCTTGAAAAATCAAATCATTCCTTAGTGATTCACAGCTAAACAAAATAAGGTTCTATTACCTCTCCAAAAGCCTTACAGAACTCCAGAAACTGTATAGCAGGACCAACATCCTCATCAAGTAAGTCAACGCCAACTATAGCTTTTAGATCAATGCCTTGAGGCAATTGGATAGGAATGTCAGCAACTTCTTTGCGGACTTCCTCGGCATCTTTTTTAACCTTGTCAACCACTGGTCTTGACTTGGGCTTGGCTTGACCATTACATAAAATTTCATCAAAGGGTGCTTCATTCAAATCAGGCAACAGCAGAGAGTCCTTGCTATCCTTCATCACGGAATCCTTAGTATCCTTTAACATGTCTTCTTGTACTACTGATTTTTGAGCTGTGTCCTTTTTTTTACGCCTTTTCTTCTCTAAAACTGCACCATCATCACTCTTTTTTGTCTTCTTACCTTTCATTGGTGGTTTCAAATCCATATTCTCGAGAACACAAGAACTGGTATCACCCTTCATCTCAAGCTTCAGACTTCCATCTTCTTGTACTATTGATTTTTGAGCTGTGTCCTCTAAAAGTTGTGATTTCTTACGCCTTTTCTTCTCTAAAACTGCACCATCACCACTCTTTTTTTCCCTCTTAGCTTTCTTTGGTGGTTTTGAATCTACATTCTCGAGAACACAAGAACTGGTACCACCCTTCATCTCTAGCTTCGGGCCTCCATCCCCATTCCCATGATTCACAAGGCCATTGGTTTCATTTGTTTCTAACGTTTGCTTTAAATTCATAGAATCCGTCTTTTCTAGTAAGCCATCATTCTCTGCAGTTGCACTTTTATCTTTGTTGCTCTCACCTGGGGTACAATCCTTTGAAAGGGGTGATTTCTTACGCCTTTTCTTCTCCAAAATAACACCATCTTCCTTTCTTTTTACCTTCTTCTCTTTCTTCATTGGCTTTAATTCTATTCCCTCCAGAGCTGATGCTGCGCAGTTCAAATCTATCTTCAAACCCTCATCCTGCTTCTCTTCACCATCTTTCTTAACACCACCCTCTGATGCTAAAGGATGCTTTTGAACACTCACTTCACCATTTACAACAACAGAGTTTTCCTTGCCACATTTTTTTGGAGTTTTCAGCATTTGCTCCTATAAAAATAAAAATCATACATCTTAAACAAACTTTACTGAACAGAACTCATCAACTGAATACCAACACAAAAAGAAAAATCTAAACTAATGAAAACGAAACAGAGGAAACAAACCATCAAACAAGATGATTAGAGAAGAACTTACATCTTTAACCACTCTCGTATAACGAAAATTCTCAGGACCTTTAGCAATTAGCATATCAGAAACTGAAGAAAATCCAGTTTTCTTAGCAGTTTGTGCAAGACAACCAGTAGGCATGTGTCCTTTACTCTTCCTACAATATAGAATTTACATACATCCTTAGTCAATTTTCACCTTATCAGCTTAAAATCAAAAACATTCCCAAATATAAGATTAGGGCTTTTCTTAAAAATTATCAACACAGCCACTTACCTACAGTTACTACAATTACACATATCCCTACATTTGGGACATTTCCAATCTGCCAACATTTCTACCTCTTCTACTTTCTCTCCGTATCTGTTATGTACCAACAATATCGAATAATAATCAGTTGAAACTAGATACATACCATTAAAGATTAATGGAGGTACGAACCAAGAAATCAAGAAAAGAATACAAAAATGAAGATCTAAACCTGTTCAATAGACATTTGGTACAATATTTATTAGGGCACGGCTTCTGGTAAGATCTATGCTTAGAATATTTCGAATCAAGTCTCTGATTCTTGCACTGAGCAACAGAGTTCAAGGTTCTTTGACGACACTGCAAATTTATAAATCAAATCATCACAGATTAAACCATAAATTTATAGAATTTTCTTTATTTTCTTTTTGAAACAATCGAGAAATTTTACCTGGTGACATGTCTTGCGATTGTCAAATTCTTCAAGTACAGAACCAGGTTCATCGTTCTTTGGCTTCGCTATTGAGGAGTTATTGGGGGTATCGTCGGGTTTAGATGGGGTAATAGTTGTAGAGACCGCCATGACAGTGTAGATCTACAGATCTGAGAAGATGAAGTTTTTGTCTGGGTTTTTTTTGTCTGTGGTGAAGTGGTTTAGAACTTGTTAGTTAGGGTTTTGATTTCGGGATATAAATCTATTTGGGATTTCAGCGGGATGAAATGAAAAATGAAATTGAAGGCGCCAATTTTGTAATTTTCGCCTTTTCGGATTCCCGCGCACCTCTTTTGGAAATTGAAATTTAATTTTGAAAACTGTGAAAAGGTAATAAACAAATTCGGACCTGGAGTGTTGTTCGTGAGGTGTAAATGGCGGTCTTAAATGAGCACTGTGTATCGTTTTGACTTCCGTGGCTTTTGGTTTCTGAGAATGTGATATATGGGCATATAAACAAAATTCCTTTCGTGCTGAAAAAAAACACAAAGCTCACACAAGGAGAAGCAAATCATATTATAACACGAAACTGGTCCGATATTCTGTTTATATTATTTATAGTACTAGATACAAGGACTGGGTTGCACGGATGCTCTGTTTTTGGAGTCGTGTCCGCGTCCGACTCGCGTTTGACGCAGGACGCGCGTTTGACGCTGACACGACGCGTGTCCGACACACCAATATGTGCGTCACATACGCGTCTTGTTTGGACGTACCGATGACTCGGGTTTGAAGCATTTTTTTTCCATTTTCATTTAAACTTCTTCCTTTATTTTTACTATTATTAACTAAATGAAGAAAGACAAACATTTAGATCAATCATTTAAGTCTTTATTAGAGTTTTGTAATTGGAAATACATTACATATACTCTTGGTTGGGCATGTGTTGTTATAAGAATGCAATTTGATTGTGCATGTGTTTAATGGTGATTGATTGCTTGACCTTTGGCGTGTATAAACAAACCTTTTCTTTTGAAATTTATACACATGTAGCATTATTTTCTAATTTTTAGGATCGAAACCCCTGACTTTGTTGTATAAATACATAATTGTATATATAAATAAAATATGTATATACGTGTCCGCGTCCTAGTTTTTTGAGAATTTTGTAGTGTCCGCGTCTGCGTCGTGTCGTGTCCGCGTCTACGCATCCGCGTCTGTGCAACCCAGCACAAAGATATACTTATAAATTAATATTGTTACGTCAGATTTACTTTAGATTATTTGTGATTATAGCATAATTGGGCCTAGCTCCGCAACCTTCCAAA
Organism: Papaver bracteatum; assembly: GCA_023529315.1. Taxonomy (NCBI): domain Eukaryota; kingdom Viridiplantae; phylum Streptophyta; class Magnoliopsida; order Ranunculales; family Papaveraceae; genus Papaver; species Papaver bracteatum. Next base: position 745,046 of record JAJJWX010003675.1, read on the forward strand.
AAAATTTACCCTAGATATTACTAATATGTAGAATGTAAAAACACGTTTACAACGCTTTCTTTGTTAACCATTGTGTCTAAATAACCAAAACATTCCAAATGTGTATGAACCCAAGACAGTGGTAGATATGTATATGTTGCCTCGTTAAAACCTTGACAAGAAAAATTCAATAAATCAAAATCTTGACAAAACCAAAGGAGTTCGACGCGAAATATCCAGTAAAAAACACCTCGTATAATAGTATTCACTATGATAACTCCAAATAAAGTCTTGGCTTAATTACGAATCTTTGAGTCCATAATTCCAATTTAACTAAATAATTTTTTGAATGTTAAAGTTAGCATTCTATTTGTCGAAGAAAGTGTCGGTTGATGCAGCCTTCAGTTAAAAGGAAATCATTAACTTTCAGATATGGTATATCAGATATACTAACGGATTAACCAATCGAATTTAATGATTTAAAGAAGTGGTTTTAATTCTGAGTCTCACAGATTGCCTAGTTGTAATTGTAGCTAAGTTTATCATCTTATTGAAAACTTTGTTAGGAAAACACAAAGGTAAGAAAACTTTAGAGAAGGGAAAATGGAACAATTTAAGAAAACTTAAAAATGAAAATGTAAATTTATCTATTCTAGTACTTCCCCTTATTACTTGAACCAATGACATCTTCTAATACTCGGATCCGTAAAGTGGTGTTTGGTTTAATGATATCACATTCATTAGCCCATGAAAATACACATCCTCGAATAATGTTGTTTGCCTTTAGATTCATTTGCAACGACTATTATCAGTGTCAAATTCTTGTTGATGACTCACAACATGCACATGAAATATGAGTCTTTTTCCCTACAATTGCACCTTGCCTTAACAAGAAACCATTAAAACTTACATCATCTCCAATATTAGGGGTTAAGGTCATTCTGGAGGTCTAAATAACACTTTTTATTTTAGTTTATTCCTATGTAACGAAAGCAAACAAAAGTAATACCTTTTACTTTAAAATATATACATCTCAAATGTCAGGAGTCAAGGAAACAAATGCAATTATTAAAGATCGGATAGAGGATTGCATAGAAAACAAAGGAAATGAGTGAAAAAAAACAAACATCACAGAAATCGTTAATGGAGTAACTAAAACTCCTAGATCCGACAGAAACAAAATGCATGACCTTCCCTATTAACCTCAGCTGGAAGATCTTGATTACGTCCTCAAAACAAACATCTATTTTATTATACAAACCATTGTTTTCATTCTTATTATGCTCTCATGAGTTTCAATTCTTAGTTGCTAACATGAATTTCTAATCTTGCAGATCTCTGATCAATCGTCTGTGGGTATCCAGTGGTGGTATTCAGCATGAATTTTGCAGCTGAAAAAACGACAGTGGTGCGGCCAGCAGTGGTGCTAACCATCTTCACTTTGTTGATGGTCCATATTAGTAGTTCAGAAGAATTTCTTCATCCTCACAAACACACATCCACCTCAAAAATCTCCGATGATGCTTTTAATATCATCTCCAAAATCATTAACCTAAACCATAAAATCCATCGAAGTTCTAATTCTAAACAGAGTACACTGCTAAAGGAATATTCAAATCTTCAAAAATTCTTGCCTCCATACCAACATTCAATTAATCAGTCAATTAAGGAAAGGTATTGGTGTATGTGTTATGATAACATCCCTTTCATAAAGCAGTCAAATAAGGAACAACTGTCCTTGCTTTATGGTGCCTTACTTTCAATTAAATACAAAAATTATATTTTTAAAAGGGAGAATCTTAAGATAACGAGGTGCATAAAAACCGAGTGTAGCTGTTTTACGTATATTAAGGAAAGTGTTATGCGCATGCGGGACATCTTTATACTAAAGCAGTCGATTAATGAAAGAGTTTTGCGCATGCTCTTTGGAGACAGTTTTTTTCTAAAGCAGTCAATTAATGAAAGTCTGTTGCGTATGCTCTATGGGGATAACTTTTTACTAAAGCAGTCAATTAAGGAAACTGATTTCTGCATGTATTATGGCGACATCCTTTTAAAGAAGAATAAAAAATGTATTGTCTTAAAGTTAAAGATTGCGAATCTTGAAATCTCGATGAGTACAAAAACTGAGTGTGGTTGGGGAAAAATTTTCATCCAAAGTTCAGTGCTTCCTACTCTTACCGTCAAAAATAATCTTCTCAAATCAAAAATGTCTGCACCGCAAAATGATCGTATCAACCAAATTTCTCAACGACTGAGACATGCAAACATTGTTGCCTCTGGAGAAATACAAAGAAGAACTGTGGGATCCTCTCAAACTATCAACCAAGCGGTTGGACAGTGGAATTTTGGAATTCTTGGGAAGCTAATGGAAAAATCAAAAATGAAGATGAGAGTTGTTAACTCTGAGATTAATTCCTTATGGGGTAGATACCGTAACAAAGAGTTAAGAATTATGGGTCACAATCTTATTCTTGTCAAACTTAACAGTGAAGATGAACGTGATGAGGTGATTGCTGATGGTCCGTGGCTTGTAGATGGAGTTCTCCTTCATGTACAAAAATATTACTCAGATATCCCGATTCAAGAGTATACGTTTCAACACCAAATTCTCAGCCTTCATTTCAAGTACCTGAAGCTGGAGCACATGAATATGGCAGTTATTGATGAGGCAATAAATTTTATAGGCAAAAAAATCTCCACAAACCCAAGAAACTGCAGACCACGTGCAGGTAACACGGTGAAAGCAAAAGTTGAAATTGACCTTCAGAAGTCTCTACACAGAGGAGGCTGGTGGAAAACTATCTCTGGTGAAGATGTCTGGATTCGCTACCACTGGGAAATGCAGCCAAAGAATGTTTGTCCGAAGTGCTTTGTGATTGACCATCTTGATAATAGCTGCGATCATACTGCTGGTCTCCTCTATCTTGACAGTTTATCAACTGCCGATTATGAAGCTTGGCTCCAACAGAACCATGAAGAAGAAAATGAAATTCACAAGGAAATGGTTGATGACATTCCAAACTCTGAAATGGAAGAGGAAAAAATGAAAGAAGCTAATGAAGATGATCAAAGGAATGTTAAGCGGTCCAGAAACTCCATTAACAATCAAGAGCCTTCAATGAACCCAAATAACATCCTTATCCATCCACCCAATTCCCGGTGGAATAATGATTCTACTAATATGTCCCAAAACAATTCTTCTATGATGGTGTTGGAGAATTCAGCTGCAAATTCTTCTGCACCCATGACTGATTGCATCGGAGATTATTCTCAGGTATATACCAAACTCATTCACAAAATCACTTGGGTTCAAAATTCCTTTTTCGATTTGAATTTTATTTCTGTCTCTTATCTTACTCACATAGTCATCATGAAAATTATTGCATGGAATTGTCAAGGTTTTAATGATTCTAAAACTAGAGATCATATCTACAATCTGTCTAGACTGTACAATCCTAACATTATTTTTATTCAAGAAACTAAAGTAAAAACAAATAAGGTGCTTAGGCTCTCTAAAAAATTGAAATTCCCAAACTCGGCTTATGAACCATCTATAGGGTTATCTGGTGGTCTTCTTCTCTTATGGAAGGACGGATTTAACTTTGAAATTGTTCATTCGTCTAAAAACATGATGCATTGTTTAGTTAGGAATGACCCTTCTAAACCCGAATGGTTACTTTCACTAGTTTATGGCTCCTGCAATCCTCAAGAAAAGAAAACTCAATGGAGTTTCATTAGAGACCTTGGTATGGAAATTAACCAACCGTGGGTGTTGGTAGGAGACTTAAATGTTACTTTTGACCCTTCGGAAAGAATAGGAGGTTCTGCTGCTTCTTGCTCTACTAGTATTTCTATCATACAGTGTATCAATGATGCAGGTCTTGTAGATCTTACCTATAATGGTAAGCCTTACACTTGGACTAGCAATAAACATGGAACTGGTAGGATTAAATCAAGGTTAGATAGAGCTATGGTCAATGATGACTGGCTTATTACCTTCCCTGACTCTAGCCTTTGTCATCTAACCCAACTGGAATCTGATCATACACCTATTTTCTTGAATTGTTATCCTTCTGAAACTAACATGAACAGGAACTGGAAATTTTACTCTTGCTGGCTTCAAGATTCTTCTTGCAAAGAACAAATCATCAAAGCGTGGAATAATAACATAAGAGGCAGCTCTGCTCATAATGTTAACCACAAAGTGAAGATTACAAGAAAGACTCTCAGTACCTGGAACAAGGAATGTTTTGGAAATATAGACACCAATATCAAGATGCTGCATACAAAGCTTGATAAACTACACAAATCAGCTATTATTCAAGACAATACGGGTGTTATTCTTGAAGTGGAAGCTGAAATTCATAAGTGGGAAGATATTAAAAAAGAGTTCTGGCAGCAAAAGAATAAAGATATTTTCTTCAAGGACGTAGATACCAATACAAAGGTTCATCATGCAAATGCAAACAAGAGAAGGTCAAGAAACAGGATAGATGCCTTGCAAGACAAAACGGGGGAGTGGTGCACGGATAGAGATTCTTTATCAATTCTTCTTAGTGAACACTTCAAAGAAATCAGCACTACTTCAAATCCGGATTTGGAAGAACACTTCCTTCAACATGTCAAGGTGGTTATAAACACACAAGAAAATGACATATTAACAGCAATTCCTACTGAGGCTGAAGTTCTTGCTACTCTCAAAAGCATGGATCCTTGGAAGGCCCCCGGACCAGATGGTTTTCCTCCAGGCTTCTATCTAACTCAATGGGATGTGGTAAAAGATGACATTGTTGGTATGATACAAGATTTCTTCAGAAGTGGTTTTCTTAGTAAAAAAATCAATCAAACAAGGCTTATGCTAGTTCCTAAAGTAAAAATTCCAAGTAATCCATCTGATTACAGGCCAATAGCTTTATGTAATACTACTTATAAGCTTATATCTAAACTCATTGCTAGAAGAATGAAAAGTTTGCTTCATAAAGTTATCTCACCCCTTCAGTCTGCTTATGTGCCAGGTAGACTAATATCGGAGAACATCTCTCTTGCACACGAGATTATTCACACTCTAAAGAGGAAGAAGGGTGGAGATGGTTTCTTAGCTTTGAAACTGGACATGTCAAAAGCCTTTGATAGGCTGGAATGGGATTTCATTCTTCATGTGATGAGAAGAATGGGTTTTAATGAGCATTTCTGTGGTCTTATTCTTCAGTGCATCTCTACTACTGAGATATCAGTCCTTCTCAATGGAGCTCCTTGTGCCCCTTTCCACCCATCAAGAGGAATCAGACAAGGAGATCCAATATCTCCCTACTTATTCATTATAGCCATGGAAGCACTTTCGAGAGCTATGGTGGCAGCTGAGTACTCTAAGCAGTTAAGAGGTATAAAAATAGCAAGAAGAGCTCCCCCAATAAGCCATTTACTATTTGCTGACGATTGTTTAATATTTGTGAAAGCAAACTTGTATGATATCCAGCACCTTCAAAATATTTTACAGTCCTTTAGTTCTTGTTCAGGACAATTACTAAACTACCAGAAATCAAGTATCTCCCTCAGCAAAAACATTCCACCAAATGTTGTTCAAGACATCATTGGAATTCTAAATGTCAGAAGAATGTCTGAGGATGAAAAATACCTCGGGATACCATTATTTCTCAAGAAGAAGAAGAAAGTTTCCTTTAATTTTCTGGTGGAGAACACTCAAAGGAGATTGACAAATTGGATAGGGAAGATAGAGTCACAAGCAGGTCGATCTGTAATGGTTAAAAATGTACTTAACACCCTCCCGGTTCATCAAATGAGTTCTTTCAAGCTACCAGAGGATACCGTGAACAAAATAAACTCCCTTCAGCTGCGGTTTTGGTGGAATAAGAAGGAGAAAAATGGTTTGTTCTTAACTTCGTGGTCAGGAAACTGTCGGACAATGGCAGATGGTGGTTTGAATTTTAGAGATCTTCGTCTTTTTAATCAAGCTCTCTTAGCTAAGTCTGCCTGGAGACTTTGCACAATAAAAAATAGCCTATGGGGAAACTCAATTCAGGCTAAGTATTTCAAAAAACAAAATGCTCTTCACGCCCCTAAAAAGGCAGACTCAACTTGGTCTTGGAAGAGTATTAGGTCTTCTTTTGGTTTTATCTTCAAATACAGTTTTTGGTCTGTGGGGAATGGAAAGCAAATCCTAATATGGCATGACAAGTGGTTGCTTAACACAGATGAACCTCCTTCTCCTTCATCAACAACTAACAACTATGGAGATTACACCTTTGTCTCTGAGCTTATTGACCATGAGAGAAAAGCATGGAAGAATGATATTATCGCTCAGCTTTTTGATCAGATTACAGCTGCTAAGATATTAAGTATGAGATTGCCGCAAAATAGTGAGGATAAGCTAATGTGGACTAAAACAAAGGGAGGTAACTTCACAGTAAAATCAGCATACAATACTCTTTATAACGACAAGTATCATAGAGGGGAAGCTCAGACAGCAACTACCAGAAACAATCTTTGGAAGAAAATATGGGATATTGATGTCATCCCAAGGATAAAACTCTTTGTATGGAAGTGTGCCAAAGACATTGTTTGTTCAAAAGAGAGAATGAGCAGAAGTTATATGCAAGAAAATGTTATGTGTTGTAGGTGTAAAGTCATCAAAGAAACTACAATGCATATACTCCAACAATGTCCATATGCAAAGGCAGTTTGGTTGGGTGCGGGTTATCTCATCTCTGATCGGTCATGGGGCAGCCCCAAAGAATGGATAGCAACTTGGTTTAATCATCCTGACAAAAAACTGGTTGCAAGAATGGCAGTAATATGTTGGCATCTGTGGAAGGATAGATGTTCGGCAGTCTTCAACAACAATTACAAACCACCTCAACAAACTCTAAACTGCATAAATACTTTTTTCAAAGACATGCATTTAGCTTCAGTACCTAGGAATAATTCAGTTAGGATTGCTATAATTCATAAATGGAGTCCACCTGACATAGATAGAGTTAAAGTAAATACGGATGCTTCGTTCTGCCATATCTCTTTTCTTTGGAGGATATGGACTAATCTTTAGAAATTCTGCAGGTGCACATTTAGCTTCAAGGAGTATGACTGTCAATGGAGCGACTGGATCTGAACAACTGGAGTGCCTAGCAGTCTTAGAAGCTATCAAAATGGCCATTCAGATGGAATATTGGAGAATCGACATTGAGACAGACTATCTACCACTTGTGAAAGCAATTCAGGGAGAAGAGGCGGCAGTTCCTTGGGAGCATAGAGGCATTGTTGAAGACATTTCTTATTATTTAGTTTCTTTTGAGAGTTGGTCATGTGTGCACAAAAATAGACTAGCGAATGAGTGTCTTTGATGAATTGGCAAAATATGCCCGTAAAGAAGGTTTTTCTAGCACCTGGCTTAGAGAACCACCTTCATTCCTGTTAAACCTTATCAAGCACGATTGTGCCTAGTTTTATTTTAAAAATTTGGTTTCTGGTTTCAAAAAAAAAAAAAAAAAAAAACAAAGGAAAGAAAATGGGAATGAGTCGCCCTGGCAACTATTCCTTAGGGTACTTGGCGGAAACAACCAAAGTATATTTGAAAATGAGATGGTACCAAGTGTACCACCAATTTTTTTCATTCGGAAGCATATATGTGCAAAACTTAATATACTTGCACGTAGACCAACTTAATGAACATTGACAATATATATATATATATATATATATATATAGTTTATATCTCTATCTCTTCACAGTCAAAAAGTCAAGATAATAGAGTATGTGAACCTGATTATTTAGAGGCGTACTTGGACGATCTCGAAAATAAATATCCATGATCAATCTAGTCGTATCCAAGTATTCGAATCTGAATTCTGCCAAATATAAAGCTTGTTATCTATATTTCAAGATACGAATTAAAAAAAAACGAGTCTCGTAATAAATCACAATTAATATGGACTTATATACTAGATTGATTACGTAATACATGTGTTATTCCTATTATAAAATATAAAACAATATGAAAAGACGAGGGTACCCAAATAGACCACAATCTTTTAAATATCAACCTATAAGTCTGGTATCTTAAGTGATCGTCTATGAACATAGTCGAGACAATACAACTTAAGTACTATACCTTGTTGTAGATGGTGGATTTTCGACAAGGGCTAAAATCGTAAACCCATAATTGTATATGATCCTGATCCAACAATCATATGAGTATTGAGGCTCGATGTATCTTATTGAAAGCATGAAAGCTCATGCCACAAAATCTCTGATCGAGAATATTGTCTCTCAGAGTATATGTAGATATGTAGTCTCTCAGCTGAGGCAACGGCATATCTCATGAATACTGAGCAATTTCAGTAATTACTTTTATATAAAATCGAAAGATTGGACGGCTCCTAGACAGCTTGCCTGCTAGTATAGAGCAATAACGTCTTTAGGATGTAACAATGTTTTCCCTGACTATATATGTAATGACCCGTCCCTCCACCGATACTGTCCCCACTTAGCCACTGCGGATATCCGACAGTGTGGGGTTTTCAATGGGCATCGCTGCGGTAATCCAGTAGAAACTTCCCGGATGGTTGATAGGTGTGTAAAAACACCTCTCTAAGTATCGATTGGTTATGCTTTCTTAGTTAGTTTTCGTGTAAAATTGTATTATTAGCTTCGTTTTATATTTTATGGGAATTTTGGATCTTATTCCCAAAAAGAACAAGAAATCATTCAATTTGCCAAAAGAGAGACGGAGTTATCTTTGCATGGGAAACCACATCGTAGCTGCACTGAAGTTCAGGGATGTACAACCATAAGCTAGGTGGTTTTTGAGCTTTACTGTATGGGATTTAGTTATGGACTTAGGGGCTGGTGGTTTGTGGTGGTTATCAACATAAGTAGCTGGTGGGCTTCACCTCAAGGCTGAGCCCATGTACTGTTTGGGAGGCCCACCTAGTTTACTTGCATGTATTGTATGATATGGAGAATAACGTGAACTGAAGCTGGTTGCAGCTCGATGGTTGTAGATGGAGCTCAAGGACAGAGTTGAGCTCGAGGATTGAGAGGTAGAGCTGAGCATGAAATAACGAGAAAGAAGGTGTTGTTATGGGCTTGAACACCAACACTGGAGTCGTGAGCAGGGAGGTTTGAAAGTTAAGACTGCATGAGAATGCCACAATAATGTTGAACGTTGATGGCAATGACGAGAGGAAGAACATGCATGGTTGTTACGGTGGTTAATGAAGGGTTACTGAGCTTAGAATCGAATGGCAGTAGACTTGAGTCGTTGCTATGGTTGAAATGGGTTTCGCGGACAGCAAACGAATGATGCTGCATTATTGGAAGTTGGTGCATGGCAGTTGGTGATCGATGAAGTGAAATTGAGTGGTGCTGATGTGGCTCAGGGAGAATATGCTGGCAGTGATGTGGTGGTTTATGGCAGTGGCAATGAGGATTGAGTCGAGTTGTTACAAGAGTGGGATGTTGCTGCTGTGACAGCCATGGACGAATATAGCAGCTGGATTCAGGTTGTTGATTCTCGGGTTTGAGTTCTTGGAGGTTGCAGTGAGTTGAGATGGTGGATAATGATGGCAGGTTCATGAGAGTTCGAGTCAGAGAATGAGTTTACCGGGAAGGGACATTGGTACTGCTGTGGCTCGAATAGGAAAGATGCATGGTGCTATTACTGTGCTTTGGCTGAGTAAAGATGTGGAGCTGTAGGTTTCTGGCAGTAACTCAGTGAGAATAGAGTAAATGGTTGCAAATATGGAGCTGAGATGCAGAGAGTTGGCGCTGAGAGTGATCGATGATGAAGTTCAGCATGATAAGGCATGTAGCTGCATCGAGCTAATGAATTTGAGAATAGCCAGCGACGATCGAGTTTATACGGAGGAGCCTTGGTTACGTACTACAGGAACTGATGCCACTAATGCTGATGGTTAGCAATGTGCATGAGATGAAGATGGAATAAAATACATAAAATGATGTCAGGTCAGAGGTTAGCAGGGAGCTGCATTGTTGGAATTTGTGGTTATCTAACAAATGAATGGTTGGCTGTAGCAGCAGCCATTAATTTACAGCAGAATGATGGTGTTGTGGTGACGAGATGGAGATGAGTGCTTGAAGTATTAATGGCTCTGGAAGGTTGTGATCGAGCAGGGAAGGTCTGGAGAGTTCGAATGGAGTTGAACTGTCATTGTCAACGAAATTCAATGATTGTAAATGATTAGGATTGATGGGTAATGATTAATGGAATGATGAAGTTGAAGAGTCCCATTGACCGATGGTTGCTGTTTACAGATTTGGTTTATGTTCGAAGTTGGGCAGGGAATGGAGCATAAGAGAAGCTCGAGTTGAACAATGGAGTAGAGCGGTACAAGGATGTTGCTACCACTATTGGCAGTAGGTATGGACATCGTGACATGGAGGATGATGGCAGTATTAGTGTATGATAAGGATGGGCTCAGGCGGTTGGGCTGAGATGAGATGAGAAATGAGTTGGTTGATGGGCTGCTGCCGTGAAGGTGCGGACGAGTGAAGATAATGGGCTGGACTTCAACAGCCCATTGAACTAATTGAAAATTATCACGAGCAAGCCTTGGCCGTGACTTAATTTAGTGTTTTGGCCGTGAGTTTGGAACCTACTTTGACCGCGTGTTATGCACGGGACTAAGGAGGTGCACTCTCCTATTTTTGCTAGGTTTTCTAGTTTCTTCAAGAGGAGGTGCACTTTCCTATTTTTTCTAGGTTTCCTAGTTTTCTTAAAGAGGAGGTTACAAAACTATATATATAGAGAACCCTAGGCATAATTTTATATCAAATCATATCTTCTAGACACATATATTCTTTTCACCGTTTTTCCACCCCTTTGGGGGAGAACTATCTCTTTTCTATTCTTTTTATATTGTAAGGATGAATTCAAAGTTCTAATGTGAAGCTCAATTATTTTGCAAGTTTGTTTCAAGTTTTAAATTAATTCATTGTGGATTGTTTTTACTATATCGAAGGTTTATGATTGGTTCTTGGATTGGTTTGGGTGCGCAACCAGATTAGTTTATTAATCATTCTAATGCTAGTAGAGAGTTGAGTCGACCCGTAATTGTCTCTTATCTCCTACACAAGTAGAAATCGCAAGACCTTACGGAGGGATTCTGTGGAGAAATTGCGAGTAAAGACAACACCAGTAAGCGGACCGAGCGTACCGAGTTTTACTGCTGGGATCAAACCTAAATTCACAAATCTTAATGCGTTCTGGGAATTACATCTTGTAGTCGAGCGCTTCCGTGTCAAGGTGGTTCTTTTGAATAGAATCTGGTAGTCGAGCGCTTCCGTATCCGGTGATATAAGGAGTTTTTGGGGATTGCTAAGCGTACCTGCTTTCCTACGGTTGGTGACAATTGTTTCAAACAAGAGATAAACGGGTACAATGATGAGTTAACGGTTAGTAACTGCGAAGGATTTCTTCAATATCTTTTTCTTTTTATCCTTCTTTATTATTTTCGCCGATTTAGATAACATAACAATTGCATTACTCTTCGTGGGAACGATCTCTTACTACCGCTATATTATATTTAATTAGTGGGAAATATCTTTTTATTTTGATGAGTAAACGACGCTCACCAATGGTCACCCATCCCTGGATTACTCCCGCCCGAGCACGCTTAACTGCAGAGTTTTCTGCCAACTCTGGAGCCAATTGTGCTGAAAAAGGCCTCGGTATAATGTAGACGTTCCTTGTCTCCCGTGAGAGCAGTATCTGGCATAATCGCCCAGCATACTCCCCCACCCGAGCACAAGCGAACGACCCCTAGTTGTATCCCAACTAACACCGATATTGTTCCCACTTACCCACTGCGGTTATCCAGCAGTGTGGGATTTTAAACGGCATTACTGCGGTTATCCAGCAGTAGCTTCCCGAGAGGTCACCCATCCTGTGACTACTCCCGGCCGAGCACGCTTAACTAAGACGTTTTTCCCACTACTCAATCAAGTGTACTCATCAGGCCTCGGTGTTAGGAAAGGACAAATCATTACTTATATTCCATTCGGCCAACCACTGCCGAAATCGGGGTATTACAATACCACCACCTTAAATTGGATCCGTCCTCGGCTCCGGAATATATTTTCAATCCCAGATCTCCGACGTTCCCTGCCCCTCATGAGAAGCACCTGGACAATTCCCGCCAGCGTACCTTCCCACCCTCGGCAGGTGAACCGTCGTCGGCTCTGATACCATTTGTAATGACCCGTCCCTCCACCGATACTGTCCCCACTTAGCCACTGCGGATATCCGGCAGTGTGGGGTTTTCAACGGGCATCACTGCGGTAATCCAGCAGAAACTTCTTGGATGGTCACCCATCCCTGGATTACTCCCGCCCGAGCACACTTAACTGCAGAGTTTTCTGCCAACTCTGGAGCCAATTGTGCTGAAAAGGCCTCGGTATAATGTAGACGTTCCTTGTCTCCTGTGAGAGCAGTATCTGGCATAATCGCCCAGCATACTCCCCCACCCAAGCACAAGCGAACGACCCCTAGTTATATCCCAACTAACACTGATATTGTTCCCACTTACCCACTGCGGTGTAATACCCTGTATTTTTTAGCTACTGTTTCGGGTTGGGTTATACCTGGATTGGTTAACCTTGTGATTAAATTGTTATTACTTAGCCTTAACCTTAGCCTTAGACTTAGCCTTAGCCTTAACCTTAGGCTTAGCCTTAGATGGGTGGATTGAATAAGAAAGGCTCCAAGTTAGGGTGGAAATAGAGCCACCCAAATTCATTGTTTTTCCTTATTAATGTTATTAAGGTTTGATAACTAAAACTTTAGAAATTTTAGAGAGAGAAACTAAAAACTAGGGAGAATAAGGAGATGAAGCTAGAGTTTATTTTAGAGGGGGAAAATCAGTGGAGAATTAAGAGGAGTTTTTTTTTAAGCAATTGAGGTAGTATGCTAGATCCCCTTTCTCTTTATGTTTTTGTTATACTTGATTTTGAATTTGTATGATTAGATCTCAGTGATTTATTGATTGAAAAATATGAATCTAATTGATGATCAGCCTTTTAATATTGATATATAACATGCTTAGGTATCTCTAATTAAAATTTGAGAATATTTCATCACATATTCACCGTTAAATGTTTGTTTGTACTTGGATGTTGATTTCTAAACGTTTTGTACATTTTATCTTTGTATGTTCTTGACTGTGTTTAGGACATCTTGATGATATCAAAACAATTTTTGATCTTGATATAAGTTGTATATCTATGTCTTATCTTTAATTGTGCTTTGAGTTTGCTAAATTTAGAATTATTATGAATTTACGGTGAATAGTTTGGTAAAATGATGCAATCTGTCCAAATTTTTAAAATGATCTTATAAAATCAATAACTCTCATTTGAACCATTGGGTTTTTCTAAAAATTGGATATGACATAGATCCATATGTTAGAAATGCTTCCCTGAAATTTGAAGACGATCGGATTGAAAAATCATTATGAAACATGTAATATAACATTCTAGTTGTTATTGAAAATAGATGAATTGAGCCAAGAACAAAAGAATTCTTTTGATTGATGAAAATAGTTGTTGTTAATTCCTCTTTTCTTTTGATTGATGAAAATAATTGTTGTTAATTCCATTTTTTCTTTTGATTGATGAAAATAGTTGTTGTTAATTTTTTTTAGATAAAAGAATTCTTAGTGGAACAAAGCATCTTTTGATTTTTATTTTTTAATGCTTTTTTTTTTCTTTAGATAAAAGAATTCTTAGTGGAACAAAGAATCTTTTGATTTTTAATGCTTTTCTTTTTCTTTAGATAAAAGAATTCTTAGTGGAACAAAGAATCTTTTGATTTTTGAAATTAGTTGTTATTAATGATGAAAGTTTAAGAAATAATAGGTATTTAATAACTTTTATGTTCAAATTTAAATTCTTTTTGTTTTTGGTGGAATCCTATGGAGAAAAAAAAATCTTTATAGTATTGTTTGCTTTAATAGAAGAAAAAAAAAAGAAAGAGAAGAATTATGTTAGAGAGAGAAATAAATTAAAAGAATGTGGTAGTGGTAGACATAAATAATTAGCATCACTTTGAAGGACATAATTATTAGATTCTTATTTTGACCAAAACTTTTAAAACATGGGGTTAGGTGCAGCTTGTTTTAGGTTGTGAGTATATATATAGATATATATATATATCTTATGCTAAGAAGAAAAGAGTAACCTAGCCACAACCTTTTCTTCTGCTTTCCATTAATATTTTGTAGTCGTGAATCATATAATGGAAACAAAAATATAAATTAATAGAAATAGCTAGAGATTCTTTTAGTTTATATCAAAGACAATTTCTTCGGTGATAAAGCTCTTCCTTATATTATTGATAGTTTTGGATTTGCGATTCGAGGTAGGCGCAACACAATCTAAAACTTTTCTTTTATTTAAGTTTCTTTTAATTAAATTTATGTTTGCAAGTTTCCATTAATATCTGAATGATAATCGATGTTGTGAGCATGATTATGAAGGTTGGGCTGCGGTCCATAGAATGTGATTCTTAAAGATTATTTATGACGGGATACGAGATATCCTTGGAAACGGTATTTGTTTACTAAACCCACGTGGGGGCTCCCTTGGGCGAGCGGATTGATTGAATTTATTGTTGTATTATATTGGGATACGAGATATCCTTGGGGACGGTTTTGTTTCCTAAACCCACGTGGGGCTCCCTTGGGCGAGCGGATTGATTGAATTTATTAATGTATATGGATGTGGTGTTTCCATATGTTTGTGGTGGTGTTAACCATGCAACTTGTTTTGAAAAGAAATTTAAAAATATTGCATAAAATGTTTTGTTGCTTCTTTGCCTACTGAGTGTCACAACTCACGTCGTATTATGACAAAAAATTCCAGATTTTATGACACCACAAGGAGCTAATTGCGGAAAAGCATAGAGATCGGTTTTGGTGTTTTAACTAGTAGTTGCATATTATGATTGGAAATTTGTAATAAAATATCATAAAACTCTCTTTTGGATGATTTATTGAGTGTTTATTGAGTATTTATATTTTGGAGATTATTGGGTTAATGTATAATTAATGGAACAATGTGTTATTAAGACAATTTTATTTGGTTAGATAAATGAAAATTTCTGAGTCATGTCAGTTTGACTATTAATGATAATTATTTTATAAAATATTGATGACTGAATATTTTATGGCACGCGTAAAACTCACGGTTTATGAAGTTGTTAAAATATTAGAATTTTCTGAGTCCCGGAAGTATTTTTAAAACAATTGTTTATTACTATAAGAAATACAAATATTTTCTGACAGATTCAACTATGTTGAAGTTTTCCTGTTTTAAAACTATTCTATGGCGTGTTTTAGTCCTTGGAGTCTTCTGTAAACTTGAAGATCTTTCTTTTTTATTTTAAAAATGGTAGACTAAACCTGATTTGGAGTTGTGAGTGATTTTATACGATTTTATAAAATGGACTATCTCTGTTTTTTTTTCTTTTCTGCAGTTCTGGTCAACTATGTGTTTGACTATGGTCAAAAGGTCCTTAAGATAATCTAAAAATTATATAAAATTTATGAGTGGAACTATACACAGTTATAATTCCGAATGTATAATCATAATAATTTTTGGATTTGAAATGGGTTCAGTAAAATTCTTGGAATTAATTGATGTCTATTTTTGTTTTATGATTCTTCCTTAAACATGCGGTTCTTTTCTATTAAATTTGGAACGTTTAACGATAAAATTAATTTTTTCCGGTAAATTATAGTTATTTAGTGTTCATGTGGGTTAAAAATCATGACAAGTTAACAGTTAGACGTTTCTGAAAGAATTTTTACGTATCCGCTGCGACCGAATTTCTGAATTGAACATAAAAAAAAAAAAAAAAAATAGACAAAGAATTAGTTGTTTAAACTTGTGTGGAAGTCTAGGCTTGTTATTAAAAGTAGCATTTCGGATTTTGGGTTTGGATTTGGGTCGAAATCCAGGTCCGGAATTCGGGGTGTCACAGTTTGGTATCAGAGCCAGTCTGATCCTTTGGGAAGACTAGTTTCTGAATGAGTCAATTGTGAATATGCTTGTATGTGAATTGATTGCAGCAATTGTTGATTGTGTTTTGGTAGAATGCATAATAAGTTGCACTCCTTTTGCATAGAGAATTCTATCTGTGATACTTATGATTTAATGTCCCTCATTCAGGGCATGTCTCGTCGTAATAATGGTTCAACCGGCCCACAAGATGGGGGTTTTGGTGATGTTATTCGTGATTTGAATGTTGTTGCTCAAGAAATGCAGCAACAAGTAACTCTAAATCAGAATGCACCTCCCCCTCCCCCACCACCTAATCAACGGGCTTTGTTAGTTAGAAGATTTAGTGAACAACACCCTGATTCCTTCAAGGGTAGTCCTGATCCATTAGTTGCTGAAGATTGGATATATAAGATTGAGAAAATATTCACCCTATTAGGCGTGAATGATGAGAGTAAGCTGGATCTTGCTGTTTATAAGCTTGAGGGTGAGGCCACTCTTTAGTGGGACTTGACTCGTCGTTCTAGGAATGATGGTCTGTTTACTTGGATGGAATTTCGCCTCGCCTTCCTAAATAAGTACTTTCCACAAACTGCACGAAACCAGCGCATGATCGAATTTATGCAGTTGACCCAGAGGACCATGACAGTAGCACAGTACCAAGCCAAGTTTGAAGAACTCTCTCGTTTTGCTACTAACCTGGTTGATAATGAAGAATTTAAGACTTTTAAGTTTCAGGAGGGACTTAGGCCTTCAATCAGGTTTTTTATTCTGAAGATCACCTCTTATAATGAGATAGTGGAAATAACAATGATTGCTGAGAGAGACATTGAGGAGGCAAATAGAATTTGAGAACGTCATACTGGGGATAAGAACAAGAACAAAAATAACAACAATCCATACCAGAAGAAAGGAAATGGACCGAAGATGGAGCCTCTTGTATCTTCATGTTATCACTGCAAACAACCTGGACATTTTAAGAGGAACTGTCCTGCACTTATTTCTCAGAGGAACCAACAACCATTTCCACCTCAGAACCAGCGTCAAGGGTATCAACAGAACCTTCCTCAGAAAAATCCACCACAATATCAAGCTCGACAACCCCCTCAGCAACCTAAGGCCTTCAATATAGCTCATGTTGGACAGGATCCAGATAACTCAGTTGTTGAAGGTACATTCTTAGTTTATAATTCTTGGGCTAAGATATTGTTTGATACTGGTGCTACTCATTCGTTTATTGCTTCTTCGTTTGTATTTTCCTTGGATTTGGAAACTGAATTACTTGATGGAATTCTTGTCATAGCTAGTGTTGTAGGAGGAAGTGCACGTGTTGATCGCGTGGCACGAAAGTGTATAGTACGTATAGCTAGGCATGAGTTTTTGATTGATCTTTTTGTGATGAATATGTCTAGTTATGACATAATCCTGGGTATGGATTGGTTATCTGTTCATCATGTTGTTTTTGATTGCTTTCAAAAATGTGTGACTCTGCACTCGGGTGAAGTTTCAGTTATCCACTTTACTAGAACTCGGAGTTTTGCAGCTCCCCTTATCTTGTCGGAAAGACATTTTCGACACACTCATTCTAGAGGTTTTATTTATCACTTAGATATGATAGAAGACGAGCAGCAAGATTCCGTCTCTACTATGGGTATTCCATTAGTATAAGAGTTTGAAGATGTTTTCCCTGAAGAATTACCAGGTTTTCCCCTAGAAGAGAAATGGACTTCGCCATTGAATTTCAACTTGGTACTTCGCCAATTTCGATGACTCCTTATCGAATGGCCCCAATAGAGTTGAAAGAACTGGACAAACAACTACTCGAGTTGGAATCTAAGGGTTTTATTCGAGGTAGTACATCACCTTGGGGTGCACCAGTCCTTTTTGTGAAGAAGAAGGATAATTCACTAAGATTATGCATCGATTATAGAAAACTCAATGAAGTTACAGTGAAAAATAAGTATCCCTTACCTGGGATTGAGGATTTGTTTGATCAGTTGAAGGATTCCCAATTTTTCTCGAAGATTGATATGCGATCAGCTTATCATCAACTGCGAATCAAGGATGAAGATATTTTGAAAACCGCTTTTCGAACTCGATTTAGACATTTCAAGTTTTTAGTGATGCCATTTGGACTCACAAATGCTCCAGCAGCATTCATGGATCTTATGCATCGAATTTTCCGACCGTATTTAGATAAATTCTTAGTGGTATTTGTAAATGACATCCTTATTTATTCATGGTCACGAGAAAAGCACGAGGAGCACCTGAGATTAGTGTTGCAATTGTTGAGATCTCATTAGTTGTATGCTAAGTTGAGTAAGTGTGATTTCTGGCTTTCTGAAGTCCGGTTTTTGGGACACGTATTTTGTAGAGAAGGAATAAAGGTGGAACCATCTAAGGTTGAAGCAGTTACTAAATGGGAAAGGCCAAAGAATGTGTTTGAAGTTCGTAGCTTTCTGGGTTTAGCAGGTTACTATAAACGATTCATTCAAGATTTCTCAAGGCTTGCTTCACCATTGACGAGGTTGACTCGAAAGGATTCCAAATTCGAGTGGAATGATGATTGTAAGAAGGCTTTCTCCATTCTGAAGAAGAGATTAACTACTGCACCAGTTTTGACAACACCAGTAAGTGGAATTGGTTATGTGATCTTTTCTGATGCATCGTTGAAGGGTTTAGGATGTGTTCTTATGCAAGAAGGAAAAGTGGTAGATTATGCCTCAAAACAATTAAAGATACATGAGTTGAATTACGCAACTCATGATCTCGAGTTGGCAGCTATTATGTTCGCTCTGAAGTTATGGAGACATTATCTGTATGGTGAGAAGATAGACATATTTTGTGACCATAAGAGCTTGCAGTATATTTTTACCCAACGAGATTTGAACCTGAGATAGAGGCGTTGGGTGGAATTTCTTAAGGATTACACGTATACCTTCCATTACCACCCAGTAAAGGCAAATGTAGTAGCAGATGCTCTCAGCTGAAAATTGAGGGCCGGTGCAGCAAGTATGACTCTTCATGCTTGGGATTTGTGCAGACTTATGTAGGAATGTGACTTGGGCCCTGACGAGATGATTTACAATACGGTAGTTATTCCAGAATTACAACATCGGATTGTAGAAGCTCAACAGACTGATCGAGAGATGATTTAGATTCTTGCTCAAATAGAGGAAGGTCAAACACCAGACGGTTGGACTCAAACTGATGGTGTACTTCGTTTTATGGGGAAACTTTTTGTGCCAGCGAAATTGAAGATGGAAGTACTAGAACAGGCTCATAATTCTAAGTTTACCGTTCATCCGGGAGGATCGAAGATGTACCATGACATGAAAAGACAGTATTGGTGGAAAGGGATGAAGAAAGATGTTGCCTTGTATGTGTCGAGATGTCTCACTTGCCAGCAAGTGAATATTGATCATCGGAAACCAGGAGGGTTACTTCAACCATTGCCCATCTCAGAATGGAAATGGGAACACATCACTATGGATTTTGTCATGGGATTACCCAAAACTACACATGGAAAGGATATTATATGGGTTATCGTTAATAGACTTACCAAGTCAGCACACTTCTTAGCACTCAAGAATAATGATACGTTAGCCACATTAAGTCAGATGTATATCCATGAGATAATAAGGTTGCACGGTACGCCGGTGTCAATTTTATCTGACAGAGATCCTCGTTTTACTTCTCAGTTCTGGAAAAGTTTACAAAAGGCGTTAGGTACGCATGTCTCTCTTAGTATTGCCTTTCATCCCCAGACCGACGGGCAGTCTGAACGGGTGATTCAGATTGTGGAGGATATGCTACGAGCTTGTGCCTTGGATTTCAAATGAAGTTGGAATGATCATTTTCCATTAGTAGAGTTTGCTTATAACAATAGCCATCAGGCTAGTATTGGTATGGCACCTTTTGAAGCATTGTATGGACGACCTTGTAGATCTCCAGTGTGTTGGACCGAGATCGGCGAACGTAGAATATTTGGACCTGATTTGGTATGAGAGACGACTGAGAAGGTTCGGTTAATCCGGCAGAGGTTAATGACAGCTCAGAGTCGTCAAAAGAGCTATGTAGACAAGAGACGTCGACCTTTAGAGTTTACTGAGGGTGACTTGGTGTTACTCAAAGTGAGCCCGAAGAGAGGTGTTAAGCGTTTTGGCAAGAAAGGAAAGTTATCACCACGATACATTGGACCCTTCCATATTATTCGGCGTGTTGGTGCAGCAGCTTATAAGTTGGAGTTACCTCAGCGAATTGGGCATGTTCATGACACTTTCCATGTGTCAATCTTACGGAAGTACGAGAGAGATCCTTTATATGTCATTGATCCTTCACATATTATTGCTTGGGAAGATTGGGAGATTCAAAAGGATGCTACGTATGTGGATAGACCGGTTCGAATTTTAGACTTCAAGGAACATGTGCTTCGCACAAAAACCATTCCTATGGTTAAGGTGCAGTGGCAGCGTCTCCAAGTCGAGGAAGAAACGTGGGAATTAGAGTCCGAGATGCGGAGCAAATACCCTGAGATTTTCCAAGGTAACTTCTAAATTTCGTGACGAAATTCTTTTAAGGGTTGGGTTATACCTGGATTGGTTAACCTTGTGATTAAATTGTTGTTACTTAGCCTTAACCTTAGACTTAGACTTAGCCTTAGCCTTAACCTTAGGCTTAGCCTTAGATGGGTGGATTGAATAAGAAAGGCTCCAAGTTAGGGTGGAAATAGAGCCACCCAAATTCATTGTTTTTCCTTAGTAATGTTATTAAGGTTTGATAACTAAAACTTTAGAAATTTTAGAGAGAGAAACTAAAAACTAGGGAGAATAAGGAGATGAAGCTAGAGTTTATTTTAGAGGGGGAAAATCAGTGGAGAATTAAGAGGAGTTTTTTTTTAATCAATTGAGGTAGTATGCTAGATCCCCTTTCTCTTTATGTTTTTGTTATACTTGATTTTGAATTTGTATGATTAGATCTCAGTGATTTATTGATTGAAAAATATGAATCTAATTGATGATCAGCCTTTTAATATTGATATATAACATGCTTAGGTATCTCTAATTAAAATTTGAGAATATTTCATCACATATTCACCGTTAAATGTTTGTTTGTACTTGGATGTTGATTTCTAAACGTTTTGTACATTTTATCTTTGTATGTTCTTGACTGTGTTTAGGACATCTTGATGATATCAAAACAATTTTTGATCATGATATAAGTTGTATATCTATGTCTTATCTTTAATTGTGCTTTGAGTTTGCTAAATTTAGAATTATTATGAATTTACGGTGAATAGTTTGGTAAAATGATGCAATCTGTCCAAATTTTTAAAATGATCTTATAAAATCAATAACTCTCATTTGAACCATTGGGAATTTTTCAGCCTTTTTAAATTGGATGCTTAGGTATCTCTAATTAAAATTTGAGCCGTTAAATGTTTGTTTGTACTTGGATGTTGATTTCTAATCCATATGTTTAGAAATAAGTTGTATATCTATGTCTTATCTTTAATTTGCCTAAATTTAGAATTTGAAGAACGATCAAATTTTTAAAATGATTAAAATCAATAAATCATTATGAAAGATCCATGTAATATAAAATTCGGATTAGTTGAAACATGTAATATAAAATTCTAGTTGTTATTGAAAATAGATGAATTTAGCCAAGAACAAAAGAATTCTTTTGATTGATGAAAATAGTTGTTGTTAATTCCTTTTTTCTTTTGATTGATGAAAATAATTGTTGTTAATTCCATTTTTTCTTTTGATTGATGAAAATAGTTGTTGTTAATTTTTTTTAGATAAAAGAATTCTTAGTGGAACAAAGCATCTTTTGATTTTTAATTTTTAATGCTTTTCTTTTTCTTTAGATAAAAGAATTCTTAGTGGAACAAAGAATCTTTTGATTTTTGAAATTAGTTGTTATTAATGATGAAAGTTTAAGAAATAATAGGTATTTAATAACTTTTATGTTCAAATTTAAATTCTTTTTGTTTTCGGCGGAATCTTATGGAAAAAAAAACTTTTCTTTATAGTATTGTTTGCTTTAATAGAAGAAAAAAAAGAAAAAAAAAAGAAGAATTATGTTAGAGAGAGAAATAAATTAAAAGAATGTGGTAGTGGTAGACATAAATAATTAGCATCACTTTGAAGGACATAATTATTAGATTCTTATTTTGACCAAAACTTTTAAAACATGGGGTTAGGTGCAGCTTGTTTTAGGTGTGAGTATATATATAGATATATATATCTTATGCTAAGAAGAAAAGAGTAACCTAGCCACAACCTTTTCTTCTGCTTTCCATTAATATTTTGTAGTCGTGAATCATATAATGGAAACAAAAATATAAATTAATAAAAATAGCTAGAGATTCTTTTAGTTTATATCAAAGACAATTTCTTCGGTGATAAAGCTCTTCCTTATATTATTGATAGTTATGGATTTGCGATTCGAGGTAGGCGCAACACAATCTAAAACTTTTCTTTTATTTAAGTTTCTTTTAATTAAATTTATGTTTGCAAGTTTCCATTAATATATGAATGATAATCGATGTTATGAGCATGATTATGAAGGTTGGGTTGCGGTCCATAGATTGTGATTCTTAAAGATTATTTATGACGGGATACGAGATATCCTTGGAAACGGTATTTGTTTCCTAAACCCACGTGGGGGCTCCCTTGGGCGAGCGGATTGATTGAATTTATTGTTGTATTATATTGGGATACGAGATATCCTTGGGGATGGTTTTGTTTCCTAAACCCACGTGGGGCTCCCTTGGGCGAGCGGATTGATTGAATTTATTAATGTATATGGATGTGGTGTTTCCATATGTTTGTGGTGGTGTTAACCATGCAACTTGTTTTGAAAAGAAATTTAAAAATATTGCATAAAATGTTTTGTTGCTTCTTTGCCTACTGAGTGTCACAACTCATGTCGTATTATGACAAAAAATTCCAGATTTTATGACACCACAAGGAGCTAATGGCGGAAAAGCATAGAGATCGGTTTTGGTGTTTTAACTAGTAGTTGCGTATTATGATTGGAAATTTGTAATAAAATATCATCAAACTCTCTTTTGGATGATTTATTGAGTGTTTATTGAGTATTTATATTTTGGAGATTATTGGGTTAATGTATAATTAATGGAACAATGTGTTATTAAGACAATTTTATTTGGTTAGATAAATGAAAATTTATGAGTCATGTCAGTTTGACTATTAATGATAATTATTTTATAAAATATTGATGACTGAATATTTTATGGCACGCGTAAAACTCACGGTTTATGAAGTTTTTAAAATATTAGAATTTTCTGAGTCCCGAAAATATTTTTAAAACAATTGTTTATTACTATAAGAAATACAGATATTTTCTGACAGATTCAACTATGTTGAAGTTTTCCTATTTTAAAACTATTCTATGGCGTGTTTTAGTCCTTGGGGTCTTCTGTAAACTTGAATATCTTTATTTTTTATTTTCAAAATGGTAGACTAAACCTGATTTGGAGTTGTGAGTGATTTTATAAAATGGACTATCTCTGTTTTTTTTCTTTTCTGCAGTTCTGGTCAACTACGTGTTTGACTGTGGTCAAAATGTCCTTAAGATAATCTAAAAATTATATACAATTTATGAGTGGAACTATACACAGTTAGAATTCCGAATGTATAATAATAATAATTTTTGGATTTGAAATAGGTTCAGTAAAATTCTTGGAGTTAATTGATGTCTATTTTTGTTTTATGATTCTTCCTGAAACATGCGGTTCTTTTGGATTAAATTTGGAACGTTTAACGATAAAATTAATTTTTTTCGGTAAACTATAGTTATTTAGTGTTCATGTGGGTTAAAAATCACGACAAGTTAACAGTTAGACGTTTCTGAAAGAATTTTTACGTATCCGCTGCGACCGAATTTCTGAATTGAACATAAACAAAAAAATAAACAAAAATTAGACAAAGAATTAGTTGTTTAAACTTGGGCCAAGTGTGGAAGTCTAGGCTTGTTATTAAAAGTAGCATTTCGGATTTTGGATTTGGGTCGAAATCCAAGTCCGGAATTCGGGGTGTCACAATATAAAAGAAATATGACGTTTCAACATGCTCATATCACTCAATTCCTGAATAATTTATGCTCCTAGATGATCGTACTAGTATAGAGCCATCAATTAATTATTCTTAAAATCATTAGATTCATTAACTGAATACCTGGAAAATATTCAATATTTTTGATAATATTTCGTTACTTCAATTTATGGTTCTTCCCAGCAGAATTACATGGGTTAGTAAGAAATAACCAACACACGGGCATCTGAGCTACCTTCGAGTAAGCCCCGACCAAAATGGTGCAGATGTACTCGACAATAATGTATTAACAAGCACCTGAATACATGAATGAGTATTTCAAAATACGACAAGACGATGAACCTATACAAAATAGGAAAGAAAATAAAATATTAACCAAGGCGCTGAGGGACTGGGCACACCGGCCGGTCGTGCCGTGACCAGTCCCACACCCAATTCTATATTTTATCATATTTTTTATTATTTTCCTTGATCTTATGAAAATCCTTTCATTTGAACAAATATCATTTGTTTTAAGGAAACTCATCTGTTTCAGGGTGTTTCCTTCGCATCGAGGAAATAATATAAAATTGGGACCGTGTCTACTAGCCGACCAACTATGCCCTAGTCATAGTCGGTCCCACACCTCATGATTCCTTAATATTTTATTATTATTTCTCTAATCTCATGAAAACCCTTTAATCTCATGATATTTCCCTTCAAATCATGAAAATTAATAAAAATTTAGGGAAACTCGTGGGACCGAGCCCTAGCCGGACGGTCATGCCCTAATCGGTCCCATATGCCCCTTATTTTGTTATTTTTTTTTATGTTTCCTTGATCCCATGAAATTCCTTGATTTCATGATGTTTACTTCAAATATGAAAATTCCTTTAAATCATGAAATGATACAGAAAATTAGGGAAAACTCACGGGATCGTGCCCTAGCCGGCCGACCATGCCCAAGTCGGTCCCATACATCCCTTATTTTATTATTATTATTATTATTATTATTATTATTTATGTTTTCCTCATCTCATGGAAACTCCTTGATTTTAACAAAACTCCCTGGTTTCAACAAACTCCTTGGTTTTATGATATTTCCCTAAACTCATGAAAAATATTATAAAATTAGGAAAAATGTCGTGGGACCGGGCTCTTTGGCCGGCCGGCCATGCCTTGGCCATAGCCGGTCCCACACTTCATGATTCCTTCATTTTTTTTCCTTCATATCATGAAGTTTTCATGGTTTCAGTAAAAATCCCTATTTCTTCATATTTTCACAAATAATTGCTCAAACGCATATCAGAAAATATCAAAATTCTCAGAACCGAGATACGAACACTTTGGTGATGTGAGCATGTTACCTTGACCGACCAAGGTTGTCTCTTTGGCTCACAAGGAGCCGGTCCCATGCATTTTCACAATTTGACCTAATTTGCGCAATTGCACGTATTTCCAAAACTCTTCCAAACAACTTGGAACTTCATAAGACGATCGTTATTCGATCCCGTTACCACCCATGGTCAGTTTCATGACCCCTTGGTCGGTCCCTCATCTCTTCATAATCAATTAGGTTTTATCACCTAAGGTTCAGACGAACATTATTTTAATAAATGATTAAACCAGCACTTAATCATCCTTTCACCAACTGGCCTTCAAGAGACTTTGGTATATTTTTGCTCATATTAGCATGTGGGCGCTACATGGTCGACCCATAATCACATGTAGCCGGTCCTCCTTCACTCCATGGTTAATTTTCAATAAACCATCAATTGGTCATCAATTGATGGAATTGGGGTTTTGAGTCCAAGGTTCATAATTACAGATTCAAATACTAATAATTTTACGATGATCTCATGATCAACATCTTATATAATATACTCGGTTCAGTTGCCAGTATTTAAAATTAATATTTTATTTGGTCATGCTACCAATAATTCTTCAAACGAGAAACATTTGTTCAGATGAGAAATATTTGCTCAAACCAAGGAATATTGGTTCAACTATTAATATTCAACAAATCATCGAATGAGCAATATTAGCTCATGTTAACTATGTTTATTTATACATTATACCTCTGTTTCAATTCGTGAGACTTATAACATTTTCAAATCACGTTCGACTCAACAATATAAGGACTCATCGTCACATGAAGTCATGAAGTCAGCAACTGACTAACTAAATACACGTCTGCCTTGCAGACTCCGCAATCACACGAGACGTCAATCGTGTTACATGGGGGATTAACTAGGGTTTTGGTCTGGCGGTCTACGGCACGTGTGTTCATACACACGATGAGAATATGAGCAAGTCATGCAATCAGTTGAAGGAGTTAACAAAATAGTGGATGGAAAATCAAACAAGTCTCCGCACGATGAGCAAATGGTTTTAACACGATTTCCACTTCCCCACTCTTTGATTTCATCAACTATCACACTTCATGGGATCATGGTGTTTATAATTATAGCAATATAAATAAGTCTATGAATGATGATTAAAACAAGGACAATCTCACGTCAAACAGACAACACGATATCAATAACTCAACGTCTGAGCAATTACTCTCAACAAAGTAAAATTCAATCATTCAGAACTTATCTTACTTTCAGAATACACAACACACCTACGATCTTCAATCACCATTGATCTCACACATTTCTCATCTTTCCACCTACAGATCGACCCATCCTCTCTTGTGACCGAAATTACTCTGGAACGGTCATTGTCTTGGTTTAGGCTGGAGTACTACAGATTGATCTCTCGAATTCAAATCACTCTCTTCTTGCAGTACATCTGTGTGAGGTTTGACAGTTCGCTCGGTTCAAGGAGTTTCCTCCGCACGATCGTCTCCTCAATTTCATAAAAACCAGCAACTTGTTTTGCCCCATATACAGATTGGCGACCACAGTGGGAGATCATTCTCTCAGTTTCAATATCAATTCTCACAAAGATGGTCAGTCTTAGGTCTGGTTCAGTTACCAATCTGGGTTCAACACCCGACCCTAACATTGCAAGTTCTAGTGGTACTGCCTACACCACTCCTCCGGCGTAACATGCCATTACTACTCCTCCGGCGCAACCTGCCACTACTACTCCTCCAGTGCAACCTACCAGTACTCCTCCTCCGAGCACTGGTGCTCCAGTGATTACCCCTGCAAATGACGGCATTGGCACCATCAATAATCCACTCTTCAGTCGGTCTCCTGAAGAAGTCATAAAAAATCCACCTACCATAGGTGATCTCATTAAGGTGCAAGAAACTCTTGCCAAAAATCAGACTAACATGGCTGCTACTCAGAATGAGCTATTCAACTATCTCAAGACTCTTACAGACAAGATGTCAGAGAAAACTCAAGAGAAAGGAAAAGCTAAAGAAAAGTCTTGATCCCGAAGTCACTCCAATCCATATAGTAGATGATGAGGAAGTTCCCAAGGCTGCAGAAAATCTACCAGTGAAAGCACCATCCAATTTCATCACTCGTGAAGACCTAGAACGCCTCTTGGAAGATAGTGGAAAAGACAATATGCCTTATGTCCACCATCACCAACCTCCATACCCTGTTGCTACGCAAAGGATTCCTTTAACAAAAGGTTATACCTCTCCAACATTCACTCTTTATGACAGAACGTGCAATGCTCGGGAACATGTTTCTCGATTTCTAGAAGCATTAGGTGAACATGAGCACAACCATACTGTCCGTATGAAGGAATTCAAAGTCTCTAAAAGGCAGCGCATATACCTGGTACAACAACATCGCACCAGGAAGTATCAAAAGTTGGGGAGAAATGGTTAATGCTTTCTACAGAAAGTATTTCTTCGTTTCAGGTCAAATCACTCTCTCTGATCTCGGAAGGATGTTTCAAAAGATAAACGAACATCCTAACGATTATGTGAAAAGGTTCAGAGTTCAAGCCTTGGATTGTCATGATCCAAACGTCACAAAGCAACAACTCGTGGACTTGTGCACCAATGGAATGATTCCAGTCTACAGAGCTTTATTGGAAAATCTAAGGTTCCAGACTTTATCAGAACTTCATGAAGTGTCCAAGAGATCAGCAACTACTGCACTTACTTTATTGGAGAGGGCTAAGACTACAAAAGCTGAAGATCCACGGGAGACTCGAGGTAGCAGACGTTTAATCAACAAACAGTACAACTTCCAACCTTCCACAAATTTTGTTGCATAAGGGAGCAAACAAAAAGCCGATCCAAAATGCAAGCATACTTCCTCAACCCCTTCAAAGGTGCAAATGAAGGATAATATGCAAGTTCCTTCCCAACACACAGAAGTTGATCCAGAGGCATCTGATTTCCCTTTCTTCATTGAGGAACTTATTGAACTTCTATATGCATGGGTTCAAGACGGCGCGATCAAACTCCCATATGTCAAGAAAGAGCCAACTGAAGAGGCCATGGAAAATCCTCGTTACTATCGCTTTCATAAGTTTGTCAACCATCCCACAAGTGATTGCAGAACTTTGAAGTGCATATTAAAGAAAAGATTGAATTAGGAGAACTCAACTTGGGGACTGAAGCAGTGTACAAAGATCCTCTCCCATTCAGAACCTTCACTCTTTCTGAACCACCTACCAAAGCAGTTCAATCCTTAATCGAACACGTCTACGAATTGCTATACTTGTCAAAGGCTCAAAGGGGAAACATGTTTGCTGCACTGAATCACATCGTGTCAAGGAAGCATTTGTTGATTCAAGAAGAATTTCCTGAGCCTCCCTCAACAACAGACGAAGAAATGTACGACTGGGGACTTCTCACCATAGTCCATCTTAAGGGAAATGAGTTTAAACGAGCATTGATTGATGTCGGCACTGCTGTCAATATCATCCCTCTGAAAACTCTCTGAGCTACTGGTATCACGCGACAAGAAGCCATTCATGCCCCAATAACAATCAAAGATCATGAAGGAACACCCAGAGATGCTTATGGCCACATTACTCTTAAGGTGAACATAAACTCAGCCTGGACATAAATAAAAATTTACATAATCCGAGAAGATCCAGGATATGATATGATTCTTGGACGGACATGGTTTCACGCTGGAAAGGTAACACCAACACCTTCAATGGCACATTTCCCTATTGAAGAAACCTCTGATTCGGAAGAAGAAAAATAAGATATTTCTCCATTCGAATATACGAAGGAGGTCAAAGCCCTGACAGAGCTGACACAAAAGCCTGAGGAAAATGCAAACGCTTTCATCAAAATATTTTGTACACAGGCAAGTTTTATTCCTCCTCATATGTCCATATCATCAGTTTTCAAATATGCTTATTTGGTCCGAGGGCTCTACTCCACCAACAACTTAGCAATTGCAAAATTCTATGAATGGGTAACCTCGCCTCAGTAATATTTCACCAAATGGTTAAGTTCAGACAAATTGAGCATACCATCAAAAAAAAAATTGCTGAAGACGTAGCCAAGCATGATAAACAATATCTCAAATACTCTCTTCTGCATGAGTGTCCGTACATACCACATCCATGGAAATCTACTGCACGAAGAATTCCAAACCAGCAGAAAATATTTAGGGAACGAATGATCAAGTCTAACAAATTCCAGGAAGGAGATTTAGTTCTCAAAGCAACTAAGCGTAACTTTCATTCTGCAGAGAACTCCAACTGGGAAGGACTTTTTATGATCTCTAAGTCTGTTGCTGGTGGATACTACAAGTTAATAAACATGGACAACAAGGAGACTATGGCCATGATACATGAGAATTGGCTCAAGGCCTTTGACGTCTAAGGTTTTGGATATTCGAGGTATTGGATGTTCAAGGCACGAACACCTCAAATATTTGGCGTTTAGAATTTTCTTTCATTGTATTTCAATTCCTCCAAAATGTCTGCAATACTTGCATTCAGTAATTTAAATTCAGCAATTTATCAAAATTCAGTTTACTTAAAGAAAATCTCTATCAAACCCAAATAAAATCCTCAATCATCTACTTATCCAAAACCAATCAAAACCAAAAATAAAACCTCACATCTCTCAGAAGTTCAAAAGTTCAAGAGATTATGAAAAGAAATCAAAGAAAATCAGTAAAGAAAGATTTTTGCTCCTCTGCATTCTTCAAGACTTGTAAAGCCTCCTTCTCCATGTTCGGCTCTTCAGTCGGCCTCGTAATTTTGTCTTCCTTCTCCATCACAGCATCATTGGGAAAGGGTAGGTTATTTTCACATGAGTCCTTAATAGCATTTATCTTCTTACGAAGCCACTTCACGTTGAAGCCAAGTATTTCAGAATTCTGAACTCCCAATTAAAGAGTACATCTGGAGTCACAATATTTCTGGCCCTGGTGCATATATCACTTACAACATGCAAGATAACACTTACTTGTATTGTTAAAAAATAAGTACGCTTTGGGTCTCTAATAACGATGATGTGACCAAATTTCTTCCATATTTTCTCGTACAAGTTGGCATATCCAATGGGAACTTTGAATCCACCAAATAGCTCATGGTATGGGAGTGATGCATCAAAGGGAGGATCAAAAACAATCCCTGCACTTGGGTATTCATGCACAACTATACGATTCTCAATCACTGGAGTCGTAACAACAGTTTCTTGAGCTTCTTCAATACGTGGTTCAACTTCTTCCGTCACGGAAGCAACAACAATTGAAGTCTCGGGCTCTTCAACAACATCAACAACAATTCCCTTATGACTTTGAAGTACAGAGATGGTTGTTCCTTCATTAATAACCTCTGTGTTGCTCAAGCCATCATTATTATCTCCTTCATTCTCAATTTCGGTATTTGACACCTAATACGAAGATTACATGAGATTAGGATCATCCAAGCATGAACTAAAAGAAATCATAAAATACAACATATAAGTGGTCTAACATCATCAAAGTTCTTCATTCTACATGCTAGATGTCAACAAATCACGTGAGAGTCACAAAAACACGTTTTGCAACAAGCTCGCATGTGAAGATTTTACACTACCCTGTACAAAACGATGAACTGGGAGCAATTGGTGAAGGATCAAGAGTTGAGTTATATATCATTATCTTCGTATGGATGCTATCTACAACATGTCAAAATTCTTAGTAATCGGATGAACGAGCAAAAATATGTGGTCAAAACATTCGACTACATGACAGCTGAAAATTCCATGAAAGTCTCTTGGATGTTTACTGTTTCGTCGATTTTGACTCCTAAACATGCTAAAAACTCAAAAAGCTTCTTTTAAAAAGCTTGGAAATTTACTGGTCATAAGGATGCATGTGGATCACGAAAATACGACATCGGGCGAAGATTTTATGGCGTTTTTGCTCAAAGGCTGAGTTCTGAATTTTCTGGTGACGTATTTTCTCGGCAAAAATTCTCATATATTCGCATTCATTCTCATTCATTCACTCATAAATCAATAAGTTTATGCTTCTACGGATAAAATATAAGAGAAATACTTACTTGGGTGGTCTCTGAAGCGTTCAAAGAACCAGAATTGCTCGCACCGACATCGACAACACCATTACTTTCATTCGGTTTTGAGCTCTGGGAGTTTTCTTTATCGCCATTCTTCGAGCGAGCATCACCAGTACTCTCCACTTCCATGGAAACATTCTCTTGGATATATTCTCAACGATTGCATTTTATTTTCTAAGCATCATAATTTGTTATATGAAGAAATACTTACTTCAGCTTCTTCTTCAACACCCGAGTCAGAAACCGTCTGCCCAGCAGCAGAGAATTGAAGACCGTCAATCCTCGAGGGAGCAAAATTCTGTAACCAAATAACAAATATTGGTTTTATGATCCTAATTACATGGATAAGAAAGGGTCACGGTGAAATAAGTACTGATAACTCACCAAATAAACAACTGGGGACTTTATGGTGTTATGTAACATCTTATAATTCTTACTCCTGCCTTCCCCACCATGAATAGTTGCTTCAGTTTCTGAGACGTTTACATCGATTCACGGTCTTATGTTATGACCGTCCTATGGGAAATTTTGATACAATAATCAAAATATGATTATCATAATCTTATGAAGACTTCGAAAAGAATACTTACTTGAGAACGTCCTGGAGATGTTTTCCGTTTATCACCACCAGGGAAATGCTTCAATCTTGGTCGAGTAGCAATCATCTCAGCAGAAGGAGTCTCCTTCACTAAAGGTTGATCAACTCTCAGATCTAGGGAACCAGAATTCACTTCCTTCCACATGTGTGCGGTCCAGACGTGTCATGATCTGTTCAAATGAGGGTCTCCTTCTTCGAAAACTCGGAATATACTGATCCATGCCCATTTTCCGAGCCGCCCTATCAATATTGTATTCTTCCACCAAGAATTTGCCATGTATTATGGATATCAGATGACCAGGAGTACAACTTAACATAAAAGACCTCTCGCCATCATCTAGATCAGCACCAGATTTCAAAGTCATACTATCGTCAGCATTAAAAGTTCTCAACTGAGAGATGTAAGGAGGAACTGATACCAATGGGTGGAAGTTGAATTCAGATTCATGGTCTAAGATATCAATGAAGAGAGTCTTGACTCGAAGCTGTTTTGTGGACCAACGCATGATCCTGTCATTGGCCTTCTCAGAGAAAACATGGAGAGCATCAGTGTTCAATCCTTGCAAAATGGTATGTGGAATGGGTGCATAATTCTTGAAACGCTCCCACATCAAATCTTGAAGAAACATTGTATTAGCATAGCATTCAATCTTCATAAAACTATTCGAGATGATGGAGTCTATAATCAAGGAGTCCAACTTAGAATACAAAAAATCCAGGAACAAACTACCTATCAGGAGTTGCTCACTCTGAGCCATCTTAATTGCAAGAGGAATCACGAATGACTTCAACAAATTTCCAGCATCTTCAAATACATCTGTGGACAGCCATAAACACAAAAAAGCAACAATAGATAACGTACCGTCAATAGGCCACTCCAGAGGAGTGGCTCTTGGCCACCAGTGTATTAACCAATGAGCATAACAACCTTTTTTGCCAGATTCCTTATTAATATCCTCCATTGTGGTTGTCAAGATGTTAGAAATTGCAATTTCCTCTGCTGAATAAAGACCTTCAGGAAGGTTACCCGTGATTGGAAGATGCAACAAATCAACTACATCTTCTAAAGTAATGGTAAACTCTCCCCATCTGCATATTAAAGGGTGAGTTGGAATATACCAGTGAGCAAGTAGAGCTACTATACCTCGCGCATCATGAAAAATGAACAAATCTCTAGAAGCTTGAATAGCCCGTATTACTTGTGCGTCATGCAACTTGGATCGAACATAAGGAAAACCTAGCATGTACCTCGCCCATCCAGAAAACTTTTCTAAGGTCCGTCGAGAAAGTTTGAATTCAATGATTGATGCAGAAAAATACCCTCGTTCAAGACAGAACCGAATAGTTGCCTGAGGAGTCACCAATTTTTTCTGAGTAACCTATCTGGGATTTATAAAAAGACGAAATGTTGGAGTTTTGAGACCCATTTCAGGCCCTTGATCTATGAATAATGCATCCTCTATGTTTGGAACGTTCTTAATTCCAGGTGTTTCATCTTCGCCAATGGAAGTCTCATCCATGCATGAATCATCCTTAGAGGCATTATTATTTATGTATGAATCTTCCCTGGAGGTATCATTATTCACACATGTATCATCTCTGGAGGAATCATTGGCTTGGGAATCAGACATCCTTGTAAAGTAGCTGTAACATGCACACGATGCTCCGCTTCAATATATTATTCATTCAAGATGCAAGCATCAACAAAATGAAGTACTTGAAAAATGCTCATACAAACGTCTACAAAATGGTAATTCTCAACTCTTACCTTTTTACGATTCCACTAACAATAGTGATTGTAATGCAAGAGTTAACACTTCAAAATTTGCTCGTTCCTTCGAACCTCCAAAAGATGAGCGAAAAACTCAGGTTTTCATAAAATCGTGAATATTTCTACTGCGTAAACATTCACCATGGAATTATGAAAACTAAAGCATTATTTCATCATAAATAATTGTTTACTTCTAAAGATTACGCAAAACTCAAGTTTTGATTTTTTTTAAAGAAAATAATATATATTATATATACATTTATATATAAAAAACGTGATTAACTCACGTAAATAAAAAAAAACATTTTTACGTGAGCAAGGCTCACTAAATACAGTTCATGGGATATTCCACGGTTTCACAAAAAAAATCCCATGGACAGACCATGGTTTTATAAAAGAAATCTTTTTCCTTCGTATGATCGTCTTTCTTTGAAACGAGGGTTTATTTCGGTTTTGTGAAAGCTCATATGTTTTCAAGATAAAGTTTTGGTTTTCATGAAAGCTCATAAACAAAATTTATCACTGGACATAGGTCTATACATAAAAAAAAATCTCTACTAGGTCAGGGATTATTAATAGTTTCTCAAACTAACGATGGAACGAACATACGTTTTCTAAAAATAAGGGTTTTCAACAAAACTCACACTCATATATGCACATGTATATAATTTCAACATGATCAAAGCATGAACAACTCATGAACTCAACAAACTTCTTAAAAAAAATAAAAAAAATCACGTACATGTCCGGAATATGATCGGACGGTGGCTGCTCCGGCTAGAAACTCCGGAGGAAATTTTGCTCCTCTCTGATAGCGTGAAGATGATGAAGAGGTGAAGGTGGTGGTCGTGTGTATGTGAAATAAAATAAAAAGAAGGATTAATCCCTTTTATATCATATTTTATTTCCAAAACCTAGTTCTACATGGATTTCCTTATTGGGCCCGGCCCGCGAATCCTAAAACAACCAAGATCCCATCATCAAAATCAGCGGTTCAACATCAATTTATGCTCATTAGATGATGATCTATCATGCCACTGAGATCTTCATTCAAGTCGTGGTTTGCTCGTACTATCAAAAATTCGGTAACGTCTTATCTTATAACTAAGTTCAATTGCTTATATAACCGAAAAAACACCATTCAGCGCTGAATGAGGAACATGATTGTCCCTCACTAAGCAGGGGACTTAATGTAGATGGTGGATTTTTGACTAGGGCTAAAATCATAAACCCATAATTGTATATGCTCCTGATCCAGCAATCAGATGAGTATTGAGGCTCGATGTCTCTTATTGAAAGCATGAAAGCTCATGCCACAAAATATCTGACTAAGAATACTGTCTCTCATAGTATATGTAGACATGTAGTCTCTCAGCTGAGGAAATGGCATATCTCATGAATACTAAGCAATTTCAGTAATTACTTCTATATAGAATCGAAATATTGGACGGCTCCTAGACAGCTTGCCTGCTAGTATAGAGCAATAACGTCTTCAGGATGTAACAATGTTTTCCCTGACTATATAAAGGAAATATGACGCTTCAACAAGCTCATATCACTCAATTCCTGAATAATTAATGCTCCTAGACGATCTTTCTAGCATAGAGCCATCAATTAATTATTCTTAAAATCATTATATTCATGAATTGAATCCCTGGAAAATATTCAATATTTTTCATAATATTTCGTTACTTCAATTTATGGTTCTTCCCAGCATAATTCCATGGGTTAGTAATAAATATTCGACACACGGGCATCTAAGCTACCTTAGAGTAAGCCCTGACCAAAATGGTGCAGATGTACTCTACAATAATGTATTAACAAGCACATGAATACACGAATGAGTATTTCAAAATACGACGAGACGATGAACCTATGCAAAATAGGAAAGAAAATAATAAATAATAAAATATTAACCAAGGCGTTGAGGGACTGGGCCCACCGTCCGACCGGTCGTACCGTGACCAGTCCCACGCCCAATTTTATATTTTATCATATATTTTATTATTTTCCTTGATCTTATGAAAATCCTTTCATTTGAACAAATATCCTTTGTTTTAAGGAAACTCCTTCGTTTCATGGTGTTTCCTTCGCATCAAGGAAATAATATAAATTTGGAAAATGTGTCATGGGACTGTGTTTACTAGCCGACCATCTATGCCCTAGTCATGGCCGGTCCCTCACCTCATGATTCCTCAATATTTTATTATTATTTCCCTAATCTCATGAAAACCCTTTAATCTCATGATATTTCCTACAAATCATGAAAAATAATAAAAAATTAGGGAAACTCGTGGGACCGGGGCTACCGGGCCCTACCCGGCCGGTGATGCCCTGGCCGGTCCCACATGCCCTTGATTTTTTTTTTATTATTTTTTTTATGTTTCCTTGATCCCATGAAATTCCTTGATTTCATGATGTTTCCTTCAAATTATGAAAATTCTTTCAAATCATAAAATAATATATAAAATTAGGGAAAACTCATGGGACCAGAGCCTAGCCGGCCGACCATCCCCAAGCCGGTCCCACACACCCCTTATTTTATTATTATTATTATTATTTATATTTTCCTCATCTCATGGAAACTCCTCCTTGGTTTTATGATATTTCCCTAAAATCATGAAAAATATTATAAAATTAGGAAAAATGTCGGGACCGGGCTCTTTGGCTGGCTGACCATGCCTTGGCCATATACAGTCTCACACTTCATGTTTCCTTCATTTTTTTCGTTCATCTCATGATGTTTTCACGGTTTCAGCAAAAATCCCCATTTCTTCATATTTTCCCAAATAATTGCTCAAACGCACATAAGAAAATATCAAAATTCTCAGAACCGAGATACGAACACTTTGGTGATGTGAGCATATTACCTTGACCTACAAAGGTTGGATCTTTGGCTCACAAGGATCCAGTCCCACGTATTTTCACAATTTTACCTAATTTGCTCAATTGCACGTATTAGGTCCAAAACTCTTCCAAACAACTTGGAACTTCATAAGACGATCGTTATTCAATCCCGTGACCACCCAGGGTCAGTTTCATGACCCCTTGGTCAGTTTCATGACCCCTTGGTCAGTCCCTCATCTCTTCATAATCAATTAGGTTTTATCACCTAAGGTTCAGACGAGCATTATTTTAATAAATGATTAAACCAGCATTTAATCATCCTTTCACCAACTGGTCTTCAAGAGACTTTGGTATATTTTTGATCACATGAGCATGTGGGCACTACATGGTCGACCCATAATCCCATGTATCCGGTCCTCCTTCACTCCATGGTTAATTTTCAATAAACCATCAATTGGTCATCAATTGATCGAATTATGGTTTTGAGTCCAAGGTTCATAATTCCAGATTCAAATACTAATAATTTTACGATGATCTCATGATCAACATCTTATCTAATATACTCGGTTTAGTTGCCAGTATTTCAAATTAATATTTTATTTGGTCATGCTACCAATAATTCATCAAACGAGAAACATTTGTTCAGATGAGCAATATTAGCTCAAACCAAGGAATATTGGTTCAATTATCAATACTCAAAAAATCATCGAATGAGCAATATTTGCTCACGTTAACTATGTTTATTTATACATTATACCTCTGTCTCAGTTCGTGAGTCTCTAAACATTTTCAAATCATGTTCTACTTAACAATACAAGGACTCATCGTCCCATGAAGTCATAAAGTCAGCAACTGACTAACTAAATACACGTCTGCCTTGCTGACTCCACAATCACACGAGACGTCAATCATGTTACATGGGGGGATATTAACTAGGGCTTTGGTATGGAGGTCTATGGCACGTGTGTTCATACACACGATGAGAATCTGAGCAAGTCGTGAAATCAGTTGAAGGAGTTAACAAAATAGTGGATGGAAAATCAAACAAGTCTTCGCACGATGAGCAACTGGTTTTAACACGATTTCCACTTCCCCACTCTTTGATTTCATCAACTGTCACACTTCATGGGATCATGGTGTTTACAATTCTAGCAATATAAATAAATATCTGAATCATGATTGAAACAAGGACAATCTCACGTCAAATAGACAACACGATATCAATTACTCAACATTTGAGAAATTACTCTCAACAGAGTAAATTCAATCATTCAGAACTTATCTTATTTTCAAAATACAAAAAATACCTAGATCTTTGATCACCATTGATCTCACACATTTCTCAGCTTCCCTCCTACAGATCGACCCATCCTCTTTTGTGACCGAATTTACTCTGAAACGGCCATTGTCTTGGTTTAGGCCCGAGTACTACAGATTGATCTCTTGAATTCAAAGCACTCCCTTTTTGCAGTGCATCTGTGTGAGGTTTGACACTTCGCTCAGTTCAAGGAGTTTCCTCTGCACGGTCATATCCTCAATTCCGTAAAAACCAGCAATTCGTTTTGCCACATCTACACTTGTGTAATTTTCTATGGACGAGGTCGATATAATATGACAACATGATTGTTAGAGCACTTATCGGTCAAACTCACATGCGTTGCTATCTCAAGCATGTTTGTCAATCTTAGTTATCAAAACTATATAGTCTTGATTTCTAGTCTACTATATCTAAGGTGTCGGACTAGGATAGAAAGTGTAGTTGAGCTCAATAACTCCATGGCGATCATCATACAAGACGAAGGACTACTCAAGAAACTAATGGATCTTCATTTACTAAAAGGTATGTGGAGACTTGAACTTATTTATCACTCAAATGTCTATCTACTCTATCTACTATCTTGAGACAAAAGTCGTTTTACTATATAGACTAAAGATATGCACATGTGACATTTCGAGCTGAGTATATCTCGCTTATCTATTTCTCGAAATATGTGTTGGTAAAGCTTTTGCTTTAGACAAGTTCATCTTTGCCTAGTGACGAAAGTCATGTTATACTTCAATCACTTTGGAAATCGCTCTGTCGAAAACTAGTTCATGAAAACAGCTATATGACGTCCTCTGAGAATGTTTCAATGATTTAAATGAGAG
Source organism: Papaver bracteatum (assembly GCA_023529315.1). Classification (NCBI taxonomy): domain Eukaryota; kingdom Viridiplantae; phylum Streptophyta; class Magnoliopsida; order Ranunculales; family Papaveraceae; genus Papaver; species Papaver bracteatum. The sequence continues at coordinate 783,939 of JAJJWX010003675.1, forward strand.
TTTAGACTATATAACCATTGGGGGATATAAACATTATTATGGAAACGAATATATGTATAAGTCCTAAACACTTAAACCGAAGTTTGCGAACTCTGTTGATCAAGTGGAACCGGAACGTGAGCAGCAACTCGGTCCGCGAACCTATTCCGCGAACTGGCGTAAGTTCTCGAACCCAAGAATATCTACTGAAGTTGAAGCTCAGGTGCAGTCCGCGAACTGATGGAAGTTATCATCCCGAGAAATTATGCTGGAGTTTATTAACTTCAACCAGTTAGCTTGAGTCCGCGAACTCAAGAGGTTATGCCTGAAAACGTTGTTCATGAACTTATTCTTAAATTACTAAGGGATGCTTTTGCAAACCGTGACTTTATAGTTCATGATTAATGATTCGAGTTAATCACATTGTTTTTCATTCAATTGTGACTCTTGTAGTACTTGATATCTCATAGCAATTGAACAACTCTCTAACTAGTTCATTTGAGTCATTTGGACTAGTTATGGTGAAAAAGAATATGGTTGAAAGTTATCATTTGGCTAACCATTTGGTTGACTAATATTGAACCAACCACTGTACACGTTTTGGTACGGTTACACAAACCCAAAAACATCGAGTACATGTGTGTATGACAAGATAAGTTTTCGATCTAACGGTTGAGAGATATTAGCTTGTATCTAATCAGGTTTTCATCTAACGGTGAATATTAAATGCTTTGTTAGCAAGATAACATTGATTGCAAACCCTGATTTGAAAGACTATATAAGGGGAACTCTAGCTATTGGAAAAACTAATCCCTACACACCTTTCTTGTGTGATATTAGTTTTCTCTAATCTAGAGTCGATATCTATTAACCCTTGAGTTTTTTCTCTAAATTCAGGTTAACGACTTAAAGACTTCATTGGGATTGTGAAGCCAGGCCGATACTACTTATCTTGTAGTTGTGTGATCCGATCTTGCTATTTCTATCATACGAGTACAATTGTAATAATTGGCTTGAGATTTATATCTCTTATAGGCAAGATAAAAGTAGTCACAAACATCTTCGTCTCATTGTTTGTGATTCCTCAATAATCTTCTTCGCTGCGTCGATTAAGTTTATTGTGTGGTGATTGATGAAACTGAGTTGTTCTTCGGGAATATAAGTCTGGTTTTATCGATTGGTTCCTGTTTACCTTGATTTATCAAAAGACTGAACAAAACTCATAGGTTTATTCGTGGGAGATGAATTTATCTATTACCTGTAGACTTTTCTGTGTGAGACAGATTTGTTTGCTAGAGTCTTCGACTTTGGGTAGTAGCAACTCTTGGTTGTGGGTGATATCAGCTAAGGGAATCAAGTGCGTAGTATCCTGCTGGGATCAGAAGCGTATGAGCATAATTATACCTTGGATCAGTGTGATATTGGTTGGGGTTCAACTACAGTCCAGACCGAAGTTAATTTGGAGTAGGCTAGTGTTTGTAGCGGCTTAATTCAATGTATGTTTAATCTGGACTAGGTCCCGGGGTTTTTCTGCATTTGCGATTTCCTCGTTAACAAAATTCTGGTGTTTGTGTTATTTATGTTCCGCATTATATTTTTATATAATTGAAATAATACAGGTTGTGCGTTGTTCAATTGATTAGAATATCCGACCTTATTGGTTGTTTATTTAAATCAATTGACACTTGGATATTGGTCTTTAGTACCATCCACGTTATCTCTCTTTGATTAAGCTCTCGAATTTTATTTGCTTGAGTAAATAAAATCGAGAGATTGAGATAATAACTCCTTGAGTATTTTCTATTGATTGAGTCTTGTTGATTCTCTAGAAAACAACTCGGAGTTGTCCATATAGATTGCTAATCGAAATATTGGGTGAGGTTGTTAGACCCCCGCATTTTCAATTGGTATTAGAGCAGGCAAACACGTTAAAGACCTTACAAGTCTGTGTTTGTAGCGATTTAACTCTATGGACGGAGGTGCTATCTAAATAAACGTACCACAAGTCTTCGATGGCTCTAATTACTTATGGTGGAAAATTGTTATGAGAGCTTTTATTCAAGCACGTGATTTTAAATCATGGGTATATGTTTTTAATGGCTATGATCCTCCCGTGGCTGCAGAAGGAGAAAATGTTCCAAATAATATTGCTGAATATACTCCTGCAGAAGTTCTTGCTGCAAAGCAAAACTCCGACGGTTTGAATGCGATCATACATGCTATTACCCCAAATCTTCAGCACCATGTGTCTAATTGCACTAAGTCGCAAGAATCTTGGGATATCTTAGCAACCATATTTGAAGGAAACTCCAGTGAAAAGGATGCAAGGCCTTAGAACCTTAATTCCGATTGGGAAAACCTTCGTATGGAAGATGGAGAAACATTTGATGAGTTTACTCATAAAGTGTCTGAAATTGTTAATGCATCTTTTGCATTGGGTAAGACTATTCCTGAAAAGGACATTGTGATGAAAATTCTCAGATCACTGCCATCTAGATACGATACTAAGAAGCATGCCATCGTTGAGGGAAATAACCTAGATACTCTCTCCAGAAACACGCTGGTTGGTAAGCTTAAGATCTTTGATCACAAACTTTCATCCAAGGATAAGGATGTTGCGTTCAAAGCACTAAATAACACTACATTACTTGATAAAAGTAAAAAAGTGTATATCTCTGAAGATGATCACTCTGAGATAGATTCATCATATGAAGATTTTGATAAATCAGTCTCGATGATCACAAGACAGTTTGGGGATCTTCTGTTGAAAACAAGTAAACGGTTCTCCAAAGATAAGCCTAAGGCATCAGTCAAACCTCATAATCGTGTTCCTCCTAAAAATAGGGATATTGATGAAACTAACGATGAGGATATGCCTCGGTGCTTTAAGTGTAAATGTATTGGTCATTTTTCAAACGAGTGTCCAAATCGGAGAAAATACACTGGGAACAAAGGTCTTGCCACAATCTTGATGAAATGTCTGACAATTATGACTCTAATAAAGAGGAGAAATCAAGTGTTGCACTTCTTGGTGAAAATATTGATTTTGATAATTTTAGCAATACATATATCAATATTGATATTCTTTCAGAAGATAATCCAACCGTTCTGGAAGAAAAAGTTGACCCTTTTCTTGGAAACACGGTTTATAATATTTCAGGATCCACTATGTGCCTAGCCACCTGCACAATTCAGAAGACTGATTATTATCCAAGTGTGATGTCATCATATTGTTCATTAAAAGGTCATGAACTCTCAAGGTGTTACAAGTTTAAACACAAGCAAAGACACGTCAACAAACTTCAACGAAGAGAAAATCATTTAACAAGGAAGCTCAAACTTGTTCAGAAGACCGCAGAGGTATGTAAGATTTTATCTTCGTCTAAGAAATTAGTTTCCAAGGTAAAATCAAGACCATTTGAGAAAAAAATATGGTCAAACCGTTTCGATAGACAAAGGTCTGTGGATTCCACTCAAGAGGAAATTAGTGGACAATTTGTTGTTTACCACAGCACAACTTAATTGTGTTGTGTCTAAAATCTTGTCTCATGTGCCTGATCAAAAGAGACAATGATTTGTACCTCTCAGGCTTTAGGAAAAGTTTTGTTTCTTCTTTTCTTAGTTTTGTCTTATTTTTGTCTATCAAACAAAATAAAAAGGGTATTATCGATAATTCTGCTCTTTATAGGAATAAGAGTTGATCGTCCACGAACCTGTTTTAGGTTTCAGACCCTACATTCCTTTTCCTTCTCTAAAACCTCTCTTTATCTTAAGACTACTTGTTGAGCTAATTGTGAATTCCTCTCACAAACCCATACGCTCATGGAAGCTCTAAGAATGATGTCTTCTGATGAAAAAGAAGGTAATGTGATTTTTATGCCATCAATCATGAAGGAAAAAGAAAAATCTCCATTTCCTCCAACCTTGAAAAGAAAAATAAAGAATACGAGGAATCCAAGAGTTGTTACTTCAAATTCTCAGAAGTTTTCTGATGTTTTTGAAGTGTTGAAGGAGCTGCGAAAGGAGATTCAACAGATAAAGGCTTTTGTACATAAGACTCATGAGATTCATAAGGCCCTGGTTCGACAACATGATATAAACTTCTTTCTTAATGAACCTATGTTCCAATGGCTGTTGACAACAAGGATTTAGGGGACGATAATGAATTCTTCAAAGGTCTTAATGTCTAGTAAATCTTTTATGTTTTCAATTTTATTTATAAGAATAACTAGTGTTTTGGAATATCAATGATTGTGATTACACATAGCTATATCCAATGATTTCATCTTCTTGTTTTTAGATTTATTGGTTTAAATTCTAAAGTTGTTTGGAAGATGATGGTTGCAATATTAATCTTTTTGATTTTATATATTGCAATATTTTGATGGGATATGAGTGTTTACGTCCGTGAACTTGTTTGTCCCATATTTCGTCAAAAGTAAAGTCGTTCATGTATTGGTATGCAAATATTGATAAAAGGAATGAATGGACTTTTGGCAAAACACAAAAGTTAATCCTATATTGTCAACTATTGATGTAAGATAGGTTAAAATATTTTGTGATTCAAGGACAAAGTCTATTATGTCACCTTGTGATGGAAAAATAGAATAGGTCCTTGTGTTTGTTATCCACGGTATAGAGCTTAATTGTTCCATATTATTATGTATTACCGTGAAGGCTCCATTATCTATCTCATGTTGAGCACGATACGACTAAGTCGATTTTTTTATTGGCATGGTTGGTTATTCCATGAGATGCTATATGTTGAGCATTAAGAACTAAATTAATCAACTTGTGTGGTTATTTAGTTTGTATTCCATGAGTTCTCTCATGTTGAGTGCATGTACGGTTAAGGTTGTCATTTTCTATGATAATCTTAGTCTGGGTTCCATAATTTCTTATGTTGATCCCAAATGAACTAAATCAATCATCTTGTGTGATTATTTAGTTAGCACTCCATAGATTTTTTTCATGTCGAGTGTGGACAATTGAATTGATTACTTTGTGACTAGTTTAATTGTGTAATCCGGTTAGAATATTTATGGGTTTAATTATGAATAATCTAATCGATGAATTAAGTCTCCATAAGTTTACTTGTGTTGAGCATATTTAGTCAAATTAATCATGGTTCGCTTTGGTTAATATGATTGAATATTTTGGATTCCAAATTCATACTTGTATGCAATTTGTTGAGTCTAAATAAATCCTTCTTTTCTCTTGAAATTAAGGTCGCTCTTGTTGTTCCTTTGGGAATGACATCTTATGGGGGAGAGTTCTTTTGAACTTGCGCTTAATTTCCAAATATTTTTGGGGAGTGCGGCTGTGGAATTTTTAGGGGTTATCTTGTATCCTTATAAACTCTTTGATGAATGCATTTAGCCTCGACTTTATGATTGTATCTAAACAAGATGATAGAACATTTACCTTTGGTCATGAAATGTTTCTTACGTAAATTTCATTAGGATCCCGTTCTTGTACCTTTGCCAATTTTATTGACAAAAAGGGGGAGAATTAATTGTAGTTCACACTACAAATACATATGGTTTTCGGATCATTATGTAAGGGGGAGTGGTTTCCATGTGAGATTGAGTATTGACTAAGGGGGAGTGAAGTATCACCATAGTATTGTTTTTGAAGTTGTGATGCAATTGGACTTTGACGCTGTGTAATAATACCATGACACTGTATAACAATGATTGAGAACCAATGCTTTTCTCATTATTATAGCTACGGATTTTCAACAACGATGATACTAAACTTACAACCTTTGGGATCATTGGACTACTTAGAAGTGATGAAGATTTTGAGTATTGTTGAAGATTAGGCATGTGGAATAGGAGCTACAAAGTTTATTTATATAATTTTTGTATTCCATATGTATTAACAGTTTTGCCACTAAAATTGTGATGTAGTTTTACAAGTGGTAAGAAAGGGTTTGATTCTCGGACTCGTTGAAGTTGATTTTAGACTTAAATTATAAAATTAAAATATCAAATAAACAAAGATGATATCAATATTACGAGATACTGGGATTTAGGATTCCACCAAACTTCACAATCAATTGGTTCATACAATGTTTCATAACAGTTTTAGCTCTTTTCTAGACTCTATTTCTTTGCCAAAAGTAGATTTTACAAAGCATTAGATGTAAATCATAAGCATAGTGCATCAAGAGTTCTTAGACTAAGCATACACTATCAAACAAAATCACAACTAATCAATGAAAATCATAAATCGATTAAAAATCAATGCAAAAAGTCATAAGAATCAATTATAATTACCAAACAATTGTGATATGGCTTCCTCCGTTGTCCCAGTGTTGGGGTTTAGCTCCCCATTCTCAAAACGCACCCAAAAGATAAAAATATGGCTCAAAAGGTGTTTTTATTGAGAAATAATATTAGGCAGCGAGTATGTAACAGATATATTTATTACAGAACTCACTGTTACAGAGACAACTGTTACAAAGAAAACCCTAACTGAAATAATTGTTGCAGAACTGTTACAAAGGTATTGAATTTGAAAGAATAGCCAACTGTTTCTGCGACTTTATTTAGGTGTTGTTCTCTGGTTTTTCTTCCTTTTCTCCGGACTTGCATGCAGCTTTTGTTCTCGACTCTGCAGCTTGACTTTATGCCTCTACTCTACCCCAAAACTCCCGATTAGTCTCTCCCTATTCTTTATATACACAACATAGTGATTATAACTCCACAAAATCTCCAGAAATACTCCCTTTTCTTTCATTCCACTCCACGGGATTTCTTACCTATTTTGTCTTTCTTACGCATTTGTGGGTTGTCAGAATCTCTCAATGGTGGAAAGTAATCAAACCCCAGTGTATACATTTCCTGTATTTGCACGTATCTTCCAAATATACCACCCAGAAGAACCCGAGAAGCTCTTAACACCCTGTTAACCGAGAATTATTGATTTTTTCCCCTTTTTTACGATTCCACGTTACATACCATTCCTGTTTTAGCTTAACAGGATTGTTTCAAACCTTTCTCGTGCAAATATCCCCTGAATTATCATCCAATTCTTTCCCAGAAGTTCAAACAAACCCTAGAAAACTCATTCTCCTGTGTTGTCGAGAACCAACTATCCATCCCAATTTACGTCATAAAAACAATCATACCAGCCCTATTTAGCTAAATCAAGTCCATCCCAACCTTATTTGGCGATTGAATCTCCTTCAAAATTGTTTAAAAATCAAACCCTAAACTGTTCTCACTGTAAATATTTTCACGCCAAATTTTATATTTCAAATGGTGAAGATAGTACTCCCCCTAACCAGAGTGGGGTGCGAATAGTAGTGGATGCCCCTTATCAGTGGAGTGCCCCTTATCCAAATCTAGTATCCCTTTAGCACTTGTCCTTTGGAGATGCCTTTAGCAACTTTTCGAGCCGATTTCTCCACACATGTTTATTTCTCCAAAAACACCTACAAGGACATAAAATACCAAAATAAGTGCAAAATCGAGTACTAACATTACAAAGAATTGAGACTAATATAGACACATAAATGCGTCTATCAAATACCCCCAAACTTATTATTTGCCAGTCCCGAGCAAATCAAATTTACAAAATAAAATCTTAACTCATTGTCGCAGGCATCTTCGGTTGCATTTAGCGTATGCAACAAGCCTTTAAACCCCTAGGTGGCCCTAGTGGCCGAGTTATAGTCTTGGGAGGGCTTACCAGAGGTATACCCACAAAACCTTTACTCCAGACACTAGCTATCTACGCAGAACCTTGGAAGGAACTAAAGAATCTCCTTGGTTGGCATACTTATTGACTACAAGAGGAAGTACCCTGATGCGAAATTCCAATTGTTGTACACGAGTTTGCACTCAAGCATACTAAAATTCATATATAAGTAATGGAGCTCTACTCAGATAGTTGCACTATGGACATCAATATCCGGAGTCAAAAAATCACATGGATAGATTAAGAGATGGATATAGAAAAACATAGATGGTTTTGATGTTGACTAGGTGAACGGTGTTTCTCATATCTGTCTGAAGGCCACTGCCAAAATGAACCTATTCTAATGGACTGAGATACTAGTCTGACTAATATCAACACAACTGGCATATACAAGGGAACCAGTGGTCGATAATCTTAATTCTAGATCAACTCAGCTGGCATATACAAGGGAACCAACGGTCGATTTTATTGCACAATAATAAACTTTTCATTTTTCATTTTTTTTAACTGCATGATTTGATCTTTTGGATCCAAGCGCATGCTTCTTGTCAGCAGATTACATGGTAATTCCCATGGATCCTGCGTTCCACGCTTGTTTAGGCGACGGAGACAGGGAAAACACACACATATTGCTATCCAAGTGTTAATTTTTATTTTATTTTAAGAATTATTCCGTTTGGTCTAATTGGTCTGGCCTTTTTTTTTTAGTAACTCAATCACTCCATTTCATCCTAGCAATGGTAACAACTTTAATCATGAGCCCCACCTAACTACTTAGAGAAACATATTTTAAAAAGAAAACAAAATAAAAACAGAAGTGAAAAGGACTCAACGAGATATGGTGAAACTACCATGTTATTTCTAACACCTGAGCTCTGTGCTTTTATGAATAGACTCTTTAGATGTTTCCATCTAATCAGATTGGTTCCTCAACTCCTATAACCAAAATTCTTCCATCCACTTAGATTAGTTAGTGCCATCCTTAATAAGCATAAATTTCTAGGCTCTGGAGTTTATTAATGCAACTAAAAAGTTTCTCCCATACACCCAAACTTAAATCTAACATTGTCCTCAATGTTCTAAAGATAAAATTAAAAGCATGAACAATGAGAAGTTGTTACCATTTGAAGCAAAAGAGTTAAGGAAAGATATTACCGTGTTGCATGACCATGGGTTACCTCCCAAGAAGTGCTAAGTTTAACGTCTTCAGCCAGACATAAGAAAGAATTAATCACCTCGAATCATATAGCAATAACCGGAACAACTGTGGATCATCTGCATCAAAAAGTGTTAACGCAGATAAAAGGAAACTGCAATAAACCAAGAATAAACATAGCACACCCTTACCTATTTTCCAGTTCAAGACAACTACATCTAGTTATGGTTCAGGTTCAGGTTCTATAAAGGGGTCTAAATAAAATATTTTTATGGGTTACCCCTCCTCATAAGTAAGATTCAACAGATCAGGTTCTAAATTCTAGAAAAAATTAAAAGTGTAGGGACAGAATATCGCAAGATATAGGGTTACGAACATAGTAACAAATACAAGACAAAAGTGTCGCAAGATAATGCGATAATAGAAGAAACACGGGAGAAGTGTGAATGGTTTGCCAATATAAAATAAATTTACGATCAGAGGTTGTGATGCTTCGCAGGTTATATACAGTTGTACAGATTTCACTATAAATAATAGTTTAAATGCTAGATTGAGGGAGGTTCTTTAAGTGAGTATTAGAAAAAGTCTTAGGAGAGAGAACAGAGAAAGTTGTAACTGTTCTAAGTTCCATTAACATACTTCTTTGTAATCAGTTGAGAATATTAATCAGTAAATTGTCATTTTTCATCAAGAACTTCTTAAAGTTTTATGAATTCTACTGAGGGTGTAGTTGTAGGATTTCCTGCAACTACATAATTGGCGCTAGAAACAGGGAAAATAAAGAGAAGCAAACGTAACAGAGATAATTAAAGAATTTTGCATCAGAGAAATGGCTAGAAGAAGAAATATATCAGAACCATTGACTGCAGTAAGAAGAAGTGTAAGACTCGCAGGTGGAGAAGCAAACGTAACAGGAGAGCCTAGTAGGAGAAGGAGCAATCGAAGAAATCAAACTCAACAAACAGTAACTCAAGGAAGAACAATATATCATGATCGAGTGAGTTTACACACTTGGAGAATTGATACACCAGTAAAAGCATAAAGAGAACCGCAAATCAGAGAAAATAGGAGATTGATGGGAGGAACAATTCATGAAATAGAAATGGAGGCATTAGAAACATTGAGCCAAGGAGTTCAGGAAGAACGAAGGTTTGAAGCTGAAGAACGTGCAAATCTAACAAGACAGAATCAAGAATTGAGGAGGGAAAATGAGATGTTACAAAGGAGGAGATCTCAAAGTGCTGCGAGATCAAGTATTATACCAGAGAGAGAAGAACGAAATTCACCAACAATCAATAGTGAAAGTGTTATGCAAGGACAAACAAAGAATCTGGTTGAAAGAAATCGAGAGAATGGCTTCATTTTAGTACCGAACAACGAACAAAATGTGGAAAATTTACGAACAGAACCATTTCCAAGGGAAAATAACCAGAATGGAGAAGAAAATCGAGAGGAAGAGAAGCAACTTGTGGAAGAAATTGAGAGGCAACAAGCAATGCATCAAAATAATTACGAGGATGGAGTAAGAAGACATGAACATACTCGCAATAATCAAGATCTTGAGTATGGTAGAATTCATAGGAGAGTTGGAAATCAACGAACAAAAATAGTAAGGAATGAACCAAATCTTCAAAACAGAATTCAGGAAAATCAGAGAGAGGTAAATCGCAGAAGGAGGAGAAATGAAGAAGAAGAAATTCCTGATATTCACATGAGAAGGATGAGGAGAATAGAAATGGAAGAACAAGAATTTCAAGATGCTCTACAACAAAACAATTGTGACAATCTGGAAAGAATATATTTTCAAAATTGTGCAAATGGAAACATTAATGAAGAGTATGATAGAATTCGAAGGATCGCAAGAGAAGAAATGCAAGAACGTAGAAGAAGAGAGGCTGCGTTGAAGAGACCAATGGATGAGAATTCTGAGGCAAATGAACGGATCTTTCGAGAATTAGCGGAAATGAGAGGAATGATAAACAGTAGAGGAGGAGGAGGAGATATAAGGCAATTAGATGAAGCAATAGAAGAAGCTGCGAGGACTCATTTCTCTAGAGAAGTAAAATTGGGAGGGATTCCACCAAAATGCAATCTGCCTACATTAACCAACATCTTTGACGGGACTTCATGTGCTATACAGCACATTAAAGCGTATATAAGATGCATGTTACAATGGGAAAATCACGATGCTGTATTATGCAAGTATTTCGCATCAATCTTAATAGGAGAAGCTCTAAAATGGTTTGAAGGACTTCCAAAGAACACTATTACATCATTTAATCATCTACAAGTAACTTTATTAGGAGCATATATCACGAATCATTCCTTGCGACTTGGTATTGAAGATGTGTTTGGTTTAAAACAAAGAATTGGCGAAAGTTTGAAGCATTTGGTAAGAAGATGGAAAACTATGTGCAGTGATATGGCAGGGCGTGTGGACGAGAGGTACCTGATTTTGTCTTTCGTAAATGCGATGTTCGCAACTGAGCAATTATATGTTCAAATATTCAGAAGAAAGAATTCCATTATGATGACAGATTTGCGAGAATTGCAAGAGGAGTACATTATATTAGAGGAAAAGCAAAACAATATGGAGTCATATCTAGTGACAAACACCAACACTCAAGATACAGGAGCAAAATTACTTCCTAAAATAGTCAATATCGTAGCAGGTACCTCGCAGACATCCTCGCAAACATCTTCGCAGATATCAGAAGAGAAGAAAATTGGCAATAGTCAACCAAAAATGGTAGCAATGAGTAGCAAGGATCAAGAAGAGTATGATAGAGAAAGGAATTTCTATAGCCGAGGAGGAAATAACCAAATCCCAAGATTAGATCAGTAACAGGAAAATTATGGAGGACAAAGGCAGAACTATTTTGGACAAGGGAATCATAGACAAAACTATAACAATGGACAGGGAGGTCAAAGAATGATAAGAGAAGAAATAAAGATGCCACCTTTAAATACAAGTGTAGAAAAGATATGACAAGCAATCATCTTGATGGAAAATATACCAACACCATGGAATATGGGAAAAGAACCACCAATGGGTCCAAGAAGTCATGAATTTTGCTTGTACCATCACTTTCATGGACATTCTACAAATAATTGCAATAATATCAAAAGGATTATCTTGTGAATGATCAATCAAGGTAAACTGGACCACTTTTTACTCAAGCAAGCACAGTCGCAACAATTACCACAGGCTCCAGTGATAACTCGCATGGTGAACACAATACAAGAAAAGGGAAAGGAAACCTTACACATAGAAGTGGGACCAAAAGCAAGGAATGTTTTCTGCAATTCTATTGTTCACTTGTATAAAACCATAGAAGATTTTCATGATAATGTGTTAAGCAGGGTATATGCGAGAGATGGTGAAGGAAGGGAAATAATGAACATCGCAAAAATTTAACGACTTGAAGATTGGCAGAAGCGTGAAATATCTTTTGAAGCCACAGAAATTCTAGAAGGTTGCGATATACATGATAATCCATTAGTAGTGAGATTAGAAATTTGTCTGCATATAGGAGAAAGCGAAGATGATACAGACGAAGAATCATTTGGTCTTAATAAAATCTTAATTGATACGGGAAGTTCTATCAATATTCTCTTCTATCCTGCTTACAAAACCATGGGGGGAAAAGACGCAGATCTAATACCTTCTACCTATAGGATTTATGGCTTTAATGGAACTGCTAATAAACCTAAAGGAGAAGTAAGCATGCGAATTCCCTTAAGTGGAATGCGAACTGAAATTCTATTTTGCGTTGTTGATGTCGAATCACCATACAATGCTTTGATAGGGAGACCTTGGCTTCATGGGATTCTAGGCGTAGCTTCAATTCTTCATCAATGCATAAAATTTCCTCATCCAAAGGGTATTGGAGTTATCAAGGGTGATTGGGCAGAAGGGAAGAAATGTTACGATACAGAAGTAGAAGTTTGCGAAGGAAAAGCTGTTGAAAAGGAAAGTTGGAGAAAAAGAGTAAAGGCTGCGAAAAGAAGCGAAAATTTAATGACTGAGGACTAAGGCATGAAGGAATAAAGTTACAATGTTAATCGTACAAGAAATTTACGATGATAGAAAAGAGATATGGTTTGCGAAGAAAAGAGAATGAAGAAAAAATGTAATGAAACAAAAAGGTAATCAGTATATTTGTTCGCAACGTATAACAAAATGTTCGCAACGTATAACAAAATGTATTTTGAAAAACAAGAAAATGAAATGAGGTATTTCGCAACATGAAAAATTTGTGATGAGTTTTTACGAATAAAAACGATTTATTGCGATCATCTTTCATTAAAGAAAGACGCAAAAATTTATTTGCGATCAGCTTTCAAAAAAGAAAGAAAGCCGCAGAAATTTTACACATGCAAACCTTTGTGACGTACACCCTAGTTCGCGAATCAATATTTCGCAAGAGGCAAAGTCCTAAAGTACGTCATTTAAGGGGGTACCTATAAGCATGGCTCAGGGGAAACAGAACACCACCACGGAACCTGAGTACATGGACATTACGGGGTAAATAACCCAAAAACGGGGTACCTATCCAGGTAAGACACCTTGGATTCTCAACCTAATCTTGCGATGTAACATGATTTAGGTTGGGCGACTAAGGCATACTGTCTTTCCCAAGAAGTGCAGAAAATGATCAAGGCGCCGAGGTACACGGTTGAGTCAAGAGTGCCGGATGGGTTTGAAGCACGTCTTCCATTCTTGACAAGTCTTGGCAAATGATGCACTTGGCCCAAAGATACCCCATAGGGTGCAACCTAGTAACTATAAGCCCTATAGGCAAAAAGGATAAGAGGTTGCGAACAAAAGTTGGTTGTTGGCAAAACCGGATGGGAAGAGATAACCTTGTATGGTCGATGTACGCTTCCTTGAATAGGCAACCAAGGGGAATATAAAGGGCAGCACCCTCCATTAGGGAGCTGATACGTGCTATAAGATGCAAATTTCACGAGGCTTTTTGTTCGCAAGAACATAAAGACTTGTCATATTTGTGCAACAATCGTATTTCTGCGAGTAAAAAAAAAAATAATAAAAAAAATATATATACTCGCAGAATTAAATACAAAGAAGTTAAGATGAGATCAATGGGTTATTACATGAAAGTGTGATAACGTCCTGCGATTTCATCGCAAGACGATAATGTCACAAGGATGTATATTCGCAAGTATATTCAGACTTGTCATATTATCGCAGACACAAAAATATTGTTAAGATAAAGTCAAGGGGTTGAGGCATGCGAGTGCACCAACGTCCTGCGACTTTATCGCAAAAGAGGTGGCAAAGTAAGACCTTTACTTAGGAAGGCATGATTAGACCACAGAAACTAATGAAGTCAATTATGTCAATGTCATTGGAGATTCTTTATATTCTCAACAAGAATATGTATCAAGAATTCCTACCAAAAGAGGCAATTTTATTCGCAATCAAGGACGGATATTTCATACTCATTAAATTCTTCAAGGATTGAATACTTCTTCAAGGATGTCTCATAATTTTCATACTTCTTCAAGGGTGTTTCATAATTCTTATACTTCTTCAAGGATGTTTCATAATTCTTATTCTTCTTCAAGGATGTTTCATAATTCTTATACTTATTCAAGAATGTTTCATAATTATTCAAGGAGGTTTCATACTTCTTATACTTCAAGGGGGAGATTTCTTATTTACTTCGCAACAACCTGAAACTTTGCAACTTAAACTGAGGCAGATATTCTAATACTTATAACAATAATTGATCACCTGACGAGAAATAATAAGGGGAAAAGGAATACTAAGCTAGGTCTTCAAAATATATTATTTCTCTTCATATGATCAAGTTATGCAAGTAAGGAAAGCATTCAATTAAAGAAAGATCAACTCATCATCGCAAAATTAAGACATTGGTACTAATTAAATTGCGAAAAGAAAATTGCCGGTTGATTAAAAGTGCAGGAAAGAAGAAAATATTATACTCAAACAGACAAGACGAAAATAACTGAAGCAAATATACAGGAAGGAATAAAGCTACTCTGTGGGAGATTTATCTTCATCAAAATGATCTTCTCTTTCTTCTTCGGAGATATCATCTTCAGCTTCACTATCAGAGATATCCAAATCTGGGGTATCATCAGGGATTTCTTCAGAAAGGAGCGTTTGATACTTAGTGAGAGGAATTTGATTATCTTCACAAATCCTTCGAGTCATCATAGCTCGGAAGCGTTTGATGTTTAAGCCATGGTTGTTTTGAGAAATTTGATATTGAGACTTTAAATCATAAATCTTATGATTACGCGCAGCAAGAGTAGCTTCCAGCTCTTCAATCCTCTTCGTATAATTTTCTTCAGCATTTACAAAGAAAAAGGATAAGTAAGAAATAAGAGAATAAAGAGTAAGGGAATAAATTAAGGAATTGATTAGCAAATTGTGGAGTTAAAATGATCAAGATTTGCGAATTTACCTTCTAATTGCTTCTTATCATTACGAAGAGAAGTGACTTCAAGCTCCAGTTGATTATTCTTCTCAAGGAGAGAAGAATTTCCAGTTGCGATATTCGCAGATTGCGCATTATCTTCGCAGCAGAATTTTAATTATGCATTATCAATATTCAAATCCTCTATTTTCTGGAGAAGTTTTGTATTCTCAACCTCCAGTTTGTTACAACGACTTAAAGTTTTCTTCTCAGCAATTGCATGACGTCTTTCCCAATCTGAAGCAGCTGCACAGCTAACCCTCCCAACCTGAGCAAATAAAAGGGATTAGAAATCAATGAAGTAGGGGAAATTAACAAGGAATAGAAGAGAAACTTACCATACTCCCCAAAGAGTATAATGTAATAGGAGAAATAAATCTTGAAATTCCATTAAGGGAATTATTGTTGATTACAGTGGGAACTTTGCAAGCCTTCGCAATATGCCTATGAGCATTCGCAGTAGGAGACTTTCCTAATCCACGAGAAGAGTTGAGAAAAGCCTCAGACAATCGAGTCATTGCAGACTCAAAAGTTTCCACATTGTTGTAGTCTTCATCTTCTTCATCATCATCATCGTCATTCCTCCTATCAGAATTAGTATCAGAATTAGAACTAAGATCTTTCTCAGAAAGCCTATCATCTTCATCACTTTGTTCTTCGTCAACATCCTTTCTAGAGGAGATCACATTGGAGTAAGCACTAGGTGGGAGTCTCTTCCTCTTCTTCGCAGAAACAATATCCTTAAGTTTCCCTTGTCCTTTGCGAAGAACATCTTCTTTATTACCAGAAGTATTGATATTCTTCACAGAGCGAAGTGTTTTTTGTCTCGTATTTAGCGCTTCAGAAGAAGTTGAATTCTTGTTCTTACTCACAACAGCCCCAGGGAAGTCAGGAAGAACCTACAAATTCAAATAAGGATAAGAAACAGAGGAAACAATATATTGTTTAAAATACATATGAGAATGTTTCTTACCTCATTTGAAAACAATTTGAAAGCCTCACGAGTACTGGATTTCCCAGTTTTAAGGTAACTTTCCTTAAGTTCATTCACCTGAAAAATATTGCAAAAGGATTAGTAAAAGAAGAAAAATAACAAGAAGATAAGGAGATGGAGATACATACATCTTTATCTCTATTAGGGCAAGAAAAAACCCAAGGTTGATAGTTACGATCATGAAGATTCGCAGGAAGATCTACTATCCCAGAGATGTAAGAACCCGATAATGCTAAAGGATAATTGTACCAATCTTCATCATGAGAATGGCGAGGGGTTTGATTATTTCCATAAGCATAATCAATATCATGCATAAGAAGGTCAGCTTCGGTGACATCAGTTTTACGATGAAGACAAACACCCCAACGCTTATCTTCCCTCTTCGCAGGAATTAATGTGTAATTTTTAAAGAAATTCTCGACTGTATAATTTGCAGCGATAATCTCTACATATCTAAATACAGGTCTCCAAAGTTCGATTGGGTATAAAGATTTTCCAGTAGCAGCACGGTTTGCGAACTCAACTAGAATACGAATGCAATCCCAAGTCAATTGATAAATGGCTCGTGAGAAATTTGGGTGGGAAATAATCTCATAGAATAAAGGAAAATTGACATCATAAAGAGAAAGAGGAAGACCTGCGAGGATTTGGACTCGTGAGACTAAAACTATCTGATCATCCCAATGGAGATCAGTAAAGAGTTCCATACAGAGATGGGATTTATTGGTATGACCATCAACCTCAGAAATAACGAGATCTCTATCATCAAGCTCTGCATTAAGTTGTTCCACAGTTTTCTTCTTCGGAGCCATTAGATGAAGGATAGAAAACAAAGAAGAAAAGAAGAAAAAAATTTGCAGAAGTAGACGTAATGAGGAAGATGAAAAAGATAAAAGATTAAAAGGAGGAATTAAAGATAGTATTTATAAAAAAGAGAGTTTGAGGAAGAAAGAAATTCATCAATGCAATTAGACGTGAGCGGTTGAGAAGGACGGTTATTAAAACACGTGTCGAAGATTTAATGAAAGAGAAAATACGTGTTGCGAATATAAGAGGTGATGATAACTATATTAAATTTGCGAGAATAATGATTCTCATGACATTTCTTCTTCGCAGAACTGACATGAGAAGAGGCAAGATGTAGGGACAGAATATCGCAAGATATAGGGTTACGAACATAATAACAAATACAAGAGAAAAGTGTCGCAAGATAATGCGATGATAGAAGAAACACGGGAGAAGTGTGAAAGGTTTGCGAATATAGAATAAATTTACGATCAGAGGTTGCGATGCTTCGCAGGTTATATACAGTTGTACATATTTCACTATAAATAATAGTTCAAATGCTAGATTGAGGGAGGTTCTTTAAGTGAGTATTAGAAAAAGTCTTAGGAGAGAGAACAGAGAAAGTTGTAACTGTTCTAAGTTCCATTAACATACTTCTTTGTAATCAGTTGAGAATATTAATCAGTAAATTGTCATTTTTCATCAAGAACTTCTTAAAGTTTTATGAATTCTACTGAGAGTGTAGTTGTAGGATTTCCTGCAACTACAAGAAGCACATAATAATAACCTGAATAATTGAGGATCCTCTAAGTCAATCAGATTTGACTTACACAGTTGACCATAATGAGAGTGATGGTCATTCTTAATCAAATGTGTCAATTCTATTTTCCTAAAATAATTAGTTTTAGTCTCAAAACTTAATAACTGATACATTTGAAATTTATACGTTCCCACAATTGGTTGAAAAATATTCGGTGGGAAAACAAAATCAATCTGGGTATCATAGCCTGGGTAAACCACATCAACCAGAGGATGGGTTTCTAACAACTGAACTTCTTCTTGGACATCATTAGGTTCGGGAATACGTGTCTGAATATGATCTTTTAAAATGGTAGAGGTACATATGTAAAGTCCCAAGTGAGGGATCTCTGTAAGAGCTAAAGTTAAGGCACATGGAGAATGATAATCACCCCCAAACTTAGAGTTTTGGGTGTCTCTAGATAGACTAGCTACAATTTCCCTAATTTCTAGATCATCAGAATCTTGAAAATTGTCAATTGCTTCTTGTAGGTCGTATTTAGGTGACACATCCTCATACATATTTAAAAGCTCTACGAGTTCATCTTCTTCGTCTAAGACTGTTGTTTCTAAATTTGTAGACTCTAAAACAGTATTCTCAAGATAAACCCGTCCCTCTAAACTATTATTGGCTTCGTAATCAAAAGAAAATACTATATCGTCTAAAACGGGGGTATCTCTAGTCAAATCCTCGTCCTTTTGAATAGGTGAATAATTATTAAAATTATTTGGATTCGAACTAGAAATAATATTATCATTATAAAGCTCAATTGGAGTAACTAATTTCTGATCACTATGCCTACATATTTCAGATTCTTCATCAGCACTATCCTCATCATCATCAGTACTATCCTCATCATCATAGTAATATGAAGATGGTTGAACCTCTTCTAAACAAGTATTGTTACCAATTCTAACCTCGTCATCTTGATTATGCAAATAAATATCCCCATTTTCAAGGGTATTATTGGAAACACTATAATGGAAATTAAGATTATTCCGAGCAAGTCTTTCGTTCCTCAACTTATATGTATTTTCAGCTAGTATCTTGAGAGACTCTTCTAGAGGACGAATAGGAACAGAAGGATCATAATAAGGACTAGTTTTCAACTGTTTAATTAAGTCATCCAAAGACGAAGTACTAGTACTATAATATTCCTTATTTTCTTGCTCGTATGACCTGTGCGCATGTGGATAGTAATTGGGATCACCATGGTAAGACCCATATCCTTCAAAAGAATGGCGTTCCCAACCACTATTCACACTATGGTCATAATAAGGATAATGTCCATGTTGCTCAGTCGAATAATCATTGTATTGGCTATTGTAATACCAGTTCGACATTATATAGTACACGTGCAAATGCAAATGCTGGGGTTGACTATATAGGGTAAGCTTGGGTTACCTTTAGCAAAATATACCAACAGTCAGAGACTGGTCAAAGGTACGAGGCTAAGGCTTGTGGTGTTTCGGATGATAACGCCCAAGGGGTTCACCGTACTAAACCACGTGTTTTCCTACAAATCGGAGCCAGACGATGCAATATGAAGTGCACGTGTGCTTTCGTGTTTGTTTTTTTTTTTTTTATATGTACAAATAAAATACTAAAAAATAAACAAACAATATATACAAGTCCAAAAATAAAAATAAAAACCAACAAAAATAAAGAAAAAATCTTGGATATTTTGTACTATATTAGGCAAGTCCAACTTTCCACTTTTAGCTTCAAGCAAAACCTGCACACCAAAAACAAAAATACCCAAAGTAAAATCTAACAAAAGAAAGGAAATTAAATAAATAAACCTAAAAAAATAAAATAAATCTAAAACCTAACCTAAAAACAAGTCCGCGTCGACGGCGCCAAAAACTGATGTAGTTTTTCAAGTGGTAAGAAAGGGTTTGATTCTCGGACTCGTTGAAGTTGATTTTAGACTTAAATTATAAAAATAAAATAGCAAATAAACAAAGATGATATCAATATTACGAGATACTGGGATTTAGGATTCCACCAAACTTCACAATAAATTGGTTCATACAATGTTTCGTAACAGTTTTAGCTCTTTTCTAGACTCTATTTCTTTGCCAAAAGTAGATTTTATAAAGCATTAGATGTAAATCATAAGCATAGTGCATCAAGAGTTCTTAGACTAAGCATACACTATCAAACAAAATCACAACTAATCAATGAAAATCATAAATCGATTAAAAATCAATGCAAAAAGTCATAAGAATAAATTATAATTACCAAACAATTGTGAACTTGGATTCCTCCATTGTCCCAGTATTGGGGTTTAGCTCCTCATTATCAAAACGCACACAAAAAGATAGAAACATGGCTCAAAAGGTGTTTTTATTGAGAAATAATATTAGGCAGCGAGTTTGTAACAGATATATTTATTACAGAACTCACTGTTACAGACACAACTGTTACAAAGAAAACCCTAACTGAAATAATTGTTGCAGAACTGTTACAAAGGTATTGAATTTGAAAGAATAGCCAACGGTTTTTGCGACTTAATTTAGGTGTTGTTATCTGGATTTTCTTCCTCTTCTCCGGAATTGCATGCAACTTTTGTTCTCGACTCTGCAGCTTGACTTTATGCCTCTACTCTACCCCAAAACTCCCGATTAGTCTCTCCCTATTCTTTATATACACAACAGAGTGATTATAACTCCACGAAATCTCCAGAAATACTCCATTTTCTTTCATGCCACTCCACGGGATTTCTTCCCTGTTTTGTCTTTCTTACGCATCTGTGGGTTGTCAAAATCTCTCAATGGTAGAAAGTAATCAAACCCCAGTGTATACATTTCCTGTATTTGCACGTATCTTCCAAATATACCACCCAGAAGAACCCGAGAAGCTATTAACACCCTGTTCACTGAGAATTATTTATTTCTTTCCCTTTTTTACGATTTCATGTTACATACCATTCCTGTTTTAGCTTAACAGGATTGTTTCAAACCTTTCCCGTGCAAATATCCCCTGAATTATCGTCCAATTCTTTCCCATAAGTTCAAACAAACCCGAGAAAACTCATTCTCCTGTGTTGTCGAGGACCAACTATCCATCCCAATTTACGCCATAAAAACAATCATACCAGCCCTGTTTAGCTAAATCAAGTCCATCCCAACCTTATTTGGCGATTGAATCTCCTTCAAAATCGTTTAAAAATCAAACCCTAAACTGTTCTCGCTGGAAATATTTTCCCGCCAAATTTTATATTTCAAATGGTGAAGATAATACTCCCCCTAACCAGAGTGGGGTGCGAATAGTAGTGGATACCCCTTATCAGTGGAGTGCCCCTTATCCAAATCTGGTATCCCTTTAGCACTTGTCCTTTGGAGATGTCTTTAGCAACTTTTCGAGCCGATTTCTCCACACATGTTTATTCCTCCAAAAACACCTACAAAAACATAAAATACCAAAATAAGTGCAAAATCGAGTACTAACATTACAAAGAATTGAGACTAATATAGACACATAAATGCGTCTATCAAATTGACAAAGGGGGAGATTGTTAGAGCACTGCTCGGTCAAACTCGCATGTGTTGCTATCTCTAGCATGTTTGTAAATCTTAGTGATCAAAACTATATAGCCTTGATTTCTAGTATACTATATCTAAGGTCTCGGACTAGGATAGAAAGTGTAGTTGAGCTAAAGAACTCCATGGCGATCATCATACAAGATGAAGGACTACTCAAGGAACCAGTGGATCTTCATCGACTAAAAGGTATGTGGAGACTTGATTTTATCTATCACTCAAAAGTCTATCTACTCTATCTCCTATCTTGAGACAAAAGTCGTTTTACTATATAGACTAAAGATATGCACATGTGACATTTCGAGATGAGTATATCTCGCTTATCTATTTTTTGAAATATGTTTTCGTAAAGCTTTCGATTTATCCAAGTTCATCTTTGCCTAGTGACGAAAGTCATGTTATGTTTCAATCACTTTGGAAATCGCTCTGACGAAAACTAGTTCGTGAAAAAAGCTATATGACGTCATCTGAGAATGTTTCAATGATTGAAATGAGAGTTTAGACTATATAACCATTGGGGGATATAAACATTGTTGTGGCAACATATATAAGTATAAGTCCTTAACACTTGAACCGAAGTTTGCGAACTTTGTTGATCAAGTGGAACCGGAACGTGAGCAGCAACTCAGTCCGCGAACTGGCGTAAGTTCTCGAACCCAAGAATATCTGCTGAAATTGAAGCTCAGGTGTAGTCCGCGAACCCAGTCCGCAAACTGACGAGAGTTCTCATCCCGAGAAATTATGCTAGAGTTTATTAACTTCAACCGGTTAGCTTGAGTCCGCGAACTCAAGAGGTTATGTCTGAAAACGTTGTTCATGAACTTATTCTTAAGTTACTAAGGTATGCTTTTGCAAACCGTGGCTTTATAGTTCATGATTAATGATTCGAGTAAATCACATCGTTTTTGATTCAATTGTGTCTCTTGTATTACTTGAGATCTCATAGCAATTGAACAACTCTCTAACTAGTTAATTTGAGTCATTTGGACTAGTTATGGTGAAGAAGAATATGGTTGATATGAAAGTTATCATTTGGATAACCATTTGGTTGACTAATATTGAACCAACCATTGTACACGTTTGGGTACGGTTACACAAACCCAAAAACGTCAAGTACATGTGTGTATGGCAAGATAAGTTTTTGATCTAACAGTTGAGAGATATTAGCTAGTATCTAATCAGTTTTTCATCTAGTGGTGAATATTGAATGCTTTGTTAGCAAGCTAATATTGATTGCAAACCCTGATTTGAAAGACTTTATAAGGGGAACTTTAGCTATTGGAAAAACTAATCCCCACACACCTTTCTTGTGTGATACTAGTTTTCTCTAAGCTAGAGTCGATCTCCATTAACCCTTGAGTTTTCTCTCTAAATTCGGGTTAACGACTTAAAGACTTCATTGGGATTGTGAAGCCAGACCGATACTACTTATCTTGTCGTTGTGTGATCCGATCTTGCTATTTCTATCATACGAGTATAATTGTAATAATTGGCTTGAGATTCCTATCTCCGATAGGCAAGATAAAAGTAGTCATAAACATCTTCGTCTCATTGTTTGTGATTCCTCAATATTCTTCTCCGCTGCGTCGATTAAGTTTATTGTAAGGTGATTGATGAAACTGAGATGTTCTTCAGGAATATAAGTATGGTTTTATCGATTGGTTCCTGCTCACCTTGATTTATCAAAAGACGGAATAAAACTCATAGGTTTATTCGTGGGAGACGAATTTATCTATTACCTGTAGACTTTTCTGTGTGAGACAGATTTGTTTTCTAAATTCTTCGACTTTGGGTCGTAGCAACTCTTAGTTGTGGGTGAGATCAGCTAAGGGAATAAAGTGCGTAGTATCCTGCTGGGATCAGAGGCGTAGGAGCATAACTGTACCTTGGATCAGTGTGAGATTGGTTGGGGTTCAACTACAGTCCAGAACGAAGTTAATTTGGAGTAGGCTAGCATCTGTAGAGGCTTAATACAGTGTATGTTTAATCTGGACTAGGTCCCAGGGTTTTTCTACATTTGCGGTTTTCTCCTTAACAAAATTATGATGTCTGCGTTATTTATTTTCCGCATTATATTCTTGTATAATTGAAATAATACAGGTTGTGCGTTGTTCAATTGATTAGAATATCCGACCTTATTGGTTGTTTATTTAAATCAATTGACACTTGGATATTGGTCTTTAGTACCATCCAAGTTATCTCTCTTTGATTAAGCTCGCGAATTTTATTTGCTTGAGTAAATCAAATCGAGAGATTGAGATAATAACTCCTTGAGTATTTTCTATTGATTGAGTCTTGTTGATTCTTTAGAAAACAACTCGGAGTTGTCCATACAGATTACTAATTGAAATATTGGGTCAGGTTGTTAGACCCCCACATTTTCAATGATATTTACTTGATAATAGTTATGGTAAAAACCGACTGACTATTAGGATCAATGTCAAGTAGTTCGGATTAATGTACAGGTGTAATTTAATTTAAATTATGTAGGATCAGAATATCGCAACAACAAGACCTTGCGAAGTCACCATCAAAAGTACATTGCGAAGCCGTCGCAGACTGACTATAGAAATGATGCAACAGATGACGACAGTTTAAACATGAGAAATACGTGAAGAGCTTGCGATATTTAAGGATGTTGCGAATTTAACATTTAAATGATTGTGATAATATCGCAATACATATCCGAAAATAAGGGTCAACTGAGCTGTCATCCACTATGTAAACACCTATATAAAGAGGAGAGCAGGAGAGACAAAAGGGAGGATACATTTTTTTTAAGAGAGAGAGATTTATTTTCTTTATCATCTTCTTCCCCAAAAACTAATTCTAGATCTCCAAATATTCATTAATGGAGTCTCAATGTAATACTTATGTAATTTCAATAATCATAGTGAAGAACCCTAACCCCGTGGATGTAGATCACATTGATCGAACCACGTAAATCTTGTGTCTTATTTTATAATTTTAGCACTTTTATATTTATTTTGATTATCAAATAAGTTTAGATCTAGAAAATATTATCATAATATCATGAGAGGTGTGTTGTGGGATTTCCTGCAACTACATTTTTGGCGCTAGAAACAGGGACGAATAAAGGATTTATCCTTCCTGTAACTTGTTGGTTCAAGAAGTTTCCATGAAGATTAGCTACTATTCATATTTTTCTAGATCTACAAAGTTTAGGTTCAAAAATGGAAATTTCATGGAAGAAATCACGCTTTCAGGGAGTAAGCATCATCAACAATTCAAAGACATGAAGAGAGTAAGAGAAAACATTAGTTGTTGTGGTGAAATTCAGAGAACAAAAGTAAAGTTTCAGTGGAAGATTTTCATGTTCAGGAAAAGAAGGAAAATGTGAAAGAAATTAAGGAAGGACGAAAAGAAATGAGAAGATGGGCTTGCTCCACGCGAAGACAACTTCAACTGCTAAGAGTGAAATAATACACCATATTGTATGCGGAGAAAACAACTACAACAACTCCATAAACCATTTTTTAAGGAAAGAAGTAGCATTATAAGCATCCAATAGAAACACATTATACATGAATGGGGAACAACACATGATTAAATAAAATACCAGGCAGAGACCAATGTTTGTTATGCGAAAATAATGCCTTGGAATGAATGTTGCCTTGCGAAATCTTATGCTTCGCATTTTTACCAAAACTTGCGGATCACAACATTTTCACCAAAACCTGTGAATATCAACATTTTGCGAATATCTATATTTTACCAAAATTTTGTTGGGGAAAGTTTACTTCAACAACTCAGGTAGTGGAAAGATAAAAATAGAGGTTATCAAACAACAGAGAAAAATGAGGGAAATTAAGTTACTTATTTCAGCAAGATCTCATTTTTTCATACGACAAATATCACCAGAATTTGAAAAATACGAAGAGAAGGAAGATCTAGGACACTCATTCAGAACAACAGCACAGTGCACGATCGAAAGGGTCTTCGTTAACAACAAATTTCTCTCTTCTAAATGTTGATTCAAAATGAATTTTGACGGAA
The DNA here is from genome assembly GCA_023529315.1 of Papaver bracteatum. Lineage (NCBI taxonomy): Eukaryota > Viridiplantae > Streptophyta > Magnoliopsida > Ranunculales > Papaveraceae > Papaver > Papaver bracteatum. The sequence goes on from JAJJWX010003675.1 coordinate 809,392, forward strand.
TTATCAGTGACAAAGAAACTCTACAGGAAAGTAAGGCATCAGTTTGGCGATGAAGATAGAGGTCTTATATGTCCCTTTTGTTTAAGATATTTACGAGCAAATGAAGATTTTAGTCTACTTCTGCAAAGTACATAGTTTGGCAGCGAACAAGAAAGCTGCAAAAGAGAAGTTTATTCTCATAAATTTGAACACCAGCTGCATGAATATGTTGAAAGACTATTTCTGCCATCAGTTGAGAATGAAAAAAGGTTTTAACCTTGTCAACAATTCCATCAAAATGATGATATATCAAGGGTGAAAGAAGATATCAATTCAACTTTGTCTATAGGCGAAGTTCCACTTTCATTTCGTTGGAGCAATTTTGGAAGAAAATAAGACAAGGAAGTTGCAATCAAAGTTTGCTAAGTTGGAGAAGCATTTACTGACAACCACAGAAAGAACCCAAGCATCAACCAATAAAGCCCACATAATGAGATGCAAGCCCTTAGCGTATAGAGAAGCACGATCTAGAGGCAGCTAGTATTATCGGTAGCAAGAAGAGAGATATTCGAGCATTTATGCGAAGTAATGAAGTACCAGCCATTCGCAACATTCTGCGAAGAAATCATCAGTAGCAGTGAAGAATAACCATTTTCATAAGAAAAAGGGGGAATTATCAAAAGCAAGTACAACAACAAAGCAAGGAAACGAAATTTGATTTACAGTTACAAAGTACTGTTTTACAAGCCCATTCATTCAAATCCAAAAACATAGAGTGATCGAATATATCTACCCAAGCACGAATCCAAAAGAGAAATTACAAGGCGATTAAAAGCATCTCAGAACTTCAAGGAAGAAAGAAAGCAAAGGCAAAGAAATGATGATCTTCTCTATGGGCGATCAATCAATCCAGTTCGCAACAACTAAGTTCGAGGAAAGCTAGCCAAGGAATAATCAGCGAAGAAACGGCACGCATAAAAATTCTGCATCACCAGCGAAGAAGAAGGGCATCATCACCAGTATACATTATTATGATTCAAAGAAAAGTTCAAATAGTTCGCAGAAATTTCAGCTATAGCGAGCAAATAGAAAATACACGATGGTCAACAACTTCGCAACAATAGATCAGTTCGCAACGAATCAGTTGGAGGCAATCCAACATAGTCAAGCTTCGTCAGGAATACGAGTATAATAAAGCAATAGATCACTTTTCCGGGACCTCATAAATAGGCTATGAATTCACAGCTTGACAAGACACAATTAGAGATCATTACCATCTGCGAAGTAAAAATGAATTTCTCAGTGCATTGATGATAGTTCCAGCGAGGGTCAGTTAAGGAAGAAGAGAGACGAAGTCTACTTCATCAACAGTTCCAACGAAATACACCAACTAATTTACGAATAGTACAAGATGAGTAGCACAATTGGTCATCAGCAAAGACAAGGATCTTGATGTCGTGGATTCGAGTATCCTCAAGTTTTCGCAAGCTAACGAAATTCAAAGATTTCAAAGACGCACAAGGGAATAAATTCAGCCATTCAGAGAAGAACAAAACAAAGAAGCTGACAGGTAAATAGGTTGTGATGATTCTGTTTATAGGTAGAGATGAAGAAAGATCAACTCAACAATATGAATGCAACAAATCGGGAATATGACCTGAGCACAAAAAATAAAGAGAACAAAGTTATGAAACATCACAAATGATAATAAATAATAAATATGGAATCACAGGCAAAGGAAGGCATTCACTAAGGCATACAGTTTAGTATAAAATGCAGAACAACATTCTCAGGTTTAGGTCAACGAAGAAACCCAACTCATAACTCCCAGCGAAGAGAAAGTATGCAGAAATTGAGTTAATTTGAAAGAAGATATCAGCCATTAATAAAGAAGACTAGATTTTGTGCCCATGCTACGCATCGGGCGGACCCGAAAATCATATATCATATATTTTATTTAGTGTGTCATGGCTTCGCCTCGCCCCGTGGTGCATTTTTGATTTGGTGTGGCTCGGCTTCGCCTCGCCCTGTCCCGATGCATGTTTAGGATTTTTGATTTGGTGTGGTTTGGCTTCGCCTCGCCCCGTCCTAATGCATGCTTATGATTTTTGATTTGTTGTGGCTCGGTTTTACCTCACCTCGTCGCTTAGGATTTCTTATTTGGTGTGGCTCGGCTTCGATACACCCTGGCGCTTAGGATTTTTAATTTGGTGTGGCTGGGTGAATCGGAAGAAGGGTTCTTATACTTCATGGATTTTTATGTTTTCGGGACTCTATTGGACTTGATAATAACATATTACTGTACCGCATGTAAAATCAATCTCAACCTCGCCGCTTTGGATTTTTGATTTGGTGATTGCTTTGGGTTTTCGATTTGGTGAGCCATTGTATGATTTGGGGTTTCAAGTTGAGACAATTTTGGTTATAACACAAATATGTGGTTTACATTTATATCAATAAAATATGTGTGTAGCTAATCACCTAAGAGCTAATGGCTCAGTGGTTAGGTGACGGTTGTGTGAGCTGTGGGTCTCAGGATCAATTCTCCTTCCCTACATAAAGTTTATTATTTTTTTTAAAAGTCCGTAAGTAGTTAACGTGAGTCTTGTCCACCTACTCAAGGTACGGTTAAGTTTAGGTGTCAACCAAGTGTAAATCATTAATTAGGTGTAAATCCCACATAAGTGTTGTATACCCACGTTTTCGGTAACGGTGTTAAAAACATCCAGTTAAATATAGGGTGTAAACGGAGTGTAATTCAAATTTTAATGCTCTGACCAATAGAGTCATGCCACTTGTCCTCTCCAGAATTACTAATGCCCAAACCTTCTATCTAATTTAATTTGAGAGGGATGTCACACTCACCGTGCGACGTGGAAGCTCATATGACTTAGTGTTTTAAAGGAGTAAAGATGATACCAGTGAAGCATTTGGTTCATCAACAATCACTTCGTCCAACTTCAGAAGAAATAACTTCATGAAGAAATAAAAATATCAGTTAAAGATCAAAGATCATTATGCGAAAATAACGCCTCAGCGTTACCAAGAGCGAAGAACTATTGCAAGAATTCACTAGGAGCGAAAGAATAAAGCTAAGTGAAATAAACGCAAAAGAAATAAAGAGTTAAAAGAAGAAGCAAAACCCCGATAGCTAAAATTCATGAGCCAAATTAATACACAGAGAATGAAATCAAAGCCAACAGGACATAAACGAGCAAGAAACGATTGAGCAAAATTGACGAACAGATGACATCGAAACCACAAAACTGGACTTCCAGCGAAGCAAATAATCCAAAAAGTGAAGCAAAGAATCCAAAGAAGCACACAGATCAATACCAAACATCAAAAGAATTGATGATGTTCGCCAAGATGTATACAAGATAACATTCAAAGGAATTTACTTTGCGAACATTAGTTGTACGAACATACAGTTCGCAGATAGTTTCACCAAGATGACATTCAAAGGCATTTAAGCGATGCTTTGCACAGACTTTCTTCACGTGAAGTATTCTTCCAAAATGCCTGCGTGGACAAAAAAAATAAAAGTTTCAACAAGACTAGTTCGTGGGGATCCTCATGAGAACAAACATCGAAATTCTTCAACAAAGAGCGAACAAAATCTACTTGTCCATTCAACAGCATGAAAAGGCGAAAAGATCCAAACTTGATAGAGCAAAGCATTCGCAACGAATCATAATCCATGATGATGATGTTCGTAGCAAAGATAATGATAAGTAATCCACTTCGAAAGTAAATATGAGCAGTCCACTTCGCAAGTAATACAATGGCCTAGTAAAACGAATAATGCAGACAACATTTCTCAGATAACCTTTTTCTTTGCAAATATTTTCTTCGCAAGAAATTATCTTCGCAAATATTTTCCTGAGACTTGCATCAACATCAAAAATCATTTTGTGAAGTTTACTTCGCCAACTATATAATGTGGAGAAAAACTATGAGGCAACAAAGAAGCTGCGAGCAACACAACCAACAAAAATAGTTGTTCGCAAAATTGGCCTTTAATTATTTTGTAAGGTCTTTGGTTATTTTGCAGAGAAGAGAGTTGATGGTTATTTCGCATAGATATCTCGCAAAGAATGAAAAAAATGATAGAAATGACAGAAATAAAAGAATGAATGAAAGAATAAAGAAATGCGAAAATTTCTCAAGAAACGATCATTTAAGATCCAGAATGGGACGAACCTTTATGGCGTACACCCTAGTTCGCGAATAAAATTTTGCAAGAGGAAAATGTAAGACCTAAAGTACGTCATAGAAGGGGGTATTTGTTGCATGGCTCAGCGATAAGGTTAAACCACTACTGGAACCTGAGTCATGGAGATTTGGGGTCAATGAAAGCCCACCCAAGAGAGGCGCCTTGGATTCTCAGCTTGAGCATATGACTTGAGTTGGGCGACTAAGGAAATAAGGACTATCCTAAGGGGTGCAGAGTATGACCAAGGCACCGAGGTACACGGTTGAGACAAGAGCGCCGGGGCGTATAAAACTACCCTGGCCATTCTTGGCAAGTCTTGGCTATGATGCACTCGGCCCGAAGAAAACCCCACTTAGGGTGCAGTCTCGTAACCATAAGCCATATAGACAAAAGGGATAAGAGGCTGCGAAAACAACTGGTTTTTGTTAAGACTGGATGGGGGGAGCTATTCTTGTATGGCAGAAGTACGTCTCCTTGAAAGGGCAACCAGGGGGAAGATAAGGGCGGTGCCCTCCATTAGGGAGCTGATAAGTGTCTTAAGACGCAAATTCCATGAGGCTTTTTACTCATGGGAGTATTAAGACTTGTCATATTTGTGCAACATTCCTGAAGAGGTAATAATACAAAATAAAAGATAAGACGAGATCAATGGGTCATTGCATGCAAGTGTAAAGACGTCCTGCGATTTCGTCGCAAGACGGCAATGTCATGGGGCTTTAATTTCGCAAGAAAATTTAGGCATGTCATATTGTCGCAGCAAAAGTACAAAAGAACAAAAGTTAAGGCAAGATCAATGGGTATCCACATGGAAGTGTAGAAACGTCCTGCGATTTTGTCGCAATGTAAAAAGATGGCAAAATAAGACCTTTACTTAGGAAGGCAAAATAAGACCACATGATAAAACAAAAAAATTATAAAGTACTAATCATTTTTCATGCAGATCATATTCAGAATCTCTCAGGAGTACTATTCAGAATCTCTCAGAAGTACTATTCATAATCTCTCATAAGTACTATTCAGAATCTCTCGGGAGTACTATTCAGAATCTCTCGGGAGTACTATTCAGAATCTCTTAGAAGTATTATTCAGAATCTCTCAGAAGTATTATTCAGAATTTTGCAAGATTACTATTCATAATTTCGCATAAGTATTCAGAATTTCGCAGGATTACTATTCATAATTTCGCATAAGTATTCAGAATTTCGCAGGATTACTATTCATAATTTCGCAGAAGTATTCAGAATTTCGCAGGATTACTATTCATAATTTCGCAGAATGTGTCAGAATTTCGCATAATGTGATTATTTTGCAGAATGTGGTTATTTCGCACAATTAAAAGAACCTTGAAGAGATTATACTATCATGAGGCAGAGGCAAGATAAGGATGAAGAAACAACTCGATCATTCAACATTTTCTCAAGGATTTTGCCCTCATAGATAAAGAACAGAGGCAACTATGGATTACCAAGAAAACATTTTGTGTTCTTTATCTTCTCGACAAGAATCATTTCTAAAGTGGACAAGAATCCTCACCAAAAATAGAGTAATAATTTCGCATGAATAGAGGCAATACTTATTACTATCATTCAAATACAGATACTTCTTATATTTCGAGGATTGAGTACTTCTTATACTTCTTCAAGGATACTTCATACCTCGCATACTTCAAGAGATGATACTTCTTATTTACTTATCAAAGCTTCAGAACTTCACAAAAGAATAGAGGCAAGTACGTACTTTTCAAGTTTGGTATTCTTTCGCTCGTTCCTTCATCAACAAAGATCAAAGACTGCCACAACAACGGAATTTTTCTTAAAGATTGCTCTTCAATAAATATTCAAGAAAAAAGAGGCATGATGTAGGATCAGAATATCGCAACAGCAAGACCTTGCGAAGTCACCATCAAAAGTACACTGCGAAGCCGTCGCAGACTGACTACAAAAATAACGCAACAGATGACGACAGTTTAAACATGAGAAAGACGTGAAGAGCTTGCGATATTTAAGGATGTTGCGAATTTAACATTTAAATGATTGTGGTAATCTCGCAATCCAAATCCGAAAATAAGGGTCAACTGAGCTGTCATCCACTATGTAAGCACCTATATAAAGAGGAGAGCAGGAGAGACAAAAGGGAGGATACATTTTTTTTTAAGAGAGAGAGATTTATTTTCTTTATCATCTTCTTCCCCAAAAACTAAATCTAGAGCTCTAAATATTCATTAATGGAGTCTCAATGTAATACTTATGTAATTTTAATAATCATAGTGAAGAACCCTAACCCCGTGGATGTAGATCACATTGATCGAAACACGTAAATCTTGTGTCTTATAGTTTAGATCTAGAAAATATTATCATAATATCATGAGGGGTGTGTTGTGGGATTTCCTGCAACTACAAATTATAATAAGAAAATTATAATTGCGGAATGATAAAGTAAATGACACAACAAGATTTTGTCAACGAGGAAACCGTAAATGCAGGAAAAAAAAACCCGGGACCTAGTCCAGTTTTGAATACATATTCCAAACAACAAAGGAATGTATTTGTTTGGTAACCACTCTAATCAATATTTGTAAAAGATACGTATGAGTTGTTGACAAAGGCTCTTCCATTTAAACCAATAAACTCCTTTGTCGGGTAAGATCGATATGAATCAGTAACTTAGATTCGGATTCACAACTATCAGATTCGGATATTGAAAAATACCAACAAATGATAGTTTCCGACCAATACAAATTTCAGATTAGATAAATCTAATGTAAGTCGGATCCCAGGCGATCAAGGTTTATGCACAAATTCATAAGATGCGAAAACTAATAATAAAATATTTTTCGTCTTCAAATATTCATTTGCCTTCTCAATAACCTGCACAACACAACTTAAATTCTCTTGTGATGAATCACACACAAAACGGAGTCTATTAACAATGAATTATCACAAGATGTCTTTAGATCCGAAAATGGTTCTAAAGATCCCGACGATACTTTGATCTAGTTTGAGTGACCCTTATAATAGAAGAGAAGGCTCTCAAGAATAATCAAACTAGCTACAATCAAAGTTTTAAAAACCGTTAGTCTATGAAATCAATAATTGAAAACTAAAATAACAATGAAATTATCTAGTCTCCCATCAATGGTACTCGTAGAGCTTCTTGATCCCACAAAAGTTTTTAAGCTATTGGTCATAAGAAATTTTGCCTAATTAGGGTACCTTCCTCTTCGGATAGACGACTCCACCAGAAACAACACGAAAGAAATTTTCCTGGCTCTTAGGATTGTTTGCAACTCAAGTATTTATAGACCAAGGTTGTTTGACAACAAGGAAATTCCAAAACCGAAAATAATCTCAAGATATTCATTAAAGTACCTAATTCCGATATATGTAAACTAATATTTCCAAAAAATCTCTTTGAAAATATATATTATTAGTGTAGCATATTAACTAATAATATTTTGCAAAGTATATATTTTAATTGTTGGTAATTAAATCATAATTGAATATTTTTCAATATTTCGGTTAGGGATCACCTTGAGCATCAAGGAATATCTTTGAACAATTAATGATAAGAGGTATGTACATGTTCAAATAATATCGACATCTAGAAGTTTCTCTCAGCAAACCCTAATTCCAAGATCACAAAAAAATAAAGAGATATGTGAATATTGGAAACTCGGTTTTGCTCCTTGGGATTGGTTATACCATGACTCACAATTTAAGTTGTGACTGGTTATACCATGCTTCCAAAATTAGGTTGTCATTGGTTACACCATGCTTCCCAAAGTAGCTTGTGATCGGTTACACCTTACTTCCCAAATTAGCTTGTGATCGATTACACCTTGCTTTCCGAATCAACTTGTGACCGGTTGCACCTTGCTACAGCTATAGTTTATGACCGGTTATACCTCAATTCTCAACATAAGTTAAGATAGTTTTTACCTTGTCAACTTGTATTGGTCATCCAAAAGATATTCAATAAAGAATCGGACCAATCATGAATTCCCTTTCGATTATCAAATAAATTCATACATCTACTTCCTTAAACCAATGTAACAATACATAGTTTTCTAGGATGAAATCACACTTATATCTTACACATAATCAAGTAACTAAATACAAGGATTATGTTGATGTCGTATTTACGAAGTTCCAAAAGGTAAGCGTTTATACTTCGTAATTCAATAAAATTTTTGACACTTTGATCATAATGATATGACCAAGTCTAACCACTAAAGTATTATATATCTACATATTTGCATGTTATGTTTTCAATATAATACGACTTGAACGATATGTTAGGAATGGAAACAAGTCAACTCGGTATTACTAACCTCAAGTGGAAGGATGATGTCTTCGTTGCAGTCGTTACTTCTTCTCATTCATCAGGTCTTCGGAGTAATACTTGTATGTCTCAACATTCCTAGACTTTCTAGTCTAACCTAAATGAAGTTGACTCTAGTATTTAGTCAAGCGATTCTAGATGAGTTTTGATACTAAAATATGACAACCAAACTTGACATACCAATGCTTGGTGGGTTCAACCGAGCTAAGCTCTAACATAATATAATACGGAAAAGGAAAACACACAAGACACTAAAAGTTTTGTTAACATGAAAACTGCACCTGTAGAAAAATCTCGAGAACTCGCCCAGATTTAAACAATGAAATGTATTAAGTCGGTACAAATACTAGCCTACTATCATACTTAGAACTAGAATGTGGTTGAGACCGAATTAATACACCAAGAAATTCAGCAGCAGTTGTGATCCTTACGTCTCTTAAACCTTGCAAAGTTCTATGCAATTGATTCTCTTAGATGGCGTCCTTTATAGTCTAAGAGTTTCTTCCGCCTAAGTGAAAACTTTTGATACCAATCTGCCTCAAAAAAAAATAAGCCTATTTGATTTCCTCTTAGATTGGATAAATCAAGGCTTGAAAATATGTTTGCAATAGACAAAGCTGGAAAACCTCACAAAGAACACTTATATTCAGTTAGCTGAAAATCCTGGATTATTAACCATCTCTCAAGAACAATCTAAAAACTAATCACTTAAGAATAGTTTTCAGATATCTATCTTAAGGAAACATAATGTCTGAGAGGAAGAGAACTTTGCGATTTTTATCTATCTCGTTCCTTAAAGATATTACTAAAACCTCAATAACAAAATAAGCAATATCAGGATACATAAACTATCAAGGTAAAGATAGTCGTACATGGCTTCACGAATCCCTAAGTAAAGTCTTTGGGTCGTAATCTTAATTATGTTTCATAAAGGAAACATGGGTTCATAGAGCATAACTATAGCAAACAACTAGGATACATAAGTATCAGGGTTTGAATTTTTGGGTTGTTTGAGTCTCTCTATTTATAAATTTTCAAAATTGAGGGTTGCTTAGAACTCAAGCTAAGATAACTTGAGATTCAAGCAAACATTTTCTCTATTTAGATGAAACTTTTATTAAGAGTCCAAGTAAGCATGTGAGAAATATGTCTTGAAATTGTATAGAAGAATATGCATTATGGTATGGGTACCAAAATCGTGTATAATGATAGTTCTCGACAAATATACCTTTCGAACCTACATGCAACATCGTGTTCATTTATACACTTATGATTTAAATCATGATTATCTGCACAAAGTGTTTTAGTGATCAATGGTGTCTTAGGTGTGTATATGAGAGTTATCGCTATGTTAAACATATTTAGGAAAATACTTTATCAGCATCTGCATGATCCGTACTGGGTAGGTATGCAAAATGGTAAGCATACATATGACCAGTTTGTGATTTCAGGGGCACGCGTACCGCTTTGGTTGCTTATGAACTCAGGTTATTATAGTATGCGTACTGGATACGTGCAGTTTCCCCATTCTCGAATACATGGCATTTATTTATGCGTACTAGGTATGTTACCTACCTATACTTCGGAACCTCAGTTGTTTATGGTATGCGTACCAGGTCCGCGTACCTACCATGAGTCCAGATTTCAGTGGGTTCTTGAAACTCTCTTTTGATGTTATGAAACATTTTGAATTGTCATAAATATGAAATATCATTGCTTGGGAAATTTTCAAATGATCCATACGACGCAAACATAGTTCTTCAACAATAAATTGTTTCAAACTTAGATTGTTAAGGACCTATGAACATCCATTGCTTATATCATAGTTTTAGATGTTTAACATGATAAGCTTGACTAGAGATTTCTTATTTGCAATATTAAATCTACTATAAGTCATACGACATAGATGGTGATTCATATGAGTAGATAAAATGGTTCAATCTTGACATACCTCTTGTTAATGAAGTTCTCCAAATGTCTTCGTTGATCTTTAGTCTTCAATTTCGAGGGTTATTCACTGATGTCTGATACTCAACTACCAACTTTTAAACCTAGTCCGAGACTTGACTTTAGTAGACTAGTATAATCATGTAAGAGCAACTGCAGTCATACGACTATAACCAAAGAGTAAAGACCAAAAAAAATTAAAATTTTTGGGTTTACTCCGTGTGCGACACCTACGGGTGGGAAGACCAAATTTGGTCAGGCGCAACTTATGATTGCGCCCCAACTTATTTATTTTTTTAATTTTTTTTTGGGCGGAACTTATGAGTTCCGCCCCATTTCCATTTTTTTTTATGGCGTAACTGTGAATCGCGCCCCAATTTTTTTTTTGTTTTTTTTTTTTGGATCGGTCGTAACTTGAACTTGCGCCCCATCAGGCGTAACTGGAATCTACGCCCGACTAAAGACCAAATTTGGTCTAGTACTTGGTATTTGGTATTTGGTATGATCTTTAGTCGCTCGATAGTGTCTGCTCTTTCGATAGTATTTGGTCTTTAGTCCCATGACTGTGGTTGCTCTAACACCCCTTATAACTTGTATAGTTAGTAATAGGCTGTCCCTTAGAGAAATTTGGGTGTTAGATAAAACCACTCAGTTGGGTAGGTTAAAATAAATAAAACTTAAGTTGATATTAGCTGTAGAAAAAAAAAAAAAAAAACCTAGTTCTAGCTTTTGCCGTGGAAGAGGTTAGGGAGAACTATCGGAAGTGAAATCAAGGGAGAGATATTTCGGAATTGAGCTCAAGCCAAAGGCAAGTTTGTTCTTGCTCTATCAATTCTTATTATTAAGCATTGAATTTGATTTTGTAGATATAGGTGAACCTTTTGAGTTTAAATCTCTAGTTTAGGTTTTGAGATTGATGCTTTTTTCTGAAATCTGAGTAGCAGGAGCTGTTTGCATATTATAATGAATTTGAACCGTTAGAAATTGTTTAGTTTTGGATATGTTGTTCATAACTAGTCCATAGATACCTCACCAAAATTTCATTCCAATCAAATAAGTGCAGGTACCCAAATCGACTACGTTTCAAAGATTTTAGGTTCTGAATTCTGCCAGAACGTGAATAGATTAGATACCTATGGATTAGAAGTTTTTTTGCTTAAATTTATATGAATTTTGGATATGATAAACCCATTTTTATGCTTATGCTACTGTATAAATTTCAAAGGAATATGATTTGGGTAGGTACCCCAATTAGGCAGAACTTATCAACTGTGACTGTATGTTTTCAGTCTGAACTATACACATAAACTCTATCATAACTTGACATCTAACCGTCACATTTAGTTGAAATGTTTATGACACGTACCTGATATAATAATGAGTCAGTGGTATAAATTTTATCCTGTTCTGATATGTATAACCCAGGTTTCTGATAAGTACAGTAGACTGCTCTGCATAACCTATTTCCTGAATTATGTCAGTGTAAGGTTGAAGCTTGAGACTTTTGTGAATATGTTGGTTATTTTGAACGGATATGCATCTAATATAAAATGTTGCAGCCTGGTTAGATGAATTCATTATGTTTAAGCTTATTTAAGAGCTGAATTTCTATTCGAATGATTCTTGTTTGTTGAAACTATTCCACATTGAACTATTATGTTGAAAGGTTCACAATAGCTATCGCGCTTGGCCTGGAAATTGGGGTTGTCTTCACAATAGCTATTATGCTTGTGAGAGAGGGTGTTGAAAAACTTTGGATGTTTCTTTTGGATTATGTTTTGTGTATGTTCCCATGTGTTTTAAATGACCGAAGGCATGCGGCATTATTATGGGATGTTATGTTGTATTTCTACAGTTTTAGTGACTCTCTGTTACTTGATTTATCATTTATTAGGTTAAACATTTTTTTTTTAAAACCAGACTCAAAGCTCATTAATATGCGAATGACGTTTTTTGTTCTTTCTTTATGTCATTTCAAATAAAAGTTTTCTGTGCTAACTTTTAGCTATGTGGACTTATGTTCGGGTAGTAAAACCTTGAATTGCTAATAATAGGGCTGGCCGGACTATCGTTACTGATTCAGGGGTGTTACAGTTGGTATCAGAGCCCATGATCCTTCTGGACATGTGGCGTTGTGAGGCACACTTACTCTAGGCACTTAAGTTTTTGCTCAATTTTTCCGTTTAACGTAATAGTTGTTTTTGACACCTTTCTCTAAGTAGAATGGATGTTGATTTTTGCCTTTTCTTTTGTTGCTAGTCATGTCAGGGAGGAGAGGTACTAGAAACACGGGAAATAATGGGAATGGGGAATCTCATGATGTTGTTGAGATGATGAGGTTGATGACTCAAACTCTAACTACGGAGATGACAAATCAAACTGCTGCCCTTACGGCTCTCATTCAGAACAGGAATGAGAATCATAATGCGCCGCCGCCGCCACCAGGTGGAAATGCTAATGTTTACCCACCAGGTGGTGGTGAGCAAGCAGTATGGTTGAACTTACTAGATAAGTTTGTGAGATTGAAACCACCTCAATTTGAAGGTTCATCTGATCCACTGGTAGTTGACAAGTGGAAGGAAGACATCGATAAGATCTTTGTGGCTATGAGGTGTACATCAATTCAAAGGCAATAACTTGCTGTTTTTCAACTATCCGGTGAGGCAAGAAAGTGGTGGATGAATTCAGCAATGGGATTGGATCTGAATACTCTCACTTATGCTCAATTTTGTGAAAGGTTTGATGCAAGGTATTTCCCAGCCACTGTGAGAAATAAAAAGATTAAGGAGTTTGCTGATTTGGAACAAGTTAAGCCCATGCTTGTCGATGACTATCTTGATCGTTACATTAGTTTACAGTGTTTTGGGTACTTTTTGACACCTGATGAAGATAAGTCAGCTAGAAAATTTGAGAATGGATTATGGGTCCATATAAGAGGTTAGGTGATTAGCCATTGTTTCCCTACGTTCCAACAAGTTATAGATAGTGCTAGATCTACGGAAGCTGATTGGTTAAGGAATAAGGAGACAAATCGGAGGAATTCTAGTACTGCGAGGCAAGGAAACAACTACCAAAACCAAGGTAACAGGAACAAGGGTAATGGAGACTATCGTAGCGATAGAAACAATTCGAGTGGTTGGAAGAGACAAAGGTCTGACAATGGGAACGCGAATGCTGCACATACCCTTTACTGCTACAACTGTTGGGATCCTGGACATAAGAGTGATCGATGCACTAATCCTAGGCGACCAAAGCCAGTGACACTGAATGATACCCAAGGACCTGCCAAACATATTAGAGTTCAGCAGCATAACTACCAGAAATCAAGCAATGAACAGGAGAGAACCAACTCTAACCAAGGCAGATTTCATGCTCTTGTGCCGCAAAAAGAGCAAGTGCCTGATAGAGTTGTGGAAGGTACGTTCCTCATCCATAACAAGCTTGGTAGGATCTTGTTTGATTCTGGCGCAACCCATTCTTTTATTGCTGTGACTTTTGTGAGTGAATTAACTATTGAAGCAATGCCATGTGAAACCCCTTTGTCGGTAATGTCTCCTTTAGGAAAAACTACCTTGATTGATCATATAGTTAGGGGATGTAATGTTCAATTAGGGACTTTAGATTTTCCTACTGATTTATTTGTGCTTGATATGGTTGGTTTCGATGTTATTTTGGGGATAGATTGGTTATCGGCATATCATGCAATGCTTGATTGTCGAGGGAAATCCTTAGTATTTTCCATACCATGTCAGCAAGGTTTCTTCGTTGTTACTACTACAAAGGAGGCTCCTCCTAAAGATTATTTTTATGGGGTACATGAAGAAGACTGTACTATTCAGGTTGACCCCTTGAATTCTATACCCATAGTAGAAGGATTTCTGGAGGTTTTTGTAGAGATTCCTGGGTTACCACCACACCGACAAGTTGAATTTTGTATTAAGTTAGTGCCGGGTACAACACCGATTTCCAAGGCACCCTATCGTATGGCTCCCATTGAAATGCGAGAACTTAAGGAACAAATCCAACAATTGATGGACCAAGGATTTATACGCCGTAGTACTTCACCTTGGGGAGCACCAGTGTTGTTTGTCAAGAAGAAGGATGGTTCACTTCGTTTGTGCATTGACTATCGTGAGTTAAACAAAGCTACAATTAGAAATAAATACCCGTTGCCGCGGATTGAAGACTTATTTTATCAATTACGTGGAGCTTGCTGGTTCAGTAAGATTGATTTAAGGACTGGCTACCATCAGCTTAGAGTTAGGGAAAAGGATGTCTCTAAAACAACATTCTTATCAAGATATGGTTCTTATGAGTTTTTAGTTATGCCTTTCGGACTTACTAACGCACCTGCCGTATTTATGGATTTGATGAATAGGGTGTTTAAGGAGTTTTTGGATAAGTTTTTCATTGTCTTCATCGATGACATATTAACATACTCTTCTAGCTGTGAATATCATGCTAAACATCTACAGATGGTATTGCACACTCTTCGTCAGCACCAACTGTATGCTAAACTCTCTAAGTGTGAATTTTTGCTGCAAGAAGTTCAATTTCTTGGACATGTTATATCAAAAGAAGGTGTAGATGTGGATCCACACAAGTTACTGCGGTGTTAGATTGGAAACAACCTACATCTGTAACAGAAGTGCGAAGTTTTCTGGGATTGGCTTGTTACTACCGTAGATTTATTCAAGGGTTTTCAAGCATAGCAGGTCTGTTGACTAATCTGACCAAGAAGGGGGTTCCTTTTGATTGGAAAAAAGAATGTGAGCAAGCTTTTCGCACCCTAAAAGAGCGGATGACTTCTGCCCTTGTATTGGCACTTCCACGGACTGATGGTGGTGGTCTAACAGTTTATACAGATGCTTCACTCCATGGGTTATGCTGTGTACTTATGCAAGATGGTAAGGTCATAGCTTATGCATCTCGACAGCTACGCGGACATGAGAAAAACTACCCAACTCATGATCTGGAGTTGGCAGCAATAGTATTTGCCCTGAAGGTTTGGAGACATTATTTACTAGGGGAGAAATTTCAGTTATTTTCTGATCATAAAAGCCTTAAATACCTATTTACTCAAAAATAACTTAACATGAGACAGTCCAGGTGGATGGAATTGTTAAAGGATTATGAGTTTTCACTTGAATATCACCCTGGAAAAGCAAATGTTGTTGCTGATGCATTAAGTAGAAAACCGCGTGGTGTTGTCGCTTTTCTTATGTCTCTTGAATGGAAGTTATTACAAGAGGTTGCACAAGATGATTTCATTTTTTCCTCAGGAAATTCAGAACAAGCATTTGTTGGACGGTTACTAGTACAACCAAATTTGATCGAGAGAATCATTTCAGCTCAAGCAAAAGACCCATGGTGTCAGGTGAAATTTGAAGAAGTAAAGAATGGAACTTCCTCAGAAATGGTAATAGGTTCTGATGGAGGTTTGAGGTTCATGAAAAGACTATGTGTACCTGCAAATAAGGAATTATGTCGCAGTATCTTGGACGAGGCTCATCGTAGTAAGTATACGATACATCCAGGGAGTTCGAAAATGTATTGTGACTTAAAGAGACACTTTTGGTGGCACTGAATCAAGCTTGATGTCGCTCAGTATGTATCGAAGTGTTTAACTTGCCAACAAGTGAAGGTTGAACACCAAAAGCCGGGCGGCATGCTGCAATCTTTGCCTATCCCAACCTGGAAATGGGATGATATATCTATGGACTTCATAGTAGGTTTACCTAGATCAAAGTATGGTTACGACTCAATTTGGGTGGTGGTAGATCGCTTGACTAAATCTGCGCATTTCATTTCAGTCAAAACTACACATACCCTAGACAAGTTAGCCCAACTGTATATTGACAACATTGTCGTGTTGCATGGGGTACCATCGTCCATCGTGTCGGACAGAGACTCGCACTTTACCTCGAGGTTTTGGAGTAGTTTCCAAAAGGCTTTAGGTTTATAATTAAGATTAAGTACTACATTTCACCCACAAACGGATGGTCAGACCGAGAGAGTGAATCCAGTCTTAAAAGATATGTTGAGAGCATGTGTTCTGGATTTTAAGGGTAGCTGGGAAGATAATATGAAACTCATTGAGTTTTCTTATAATAATAGTTACCATTCAAGTATTGGCATGGCACCTTTCGAAGCGTTGTATGGTATACCCTGCCGGTCACCGGTATGCTGGGCAGAAGTTGGTGAAAGTAGTTTATATGGACCAAAGATTGTTCAAGAGACTACATGGAAAGTGTTTTTGATTCTACAACGACTTCGAACTGCTCAAAGTCGTCAAAAGAGGAGGCATGTGGAGTTTATTGTTGGTGACCATGTTTTGCTAAGAGTTTCACCCATGAAAGGAGTGATGATATTTGGGAAAAAGGGGAAGCTAGCTCCAAGATATGTTAGGCCATTTCCAATTATTGAACGAGTTGGTGCTGTAGCATACCGTTTAGCTCTTACAGAACACTTATCGGCAGTTCATGATGTTTTTCACATATCAATGTTAAGAAAACACTTGAGAGATGAAGACCACCCTCAGTTAATAGACTACAAGGACCTTGAAGTCAAGCAAGATGGTACTTATATAGAAAAGCCGCACTGCATCATCGATAGGAAGATACATAAACTGAGGAACAAGACTTTAAACCTTGTTAAAGTGCAATGGAATCATCATAACCAGAATGAAGCAACCTGGGAGCGACAAGATGATATGCGGGCTAAACATCCATCCTTGTTCGAGTATGAGGTATGTTGATTTCGAGGACGAAATGGTTCTTTTAGGAGGGGAGAATGTAACACCCCTTATAACTTGTATAGTTAGTAATAGGCTGTCGCTTAGAGAATTTTGGGTGTTAGATAAAACCACTCAGTTGGGTAGGTTAAAATAAATAAAACTTAAGTTGATATTAGCTGTAGAAAAAAAAAAAAAAAAAACCTAGTTCTAGCTTTTGCCGTGGAAGAGGTTAGGGAGAACTATCGGAAGTGAAATCAAGGGAGAGATATTTCGGAATTGAGCTCAAGCCAAAGGCAAGTTTGTTCTTGCTCTATCAATTCTTATTATTAAGCATTGAATTTTATTTTGTAGATATAGATGAACCTTTTGAGTTTAAATCTCTAGTTTAGGTTTTGAGATTGATGCTTTTTCTGAAATCTGAGTAGCAGGAGCTGTTTGCATCTTAGAATGAATTTGAACCGTTAGAAATTGTTGAGTTTTGGATATGTTGTTCATAACTAGTCCATAGATACCTCACCAAAATTTCATGCCAATCAAATAAGTTCAGGTACCCAAATCGACTACGTTTTAAAGATTTTAGGTTCTGAATTCTGCCAGAACGTGAATAGATTAGATACCTATGGATTAGAAGTTTTTTTGCTTAAATTTATATGAATTTTGGATATGATAAACCCATTTTTATGCTTATGATACTATATAAATTTCAAAGGAATATGATTTGGGTAGGTACCCCAATTAGGCAGAACTTATCAACTGTGACTGTATGTTTTCAGTCTGAACTATACACATAAACTCTGTCATAACTTGACATCTAACCGTCACGTTTAGTTGAAATGTTTATGAAACGTACCTGATATAATAATGAGTCGGTGGTATAAATTTTATCCTGTTCTGATATGTATAACCCAGGTTTCTGATAAATACAGTAGACTGCTCTGCATAACCTATTTACTGAATTATGTCGGTGTAAGGTTGAAGCTTGAGACTTTTGTGAATATGTTGGTTATTTTGAACGGATATGCATCTAATATAAAATGTTGCAGCCTGGTTAGATGAATTCATTATGTTTAAGCTTATTTAAGAGCTGAATTTCTATTCGAATGATTCTTGTTTGTTGAAACTATTCCACATTGAACTATTATGTTGAAAGGTTCACAATAGCTATCGCGCTTGGCCTGGAAATTGGGGTTGTCTATACAAATGGGGTTGTCTTCACAATAGCTATTATGCTTGTGAGAGAGGGTGTTGAAAAACTTTGGATGTTTCTTTTGGATTATGTTTTGTGTATGTTCCCATGTGTTTTAAATGACCGAAGGTAAGCGGCATTATTATGGGATGTTATGTTGTATTTCTACAGTTTTAGTGACTCTCTGTTGCTTGATTTATCATAACTTTTGAACTGAATTCTTGGTACTCTTTTACTTAATAGTAAAATTGATGGATTTAGAATGAACTTGCAAATTCAAGGCTCTGACCTTGTGTGATTTTTTCTTACAGGTAATAGAGTAAACAAGTGAGTAGGTCGGAAGTCTTTTCTTGAGTTGCCGCTGCAGAGTGTGGGAAGAAGTAGGATCTCTTCCTTGATGTAGTTCTTTTAGTTTGTTTTGTTTCCTTATTATCGATAAGGATATCACAGAGAGACACGGTGCTTCGATCACCATTTTAAGAGGGTTTTAAGTATTACTTTCTTTTTCTGAATATCTTCATGCCGAAACTTGAGACATACTTGTTTCATTTATTAGGTTAAACATTTTTTTTTTTAAAACCAGACTCAAAGCTCATTAATATGCGAATGACGTTTTTTTGTTCTTTCTTTATGTCGTTTCAAATAAAAGTTTTCTGTGCTAACTTTGAGCTATGTGGACTTATGTTCGGGTAGTAAAACCTTGAATTGCTAATAATAGGGCCGGCCGGACTATCGTTACTGATTCAGGGGTGTTACAAATCAAGATATAGCTTTGTACATCTAACATTGACAACAAGCTTGAGATAGCATAACTTGCGAGTTCGACCGAGAAATGCTCCAACAATCTCCTCTTTTGTCATTTTTAGTAATAAAACTATCAGTACATATGGATATAAAATAATTTGACCTTTCAACTCACAATCCATCATGCTTGATTTCCTTGGTTCTTCAACATTTTCTTGAATTCTTCATTCTTCAAGTTCTTCTAGGGTCTTGTATGTGTTCGTTTCAGCACCTTTGTTGTTGAAGATCTGTGGCGATAACAACTTATGAGAATGCTCAAATAAGAGATTTTTAGAATGAAATGTCACTCTACTCAATAATTGCAGTACAAAAACATAGTATTCTTATGTTCCTGAAAGTTCAATTGCACCACAACTTTGAAGCAATACTATGGTGATATGTTCTCCCCCTTAATCAATACTTACTTCTTTTGCATATTAGGTAAAACCTATAGATTATAATCCACTAGCCTTACATAATACTTCAAAAAGTCACATGTTGTAAGTAAGATACTACTTAATAATTCTCCCATTTTTTGTCAATAAAATTGACAAAGGCGAAATAACAAGGATCATAATAGATTGAACAAAAGAGTATTCAAGACTAAAGAACACATACCATCTTTTATTTAGGCGATTTCACCAAGTAACTTAGCATCCTCATAAAGGAGGTATATAGGTACAAGCATCTCCTACAATTCCACGGACACACTCCGCAGAAAGATATGACAATTAAGCACAAGTTCAAATTGAACTCTTCCACATTGGATGTCATTCCAAAGGAACAACATGAGTAACCTTTCTCTAATCACAAAAGAAGGATTTTCTTTGGATATTAACAAATATACTCGCCAGTTACAAACAAAGTACACTCGAATCCAACATTTTTCTCTCTTCTCGCTGATTACGAACAAAGAAGTGAAAATAATAATCTTAATATTAAAGGCACTAAAACACAATATTTTTTTTGAGAAAAATAACCATCCACAAAAATTATTCTCTAGGCCAGTTACGAAAAAAAAGAGGAAAATTTATACGGTATGACTCAACATAAGATTAATATCTTATCTAGCCATGTACGGACGTAGAGATTAAAGTTCTCGAACTTATTTCGTGCTAGTTATGCATTCAAGGTGGAAAGCTGATTACTAGAGATCATATTGCGGAGTCTCATGCAATATATTCACAAAAAGTGTAATCGTGGGAAGATCAAATTGCAATTTTCAAAATAGTTTACTCCTCTTTTAGTCAGTGATGAACACAAAGATTTAATAGCTTAACCCATGAGAACATATGAGATGTTTGTTTTAATCACCAAAAATATGATACAATACATATATGATCCATAAATTTCATCTTCCAAAATAAAATTTAAGTAAATAAACTTTAATCATGCAAGATGATATTGTTTGAAATAACTAGTGTAATCACATAATATGCTATCCCAAAATCTAGTTATCCTCCTTAAACAATAATAATAAATCCTTACAAGGAGTTACATAGTAAAACTATCCTTGAAGAATTTTTCATGGTTTCGGAACTCGTTGTCATCATCTGGCATTGGAACATAGTGTTTATGAATAAGAGTTTGAACTCCTTCAAACTTATTAGGTTTTTGTTTGCCAAGTGATTCTTGAATCTCAAGCAATTTCCGTAGAATGTCTTTAAGTCCCTCACTTCCATCTTGGTCTTCTTAAGTTTTTCAATACTGGCAAACCTTTGTTGGTCGGAGCAAATAGATTTTGGCTTCTTCATATTCTTATTTTTATCCTTAAGGTATGACTTCTTTTTTTCTTTCATAGTTGTGAGATTATCAACAACCATAGGAATACAGATCACACTAGAAGAGATCGTGCTTAAAGGCTCCATGGTTCTTAGGAATAGAGTTTACGTTCACAAGAGCATAAATATATAACACTTCATAAGCAACCCTTTTTGGAAGAGCTCCAAAAATAGTGAGAGACTTGAAAAAGGAAGATTGGCAAACCGTGAAGTTCCAAGATTGAAGGAATTCTTAATGCCAAAGATCCCGTTATGAATTAGAATTTTTTAAACTAGAAGGGTGAAATATAAATTTTATCATTTCTTAAAGTTTGTACAAGGGGAAGTCTTTGCAATACCATTACTTGAAAGATAATGAGGAAGGAAGATATATTAATTGAGAAAAGCACGTGTCTCAAGAATATGTAACCTTTGAAAATTTGTGCCAAAAATTTTAAGTTTAACATATCAATTTGTATGATTAGATTTTCCAAGAGCATACATAGAATCTTAGCTAGTCAAGTGAACATTCCTATGGATCCTGTTATCGTCACTTGTTTAGGAGTCAGATAGGTAGGGGGAATTTTATATTGAGAGCATAATATCAATTGATATCCACATCAAGTCATAAAGTTTTGGACTTTTAATTGTGATGTGGTAGCAATAAGTCATAAACCTATTAAATATGCATGGACAATAAATTTTAACATTTTGACACATACCTGGATCAAAAGCCAGATTGGATGTAAGAACATATCCTGGACTAGATTCAATGGAGCAAGGCTCAACATGAACTATCATTATTCTACGTTTGTTTAAAGGCTACATTTGACAAAGGATATCACAACTAGGGTCCCCAAACTGAAATCAAAAGGTGGAAGTCCTTATTGTACACGATTTTTGTCTCTTTTTGATGGCACATGAGACAAGAATGCACTTTTCAACATAAGTAAGTTATGTTTGAAAAGACGGGGGTCTAACAACCACGCCCAATATTTCGAATTAGCAATCTGTATGGATAAACTCCGAGTTTCTTTCTAGAGAATCAACTAGGTAGTCAGACTCAATCTAGATAAAAATATCTCAAGGAGTTATTATCTCTCACTTGTTTTGATTTACTCAAGCTAATAGAAATCAGCGAGTCTTTAATCAAATACAAGGAATGACTTCGATGGTACCAAAGACCAATATCCAAGTGTCAATCAATGTAAATCAATAACCAAAGGTTGGATATTCTAATTAATTGATCTTCAACGCACAACATGTATTGTTTCAATTATAAAGATAAACAATATAATGCGGAAAATGAAATAACAAAGACACCAGAATTTTGTTAACGAGGAAACCGCAAATGCAGAAAAACCCCGGGACCTAGTCCAGATTAAACATACATTGTATTGAGCCGCTACATACACTAGCCTACTCCAAGCTAACTTCGGTCTGGACTGTAATTGAACCCCAATAAATCTCACACTAATCCAAGGTACAATTATGCTCCTACGCCTATGATCCCAACAAGATACTACGTACTTGATTCCCTTAGCTGATCTCACCCACAACTAAGAGTTGCTACGACCCAAAGTCGAAGACTTTAACAAACAAATTTGTATCACACAGAAAAGTCTACGGTAATAGATAAATCTGTCTCCCACGAATATACCTACGAGCTTTGTTCTATCTTTTGATAAATCAAGGTGAACAGGAACCAATTGATAAAACCAGACTTATATTCCCGAAGAACAGCTTACCTTTATCAATCACCTCATAATAATCTTAATCGACGCAAAAAAAAAGATATTATGGAATCACAAACGATGAGACGAAGATGTTTGTGATTACTTTTATATCTTGCCTATCGGAGATAGAAATCTCAAGCCAATTATTACAATTGTACTCGTACGATAGAAACAGCAAGATCAAATCACACAACTACGATAAAACTAGTATTTGTCTGGCTTCACAATCCCAATGAAGTCTTTAAGTCGTTAACCTGGTTTAGAAGAAGAAACCAAAGGTTAAAGGAGAATCGACTCTAGCTATGCAACTAGTATCACACGTAAGGTGTGGGGATTAGGTTTCCCAGTTCCTAGAGTTCTCCCTTATATAGTCTTTCAAATCAGGGTTTGCAATCAATATTAACTTAGTAATAGCATTCAATATTCACCGTTAGATGAAAACCTGATTAGATTCAAGCTAATATTTATCAACCGTTAGATCGAAAACATAGCTTGTTATACACACATGAAATTCATGTTTGTAGGCTTGTGAAAACCGTACCCAAACTTGTACATTAGTTGGTTCAACAATAGTTAACCAAATGGTTAGCCAAATGATAACTTTCATATCAACCATATTCTTCTTCACCATAACTAGTTCAAATGACTCAAATGAACTAGTTAGAGAGTTGTTCAGTTGCTTAGATCTTTATGTACTACACAAGACACAATTGAAGCAAAATGATTTGATTCACTCGAATCGGTTCATGAACTATATAGCCACGGTTTTCAATATCATTCCTTAGTTTATAGATATGAGTTCACAAATATCGTTTTTAGACATAACCTACTCAAGTTCGCGGACTTAAGTTCCCGGATGGATTTCACAAAATCTAGCAGAAATTCTCGGGTTTGAGAACTTCGCCAGTTCGCGAACTGAAGCTCACGCACTTCTCCGGTTCTCTTGATCAACAGAGTTCGTAAACTTTGGTTCAAGGAATAAGGACTTATACACATATATGTTTCCACAACAATTCTTATATCCTCCATTGGTTATATTGTCTTAACTCTTATTTCAACCATTGAAACATTCTCAGAGGATGTTATATAGTTGTTATTCACAAACCATTTTTCGTCAGAGAAATTTTCAAGGTGATTGAAACTTAACATGATTTTTGTCACTAGGTAAAGATGAACTTGGCTAAAGCGAAATCTTTACCAACACATATTTCGATAAATAAATAGGAGAGGTATACTCGGCTCGAAATATCACATGTGTATAATCTTAGTATGTATAGTAAAAAGATTTTTGTCTCAAGATAGGAGATAGAGTAGATAGACTTTTGAGTGATAGATAAGTTCAAGTCTCCACATACCTTTTAGTCGATAAAGATCCACCAGTTCCCTGAGTAGTCCTTTGTCTTGTATGATGATTCCCATGGAGTTCTTGAGCTCAACTACACTTTCTATCCTAATCCGAGACCTTAGCTATAGTAGACTAGAAATCAAGACTTATAGTTTTGATCACTAACATTGACAAACATGCTTGAGATAGCAACGCATGCGAGTTCGACCGAGAAATTCTCTAACAATGTTGTAGTGAGCATCAGTGAGATTACCGCTAGGTTCATGCACGGGTTTGTCAACATCCATTTGCATCGATATTTTAGATCTAGGTCTCTTCTCTCCTTTAATCCTTTCCCTTATCATCATCCAAACTTTTAAGATAAGATGGAACAACCTTACATACCTTGGATTGATTTGACTTTTGGAAGAGTTGAAGCACGTTTGTCAAATGACTAGCCGTCCGCTTTAATTTTTTAACATATTTTACTTTTTGTTTGCACTTGAAGCATTTTTTGGTTCCTGACCGTCATTATTACAACAAGGACATGTTCGATTGGAGAGAGATTCAGGAACATCACATTTTTTGCAGCAAGGCACAATACAGATGGTCCTGAAATCTGAACAACAAGAATTTCAAAAGTAGGTAAAATATACATTCTATCATATAGAGTATTTGATAAAGAATCATAGAAAGTTGTCAAGATTGATATGAGTATTATTGCGATCTTTGAAACTAACAATTTTATCAAAGAGAGATACTTAAGATATCTTTCTCCGAATCATGAGGATCAAATGTTTCATCGAGCACAACAACAAGGTTGCCAGTATTTTTAGCGATTTGGACACTCGTTAGCAAAGTGACTGAATACTCTACACTTAAAGCTTTGAGGCATATCCTCATCATTACTGTCGTTAGAATCCATTTGTTTAGGAGGGACGTGATTGTGTGACTTATCTAACGATGAGGGTTTTTATCTGGAGAATATTTTTCTCTCTTCCTAAGAAGATCTTAAACCGTCTTGTTATAAGAGATACAAAATTGTCAAGATCTTCATCTGATAACTCATGATCATCAACGAGATATTTCTCAAAGATACCAGCACTTTCACTTTTTTTATCAAGTTCTTTAGTGTTTTTGAGTGCTTTAAAGGCAATACCTTTTCCAGCTTTAGTTTGCTAAGCATGATCAAAGATCTTTAACTTTCCAACGAGATTGCTTCTAAAAAGTGTATCAAGATCATTTCCTTCAGTGTTAGCATGTTTCTTAGACTAATATCAAGCTAGCAAAGATCTCAGAATTTTCATTTCAATATCTCTTTCAGAATACCCCTTCCTAGTGCATGACAAGCATTCACTATTTCAGATAATTCGTGATTAAATTCTTCATAAGGATCTTTGTCTGCCATACATATGTTTTCCCAATCAGAAGTTAGGTTTTGAAGATTTACTTATTTATCTATGGTATTCCCTTCAAATATAGTTTCTAAGATATCCCCAGCTTGCTTCGATATAGTGCACGTAAACACATGATGTTGAAGGTCTTGGCATAACGCATGGATAATAGTGTTCATTCCATCAGAATTATGCTTAGCATTACTGATTTCGACACCGCTAAAATCAACCATGTATTTTGTAATTTTCTTTCGCCTTCTGTAACTATTTGCGCAATATACCCCTTTACAACAAGAATCCATGTCTTAAAATCACGGGATTGTAAAAAGGAGTGCATGGCTATTTTTCACTATAAGTAATTTGTTTCATCGAAGGCTGGTGGTACGTTTATAGAGATTTCACTATTGTCCATAGGTTCGTATCGCCATAAAGATAGACTTCTTAGGTCTAAAGGTGTTTTCCTACTCTGATACCAATTGAAAATGAGAGGGTACCAACTACACCCACCAACGTTTTTGTTTAGAAACCTGTATGAACAAAACCGAATACAATTGCAAGAAGACCAACTTGATGATTCTTGACAATATGTATATAGAGTTTATATCTCAATCTATTCACAATCAAAAGCCTAGACAATAGAGTCTGTGAACCTTATTGTTTAAAAGAGTACTTGGACAATCTCAAAAAATCAATATCCAAGATCAATCTAGTCGTATCCAAATAACGGAATCTGAATTTTGCCAATTATAAAACTTGTTATCTATCTTTGAAGATACAAATTATACAAGAATGAGTTTG
This sequence comes from Papaver bracteatum, assembly GCA_023529315.1. NCBI lineage: Eukaryota > Viridiplantae > Streptophyta > Magnoliopsida > Ranunculales > Papaveraceae > Papaver > Papaver bracteatum. The sequence continues at coordinate 835,592 of JAJJWX010003675.1, forward strand.
GTAATCATCACAATTAATATCGATTTATCTGTTAGAATTGACTACGTACTACTTGTTTTATTTCAATTATAAATATAATATAAAATAATATAATGCGGAAAAGGAAAATATATAAGACACCAGAAGTTTTGTTAACGAAAAAAACTGTACCTATGGAGAAACCCCTGAACCTCGTCTAAAATTAAACACCAAACTGTATTAAGCTAAAACTTTTGATCCTTATGTCTCTTCAACCTCGCAAGGCTCTACGCAATTAATTCCCTTAGACGAAGTCCTTCACAACCTAAGAGTTGCTTCAGACTAATTAAGTTAAAACTTTTGATACCAATCTGCTTTAAACAATTAAGCCTATTTGATTTCCCTTTGGATCAAATAGATCAACACTTGAATATCTGTTTGAAATAGACAATGCTAGAAAATCTCACAAATCCGAAATACTTTTAGTCAATTAGATGGATATCATGGATTACTAACCACCTTTCAAGAACAATCATAAAACTATAGTTTATCATATATCTGTCTTAAGGAATCATGAAGTCTGAGATGAAGAGAACTTTGTGATTCGTATTTATCTCGTTCCTGGAAGAGATTACTAAAACCTCAATAACAAAATAAACAAAATCAGGATACACGAGCTATCAAGGTAAGGATAGTCGGACCTGGCTTCACGAATCCCTAAGTGAAGTATTTCAGTTGTAAACCTGATTATGTTTCAAAGAGGAAACCTAGGTTCATAGAAGAAGACTCTAGCAAACAACTAGGACACATAAATATCATGGATTGGATTTCCTGGTTGTTTGAGTCTCTTTATTGATAAATTTTCAAGATTGAGGATTTCTTAGAATTAAATCTAGGATAACTTAAGATTCAAGGAAACACTTTTTATACTTAGATGAAACTCTTGTGAGGAGTCCATGTAAGCATGTGAGAAATATGTCTTGAAATCAGATAGAAGAACTGAAAAAACGGGGGTCTAACAACCATACCCAATATTTCGATTAGCAATCTGTATGGACAACTCCGAGTTACTTTCTAGAGAATCAACTAAACTCAATCAATAGAAAATATCTCAAAGAGTTATTATCTCAATCTCTTAATTTGATCTTTACTCAAGCAAATACAATCTGCGAGTCTTTATCAAAGAGAGATAACTTGGATGGTGCAAAAGACTAATATCCAAGTGTTAATCAATTTAAATCAATAACCAATAAGGTCGGATATTCTAATTGATTGAACAACGCATAATCTGTATTATTTCAATTATATAACAAAATATAATGCGGAAAAGAAATAACACAGATACCAGAATTTTGTTAACGAGGAAACCACAAATGTAGAAAAACCCCGAGACCTAGTCCAGATTAAACATACACTGTATTAAGCCGCTACAGACACTAGCCTACTCCAAATTAATTTCGGTCTGGACTGTAGTTGAACCCCAACCAATCTCACACTGATCCAAGGTACAATTATGCTCTTATGTCTCTGATCCTAGCAGGATACTGCGCACTTGATTCCCTTAGCTGATCTTACCCACAACCAAGAGTTGATACGACCCAAAGTCAAAGACTTTAGCAAAAAAATATGTATCACACAGAAAAGTCTACATATAATAGATAAATTCGCCTCCCACGAATAAACCTATGAGTTTTGTTCTGTATTTTGATAAATCAAGGTGAACAGGAACCAATCGATAAAACCATACTTATATTCCCGAATAATAGCTCAGTTTCATTAATAACCTCACAATAAACTTAATCGACGCAGCGAAGAAGATTATTGAGGAATCACAAACAATGAGACGAAGATGTTTGTGACTACTTTTATCTTGCCTATCGGAGATAGAAATCTCAAGCCAATTATTATAATTGTACTCGTACGATAGAAAGAGAAATATCAGATCACACAACTACAAGAAAAGTAGTATCGACCTGGCTTCACAATCCTAATAAAGTCTTTAAGTCGTTAACCCGAATTTAGAGAGAAAACTCAAGGGTTAATGGAGATCGACTCTAGCTTAGAGAAAACTAGTATCACACAAGAAAAGTGTGTGGGGATTAGTTTTTCTAATGTCTAGAGTTCTCCCTTAGATAGTCTTTCAAATCAGGGTTTGCAATCAATGTTATCTTACTAACAAAGCATTCAATATTCACCATTAGATGAAAACCTGATTAGATACAAGCTAATATCTCTCCATCGTTAGATCGAAAACATAGCTTGTCATACACACATGTACTTAACATTTTGAGTTTGTATAAACATACCCAAACGTGTACAATGGCTGGTTCAATATTATTCAACCAAATGGTTTGCCAAATGATAACTTTCATATCAACCATATTCTTCTTCACCATAACTAGTCCAAATGACTCAAATGAACTAGTTAGAGAGTTGTTCAATTTCTATAAGATCTCAAGTACTACAAGAGATATAATTGAATAAAAAACAATGTGATTCATTCGAATCATTAATCATGAACTGTAAAGCCACGGTTTGCAAAAGAATTCCTTAATAATTTAAGATAAGTTCATGAACAACGTTTTCAGACATAACCTCTTGAGTTCGCGGACTGAGTTCACGGACTCAAGCTAACCGGTTGAAGTTAATAAACTCCAACAAAATTTCTCGCGATGAAAACTTCCGTTAGTTCATGGACTGGGTTCGCGGACTGCACCTGAGCTTCAACTTCAGCAGATATTCTCGTGTTCGAGAACTTACGCCAGTTCGCAGACTGGGTTCGCGGACTGAGTTGCTTCTCACGTTCCGGTTCCACTTGATCAACAAAGTTCGCAAACTTCGGTTCAAGTGTTAAGGACTTATACATATATGTGTTGCCACAACAATATTTATATACCACAATGGTTATATAGTCTAAACACTCATTTCAATCATTGAAACATTCTTAGAGAACGTCATATAGTTGTTTTCACGAACTAGTTTTCGTCAGAGCGATTTCCAAAGTGATTGAAACATAACATGACTTTCGTCACTAGGCAAAGATGAATTTGGCTAAAGCGAAAGCTTTACCAACACATATTTCGAGAAATAGATAAGCGAGATATACTCAGATCGAAATGTCACATGTGCATATTCTTAGTATATATAGTAAATTGACTTTTGTCTCAAGATAGGAGATTGAGTAGATAAAATTTTGAGTGATAGATAAGTTCAAGTCTCCACATACCTTTTAGTCGATGAAGATCCACTGGTTCCTTGAGTAGTCCTTCGTCTTGTATGATGATCGCCATGGAGTTCTTGAGCTCAACTACACTTTCTATCCTAGTCCGAAACCTTAGCTATAGTAGACTAGAAATCAAGACTATATAGTTTTGATCACTAAAATTGACAAACATGCTTGAGATAGCAACGCATGCAAGTTTGACCGAGAAGTGCTCTAATAATCTCCCCCTTTGTCAATTTTAGTGGCAAAACTATTAATACATATGGAATACAAAAATTATATATATAAACTTCGTAGCTCCTATTCCACATGCCTAATCTTCAACAATACTTGAAATCTTCGTCACTTCCAAATAGTCCAATGATCCCAAAGGTTGTAAGTTTAGTATCATCGTTGTTGAAAATCCATAGCTATAACAATGAGAAAAGCATTGGTTCTCAATCATTGTTATACAGTGTCATAGTATTATTACACAGCGTCAAAGTCCAATTGCATCACAACTTCAACAACAATACTCTGGTGATACTTCACTCCCCCTTAGTCAATACTTCATATCACATGGAAATCACTCCCCCTTACATAATGATCCGAAAACCATATGTATTTTTAGTGTGAACTACAATTAATTCTCCCCCCTTTTTGTCAATAAAATTGGCAAAGGTACAAGAACGGGATCCTAATGAAATTTCTGTAAGAGACATTTCATGACCAAAGGTAAATTTTCTATCATCTTGTTTAGATGCAATCATAAAGCCGAGGCTAAATGTATTCATCAAGGAGTTTATAAATATACAAGATAACCCCTAAAAATTCCACAACCGCACTCCCCACAAAGATTTGGAAATTAAGCGCAAATTCAAAAGAACTCTCCCCCATTAGATGTCATTCCCTAAGGAACAACAAGAGCGACCTTAATTTCAAGAGAAAATAAGGATTTATTTAGACTCAACAAATTGCATACAAGTATGAATTTGGAATCCAAAATATTCAATCATATTAACCAAAGCGAACCATGATTAATTTGACTAAGTATGCTCAACACAAGTAAACTTACGGAGACTTAATTCATCGATTAGATTATTCACAAGTAAACCCATAAATATTCTAACCGGATTACACAATTAAACTAATCACAAAGTAATCAATTCAATTGTCCACACTCAACATGAGAAAAATCTATGGATTTATAACTAAATAATCACACAAGATGATTGATTTAGTTCATTTGGGCTCAACATAAGAGATTATGGAACCCCGACTAAGATTATCATAGGAGATGACAACCTTAACCGTACATGTACTCAACATGAGAGAACTCATGGAATACAAACTAAATAACCACACAAGTTGATTAATTTAGTTCTTAATGCTCAACATATAGCATCTCATGGAACAACCAACCATGCCAATAAAAAATTGACTTAGTCGTATCGTGCTCAACATGAGATACAAAATGGAACCTTCACGGTAATACATAATAATATGGAACAATTAAGCTCTATACCGTGGATAACAAAAATAAGGACCTATTCTATTTTTCCATCACAAAGTGATATAATAGACTTTATCCTTGAATCACAAAAGATTTTAACCTATCTTACATCAATAATTGACAATATAGGCTTAACTTTTGTGTTTTGCCAAAAGTCCATTCATTCCTTTATCAATATCTGCATATCAATACATGAACGACTTTATTTTTGACAAAATATGGGATAATCAAGTTCACGGACATAAACATACAAATCCCATCAAAATATTGCAATATATAAAATCATAAAGATTAATACTGCAACCATCATCTTCCAAACAAACTTAGAATTTTTAAACCAAAATATCTAAAAACAAGAAGATGAAATCATTGGATATAGCTATGTGTAATCACAATCATTGCTATTCCAAAATACTAGTTATTCTTCTAAATAAAACAGAAAATGTAGAAGATTTACTAGATAAAAACATTTCACTTACTTTGTATACTCTTTTCATATTCTCTGTACTCTTCAAGCTCATCTTCGATCAGATCAATTCCAGATTCTAGACTATCCATGTTTTCTTCAAGTCTCTTGGAAGAAGTTTATAGTTCAATTTTTAGGGCACGAACTTGTTCCAGGACTAGATTCATAGTCAAGGAGAGCTTATCAAAATGAGAAACAGAGATGTTACCATCTAGGGAGGAATCATGAGAATCAGGATTCACATCGTCATTTGAAGAATCAAAGTGTATCTTCTTTGATGGAAATAGAACAGTCCAAACATCACTTTCTTTGCTAGACAGACTTGAGGAGGACAAGATAGAAGAGATAGATGAAATGTTTAATCGAGAAAACTTTATTTTAAAGGAAACTGAGAAGATAAATTTCCAAACTAACCTTTGACCAAAACCCTAACAGAATTTTGATTATCCTCAGAAAAAGACCTTAAAAACTGGAACATAAATGTTTAATCACAATCCTCTCAAAGATTATGATTTCTTTGTCTAAGAAGGATAGACAAAGAGATCTTTAATACAGTGTTATAAACTGTACAAATTCCAATTCTTCTCAGAACTGGGTAACCTCTTTTGAGGTGATGAAGTTATAATCTGTTTCTGTCTTATTTTTAAGAAGGATGGGTGGACATCATCCTTTCCTCTTTTTAGCATAGATTTGAACACCTTGATTGCTGATTTTCGCAAACTATGCATTCTTTTGGAAATCTCTTTTACAAAGGCAGAGGATTTTGTATAAGATTCCTTTTTCTTCTTCTGCAACCAGCGTTTTGTAGAAAAGAGTTTTTTATGCTTACGAGTGTCCCAAACTTTCACAGGGTCCTGATAATCACAAGTAGTGTCAGCAAGATTAGGGACGTCCTTGTGATTCTCTGTACCATCCCTATTGTCTCAGTGACTTAAGAAGAGTATAGTCTCAGGAGAATTTTGCTGACAACGAGAATCATGATTCCAAGCTATCACTTTTAACTTTGACATTTTATTTTCTAGATTTTCAATCTTTTTAGATACGATCCCCTTATCTAGTTGTAAGACTTCTGGGGAAGTAAGATTATTTATCATGGAATAATCAGGACTGTTAGGAGGACATTCATGATTATCAGCAAATAGACTGAGAGAACCTTCATAGATATCATGCTCGGGACAATAGTCAAGAGTGGCCATCCATGCTTTAGTTAACTCATCCACTTCCTTATTTGGATGTTCAGAAGTAACATGAACACTTTTATAGCACTTAAAACAAGCATAAATTTTCTGAACCTTTTTATTGATTGACTCATTTTTCTTTTGAGACTTTTTTTTATCTTGTCTAAGAGATTTCTTAAGTTGTTGAATAAACAGTGAAAAAACTGAATTAAAGCAATTCTCATCCTTTTTGTCAATCAATTTGGGACATTGAGACTTACGATTATAAGCAACAACATGGTTGCTAGACGAAAGTCATTTTTCTCTTTGTTCCAGTTCAGAATCGAAAATCTTCAACTTTCCAGCTAGGGAATTTCTGGAAAGAGTATCAAGGTTGTTTCCCTCAACGATGGCATGCTTCTTAGCATCATATCTAGATGGAAGTGATCTGAGAATTTTCATCACATTGTCCTTTTCATAAATAGTCTTACCCAATGCAAAAGATGCATTAACAATTTCAGACACTTTGTGATTAAACTCATCAAATGTTTCTCCATCTGCCATACGAAGGTTTTCCCAATCGGAATTAAGGTTCTAAAGCCTTGCATCCTTTTCACTGGAGTTTCCTTCGAATACGGTTGCTAAGATATCCCAATATTTTTGAGACTTAGTGCAATTAGACACATGGTGCTGAATATTTAGGGTAATGGCATGTATGATCACATTCAAACCGTCGGAGTTTTGCTTTGCAGCAAGAACTTCTGCAGGAGTATATTCAGCAATATTCTTTGGAACATTTTCTCCTTCTGCAGCCACGGGAGGATCATAGCCATTAACAACATATACCCATGATTGAAAATCACGTGCTTGAAGAAAATCTTGCATAGCAATTTTCCACCATAAGTAATTAGAGCCATAGAAGAATGGTGGTACGTTTATTGAGATAACACCTTTGTCCATAGAGTCAGATCGCTACAAACACAGACTTGTAAGGTCTTTAACGTGTTTGCCTGCTCTGATAACAATTGAAAATATGGGGGTCTAACAACCTCACCCAATATTTCGATTAAAAATCTGTATGGACAACTCCGAGTTGTTTTTCTAGAAAATCAACAAGAGTCAATCAATTGAAAATATCTCAAGCAGTTTTTATCTCAATCTCTCGATTTGATTTACTCAAGCAAATATAATTCGCGAGCCTAATTAAAGAGAGATAACTTGGATGGCACCAAAGACCAATATCCAAGTGTCAATTGATTTAAATCCACAACCAATAAGGTCAGATATTCTAATCAATTGAACAACGCACAACCTGTATTATTTCAATTATATGAAAATATAATGCGGAAAAAAAATAACACAGACACCAGAATTTTGTTAACGAGGAAACCGCAAATGCAGAAAAACCCCGGGACCTAGTCCAGATTAAACATATACTGTATTAAGCCGCCACAAACACTAGCCTACTCCAAATTAACTTCGGTCTGGACTGTAGTTGAACCCCAACCAATCTCACACTGATCCAAGGTACAATTATGCTCCTACACCTCTGATCCTAGCAGGATACTGCGCACTTGATTCCCTTAGATGATCTCACCCACAACCAAGAGTTGCTACGACCCAAAGTCGAAGACTTTAGCAAACAAATCTGTCTCACACAGAAAAGTCTACAGGTAATAGATAAATTCGTCTCCCACGAATAAACATATGAGTTTTGTTCCGTATTTTGATAAATCAAGGTGAACAAGAACCAATCAATAAAACCAAACTTATATTCCCGAAGAACATCTCAGTTTCATCATCACCTCATAATAAACTTAATCGACGCAGCGAAGAAGATTATTGAGGAATCACAAACAATGAGACGAAGATGTTTGTGACTATTTTTATCTTTCCTATCGGAGATAGAAATCTCAAGCCAATTACTACAATTGTACTCGTACGATAGAAATAACAAGATCAGATCACACAACTACAAGAAAAGTAGTATCGGTCTGGCTTCACAATCCCAATGAAATCTTTAAGTCGTTAACCCGAATTTAGAGGGAAAACTCAAGGGTTAATGGAGATCGACTCTAGATTAGATAAAACTAGTATCACACAAAAAAAGTGTGTGGGGATTAGTTTTTCCAATGGCTAGAGTTCTCCCATATATAGTCTTTCAAATTAGGGTTTGCAATCAATGTTAGCTTACAAACAAAGCATTCAATATTCACCGTTAGATGAAAACCTGATTAGATACAAGCTAATATCTCTCAACCGTTAGATCGAAAACTTAGCCTGTCATACACACATGTACTTGACGTTTTGAGTTTGTGTAACCGTACCCAAACGTGTACAATGTTTGGTTCAATATTAGTCAACTAAATGGTTAGCCAAATGACAACTTTCATATCAACCGTATTCTTCTTCACCATAACTAGTCCAAATGACTCAAATGAACTAGTTAGAGAGTTGTTCAATTGCTATGAGATCTAAAGTACTACAAGAGACACAGTTGAGTAAAAAACGATGTGATTCACTCGAATCATTAATCATGAACTATAAATCCACGGTTTGCAAAAGCATTCCTTAGTAATTTAAGATAATTTCATGAACAACGTTTGCAGACATAACCTCTTGAGTTCGCGGACTCAAGCTAACCGGTTGAAGTTAATAAACTCCAACAAAATTTCTCGGGATGAGAACTTCCGTCAGTTCGCGGACTGGGTTCACAGACTGCACCTGAGCTTCAACTTCAGCAGATATTCTCGGGTTCGAGAACTTAGGCCAGTTCGCGGACTGGGTTCGCGGACTGAGTTGCTGCTCACATTCCGATTCTACTTGATCAACAAAGTTCGAAAACTTCGGTTCAAGTGTTAAGGACTTATACATATATGTGTTGCCACAACAATGTTTATATCCCACAATGGTTATATAGTCTAAACTCTCATTTCAATCATTAAAACATTCTCAGAGGACGTCATATAGTTGTTTTCACGAACTAGTTTTCATCAGAGCGATTTCCAAAGTGATTGAAACATAACATGACTTTCGTCACTAGGCAAAGATTAACTTGGCTAAAGCGAAATCTTTACCAACACACATTTCGAGAAATAGATAAGTGAGATATACTCAGCTCGAAATGTCACATGTGCATTTTCTTAGTCTATATAGTAAATTGACTTTTGTCTCAAGATAGGAGATAGAGTAGATAGACTTTTGAGTGATAGATAAGTTCAAGTCTCCACATACCTTTTAGTCGATGAAGATCCACTAGTTTCTTGAGTAGTCATTCGTCTTGTATGATGATCGCCATGGAGTTCTTGAGCTCAATTACACTTTATATCCTAGTCCGAGACCTTAGCTATAGTAGACTAGAAATCAAGACTATATAGTTTTGATTACTAAGATTGACAAACATGCTTGAGATAGCAACACATGCGAGTTTGACCGAGCAGTTCTCTAACAGAAACAACCAAGCTTAGCTTCATCTTCTCACTGCCATTTTCCATCATTAACTGCCGATATTGGTAGCAGCTCCATTCTCCATCCCTGAGTATCATATTTGCTCACCTCGAGATCCATCAGGATTATTCCCGTTGATATTCACTCGGTCTCTTTTCCATCCGAGTCTCTCTGAATTTTCTAAACTCCAGTTACATCCACAGCAGCCAACTGCCATGCATCAACAACGTCATCATTACCAGTTCGACTACCACCATTCCGTGACGTCCATTTCATCTTATTTTCACTCGGATATCACAGCAACAAATTCTTCCTCCTGTGTTATCCCGTTAGCCATATCCTGCTCCATTCTATCACCACTGATAACCAACATAATGCTCTTGCTTCAACGCTTGTAATTTCTTCATACGATGTCGGAATAACTCCATTATTTCGCCGTTGGCTTCGTATTTTCGTCCTCTTCAAGGTTATAGTAAGAACTCATGGATTCGAACGAGTTCTACTTGGTCTTTGGCCAACTATTCTTGTATCTAACTTCTTTTATTGCACAATTTAGTGCCATTTCACTTCTTTTGGATGATTCACCTACTTAAACACAAATAAAACAAAACGAACGTAATATACAAATAATTTACAAGAAAATAGCAATTACTAGCATGGATTCGACACTAAATATATGCAAAATATGCACTTTACAAATTCCCCCATACTTGGATTTTGCTAGTCCTCGAGCGAACTATCTAAAATACAACAACTCCATGTCGTCGAGGACACAGTTGCACTTAGCATGTGCAAAAAGTATTTAAACCCCTAGGTGTCCCTAGTGGACGAGTTATAGTCTCATTAGGGATTACAGGAGATATACCCACAAAACCTACTCTAACTTTAAAGCGTTCCAGCTTCCCAAGCATCCAAAGAGTTATGAGGACATAGAGTTTCTACATGCTAGTAATAAGAAGTTAGAAATACCAAAGAACATATTCATTCTTAAATCTTGAGTGAGAAATAACCACACCATAATGAGAGAATGCGTAAGCATTTCGCCTCGACTTCTGCCTCACTTAAAAGGATTTTATGATAATTGCACTCAATAAGACGGCTTTTTTATGGGTCTCACATGTGTGCAGGTAGGAATGAAGAGATAAATCCTATACACATTGAATGGTGGGAAGGAAACATTCCGAATTATTTCTGGAGACCCCACAAGATCGTGGGAAATAAAAGACTTTTTCTGATGATCTTTAAGAAAGGAAATCAACCACTATATCAAGGATGGGAGTACTTACCACCTTCACATCCGATTGCAATGATGATATCACCACTCTCACAACATCCAATATAAACGTCTTCCTTCAGCTCGTCTTCTTCATCTTCTTGGTCTTCGGTCTTCAACTGTTGATGATAAACTCTTGAATTTCGTAGAACTTCGACAATTTGCAACTCTTTTCCTCAATTTCCTTATTGCTTGAAACTTCTTTATATATTTTTCTTCCCCATGGCCTTATTGAACAAATAACAACCTAAATGCAATTTTTTTTTTTTTTTTTTTTTGCTAATTACATACTTTTGGTTGGCAACCTAGAGACAAGCTGGGAACCAACACCTTTTTGAATAGGGATGCCTAATCTATGAAAAATAAAGCTACCAACACCACTACTAGCGTCATTATTAACTAAGCAGTTCTTCAGACGCTAAATTGTATTTATTTATTTTGACAAAAAGATTACAACTACAAAAATAATAACAAGATTAAAATTAACATGGCCATGAAAGAAGTACTTTACCACTTTGTTCTTCACAACTTGTATTGTTTTTGTATCATAAACTTCAATAACTCTCATCTTTTGATTTTCTTCGCTCTTGTAAACAAGTCTTCAACTTGGATTTATAATTCCGCTCCTTATGTGTAAGTCTTCAACATGTATATAAAAATCTTCTCATTGTATGTTGCTTTACTTGTATATGAAATTTGCTCTTCCTTGTATTGTTGCTTGTAATCTCAAACGTATTCAACTTTCCTTGTAGATTTTGATGTCGCTCCACTTGTTGATGATGATGGCGTTTCTATGGATCTGTTGTTGGCGAGAGAGAGAGAATGGTGCTAGCTGAAAAATAAACTACAAGAAGATGGTTTTCGTCTATAGACGTCACCCTCATGATTGACAAAATTAGCACTCAAGAGATCAAAAATAGTGCTGAAAATGGTGTGAAGTTGGGTAGCTCACCATTCTACCCGGAATTAATGTACGGTGACACACACTCAAAAGAAAGCTCTTTAGTCGGCTACAAAGAAAATTTGGTCTAGTGCCTCTGTTGATTTGAAAATAGGTAGTCTCTAATAATAATTGATCAGCAACTCTAATAATGCATTTCTCTCTTCTCCTTATTTGCATCACCGGCATGATTAAATCCATTATTTAACACTTCAATTCGTAAGAAATCCGAACGTAGTTCCCTAATACTTCCAAGTTCAGTTATTTCGGTCAGAATTATATATGTAAACATACCTAGAAGCATGCTAGTGACTATAAAATCTCTACAAGTTTAAGGTTTTTTATGAAAAATTTTGAAAAATCAATATGCAAAATACTCCTCCACACTTAAACTTTACATTGTCCTCAATGTGTAAAACCGAAAATTCTGAATTCTGACATAACAGAAGATAAAACGCCAAAACTGTACAAATTGGTAAGGAATTTGGAAAAATACCATTTTACAAAGGTTGTTCGCCTATGTCTTTTCTACACAGTGTCAAAATGGAACAGTGTTTCGATACACGGTCTGACAGTTATGGTCTCTGGACTGAACTACGCACAGTCTGAATGTTTCTGACGAAAAGATATTCGTCATAATTCTCTTCAAAAATAGATTCCGGACTCACTAAAATTAAACATGGGGATGCAAATATGATATGAAAATCTAAGAAAAATAAAATACAAAAGATAGAGATACAAAACCGATGGGTTGCCTCCCATTTAGCGCCTAGTTTTACGTCCTCAGCCCGACTTGGCATGCTGCAAACTATTCCTCCAGAGGGAGTAAATCACGAAGCTCAATCACATCCACATTCTCCGTAGAGAAGTTTTCGTAATATGAATTTAATCTATGGCCATTTACTTTGAATATCGTCCCTTTCGTGAGACTAGTAACTTCAACTGCACCATAAGGAAAAACATTAGTAACAACAAAAGGTCCACTCCAATGTGACCTTAGCTTACCGGAAAATAACTTAAGACGAGAATTAAATAGAAGAACTTTTTGGCCCACAACAAAACTCTTTCTAGAAATCATCTTGTCATGAAAAAGTTTAGTTTTCTCCTTGTAAATTCGAGCACTCTCGTAAGCATCATTACGTATCTCCTCTAGCTCATTAAGTTATAATTTCCTATGTTTCCCCGCATTGTAATAATTCATGTTGCACATCTTTATCGCCCAATAAGCCTTATGTTCAAGTTCAACTGGAAGATGACAAGCTTTTCCATACACCAACCGATATGGAGAAATACCAATCGGTGTTTTGTACGCCGTTCTATATGCCCAAAGTGCATCGTTGAGTCTATAACTCCAATCTTTCCGTGTTGTGTTAACTGTTTTCTCCAAGATGGACTTGATCTCATGATTTGAAATTTTAGCTTGCCCATTAGTTTGCGGGTGATATGGCGTACCGACCTTGTGATTTATGTTGTACTTCTTGAGAAGAGCATGGAAGGATTTCTTGAAGTGCGAACCTCCATCACTGATAACCACTCTTAGTGTACCATGTCTAGAAAAAATATATTCATTCACAAACTCACAAACAACTTGATAATCATTAGTAGGGGTGGATTTAGCTTCCACCCATTTTGAAACATAATCCACAAAAAGAAGTATATAAAATTTTCCATTCGAATTGACAAAAGGGCCCACAAAATCAATTCCCCACACATCAAATATCTCAACAGTGAGAATTGATGTGAGTGGCATTTGATTTCGAGCACCTATATTGCCCGTTCTTTGGAATCTATCACAAGATTTACAAAAATTATACACATCCTCAAATAAGGTTGGCCAATAAAAGACACTCTCAAGGACTTTGAGAGCGGTACGTTTAGCACCAAAGTGACCACCACAAGCATAAGAATGACAAAAAGATAGAATTGACTAAAATTCAGAGTTTGGTATGCACCTGCGGATACTTTGATCAATACCATATTTCCACAAGTAGGGATCATCCCACACATACTGCTTGGCTATTTTCTTAAGCTTAAGCTTTTGAAAATTAGACATTGTACTAGGTACTTGCCTTGTAACCAAGTAGTTCACTATATCAGCATACCAAGGTGTTGAATCTTCAATTGAGAAAAGTTGCTCGTCCGAAAAACGATCTTGTAGAGGAAATTCTTCTTCGGACAAAACAAGTCTACTAAGATGATCCGCAACAGTATTTTCAACACCTCTCTTATCTTTGATTTCATAATCAAACTCTTGCAATAACAATATCCATCGTATAAGTCTTGGCTTAGCTTCTTTCTTCTTAAGTAGGTACCTAAGTGCTGCATGATCCGAATTCACAACAACTTTTGCACCCACCAAATATGATCTAAATTTTTCAAGTGCAAACACTATACCCAACAACTCCTTTTCAGTGGTAGAATAGTTAATTTGAGCATCATTTAGGGTCCTAAATGCATAATAAATCACATGGGACAGCTTGTCCACTCTTTGACCCAAAACAGCTCCAACCGCTAGTCACTTGCATCACACATCAATTCAAATAGCAAACTCCAATCCGGTGACTTGATAATCCACGCAGTTGTCAATAATTCTTTCAATTTGTTAAAGGCTTCTTTGCACTCCTTGTTGAAGTCAAAAGCAACCTCTTTTTGCAACAATTTGCACATCGGTATAGAGAATTTGGAGAAATCTTTGATAAACTGCCTGTAAAAACCTTCATGACCAAGAAACGAGCGAATCTCCCTCACCAAAGTGGGGTATTGTAAGTTTCTTATTAGGTCTATCTTTGCTTTGCCGACTTAGATCCCTCAAGAGAACACGATGTGACCCAATACGATACCATGGTTTACCATAAAGTGGCATTTTTCCCAATTTAAAACAAGATTAGTGTATGTGCATCTTTTAAGCACAAGTTCAAGATTATTTAAACAAATATCAAATGAATCACCATAAACACTAAAGTCGTCCATAAATACCTTGTAGGATCATAATATCTCCACAATAATACTCTTACGAAATTTATAAACAACATTTCTATGAGCTCTTCAACAACACGCTGCGAGTGTCGCAGAGTGACTCAAAGAATGACGAAGCAGATGACGGTAACTGAAACACGAGAAGAGCATGACAATCCTGCGAAGATTATAGCATCTGCGAGAATTAACATTATAACTGCTGCGAGACTACCGCGAGTTAGATCCGAAATTAAAGGACAACATAGCTGTCATCCACTATGTAACTTCCATATATAAAGAGAACTAATAGACTCAGAAGATGAGAGATTAATTTGAGAGTGTTGAGAAAGTTTTGAGGAGAGAGAAAGTTTTAAGAGAGCGGTTGTATTCTTGATTTATTCCATTTCTTATAATATTTCTGAGAATTAATCAATAAAAGTGTTGTTCTTAATCTTCAAATATGTGTCAATTATTATGAATTCTTGTGAGGGGTGTAGTGCAGGAATTCCTGCAACTACATAATGGCGCTAGAAACAAGGATGTTTCTGAGCAAAGATTGAAATTGTGATTTGTAAGAATTTAAAGAAATTAGAAAAGATTTTTATGTGATTTATAGTGATACATCAAAATTGAAGGAATGGTTAGAAGAAGAAATACATCAGAACAACCAACAATCTTAAGGAGGAGTAAAAGACTTGCTGGAGAAGAGACAAATGAAATAGGAGAATCTTCAAGATTAAGAACAAGGAGCAACAAAACAAGGAATAATGGAGAAAATCAAGTTCAACAACCGAATCAGAAAACACCGATACAAGATAGAACTGTGGATTATGACAGGGTGAGCGTGCACACTTGGCGATCAGATTCAATATAAGAAGCATAAAATCATCAGTTAAGAAATGGAAGGCGAGAGGGAAGAGATCAAGAAGCGGTTGGAGGATTAATTCATGGAGATGACGAAAATGAAGCAGTAGAGGCTTTAAGACAAAGAATATAAGAGGAAAGAGATTAGAGGAGGAAGAACGCGCGAATTTAACAAGACAAAATCACGAGTTAAGAATGGAGAATTTGATATTACAAAATAGGAGATCAAGAAGTACTACAAGATCAAGTTCAAGATCATTTAGAGAAGAGGCAAGGAAAAATTTCCCTTTGAGAAATGCTGGAGAAAATATTCGAGAGGAAATGCAAAATCCAAATGAAAAGCATCATTATGGAGAAGAAAAGATGATTAATGATCGCTACATTCCACGTAGTGAAACTTTGGATGATAGGCGTGATAATAGAAATCAAGAGGGTGGAAATAACCAAGATGGTGAAGAAAATCGATAAGAAGGTAGGAGAATATTACATGAGCGAGAAATTCAAAGAAACCGAAGAATAATTGAGGATGAAATTGAGAGACATTATGCTGAACAAGCACGTCTAGCTTGCGAAAGAGAAATATTGAGAGAAGAATTGGAAGAACAAGATTTTCAAGAAGCAATACGTCAGAATAATCATGACATTCGAGAAAGGAGACGCGCAAGAATTCGCAACAATGATAATATCAATGAGGAATATGATAGAATACAAAGGAGAATAGAAAGACAACGAAGAGAAACGGTGAGAAATGAAGAAAATCGCAGAAGAGAAAATGGAAGGCATAATCATTTGCGAATTCAAGAAGGAGGTGAAGAAGAAAATCGCGGGAGAAGGCATAATGAAGATGCTGAAGAAGAAGCACAAAATCTCGCAAGGCAAGAAAGACATGAACGCAGAAGTAGGGAAGCTGCACTGAAAAGACCAATGGAGCAAAATTCAGCTGGGAATGAACAGATCTTGAGAGAGTTAGAAGAAATGAGGAGAATGTTAAATAACAGAAGAGAGGGATGCATAAGACAACTTGATGAGGCCATTGAAGAAGCTGCGAAAACTCCATTCACCCAAAAAGTACAATTAGGAGGAATACCCCCAAAATGAAATTTGCCAACGTTAACCAGTATCTTTGATGAAACTACTTGTGCTATTCAACATGTCAAAGCTTATGTTAGGTGTATGCTACAATGGGAAAACCATGATGTTGTATTATGCAGATATTTCGCATCCAGCTTAACAGGCGAGGCGCTAAAATGGTTCGAAGGTTTACCTAAGAACACTATAACTTCTTTCAATCATTTGCAGACTACATTTTTGGGAGCATATATAAGTAATAATTCTTCGCGACATGGCATTGAAGATGTATTTGGATTAAAGCAAAGGGTTGGTGAAAGCTTAAAACATCTAACCATAAGGTGGAAAACAATGTGCAACGAAATGGCAGGCCGCGTGGATGAGAGATATCTCATATTATCATTCATTAATGCAATGTTCGCAACCCATCTGTTATACGTCCAAATCTTCAGAATCAAGAATACCATCACAATGACAGAGCTACGAGAAATGTAAGAAGAATATATTGCTTTGGAGGAGAAACAAAATGGGGTGGAATCATACCCTATTGTGAATATCAGCGCAATTGCAGCAAACGCAAGTCTACTTCCCAGGTTAATAAATACAGTAGTGAGCACTTCGCAGGTGAAGAAAGAAAAGAGTATGGATGATGGACAACAGAAATTAGTAGCTATGGGAAGCAGAGATCAAGAAGAGTTCGAAAAGGAAAGAATTTTTTTCAATCGAGGTGGAAATAATAAGATTCAGAGGCTTGATCAGCCGCAAGAGACTTATGGTGGTCAGAGATAAAATTATTATAGAGGGCAAGGAAGTCAGAAGATAATATGGGAAGAAATTAAGATGCCACCTCTAAATGCCAGCATAGAGAAAATTTGGGAGGATATAATTTTGATGGAGGACATACCCGTACCTTGGAATATGGGAAAAGAGCCACACCCAAATAATCGAAGTCTAGAATTTTGCTCTTATCATCATTTTCATGGTCACTCAACAAATGAATGCAGGAATGTAAAAATAATCATCTTGAGGATGATAGATCAGGGAAAATTAAACCATTTTCTAATAGGACATCCACAGTCTCAGCAACTACCGCCACCACCAGAAATTCGCAGAGTGAATACAACAAAGGGAGGAGAAACGTTTGTGATAGAAGTTGGAGAAAAAGCGAAGAATCTATTATGTAACTCCATCATACATTCATACAAAACTACAGAATATTTCCACGACAATGTTCTAAGCAGAGTTTTCGCGAGAGATGTTGATGGGAGAGAAATAATGAATATTGCAAAAGCTTCGCCATTAGAATAATGGCAAAGCAGAAAATTTATTTCACTGCACAAGAAGTACCTGAGCCTGGCGAGATGCATGACAATCCATTAGTGGTAAAACTAGAGATAAATCCAAAACAAAGAGAAGATGGAGAGGAAGATGAGGATGATGAGGCCAAAGAATCATGGGCAATCAACAGAGTTTTAATTGACACTGGAAGCTCAGTGGATATCTTATTTTATCATACTTACAAAACCATGGGAGGAAGAGACGAGGATCTAATACCATCGACTTATAAGATCTATGGTTTCAATGGTACTACCAACAATCCCAAAGGGGAAATTACAATGTGAATTCCATTGAAGGGAATATCTTCTAAGATTCACTTATGTGTTGTTGACGTAGAATCGCCATATAATGCCTTAATTGGACGGCCTTGGCTGCATGGGATTCTAGGTGTAGCATCAACTTTCCACCAGTGCATTAAGTTTCCTCATCCCAGCGGTGTTGGAGTTATAAAGGGAGATTGGATAGATGGAAAAAAGTGCTACGAAATTAATATGAAATCTTGTGAGGAAAGGGCTGCGAGGAACATAAACTGGAAAAATAACATTAAACAAAAGCAAAGAAGTGAAAGGATGATGGTGGATACAGTAGAACGGCGATAAGAAGGAATGATGCGAAGTCAACATGTACTGAAACCAATAGATGGCGAGCGTCTCGCAGATGGAGAAAATGTAGCAAAGTGCAACAAAAAAGCAGAAGCAGAAAATAGTAAGTAGAAAAGGTAAAATTACTAGATCGTAAAATATAAGAGTTGTATGAATGATTTGTTGAAGAAATTTTTACAAAAGTATGTTTTGACTCAATGAAAAAGATGAAATTAAAAAATCATACAAGAGATGAAATGCAAAAAGAGAAAATTAAAGAATAATGACATATTAGAACGGGACGAACCTTTATGGCGTACACCCTAGTTCGCGGATAAAATTTTGCAAGAGGCAAATGTAAGACCTAAAGTACGTCATATAAGGGGGTACCTCTTTGCATGGCTCAGGGATAAGGTTATACCGCTGCTGGAACCTGAGTCATTGAGATTTGGGGTCAATGAAAGCCCATCCAGGAGAGGTACCTTGGATTTCCAACTATATATATATATTAAACGTTGGACGACCGAGGGTCTCTCCTAAGGAGTGCAAAGTATGATCAAGGTGCCGTGGTACATGGTTGAGCCAAGGGTGCTCGGGGCGTATGAAACTACCCTGAACATTCTTGGAAAGTCTTGATTATGATGCACTCGGCCCGAAGAAAACCCCATCTAGGGTGCAGTCTCGTAACCATAAGTCATATAGGCAAAAGGGATAAGAGGCTGCGAAAACAACTAGTTGTTGTTAAGACCGTATGGGAGGAGCTAGTCTTGTATGGCCAATGTACGCCTCCTTGAAGGGGAAACTAGGGGGAAGATAAAGGCGGCACCCTCCATTAGGGAGATGATAAGTGTCTTAAAAACGCAAATGTCATGACGCTTTATGTTCGAAAGAATATTTAGGCTTGTCATATTTGTGTAACAATTATACAGAGGTAAAAAGCCATGAGAAAAATATAAGATGAGATCAATGGGTTTTTACATGAAGGTGTAAAGACGTCCTGCGATTTCATCGTAAGACGGTAATGTCATGGGGCTTTGTTTTCGCAAGAAAACTTAGGCCTGTCATATTGTCGTAACAAATTGAGAAAATGAGGATAAGGCAAGATCAATGGGTTTTTATATGCGAATATAAGGACGTCCTGCGATTTTGTCGCCAAAACAACACGTGGCAAAACAAGACCTTTAACTAGGAAGGCAAAATAAGATCACACAAGAGAGCAAGAAATGGCTGCGAGATTATGGCCAAAATTTAAACACAGATCTTATTCAGAAAGTAATCTACTTGATTTTTCATATTGCAGATGAATAACAGAGGCAAGTATGGGAATGAACAGAATGATAAAATTGTTATTCATCATTATATGACAAATTTACGCAGATAGTTAAAAATTAATAATCATATTGATTAACCATATCGCAAAAAGGAATTGTTTTCTAATGTATGTAGATAGAAACAAAAGAAATCTATACACCAAGGAACTTTAGAAGCTAGAGAAATTCGCAGCAATATGCTACAAGGAGAAAGAGATAAATGTACAGATATTACAAAGAGATTAAAAAAGGAGATAAAACTATTTAGATCCTTCATTATCTTCATCATATTTTCCCCCTTCATCTTCATCTTCATTATATTCTTCATCTTCTTCAGACTCTTCAGCTTCACTGTCAGAGATGACAAGATTAGGAACGTTCTCTGGTATTTCATCCGCGAGATAAGGATATGCAGAATGAGGAATTTTATGGTCATTACAGACCATCTCAATGAAATCATTGTGAACACCAACAAGAACATTACTAAAATTCGCCAGGGTAATTTGTAGCTTCTTCTTGAACTTGGAACATTTCTCATTGCGAGAAGACATAAGTTTTGCGAGTTGTCCTTTTTCTTCTTCCAACTCTTCAACTCTTTGGCGAAAATTTCCTTCAGATGCTGCGAACAAATGACAACCTATTAATAAAATAGTGGAGATTCAGTTAAAAAATGGATTAGTGGAAAAATAAGAATAACCACCTTCTCTTTCAAAGATCATATCCTTAATCAAGGTAGAATGCTCATCTTGAAGACTAACATCTACACCTAAATTATTTCTGGCGTTATCAAGAATCTTCGCAGCCCAAGCAAACTCATCATCATTACTAATAAGAAGGCAGGAGCAAACTTGGTTTTCTCTTTCAACAAGAGTACTATTCTCGCAGATAAGTCTATCTCTTTCAATTTGAATCTCAAGGAGAGTTTCTTGAAATTTCGCTAATGTCTGAGCACCTTGGAGAGAAATACGGTCCTTTTCATCTATCAGATCACTATATTTGGCATTTAACTTACGTGTTTCTTCTTTAGAGTTATGAAATAATTGTCTAAATTTATTGGCCATATCCAAGACAGATCTATGTTCAATTTCTAAAAGATGAAGCTTGGATCTAAGCTCATTTATGGGAAGAGATTCAATCTTATCATTTGAAAAACTATTTAGAGAAGTATTTAGATGATTAAGAAGGGTATCATCATCCATAATCTTGGGAAATGTATGAAGAAAAATAGCTTCATCAGTAAGACCATAGACGTCTGCGAAATGGAAAACTCTATAAGAAGATTTTTTTTTTTTAAAGATAATAAAATATAGGGGAAGGAAAGAGAGTCCCATACCATAGAGTTGCTTATTGGAATCTTGAAGGCTTGATACTTTTTCCTTCTGAAGATAATTGTCTGATTCCAATTGTTTGATTTTCTCGCGAAGATTAGCAGCTTCGATCTTCAATTCTTCATTTTGTTTATTCTTCTCGCGAGGACCAGCAACTTCAGTCTCCAATTCTTTATTTTTGTTGAGAAGTTTAAGATTCTTCTTTGTAAGGGCCGTACACCTCTTTTCCAAGTCTGAGACAACAACAAAGGAAGCTTTCCTAGCCTGCGAAGTAATGCAGCGAACTTTAGGAATTAATTATGAATTCAAGATAAAAATAAAGAGAAGAAAGATATAAGTATGAAAATTTACCAAGTTATTAAGTGAATGTAGTAAATTTGGAGATATGGATCTTGATACCCCATGAAGAGATTCATTATTCTCTAGGAGAGGGGCGTCACAAATGGCATCTATGGACTTGCAAGCATTAGTCAGAGGGGTATCACTAATTACTTGCATGGTATTAGCGGAAATACCAGATAAATGAGCCATGGAAGATTCAGATTGGGAGAATTCCTTCGCGGAAGTGATATCACCATCATCATCATCATTGTCATTATCAGTATCATCACTTGAACTTTCTTCATTAGATTGAGGAGTTAAAGGAGGAGAGAATTGGACTTTTCTTTTCTTTGAAAGAGGATCAACAGATTTCTCCCTGCGAGGAGCACTTTTGCCTTTCCCCTTAGTCTTCGCAACCTTAATGGGTTCAATTTATTCAATAACCTTCAAACACAGATAAAAATAAGAAATATAGGCAACAATATATTGTTAAGAATCATAAAGGGATAGTTTTTACTTCATCTGTGAGTGATCTGAGAGATAATAAAGTACTGGGTTTCCCTAACTTCTTGTAGCTAGATTTCAGCCTTTTAATCTGATAAAATTGGAGTAGTCAGCGAGGGTATATATAAAAGCATGAGGAAAATAATAATAGGAATTCAAGCAAAAAATTCGGGAACATACCTATGTATTCCTTTCAGGCCAGCAGAACACCCATGGTCGGTACTCTGCGAGATTCACAGGTAAAGCATGAGAGCCAGAGATGTATGGACCCTCTAAAAATAATGGAAAAATACACCATTTATCATCATTGGAGTGGCAAGGAGATGAATTATTTCCCAGATGCCAGTCAATGTCCAACATAAGAACTTTGTCTTCAGTAATGTCATCCTTCTTCTGTAAGCGGACACCCCAACAAGTGCTATCCTTCTTCATGGGGATTATTTCATAATTCGCGAAGAAATTTTCTATTGTATACTTCGCAGGAACAATTGGAACTTCAGCGAATTTAGGGTTCTTCGCTTTAGGGTGGTAAAGAGATTCCTTACCAGCACTGCGAGTAGCAAACTCAAGCATTAAACGAATGCAATCTCCACTCAAATGATATATTGCCCGCGAGAACTTCGCATGAGAAAGTATTTCATAGAATAAAGGAAGTTCAGGGTCATAAAGAGGAATAGGAAGGCCAGCTTCAAGTTGACCTAGTGAGACTATGATCTTCTCGCAATTACATGGATGATCAGAAAATAATTTAACAGAGAGCTCAGCCTTAGGCTTTTGATCGGGAATGGTAGATAGAGTAAAACCTTTATCTTGAAGCTTCTTCTGTATTTTTTAAAAGGTAATTATATTTTTACGACCTGCTGGAGGCATTCTTAGTATGGGAATGAAGAAAAGAATAGAAGATCAAAAGAATAAGAGAAAAGTTACAACAGTAATAGATGCGGAAGTTGTGGAAGAAAAGTGAAATTGCAGAGAAAGTACAAAGAATAAAAGAGAAGAATGAAGAAGATATACATAGAAGGTAAGAATTCTCGAGAGGATAAGTGCATTTAATGCGAAGAGAAGACGTGAACGGTTGAAGTGCATCGGTTGAAAAGGACGTGTCAGAAGTTAAATGGAATAAAAGATACGTGTAATAAATCTGGCGAAGAATGCAGAAACATGTCAAAACAGAAGAATCTGAAAAGATGAACAACTGCGGCATTTAAAAAAGTTTCAATTGTCATGATCCTTTCCCCTTCGCAGAAAAGACATGAGAAGAGGCAAGATGTAGGATCAGAATATCGCCACAATAATACTCTTACGAAATTTATAAACAACATTTCTGCGAGCTCTTCAATAACACGCTGCGAGTGTCACAGAGTGACTCAAAGAATGACGTAGCAGATGACGGTAACTGAAACATGATAAGAGCATGACAATCCTGCGAAGATTATAGCATCTGCGAGAATTAACATTATAACTGCTGCGAGACTACCGCGAGTTAGATCCGAAATTAAAGGACATCATAGATGTCATCCACTATGTAACTTCCCTATATAAAGAGAACTAATAGACTCATAAGAGGAGAGATCAATTTGAGAGTGTTGAGAAAGTTTTTAGGAGAGAGAAAGTTTAAGAGAGCGGTTGTATTCTTGATTTCTTCCATTTCTTGTAATATTTCTGAGAATTAATCAATAAAAGTGTTGTTCTTAATCTTCAAATATGTGTTGATTATTATGAATTCTTGTGAGGGGTGTAGTGTAGGAATTCCTGCAACTACATACCTCAATGATGTTATCCACATAATCAGAAAATATGCTGACCATACATCTCTGAAAAGTGGCAGGCGCATTGCAAAGACCAAATTGCATTCTTCTATATGCAAATGTACCGAAAGGACAAGTAAAAGTTATATTCTCTTGATCCTCCAGTGCAATAACAATTTGATTGTAACCCGAATAACTATCCAAAAAGAAATAATGAGAATGTCCCGCTAACCTCTCTAACATCTGATCAATGAAATGCAAATGAAAGTGATCCTTGTGGGTAGCCGAATTGAGCTTTCTGTAGTCTATGCATACTCGCCATCCTGTTTGAACTCTTGTAGGAACAAGTTCATCATCTTGATTTCTAACAACAGTGACACCCGATTTATTAGGCACTACTTGTACCTGACTAACCCATTTGCTGTCAGAAATTGGGTAAATTACCCCCACACTTAGCAATTTGAGGATCTCTTTCTTTACGACCTCCATCATTGGGGGGTTAATCCTACGCTGAACATCACATACTGGCTTGCTATCATCTTCCATAAGGATTCTATGCATGCACATTGATGGACTAATACCTTTAATGTCAGCAATTGTCCAACCAATAGCCGTTTTGTGCTCCTTCAAAACCAGAAGTAGACGCTCTTCTTGTATGGCAGTGAGATTCTTTGCAATAATCATTGGAAGCTCCTTTTTTTCACCCAAGTAGGCATACTTTAAGTGATCGAGAAGAGGTTTTAATTCTAGTTTAGGTGCCTGCACAATAGAAGGTAAAGGAACCTCATTAGTTACGGGTAAATAAATATAAGAAATATTACCCGTTCGATCTTCTTGTAATGTTGTTAAAGCACCACACATCTCCACTAACTCTTTGACTAAGTCGACGTCCAAATTTGTTTTCCCATGAACTTCTAAATCAATGCTATTTCGCAACACAACTCCAAGTTCATCCTCATTGCTCAAATCAAACGTTTGTTGTGCTAACGAATCAATAACATCAATAGAGAAAGCGGAGTGCACATCACTAGGATAACGCATGGCCTCAAATATGTTGAAGTGAATGATCTCCTTATCAAATTCCATAGTGAGTCTACCATTGTCCACATCAATCTTCATCTTAAAAGTTTTAATAAACGGTCTTGTAGTTGAAGGAATTCCTATACTACACCCCTCACAAGAATTCATAATAATCAACACATATTTGAAGATTAAGAACAAAACTTTTATTGATTAATTCTCAGAAATATTACAAGAAATGGAAGAAATCAAGAATACAACCGCTCTCTTAAACTTTCTCTCTCCTCAAAACTTTCTCAACACTCTAAAATTGATCTCTCCTTATGAGTCTATTAGTTCTCTTTATATAGGGAAGTTACACAGTGGATGAAAGCTAAGTTGTCATTTTATTTCGGATCTGACTCGCGATGTTCTTGCAACAGTTATAATGTTTATTCTCGCAGATTCTATAATATTTGCACGATCGTCATGCTCTTCTTGTGTTTCAATTTACGTCATCCGTTATGTCATTCTTTGGGTCCTTCTGCGACACTCGCAGTGTGTTGTTGAAGAGATCGCAGAAATGTTGTTAATATATCGCAAGAGTATTGTTGTGGCGATATTCTGATCCTACATCTTTCCTCTTCTCATGTCTTTTCTGCGAAGGAGAAAAGATTATGAGAATTTTATTTCTTCTTAATGCCGCAATTATCCCTTTTTCAATATTCTTCTCCCGACAAAGCCCCGTAAATTAAGTATAACCGCCTACACGTGCCAAATATTCCTCTATTTACCTGTATCTTCATTATTATCCGGTCACCATCCTTTTGTCTATAAAAGGTAGAATCTGGTAACCTTTTCTGATCCTGCTGGAGGAGGAGAACCTATCTTATACCAGCATCTCTTTTGGTTCTTCGGGCATCCAGAGGTCTATATTCTCATTATGCTTCTTCTTCTTCGTCTTTTCGTTTGCTCACACTTTTTTCTGTCTGCAACTTTCTTCTCCCAAAGATTCATCTGCTACTGCTTTCATGGAGTCATCAAGGTATATGTTCTTCTGATGTTGCTAAACTCAATCCTGCTTATCTAAATTACGTTCATCAAAATTATCTGATCTGTCTTTATTTGATTTTATGTAATTCCTATACTGTGTTTTTGTTTCAGCGGGATCCCTTCTAACACTAAATTTGTAGTCCAAAACCCTAATGCTTCTAGAAATTCGCAGCAAAAACCCGCTTAAAAGAAAAGGAATCCTGCGAATCATAAGGTAGTAAGAAACATTTGTTTTCTTAATAACAATATATTGTTGCCTCTGTTTCTTATCTAGATTATTATTCGCAGGATGGTGAGGATACTAATGCGCCTCGCAAGAAATCTCGTCAGGTTAAAGCTGTTGATTTTGCTATTGTTATTCCCAAATTAATTTCTGTTAATTATATTCCAACACCTTTGCAAACTGAACCTTCAACTTCTGTCTGTGAGAACATCACCATAAATATTCCTGCCTCAACTGATCCTGTCATAAATGAAATTCCTGAAACTGCTGCGAATGAAGTTTCTTCCCCTCCTATTGTAGTTACTTCTCAAGTTAACTCTACTTCAATTCCAGTTATTACTTTTCCAGAAACTACATATTCGGATGAATCATTCACTGCGAACGATTCAAATCTCCAACTTTCTATTGTCACCATTTCACCACCTACATCTCTTCCCCCCTTATAAAGAAACTTCAGTAGGAGTAGATGTTGCTTTTAAGGTTTTGTGTGATATTTTAGATGATGCTAGGAAGTCTTCTATTGACCCTATTAGGCATAGTATCTGCGAGATTTTAAGTAAATATTTTGGTTCTGATCGATTGGTTTCACAAGCATCTCTAAAAAATGAAGTTGAAGCTTTAAAGGGAAGTCTTCAAGTCAACACTTTAGAATATGATACTCTCCATCATAAACTGAACAATTCTTCACTAAACTGCGAGAATCTTCGCAAGAAAAATGATGAGTTAAAAGGTATAAATTTTTCTATCTTTGTCTTTAATTTTCCTGTGTTAATTGTTTTTCTTCTTTTCATACTCCATTTTCTTAAAATCCTTTGTTCGCACATTAAGCCTTAAATCAGAATCGATTAATGGGGATATTCAAAGCTGAATCCGTTGCTGAAGAGATTCGTGTTTATAGAGATTCTTGGATGGACCAATATAACCAATTAGATAATCTTTATATGTATTCCCTTGATCAAATAGAGAACCTTACCAAAGAGAACACACAACTAGCTCAGAAACAAGATCTATTAAGTAATGAAATATCTCGCATCTCTTATTTGTTAACCAAGGCTAATTTAGCAATGGAAACTTTATCAGACGAAAATAAATTTTATCTCAAGAGAAGCGGGATCTTTCAAATAAGGTGGCGATCTCCTCACAACAACTAAGTACTCTTCAAAGAATGTATGACAACCAAGAACTATCTTTTCATTCGCTAAAAGATGAGCATAAGGAAGTAATTGAATCATCTATCACTGAGAAAAATACACTCATCCGAGGTAGAACAACTTTAAGTATAAAGGTAAGCCAACTTAAAGAAGAATATTCCAAATTAGAAGAATCCAACTCTTCATTAGCAAAGGAAAATACTTATCTCATTTCTAAAGAAGAAAGTATAAAATCTCGCCTAAAAGGCATAGTTGGAGATAAATTTGATGACGCCATGGACCATTGGGAGAATTCTTGCCTGTCACTAATTCAAAAATTAACTTCGCAAAAGGAAGGTAGTCATTTTGTCTACCTCAACTGTTAATTTCTCTATTAAATTTCTTTATAATTCTTCTTGCGAAATCTTCGCCTGAATATCTTTTATGTTTACTCTTGTTTTTCGCAGAATCTGAGAAGAGCCTTCTTTCAACTATTTCTGTTTTGAATGGTAAACTGGCTAAAGTTCGCCAAGAAAATATATTGCTTGTTGCTCATCTTTCCCGTTTTCGTGATCGAGCAGAAAGAAGATATGACTACCTAGAATATCGAAAAGACATGGAGATAAGAAACCGTGATAGGGCTTTTCTTCGCCAAGTTCATCTTAGCGCTGAAGTTCTTGTGAATGAAATTTTGTTGTCAAATTCTCTTCCCCCTATATCAATCCAACCTTTAGAAGTATATGATGATGAAATTCCTCGTCCCCTGATGATGATCATGAATATGAAAGTGGCAAAGAAAATATTTCTCAAGAAGATTCAGTAGATAAAGAAAAAATCCCTCCTGAAGAAGAAGTTGTTGGTGGTGAAGCAACAGTTGACTAGAAATCAAATGAAGAAGAAATTCGAGGTGATCATAATGAAAGAAGTACTGGCAAAGGTGATAACACAAGCAAAGATAACGAAACTGGCGAGGCTAACACTGAAGTTTGAGTTCTGCTTTTGTTTTCTTGAGTTGTCTCCTTTTTTTCTTTTTCTTGCGAGTGATGTACTTTTACGCAACTTTAGAATTCAATTATGCTTCTATCATTTTAATTACTTGCGAGAAAGATAATGATATTCAATTTAAAAATTTCCATACTTTCCCCTCATTATCTTTCTTGGTATGAACAAATCTTTCCTGCATTCTTAAAACAAAATAGTTAATGTTTAGAATTATTCTGTTGGTCTTATTTTTCCTTCCTAGTTAAAGGTCTTATTTTGCCAATTTTTATTTTTGCGACAAAATCGCAGGACGTTCTTACATTCACATGTAAGAACCCATTGATCTTTCCTTATCCTCATTTTGTCAATTTGTGGCGACAATATGACAGGCCTAATTTTCCTTGGCGAAAACAAAGCCCCATGACATTGCCGTCTTGCGATGAAATTGCAGGACGTCTTTACACTTTCATGTAAAAACCCATTGATCTCATCCTATCTTTTTCTCATGCCTTTTTTGCCTCTGTATATTTGTTGCACAAATATGACAACTCTTTATACTCTCATGAGTAAAAAGCCTCATGACATTTGTGTCTTAAGACATTTATCAGCTCCCTAATGGAGGGTGTCGCCCTTATCTTCCCCCTGGTTGCCCCTTTAAGGAGGCGTACATTGGCCATACAATACTAGCTCCTCATATTCGGTCTTAACAGCAACCAGTTGTTTTCTCAACCTCTTATCCCTTTTGCCTATGTGGCTTATGGTTACGAGACTGCACCCTAGGTGGGGTTTTCTTCAGGCCGAGTGCATCATAGTCAAGACTTGCCAAGAATGTCCAGGGTAGTTTCATACGCCCCGGGAACCCTTGGATCAACCGTATACCTCGGCGCCTTGATCATATTATGCACTCCTTGGAAGAGACCCTCAGTCGTCCAACCTAAATCATAAGTTCAGGTTGAAAATCCAAGGTACCACCCCCGGATGGGCTTCATTGACCCCAAATCTCCATGAATCAGGTTCCAGCAGCGGTATAACCTTATCCCTGAGCCATGTAAAGAGATACCCCCTTATATGACGTACTTTAGGTCTTACATTTGCCTCTTGCGAAATTTTATCCACAAACTAGGGTGTACGCCATAAAGGTTCGTCCCTTTATAATATTTCTCTTGCGAATATCGCTATTTCTTATAATCTTGAATAATCTCGCAGCTTCGATAAAAATTTATTTTATTCATTTCTTATTTGTTTCATCATATATTATATCACCATCTAGCCTTTCTCAGAATTTGTTACCGGTAATATCTTTTTAGATATAGTCTGTTCCATGGTCTACCAAGTCTTTGAACAACATCTTTACCCTCCTGATCCATCAATTTATATGCCCCTGTTCCAACTATCTCTTTAATAATATATGGTCCATCCCATTTTCTCGCCAACTTTCCACCATTTTCTCGCTGATAACTTGGTGTTTCTCGCAGCACTAAATCACCTGGTTGGAACTCACGTATTTTGACACGTTTGTTATACTCGCGATCCAACCTCCGCTGATAATTTTCCATATGTTGTAAAGCTTTTTCTACCTTCTCTTCTAACTCATCAAGTTTACTTAGAATCATACCAGCACTAAGATTCTTTTCCCAAGCCTATCTTTTTGTTGTAGGGATAACAACTTCTGTTGCCAGTACTGCTTCGACACCATATGTTAGACCAAAAGGTGACATCCCAGTTGCTTCTCTCCTAGTTGTATTGTAGGCCCATATTGCATTATGCACTTGTTCACACCATGCCCTGTGGTGTCCCTCTAATTTTTTCTTCAGTATATCTGCGATTTTCTTATTGGTTGCCTCTGCCTGCCCATTGGATCGTGGATAAAGAGGTGTTGATTTTCCACATTTGATCTTAAACGCATTAAGTAACATTTCTATGTTTTGTCCTTCAAATTGCTTTCCATTATCAGATACCAACTGTGCTGGAATTCCAAATCTGCAAATTATATTTTCAAATATAAATGTAAAAATATCTTTATCACGAATATGCTGTACGGCCTTTACTTCTCCCCACTTTGTGAAATAATCTGTAGCGACAATCAAATATCTTCTTTGTCCAGAACCCGGTACAAATGGTCCCACAATATCCAACCCCCATTTTCCAAAAGGCCATACACTTGTTGAAGATAACAATGGTGCCCCTGGTGCATGCATCTTCTTTTCTTGTCGCTGGAAATCTTCGCAACGTCTTGATAATTGCTTCACATCCTCATGCATATATGGCCAGTAATAGCCTTGCATTTTTGTTCTGTATGCCAAAGATATCCCCCCACTGTGATTACCAGCGTCTCCACTATGAAACATTTTTAATACCTTTTCTCATTCTTCCCGTGTCAAGCATCTAAGTGATGGCCCATTAAAAGATTTGCGATATAATACTCCATCTATTAATTCATAATTTATTGCACGACTTTTTAACTTATGTGCTTCTAATCTATTTCTTGGTGTTTCTCCTCACGCCAAATATGCATGAAGTTCTGTTCGCCAATCTGTAATATTGCCTCTTGGTTATTCTTCGCCACTTTCTATTATCATCACATCTTCCTCTTCTTCTTCTTCTTTATTGATTGAAGGTGATATAAGTGTCTAAATTTTTATGCATCTCGCAGCTGGATTTGTCATCATGCTGGATATAAAAGCAAAAGCATCTGTGAGTCTGTTATCTTTTCTTGATATATGTCTCCATTTTAGTTTTGGAATTTTTGTTGACAGTTCTTCAACAAGTTTCTTGTATTTCTTCAAAGATGGTTCATTTGTTGTGTATTCTCCTTTTATTTGGCGAATAACCAATTGCGAATCACTGGTAATTCTAGCATTCTCCAACTTCATTTCTATTGCGAATTTTAGAGCATGTATTACAGCTTCATATTCTGTTTCATTATTAGTGGATGCAAATTCCAACCTAAATGAAAAGGCCATTTTTTCTCCTTCTGGAGAGATAAAGATAACTCCAACTCCATTACCTTCCCCGTTTGATGATCCATCCACCAATATTTCCCATCTGTTGGGTTATGTTAACAGATCTCTTGGGTCTCCATGTTCTTCTTCTACATCCATCATCTCTTCCACAACTTCATCATCTTCTAGAGGAAACTCTGCTAAGAAATCTGCTACAACTTGTGATTTAGATAGAATTTCATATTTGATTTCGAAGTGTCCTACTTGGGCATTCCATCTCTCAACTCTGCCTGATCGTTTTGAATTCTTCATTACTGACTCAATTGGCACCTTTGTTAATACTTTTACTTTATGTGCTTGAAAATATATGCGAAGTTTAAAAGTTGCATAAACCAATGCCAGAATTAGCTTCTCAATCTTTGAGTAATTTTTCTCTGCGGTATTAAATGTTTTGCTAATGTAATAAATTGGGTTTTCTATTCCTGCATCCACTCACAGTAACACTGCACTTAATGCGTGCGAAGTTGTCGCAAGGTAGATCAATAGTTCTTTTCCTGGCTCCGATTTCTGTAAGATAGATATGTTCATTAAATGTTCTTTAATTCCTTGAAAAGCCTTTTCACATTCATCTGTCCACTTGAATTTTGTTCCCTTCTTGAGTATACTGAAGAAATGCTTGCACTTGTCTGATGATCGCGAGATAAATCTTCCTAGCGAAGCCAAAAGCCCATTCAACTTCTGCACATTTTTTACCGGTGCTGGTGTTGGAATGTCTCAAATTGCTTGTACTTTCTATGGATCAACTTGTATTCCTTCTTTTGACACAATATATCCTTTTTTTTTCTGAAGCCACTCCAAAAGTACACTTTTCTGGATTCACCTCGATGTTAAAGTGTCGCATTTAATCGAAAATCTCCTTCAAGTCATGCACATGGTTTTTAGATTTTTTACTCTTGATTAACATGTCATCTACATATACCTCTAATGTTTTATGGATCCACCTCGCAAACACTTTCTCCACCATTCTTTGATATGTTGCACCAACATTTCGCAAACCGAAGGGCATCTTTGTATAGCGATATAACCCTATTGGAGCAAAGAATGCGGTGTGCTCCTGATCTTCTTCAGTGAGAGAAATCTGATTATATCCTTTATACCCATCTAATGAAGATATTCTATCATTTCCCGCGGCTGATTCGACCATTTGAGGAATATCTGGTAATGGAAAACTATCTTTAGGACAAGCTTTGTTTAAGTCAGTAAAGTCTATACAAATTCTTATCCCCTTATTTTTCTTTGGAACCACCACCATATTTGCAATCCATTCCGGGTACTTTTCATGCCTTATAATTCCTGCATCAAGCATCTTCTGTAATTCTTCTTCTATTTGGGAATGGTATGTTGTTGTGATTTTTCTTATCCTTTGTTTAAATGGTCTTACATCCTTGTTAATTTCTAACTTATGACATGCAACTGACGGGTCTATTCCTGGTATCTCATTCATACTCCATGCGAAGATGTCTTTATATTCTCGCAAGAGGTTTACGGTTCGCTCTTCCTCATCTGCATCCATCTTAGTTCCTATTTTCAGAATCTTAGGCTCTTCTTCACTTCCAATATTTACTTCCTTTGTTGGTTCTGCTGCGGTGTAGCTGGCCTCAGGTTCTCCCATTGGTGTTGATTTTTTCATAACTTTCGCAGGTTTTTCTTCTTCTTGCGAAATTTAGCCGGGTATTCCTTTTCCTTCTTTTTCTCTTATCATGTAAACTTTAAATTCTTCTTTTTTCTTTGCCTCTTTCGTCATTTTTCTGCGATCTTTTCGCAGCTTTGCACGCCCTTCATAATTCCTTACTTCGATTTGATAACACAGTTTCACATGATCAGTATCTCCTCTAATTTCTCCAACTCCACTGGGCATAGGAAATTTGATGCATTGATGCAATGTTGATGCAACGGCCTTGATTGTGTGTATCCATGGTCGCCCCAATAACATGTTATATGGTGATTCCACATCTACCACACATAATGTTACTTGTGTTTCAATCTCTCCTAGCGGAATTCATACCACTATTTCGCCTTTAGGTTTTGTTATAGATTTTCTAAAGCCATGAATATGATAAGTTGAACAAGACATCTCTTTATCCTTGTATCCCATTTTCTTAAATGTATGATAAAATATTATATCTACAGAACTTCCTGTATCCACCAAAGTTCTATTCACAGCCCATTCTTCCGCAGATCTTGTTGATTTTTCCTTTTTCATTCGTATAGTGGATATCGTGATTACCAAAGGAGATGTATGATTCAAATTTTCTCTTGGTATTTCTGCTGATGTGAATGTGATTTTTTTATTTTCCCAATCCTTCAGAGGTGATACTTTCTCCACCGTCATAATTTTCTTTCCTTCAAAATCTCGCTTATGAATCCTTCCTTTAATATTTTCATGGAATTGGTTGATCATCGCTTTTGTTATCGTATTACACTCCATCTTCCTTTAATTCTCTTTGGATTTAATCATTTTACTTCAACTATTTCACCATCTTGTTCGATCATCTTCTTAACTTGAATACTAATATTTAATCTTGTTTTTTCTACGATTTTCACAGGTTCAATCCTTGTTTCTAGCCCCATTATGTAGTTACAGGAATTCCTACACTACACCCCTCACAAGAATTCATAATAATCAACACATATTTTAAGATTAAGAACAACACTTTTATTGATTAATTCTCAGAAATATTACAAGAAATGGAATAAATCAAGAATACAACCGCTCTCTTAAACTTTCTCTCTCCTCAAAACCTTCTCAACGCTCTAAAATTGATCTCTCCTTCTGAGTCGATTAGTTCTCTTTATATAGGGAAGTTACATAGTGGATGACAACTAAATGTCCTTTTATTTCGGATCTGACTCGCGATGTTCTCGCAACAGTTATAATGTTTATTCTCGCAGATTCTATAATCTTCGCAGGATCGTCATGCTCTTCTTGTGTTTCAATTTACGTCATCTGTTATGTCATTCTTTGAGTCCTTCTGCGACACTCGCAGTGTGTTGTTGAAGAGCTAGCAGAAATGTTATTAAAATCTCGCAAGAATATTGTTGTGGCGATATTCTGATCATACGGGTCTCCCAAGAAGTAACGAAGTAGATGAATAATTATCTCCATTATGCATATCCACAATGTAGAAATCAGCCGGAAAGATTAACTGATTCACTTGAACTAACACGTCCTCCACGACTCCCTTAGGATATATATTGGACTTGTTTGACAATTGAATAGTAATCTTTACCTCTTTTAAAGGTCCAAGATTAAAAGAATCATAAACATCGGATGACATAACACTTATGGATGCTCCTAAATCAAGCAAAGCACGCTCAAATCGTCGATTACCAATAGTAATTGGCACTGTGAAGCCACCAGGATCTTCACACTTTGTAGGCATCTTCTTCAATAACATAGCCGTTGCACTTTCTCCCACCTGAGTAATTTCATTAGCAATCAACCTATCCTTCCTTGTACACAAATCCTTCAAAACCTTAGCATACCTGGGTACGGTTCTGATGGCCTAAATAAATGGGATGTTGATTTGTATCTTGCTGAAAATATCCATGATCTCCTTATCTTGAGATTACTTCTTGATAGACGCATTTATGTGCCTATTTTAGTCTCAATTATGTGCATTGTTAGTGCTCGATTTTGTAGTTATTTGATTATTTTATCTTTTTGTAGGTGTTTTTGGAGAAATAAACATGTGCGGAGAAATTGGCTCTAAAAGAGGAATTTGAACCTCCGGAGAAAGCACCTGAAGGAGTCGCAAAAGGCACCCAGAAAGTATGTTAAAAGCACCCTGAAAAAGTGTTGAAAACACCCCAGATAAATTACTAAAGGGACCTTAGCAGTGGATAAGGGGTACCCAAATACTAAGGGGCATCCAAATTGCTATTCGCACCCCATCATGGGTTAGGGGGAATCTCTTCTTCACGGTTCAAAGTTAGCAAATTGGCGGGAAAAATAAGCTATCACATGCGTAAACTTTTGAGCGGATTTTGGAAGTGTTTTAACGAGATTCAATCACGTAATTCATTTTCGTTGGACCTGTTTGGACTAAACACGGTTGGTAGGTCCACTGGATTCGATATAAATTGGGCCAAATCTTCGGTTTGAGACAAAACAGGGGACCGGGAGTAGTGTGAGTATTTCGGAGTTTGTTTCACGTTTGGTGTGAACGCGTAATTTACGATGGCATCTACGTGTTCACAAACAATGTTCGCACACATTAAAATTCACAGATTAGATGTAATATGCGTAAAACGAAGTGAATATACCGATTCATCGACTATGAGTCTTCGGACTCGTCCTTGTCTAATCGTATGTTTATCACTAACAATGTTCGTATAGTAAAGTAAATAGAGACCGAAAAGTAATATAAAGCTTATCATACAAAATACTGAATGTAGAGTGCGAAATGTAAGTGCTGAATGTAAATCAGATGAGTATTTACGTGGTTCGGCACTAAGGCTTACATCCACGGGGTTGGGAGGATCTCATTATATGTAGATTGATTACAAATATAGTCAAATGACTTTGGAGTTTTAACTGAGGCCGCGGGATTAGGGAAACTACTTACTCTTCCTAATTCTCTCTCATTTCCTTTCTTTTCGAACCAACTTGCCCCTCTCTCTTAGTGAGGAGGGGTATTTATAGGGATTCCGATGTGGGGTCCACTGATGAAGGCCGTTGTATTCTTATCATCTTGTGCTTTGTACCAATACGCGGACCTCTTCGTATTTCACGATGCCCCCATCGTTTTTTCCTAACAGCCGAAGAGTTATGGTCGTGTCTTCCTATTATTGGCTGACACGTATACTGCCCAGTGTGTTTAATTCGGGTAATTGAGTCGTCTACACGATCCAAACCACGGTCTCTTTCCCCTGTCATATCCGTGTCAGTTAGCTCGGTCCTGGTCGTCGATCTGGGACCTCTCTCGATATGGGATAAAGAGAGTCTGAGGGTGTTTTCAGTGCTTCGCAACAACATTCTATCTCGGTACTCCTTAATTCGGCTCCATTGGATCTGCTAGATGAGGGCCCCTCCCTGATGATACATGTTTCTTGGCTGTATGTACGTGGCATCATCTCTTAATGCTCCGCGTCACATATCTCCCACATGTTTAACCGAGGACACGTGGCGAGTGGTGAAAATATGTGAATACAATTTTCCTATTTTCTTCTGACTTAAGGCGTCAGTTGAAGTTAGAGTAAAACCGTCGCATATTCCCCACTCCTTCAATAACTTCCCCTAGATTTCAGGGCGCGTTTCCCATTATGCAATAACTTCTTGCAATAACTTCTCCTTGGGTGAAGGGATGGTTTCAATCTTCATTAATGTTTATAAGGGGGGAAATAGAATATGAAATAAATTTTATTCTCTGTCGGTCCTTCATTCTTTTTCCCTGATGTTTTCATTCTTCATTTTTGTTTGGATTCCATTAATTGTTGCTGCTACCATTAACTGCTGCTGCCTTTGTTTTGAATACGACACATCCTTGATTTCCTGGGTTCGTCTGTTGTTGTTGTTCGTTGTTTTCTGGCCGCGTTCTACCGTTATTTGAAGCTCTTGGTATAGGTAAGAGGTTGATCTTTGGTTTTGGTCCTGATTATTAGTTCGACTTCTGCTGCTGTGTTTTCAGCTTTGTGATGAAGAACACGAAAAAGTATATATACTTTCCCTTATTCTTTATCACAAAGGTTACGGATTCATAGTTTAAGAATTTCTCCCGGCGATGCAAATCAGCTAGGATTTTTAGTCTTTTCTTCTTTTTTTTATCGGATATCCATGATGAACTCTATAAAATTTATCTTTTTGATATTTATTTGTGATTCTGCAGAACATAAAACTTGTTTATATGTCCCGCAGACATGGCCGATCGTCAGCGGGTTCCTTATTAGACCCCGCCGTCTAGTCCTCACAGATCTCCTCTGCATAGAGACCCGGATATGTCTCTGCTAGTAGGCTCTAGGGCCTCTCAGGCTGATCTTCGTTCTCAAAGGGTCTCATACTCTTCGGGTCAGAGGCATTCGTATTCCAAGAAAGTAGATCCTCCGAGGGATCCGCCTGACTCTAGGTATGCTGTTACCCGCGCTTATTATCGCCCACGTGATGAGTCTAAAAACACGCAGGCTATTCCTCGCAACGAAGCTTTGGATATTCCGCCTCTTCGTTCCATGGCTCCTCCGCTGCCTCAGCAGAATCCTCTACTCCTCCTCCAGCGATTCCTTCCAAAGGAAAATATGTCAAGGGTACTGCCTTGAAGATTGAACCGCTTAAGAGCATTCCTTCAAAAAGGAAAGCCCTGGATACGAGTCCTTCAAAAAAATCCATGCTAGACCCTGCTGATGATAAAGACGCTGCACCGATTATACGAAGCGTCTCGGTTGGTAAGAAAAAAGTCACCTTCAAGCATATTGACCTGGAGATGTTTAAGGAGAAGCATGAACTTGAAGCTTTTGAGGTCCGTTTTTATGCTCCCGATGATGATATCACTTACGATCTTATCTCGAGATATCAATTCGTTGAGTTTCATCTGCTGAATACCGTGGGGGCCTTCGAGGCGGGTCTTATGTTGCCTTTGTATAAGTCGGTTGATTCTTTTTACTATGACGTATTGGCTGGTCGTGAAGGTTCTTCTACAAATACCCACAGTCGTTCTGTGTCACAGTTGACTGGGAATTATCTCCGTGCTCTGAAGGAGTGCTATCTTCGGAGCAAGGGAGAAACGATGATGACTTTTTATGTCCGCGATCCCGTTGATAGGGAATGGTATACTCCCCAGAATTTTAATAATTCTATCGGGGATTATATTAATAGTAGGAACCGTAAGCCGTGGAGTGTGGGTCTTCGTAATATTGCTGCTTCCCGTGGCGAGATTCGTCTTTTAAGTGAGGTGAGCGATGCCAAGTTGAAGTATGTTCTTGGAACTGAAGGGTCTGCTAACAAGAAGATTTTCCCTCCTCGTGAGATGATTAAGCATGACCATGACTACGAGTGGCATGCCACCGTTATTGAGATTATTGGTTCGTGGGCTTGGGGTTGGATTCCTGGCCCCCACGGATGGCGTCCTACTGCTGATAGTCTTTCTCGTGAGGTTGCCCCTGATCGTTATGGAGATTTCTTCCCTTGGTGTCTGAACTTCGAGGGTATGAATTTTCCTTATGCCCTTGATGTCATCTATGGCGATGAAGAAGAAAGTTCAGATGCTATTCTTCCTTCGAAGAGCACTGCGACTGTGAAGGTGCGGATCCTTCCTATATTTGCCCCTTTTTTCCTTGTGTTAAAAAAGACTTTTGAGCAAAGGAAAAAAAATGTTGATTTGCTTCCCTTGTTGTTCTGTAGGTGACGAAGAAAAGAAGGATTGGTCCCAAGTGATCTTCTACCGTTGTTGTTGATGAGGCAGAGGTTCAAGAGGAGGTTACCAGTCCTGCTAACGAAGACTTTGAGGAAGATGAGGACATTTATGATGGATAGGAACGTACTGACACTTCCCCCTACCCAAGAAGATGGTGGTGGTGTTGATGGTACGAAGAGTACCCCTGGTGGTAATGATGCTGAAAATGTTACCGCTTCTTGTGATGGTGGTGGGTACAAGACTGTCCAAGAATTCTCTTTTGTCCGAGTCTATTCCGCAGGGGAGACCTTCGATGTGAATGCTGCCATGAGTCTTGCTGAGGAGTTTTCTTTGCTTTCCCCAAATGATGATTGGGACGTGCTGGACGCCTCTGGCAACGGGAAAGCTTCGGGTCGCATGGTTGTGTATGTTGATGATGCTGAGACCTTTGTTAATGAAAGGGAGGGAGCAGTTAAGAAGGCAGTGGCTGGAAAGGTTCCTGTTGTTGGGGAATCTTCTACCGGTTCCCTTTTGGATGATTTCCCGCAATCTTTGATGCTGGAGGGTGACGACGCCGTTTTTGCTTGGTTGAAGAAGAAAAATTTGATGTGTGTCCCGAACCCTGCTCCCGTACTTGTTGGGAAGAAGGATTCTGATGCCTATACTCGTTGGATGATGCAATTATCCGCCAAAGATCGGGTTACGGAGGTGTGGGACAAGAATCTGAGGTCGCTGGAGGATACCCTAGTGGTTGATCCTCCAACCACCGTTGTTTATATGATGGCCATAGATGATGGGTATCAGTATGGTTATCCTCAGCATCGGATGCTAGAAGTACGTCGTGTTTTTCATGTTTACTTTTATGTGGGTATTCCATGGTGCTCTGACGTGATGCCTTCTTTTCTGGAACGTATATAATGAGGAGTGAATACTTCAATCATAACTTGTACCAATTTTTAAGGCCAAGTCTCTTAAGTTAGAGGGTAAGCTTCGTCACAGAGAGGAGGATCTAGCTGCGGATGAGGCGGTTATCTCTGCCAGAGATAAGGAGATAAGTGTGTTGAAGAACCATCTTAAAGGGAAGGAATAGCTGGGCAACGAAGAAGAAAGGCTCCGTCTGGAGCTTGCTATGGTGCGCAGCGAGTTGGAGGGTGCTCGAAAAAATGCTTCATCTTTCACAGGTTTGCTTCCTTTATTCTTACTTAACGCTATTATCTTCTAGCAATTAGTGTTCTGTCTGAGTATCCCCACCCTATATTCAGTGGGTGGAGTCCCCGAGTTGATATGACTTCGAAGTGAGAGAGAACGGCAGAAAGCCCGTATTGCCGAGCTAGTAGAGAAAATTAAGAGTGAGGCCGAAAGATGGGACGCCAAGGCCGGGGTATGGCGTCTGAGGCATACTCAGATAGTTGATATGCAAAATAAGTATAACGCGGACCGTTGTATATTTAATGGCACTTTGCTGTGGACGCGTGACAATATCTGTGAAGCACGCGAACTTGCTTCGTCTTTAACGGTCAAGATAAATCTTCTATAGGAAGAGATATGGCAGGCTCGTTCCTCTCATGATTCCGAAGTAAGAGAATATATGCAACATCTAGCCAAAGAAAGAGACGATGCTAGGGCATGTGCCCTAGGCAAGGCCTTAGCCGCGTCTCGGTCTGACGTAGCTCGCCAGGCCGAGTCTGAGAGAAATCTTGAAGTTAATATGTACAGACTTAACAAAGGAATGGAGGAGCTGAATAACGAAGTCAACCATCTTCGGCATTTGGATTCAATGAAGCAGGTAGAGTTAGATGCTAGTCAATTTGCTCTTTCCACTCTTCAAATGGATTATAAGAAAATTTTCGACGAGTATGGCTTTCTTGACGAGGCTCGGGATGCGGTTGTTAATGAATATGAAATAGCTTTGGTTAGAGTCGAAGGTATATGTTTGCTTTGTCGAGTGTGATTTTGCACTTCGTAGTCCTAATTCTTCGTTTTCTTTTTCAGATCTCCAGGGACAGCTTCTCGCTGCAAATAAAAAACTTAACAAAGCTCAATCTGAGTTTGGGAAGGCTCAAACTGCCTTAGTGCACCAGGAGGGTCAGATTTCGTATTTCCAGGTTTTGGCTACGTCTCACGAACAGGTAGCTCACTTGGCCTCATCGGAAGTGAGATGTCTGTCCACTCTGTTGTCTCTGGACGAAATGCGAAACACCTCCATCACATACAAGGCTCATTGTCAACTATCCAAGGAGACGAACAAGGTTTTTACCAAGATAGAGCATGACCTCAGGACCGAGCATGGCCTTGTCAAGGAATATCCCCGTCGTCCTAAACCTCCAGCCCTGTCCAGTTCTTCGGAGCCTTCTTCAGGTGGGAGCGTACCTTCGTCGCAGAGGTAAGACCCCACCGGTGGAGCTGAATTATCAAAGTAGATTCTTATGCTAGTTATAAAAAGTTGATCTTTGTTGATTATAGAGT
This sequence comes from Papaver bracteatum, assembly GCA_023529315.1. Lineage (NCBI taxonomy): Eukaryota > Viridiplantae > Streptophyta > Magnoliopsida > Ranunculales > Papaveraceae > Papaver > Papaver bracteatum. The sequence continues at coordinate 876,744 of JAJJWX010003675.1, forward strand.
TTTCGTGGTATCTGTTGATTCTCTTCTTTTTTTGCTTATTTTTTCGAACTTGTAATCAACTTTCATGGAATGGATCATCTTTTATTGGCTATGTTTTCCCGCGTCCTTATTTTAGCTGCGTTTTTTAGTTAACCAAATACGGTACTAAAAATAAAGAACGAAGTTTGAGTGCGATGTCGAAGGTATGTACCTTCGTGATCGTCTTAAGGCTTGTCACCCCGTAGGCTAATCCTTGGTCGATTCCCAGACGGTGGGGGTCGATGCAGCGTTCTAGGATATGGGGTGTTAATATTTACATGTCCCCATTTTGTCGACCTACTGACTGAAAATAGCTAGAGATCTCTTTCTGCCGGATGTCTTCCCCATGGTCTTACACTTATAAACACTGATAGGGGAGTCCTGAGAGTTCTTTCCAATATTGGTGCGTCGTTTTTGTAGCATATTTGTAGGTGTATTTACAAGTATTCATTCTGCTAATACGCTGCCCTTTGTATTGTCTTAGGCTAATTGCTATCTAGGGATTTTCGCAAGAAAGCTTGTTTGATTGATTTGTTGAGGTATGCTATTCCTCGTCCAGAGATAGAAACATATTGATGAGATGCATCATTTTCTTCTTCTGGTACTCTTCACGCAGTTGTAAGATTGCGTTGCTATCTATGGATGGTATGGCTTGAGATATTTAGCGTTCCATGGATGTCGTAGGACTTCCCCTTTTAGGTTGCGTAGGTAATAAGATCCGTTTCCTGTGATATCTTGTATGACAAAAGGTCCTCCCCATGTTGGTACCAACTTGCCCCATTTATTTTCTCGTTGATATTGGGGTATGGTTCTCAGCATATATTTTCCTTCTACGAAATTTCTAAGTTTAACCTTTTTATTGTACTCCCTTTCTAATTTCCTTTGATAATTCTCCATTTTGTGTAATGCTGCTTCTCTCCTTTCCTCGAGGTCGTCGAGTCTTTCCAGCATCATGTCCATTATGAGTTTCTTTTCCCATGCTTCCGTCTTTGTGGTTGGCATGATGATCTCCGTGGGGATGACAGCTTCGGCTCCATAGGTGAGAAGAAAGGGAGATTCCCCTGTGGCTGACATTCGGGTTGTTCGGTATGCCCATAAGACATTATGTAATTGTTCACACCATCGTCCATTATGTTCGTCTAATTATTTTTTGATAATGAGAGCGAGGGTCTTGTTTGTGGCCTTTGCTTGACCATTGCTTTGAGGGTATATTGGTGTCGATTTATTCTTCCTGATTTTGAAAGTATCAAATAGTGAATCAATGTTCTTGCCTTGTAGCTGCTTACCATTGTCAGAGACAATCTCTGCTGGGATTCCGAACCTGCAGATTATGTTCTGGAATATGAATGTGAAGACATCCGAGTCGCGGATTCTAGCCAGAGATTTAGCTTCTACCCATTTACTGAAATAGTCCGTGGCCTCTATCGAAAATCTCCTTTTCCCTGATCCTTCGATCAAGGGTCCCACAATGTCTATGCCCCATTTTGAGAATGGTTAAGGACTATCTAATGAGTTTAGAATCGTTGCTGGTACGTGGATTCTTCTATCAAACCACTGGCATTCTTCCCATTTTCTCGACATCCTTGCAGTGTCTCGTATCATTATTGGCCAGTAATACCATTGGGTCTTCGCCTTGTCGGCCAGGGATCTCATTCCGCTGTGATTTCTCGCGTCCCCTAGAATATATTTTAGTACCAGGTGGCCTTCGGTTCTGGATAGGCAACGTAGCAAGGGTCCGAGGAAGGATTTTTTGTATAAGATCCCTCCCCTTAAGTCGTACCTTCCTGCTTTTGATTGTACCTTCCTGGCCTGCTTTAGGTTTGTGGGCAGTGTTCCTTCTTTGAGAAAGTGGTGGATATCAAACCTCCAGTCTTCTTCTTTACTGAAATCTTCGTCTTCATCTACTCTTGTCATGATGTCATCCTCTTGAAAGTCATCCGTGAGGTATTCTCCTATATCATCGTCTGCTACTTCCTCTCCCGTGCTGTCCTGTTGGCTTGTAGTGCAGAATTCTCGGGAGGAGACTGAGGGTTCGTAAGCCCTGGTGATTTTGATTGCTCCAACATCTTCGTTTTTCAACATAGATAAGATATATGCCAAAGCATCTGCATTCCTAAGCTCCTTTCTGCTTAAGTGCTGGAATTTAATGTTTGGTATTTGATGTGCCAGTGTCTTGGACTAGTGTCATGTATGCTGACAAGGTTTCATCATACACATTATATTCCATCTCTATTTTATGGATGACCAGTTGTGAGTCACTGGTCAAGCGTATATTTGTTATACCCATTTCTATTATTAGATGTAGAGCATGTACAATAGCTTCGTATTCGACGATGTTGTTGGTATGCCCTTTGAACTCTAATTTGAAGGCATGTATGATTATGTCCCCCGTGGGAGTAGTGATTATGATGCCAATGTCGGCTCCCTCTTTGTTCTTCGAGCCATCAACGAAGACTTCCCATTGTCTTGGGTTCGCTGGTTCAAGAATATCGATGGGATCTTTGCTTCCGTTGCCCTATGGTAATCCCGCTGTGTTAAGCCCATCGATGAATATTTCTTCATCGTTGTCTAGTGGTAGATCTGCCAGGAAGTCTGCTAGGACTTGAGACTTCTGGGAATGTTGGAGCTCATGTATGATGTTGTATTGGTCGAGATGAGTGTTCTATTTTGCAATTCTCCCTGTCTTTCATGTGCTTTTAAGGACAGCCTCTAGCGGGGCTTTGCATGGAATGCGGATATAGTGGGTCAGGAAGTAGGTCCTTAGCTTTTGGGTGGCCCATACTAATGCCAATATGAGTTGTTCAATCTTTGTGTAATTTCTTTCTGTTGTGTTGAGAGTTTTGCTGACGTAGTAGATGGGATGTTCTATCTTCGTGTTGGTTTTAACCAACACCGCGCTGACTGCATCCTTCGTTGCTGCTATGTACAGGGCCAAAACCTCTTCAGGATCAGGTTTTTGCAAGATGGGATTCTAGAAAGGTATTCCTTAATTTCTATGAAGGCTTCCTCGCACTCTGCTGTCCATTCAAACTTGCTCCATTTTTTAAGGATGTTAAAGAAGGGCTTGCATCTATCTGAGGATCTGGATATAAACCTCCCTAGTGTTGCCAGGGAGCCATTGAGTCTTTGGACTTCTTTCAGGTTCCTTGGAGATGGCATTCCTGCAATGGCCTGAATTTTGGCAGGGTCCACTTCAATGCCCCTCTTTGTTACCAGGTATCCGAGGAATTTTCCTGAAGTGATGCCGAAAGTGCATTTTTTCGGGTTTACTTTCATGTTATGTTCCCTCATTGCCTGAAAAATATCCTCCAGATCTTGGTGGTGATCTTTTCGTAGCTTGCTTTTGACTAGCATATCATCCACATAGACTTCCAAAGTATTCCCAATCCATGGCTTAAAGATAGCGTCAACCATCATTTGGTACATTACCCCTGCGTTTCGGAGCCCGAAGGGCATTCTCACGTAGCAGTAGAGGCCATGCGGGGTGTAGAATGTCGTATGCTGCTGATCTTCTTCTGACAAGAATACTTGGTTGTATCCAGAGTATCCATCCATGAATGACATCTATTCATACCCTTCAACTGCTTCGACCAGTTGGTCGATGCTTGGTAAAGGGTAGTTGTCCTTGGGGCACACTTTATTGAGGTTGGTTAAATCGATGCATATTCTTACCCCGCCGTTCTTTTTAGGTACAATTACCATGTTTGAAATCCATATTGGATATTTGACTTCTTTGATGAATCCAGCTTCTAGTAGCTTACGAAGCTCCATTTCGACTGCTTTGTGGTATTCTGGGTCTACTTTTCGCACCTTTTGCCTGAAAGGTGGTGTACCTGGCTTTATTCGAAGCTCATGATGGATTGTCTTAGGGTCGATTCCTAGTATGTCCCCTAGTTTCCATGCGAATACATCTGCGTAATCCGTGAGCAATTTTATTAAGGATGCTTCACGCTCCTTATCCATCAGAGTTCCGATCTTGACCATCCTAGGTTCTCTTTCAGTTCCTATATTTATTTCTTTCACCGCTTCTACAGGTGTAAATGTGGGTTTTGATTCCCCTATGAGAGGAATATTCTTTGATTGCTATTTGGTAGGATCCTCGTCTTATTTTGTGGCCGAGGTACTTGCCTCTGTGTTTCCAATTGTGCTTCCCTTCGAAAGACTTTTTTAGGAGATTTCTTCTAGATAAGCATTGATGGCTCTTTCTTTCGCGGCTTCTTTATTTCGGGATCTTCGGTTCTTTCGCTGCTCATCTTGTTCGCTGTTGAGCTTGTTCTGAAGAGTTTGACATTCTTGCGAGGTAAATTGATCTCCTTTTATCTCCATTACCCTCTGGGGGGTTGGAAACCTAAGGTATTGGTGGTATGTAGCAGCCACTCCCTTGAGTTTATGCACCCATCTTCGGCCGATTATGGCATTATATGGTGAGGGTGCATCCACCATGCTGAACCGGGTGTCGACCTTCATCGTCCCTGCGTCTACTTGCAAGACAATATCCCCTAAGGGCTTCGTGGATGCTCCGTTGAATCCGTAGATAGTGTAGTATGAAGATAATAGTTGTTCATCGTTGAGTTTCATTCTTTTGAATATATCATAGAATAGAACATTAACGGAGATTCCCCCATCGATGAGGATTTTCTTGATATTGCATCGTGCAATTGGCAGTGTGAGAACCATGGGATTATTGTGATCCTCCATATCTTCTTCTACATCGTCCGTGTCGAAGATCATGGGCGCGTCCATCCATTGTTCGTGCTCGTCCACTTCTTCCCCGTCGATTTTGTATAGTTCATAATAGACTTCAAACTGCTTCCTCAGTATCTTACCCATCTGAGCCGTTAGGGATGGTCCCGCGGATTCATAACATGAGATGGTGTTGAGGGTACGGGTTCCTTCAGGCAGCTGGACCTACTTGCTTCATTTGGCCTTATCTTCATCGCCCGTCCTTTGCACATACTGTTTGAGGTCTCCCGCATCTACCAACTTTTGAATCATTATTTTTAGATTCTTGCATTTCTCTGTTAGGTGGCCATTGAAACAATGATATTCACAGTATTCCTTGGATTTTTCTGATCTTGGGGGCAGCTTCCCCTTAAACCATGTCCAATCGAGGTTCTCACGACCCTTGATTTATCTCAAGATACGCGAGTAACTGGAATTCATCTTTGTGTAGACTTGGTCTTCGAATTTTCGAACATCCCCTCGTCGATCATCCTTGCGCTCTCTTCTATCTTCGTTAGGTCGTTCACCTGAGTTGACCCTTTTCGGTCCGCTGGATTGTTCCACAGAGTTTGTGTGTGGTGGACGTTGGGTCTGAGCTATGGGATTTTCTCGTTGGATTTCTTCTAGACTGGCATGCTTTTCTATGATCTCTCGAAGGTCTCCTTCATTAGTAGGGATGGTGCCGTGGATCTCGACGAACAGGGGACTCATCCTGTCGAGTCCCCACTTGTAGCTGTTGATGATGACCACAGGGTCTACGTTTCCGATGGCTTGACATATTTTTTGCCACCTGTCTGTGTACTCTCTGATTGTTTATTTGTACTTGACTACTAGTGAGAAAAGTTTATCCATTCTGGTGTTTACAACTTTGTTATACATATAAGTTGTCAAGAACCTCTCAGTAAGTTGGTCGTACGAATTAATGGAATTTGGTGGAAAGTTGTCAAACCAGGAGAGTGCGGATCCTTTCAAACTTGAAGGGAAGTATTTTCATAATATGGCCTCATCATAATTCCATCGTGCCATCATTCGATTATAATAACGAAGATGGGCAGCGGGATCGCTTGATCCATCGTAGCATTTGAAGGCCGGAACTGGGCATTTCTGAGGAATGAGAGCTTTGGCCAAGTGTTGTGTTAGGGGGGTAGTGCTCGATTCCTTCATCACTTGATCCAATCTCCCCCCCCCCCCTTTCCTAGCTTTTAGTTATTTGATCTCCGCCATCATCTTGGCGCAGAGATCTTCCATTGCGCGCTGATGTTCTTCCTGAGCAGAGGGTCATTCCTGCCGTGGGGTATCGCTGTCGAAGTAGTCCGAGTTATGAGGGTTGTAATCTGGGTTGTATATTCAACTTCTTCTCGTGTCTCTTTGGTTCAATGGCTCTGGGTGGTTGGTCACCACCATCCTTCGGTCTTGGTGCCATTGAGCTAGCCTCGTCGTGCTGGACTCCCATTTCCATGTTATGGGTAGCTCTTTCTCTGAGTTGCTAATTTTCCTGAGCCAATAGAGCTACCGCGTCCACGTATGTATTTTGATTCCTTCTCAATTCTTCTAGATCTACCCTCATCTGGGCAGAGTGATTTGATTCCTGATTAGGAGTCCCTTCCTGCACCTGCCCCCCAACTACTATCGTCTGATCTTCGCCGATGATTTGAATCAAGGATTCAGGTGGATCTGGCCGCGGGTTTTGCTGCTCCGTTGGCTGATGAACGTGTTGGTTCGTTATTAGGAGTGGTTGATTGACTTGGAGGGGCACGTTCAGTTCATTGGTGAGAGGCATCCCGTAGAGAGGTTGCCGCATCCCGTAGAGAGGTTGCCGCATCCCGTAGAGAGGTTGCCGCATCCCTGAATCTGCCATCCCTTCACGCTGTTCGTGCGGTCGGGTGGCAGTGGTCACTTTTAAGGCCCCTCCCTTGGATTCCCTGACCTTTGATTCTACGTCTTTGGCAGCCGCGTCCTTTAGAGCTTCCACTGCAATAGCGCTGGCATCTAAAGGCCTCGAGCTTTCTGCTCCATTTTGCGTTTTGTCTACGGCTTTGAGCTTTTCGCCCTTTTGATTTCTCCTAGTCATTACTGGTGTCATCCTCGGTGTTTCTTTTGACGAGGCCTTCATTTTTCCTGTATCTTTGTTCTTATCCATTTCTGATATTTTCTGAAAAGGTTATCGAGTACAAAAAAAAGGAGCGGTTTAAGGGGAACCCGTTAGTAGAGTCCTGGAAATCATATCCCGGAGGTGTGAAGAGATTATCCGGCTATTATTCCCCTTTTCAGGGGTATCGGATCTCTTGATTGCCCCTGGTTTATTTCACAAGTTTAACCACAAACATGTGTATTTTGCAAAAGAAACATAGATATGATAAAAGGTATATCGACGTAGATATATCTCAACGAATATCTTAAAAACTGTTTGTAAGGTGTGGAACCTCCAATAAATGTATGAAATGAACATGGGTCTATCCATGAGATTTATTTATTAAAATGCTTTTGAAGATGTAGATCTTCTAAAATAGACGTGGATCTATCCATACATTTTATTTTCCAAAGGCAAGAACTTAAAAACGATTTCGAAGATGTAGATCTACAAAAATAGACGTGGATCTATCCATACGTTTTATTTTCCAAAGGCAAGAACTTAAAAACGATTTCGAAGATGTAGATCTACTAGATAACGCGTTGGGAGACCCATAAAGGTGTTATCTTCAGGTGTTTCTTGTGAGTGTTAAAAAAAATAAAAAACGTTCTAAGCACCGCTATTTTCAGAGAGCGGTGCTCGGAACGGCCGGAGTGTTCAAATCACAGGATAAGATAAATCTTTTACCGGCACAGAGTCCCTGTTTCTAGCGCCAGATTGTGAACGCGTAAATTTCGATGGCATCTACGTGTTCACAAACAATGTTTGCACATATTAGATGTTATATGCATAAAGCGAAGTGAACATACCGATTCATCGACTCTGAGTCTTCGGACTCGTCCTTGTCAAATCATATGTTTATCACTAACAATGTTCGCATAGTAAAGTAAATGGAGACCGAAAAGTAATGTAAAGCTTAACATACAAAATACTGAATGTAGAGTGAGGAATGTAAGTGTTGAATGTAAATGAGACGAGTATTTACGTGGTTCAGCACTAAGGATTACATCCACGGGGTTGGGAGGATCTCATTATATGTAGATTTATTACAAATATAGTAAAATGACTTTGGAGTTTTAACTGAGGCTGCGGGATTAGGGAAACTACCTACTCTTCCTAATTATCTCTCCTCTCCTTTGTTTTCGAACCGACTTGCCCCTCTCTCTTAGTGAGGAGGGGTATTTATAGGGATTCCGATGTGGGGTCCACTGATGAAGGCCGTTGTATTCTTATCGTCTTGTGCTTTGTGCTAGTAAGCGAACCTCTTCGTCTTTCACGATGCCCCCATCGTTTCCTCCTCACAACCGAAGAGTTATGGTCATGTATTCCTTTGGTTGGCTGACACGTACACTACCCAGGGTGTTTAATGCGGGTGGTTGAGTCGTATGCACGCGCCAGACCACGGTCTCCTGCCTTTGTCATATCCGTGTCAGTTAGCTCGGTCCTGGCCGTCGATCCGGGACCTCTCTCGAGATGGGATAAAGCGAGTCCGAGGGTGTTTTCAGTGCTTCGCAACAACATTCTATCTCGGTACTCCTTAATTAGGCTCCATTGGATCTGCTAGATGAGGGCCCCTCCCTGATGATACACATTTCTTGGCTGTACTACGTGGCATCATCTCTTGATGCTCCACGTCACATGTCTCCCACATGTTTAACTGAGGACACGTGGCGAGTGGTGAAAATATGTGCATATATTTGGAAAGATACGGAGAAGATATGTTTCCCTAGGATACGATTCTATTGAGAAAGGGAAAGTTTCAAGCAACTCTGAAGCTGCATAGAAGATGTGTGAGAAGGTTTTCATGTGTATCTCGACAAAACATGGGAGTTGTAATATCATATATTTTTGGAAGTTACATGCAATTTTGGAGAAGATATTGTTTTTTCATTCTGCCAGGATTCAGTTACCGAGTTTAGCAACTTCCATATGATGACAGAGACACGTGAAGTGAAGAAAAAGCATCGAGACTTAGCATCGAAGAAATAATTTATTTTGGGGAAGATTTGATTGAGAAAGTTGGGGCATGTGGAGTATATATAAGATCTTGGGATGTCAGAGGGGATGACGGAAGCCTTGGGGGTAGTTTCAGAGAAGTTTAGGAGGTTGCAAAGACGATTTCACAACTTGCAGATAAGAAGAAGAAGAAGAAGAAGAAGAAGAAGAAGAAGAAGACAGAACAGCAGAAGAAGACAGTCGTTTATTCCGTGACATTTACTTTCAAATTCTATACCTTTTGTCACAACTTCTGTAACAATTAATCAAAGTTCGCAACAGTTTTGTTAAGGTCTCTATAACAGTGGTTCTGTAACACTTATATTTGTTACAAACACGCTGCTTTATATCTTCTATTCTCTTTAATCAAATTTTGAGCAATGAAACCAACTTTTGAGCATAACTACAACATGAGGAGCTAAACCCCATTGGTGAGGCGACGGAGGAAGCCAATTTTTCATGATTTGTGTGGTAATTTCTATTTAATTAATTTTTTGTAAGCTCTTTTATGATTATTTGCCTTGATTGATAATTGATTGAAAGGTTTTCGTTAAGCAATTGTGATTTCTCTTGATATGATATGCTTAGACCTGGGTTTTTGATATTCTATGCTTTCGAAATACACTTGTTATTCTGGAAATCTACATATGAAAAATATTAGAATCACCTTAAACGTAAAGAGCTGCATGAATATTGATTAGATTAAATCACATGAAAATTGGAAATTGGTGGAATCCTTTGTCTCAGTGCTTTTAAAATATTGATACAACCTTCTTTGAGTCTTCTAGTTTTATTTGAATCTAAAATCAACCTTTACAAGTCTGAGTGAATGACATCTTTCTTACCACTTTCTACAACAACATTAAAATCACATCAATTTTTGGCGCCGATGCCGGGGACTTGTATTTAGGTTTTGGTTTTAGGTTTATTTTATTTTTAGGTTTTGTATTTTTATTTTTTTTATTCTTTTTTACGTCTTTGGTTTTTTGTTTTTGTTGTGCAGGATTGACTCAAAGCTATAAGTGGAAAGTTGAACTTGCCAAAAAAAAAGAGAAACTGAAGATATTATTTTTGGACTTTTATTTATTAGTTTCTTTATTTTCTTTTGAACTTGTATTTTTCTTTTATTTGGTTGCTTGTTTATTTTTATTTATTATAAAAAAAAAACACAGCTGCACACACTAATTGCATCTCTCTTCAGATCACCGAGTTTAGGAAAACTCGTGGATTAGTAAGCTGAACCCGTGCCTTGGGCCTTTTGGGAGTTACCAGCTAAAAGTCCACAAACCTCAGCTTCGTACCTTTGGGTATATTTTGCTGTGGTAACCCAAGCTTAACTAAATTAGTGAGCCTAGCATTTGCATGTGCACAAATTTTTGTTGAATTCTTGTGTATGCCTGTACGTAAAAGAGACATTTTTGGTCGGTTTGTTAAAGAAAAACTTAGTGGTTCTATATTAGGAAATAAGGATCTTGATTACCTTAATTTAGAAACCTCTATTCTTGGACAACCTAGTTTTGAACATCCATCTTTCGGTGAGAAACCTAGGACTCCTATAGTGCCAGAAATGGAAACTTTGAAAACTTTGTTGAATTCGACTAGGACTACTCGTCCCTCATGTATCAGGTTAGCTGAAACGGAAGAAAATTATGAACTTAGACCAGGGACCTTACAGATGCTCCCAATCTTTTTAGGGAAAGAAAATGAAAACCCCTATTTCCATGTTAGGGACTTTGAGGAAATTTGTAGTACCCTAAAGATTAGAAACCTTGATGATGATGCTTTGAAACTTAGGTTATTCCCTTTTTCCCTGAAAGATAAATCTAAATCGTAGATATATAGTTTGGCTTCAATTCAATTGAAACATATGAACAACTTACATCTGCCTTTTTGAACAAGTTTTTACCTAGGCACAAAATATCGTCTATTAGGATGCAAATTTGCACATTTTCTCAACAGGAGGGAGAATCTTTGTATAGGTATTTGGAAAGGTTCAATGATCTATTATCACAATGTCCTCATCATGGTTTAGAAAAGGTTGGGATAGTTCATATCCTCTATGAGGGTTTATATTATTCCACTACAACCATAGTGGAAGCTATGTGTACAAGTAGGTTTGAAAACCAAACAGTTGATGCGGCGATGACATTTTTGAATGAAATTGCCGAAAAGACCCAACAATGGGAAAATAATAAGGAACCCCAGAAAACAATTATTCTAGGCAGAGGAAACCTTAATAAGGTAGAAGGAAGCTATGAATCAGATGCCAAAATTTCAGTAATAGCTAAAAGGTTAGAAGATTTAGAAGTGGGTCACACTAGTAGTCGAGTGGAGCCTTTTTGGGAAGGCCAGATTATGGAAGAGCAAACCAATGCTCTTTAAAATAACACTAGATTCGATAATTCTCAGAATCTCGAACCATATTCATAAACTTATAACTCTGGTTGGAGAAACCATCCGAACCTTTCATGGTCTAAGGGACAGAGCCAAGGTCAGTTTAGTAATTATAATGCTCCCCCAGGTTTTGGCTATATTAAAAATCCTTCAGGACAAGCTCAGTTTCAGAATCAGTCTGATAAGAAAATTTTAAGTCTAGAGGAAACTCTCACCTCGTTTATTCGAAATACTGAAAATAAGCACCAATCACTTTCACAAAGTGTAGAAGCTAGTAACAGGATAGGGAAAGAAAATAGTCAAGCCATTGTCGAATTAAAAACGCAGGTTAGTCTGATAAATGAGTCCTTGAGAGAAAAAGGTAGGTTCCCTAGTCAAAGACAACCCAACCCTAGAGGAGTTCATGAAGTAGGTGCAAAACCGTCACATCAATTGAATGATATTAGCACCCTTAGGAGTGGTAGAGTTGTAGACAATAAGGTAACCATGCCCAATAGTGAGCGTACTATAGTTCACCCCTCAGGACCATTCATAGCTGAGGAGACTGATAAAAATTTAATGACAAAAATGAGATTAAGAAATTACAACAGAGCTGAAATGCAAAAGAGAAAATAGAATAATCCTTAGAATGGGACGAAACTTTATGGAGTACACCCTAGTTCGCGAATAAAATTTTGTAAGAGGCAAATGTAAGACCTAAAGTACGTCATAGAAGGGGGGCATCTGTTGCATGGCTTAGGGATAAGGTTATACCGCTGCTGGAACCTTGTAGTTGCAGAATTTCCTACAACTACACCCTCAGTAGAATTAGTAAACTTAAGAAGTTCATGATGATGAATTACAATTTTCTTATTAATGTTCTCAATTGATCACAAGAAATATCTAAATGGAACTAGAATAGTTACAACTTTCTCTATTCTCTTTCCTATAATATTTTTTCACACTCACTAAAAGAACCTCCCCAATTTAACATTTGAACTACTATTTATAGTGAAATCTTTATAACTGTAATAATCTACCAAGTATCGTAACTTATGATCGCAAGCTTATTTTATACTCGCAAATTTTCCATTCTTCTCCCGCGTTTCTTCTATCATCGTGTTATTTTGTCACACTTTCCTCTTATATTTGTTGCTATATTCGCAACCTAATATCTTACGATATTCGGTACCTACATCTTGCCTCTTCTCATGTCAGTTCTGCGAAGAAGAAATGTCATGAGAACCTCTATTCTCGTAAATTTAATATAGTTATCATCACATGTTAGATTCTCAACACGTATTTTTCTCTTTCAGATATAGGTACCGAATATCGCAAGAGTTTGAGTTGCGAATATAGCAACGACTATAAGAGGAAGTGTCAAGAAATAACACGATGATAGAAGAAACGCGGGAGAAGAATGAAAAGTTTGCGAGTATAAAATAAACTTGCGATCATAAGTTATAATGCCTCTAAGGATATTACAGTTGTAAATATTTCACTATAAATAGTGGTTCAAATGTTAAATTTGAGAGGTTCTTTTAATGAGTGTGAAAAAATATTATAGGAAATAGAATAGAGAAAGTTGTAACTATTCTAGTTCCATTTAGATATTTCTTGTGATCAATTGAGAGCATTAATAAGAAAATTATAATTCATCATCATGAACTTCTTAAGTTTACTAATTCTACTGAGGGTGTAGTTGTAGGATATTCTGCAACTACATAATTGGCGCTAGAAACAGGGAAACTGTTGATCATCATAGCAGAAATTTGAAGGAAATTTGGAAATTTGAAGATCAAATGGAATCAGCAGATGAAGGTTGTAAAAAAGAAGAATGTAATATGATCACAAAGACAATGATTGATGAATTTCATAAAAACATAAAGGGAAAAATACACAAACGATATTGTAGAGGAAGAAAGATCACGGAGGTGGAGAAGATAACAACTTTGAAAGAATGGGAAAAGCAGAAAATCACGTTTTCAGTAGCATAAATTCCAAATGAAGACTTGAACCACACTTCACCATTAGTAGTCACAATCCCGATCATGCGAGAAGAGAGGAAAACTACAAAATCTATAGAAAAATAGAAATTAAACCGAGTTTTGATTGATACAGGGAGTTCTGTTGATATTATATTCTATCATGCACTTAAGGGGATGGGGATCAAAGATGAAGAAATTACAAATTTAGAATATCTTATCTATGGATTGGGAAAATCTGCAACAAAATCCAAAGGGGAAATAATGTTACGAGTATCGCTTGGAGAAATTGAAACACACATAGTTTTATGTGTAATAGATATGGAATCTCCATATAATATGATGATAGGAAGACCATGGATTCATGCGATTAAAGTTGTTGTTTCGACATTACATCAATCAATTAAGTTTCCTACACCAATCGGAATACAAGAGATAAAAGGAGATCTTGATAGTGCAAAATTTTGCTATCAGACTGAAGTAAAACAGTGTGGAGGAAGAGCCAGAAAGAAACAGTTCCGCAGAAAACTTGCGAGAGAAGCAAAAAAAGGAAGAAGAGTTCAGGGTGTACACAATAAGAGCAAAATAAGGAAGAGGAATACCAAGTGAGATCCCTGTTTCTAGCGCCAATTATGTAGTTGTAGAATTTCCTACAACTACACCCTCAGTAGAATTAGTAAACTTAAGAAGTTCATGATGATGAATTACAATTTTCTTATTAATGCTCTCAATTGATCACAAGAAATATCTAAATGGAACTAGAATAGTTACAACTTTCTCTATTCTCTTTCCTATAATATTTTTTCACACTCACTAAAAGAACCTCCCCAATTTAACATTTGAACTACTATTTATAGTGAAATCTTTATAACTGTAATAATCTGCGAAGTATCGTAACTTATGATCGCAAGCTTATTTTATACTCGCAAATTTTCCATTTTTCTCCCGCGTTTCTTCTATCATCGTGTTATTTTGTGACACTTTCCTCTTATATTTGTTGCTATATTCGCAACCTAATATCTTACGATATTCGGTACCTACAAACCTGAGTCATGGAGATTTGGGGTCAATGAAAGCCCATCCAGGAGAGGCACCTTGGATTCTCAACTTGAGCATATGACTTAATTTGGGAGACTAAGGTAATAAGAACTCTCCTAAGGAGTGCAGAGTATGATCAAGGCACCGAGGTACATGGTTGAGCCAAGAGTGCCCGGGGCGTATGAAACTACCATGACCATTCTTGGCAAGTCTTGACTATGATGCATTCGGCCCGAAGAAAACCCCACTTAGGGTGCAACCTCGTAACCATAAGACATATATGAAAAAGGGATAAGAGGCTTCGAAAATAACTGGTTGTTGTTAAGACTGGATGGGAGAAGCTAGCCTTGTATGTCAGAAGTACGTCTCCTTGAAAGGGAAACCAGGGGGAAGATAAGGGTGGCACCCTCCATTAGGGAGCTGATAAATGTCTTAAGACTCAAATGTCATGAGGATTTTTACTCACAGGAGTATTAAGGCTTGTCATATTTGTGGAATAATCCTGAAGAGGCAATAATACAAAAGAGAGGATAAGACGATATCAATGGGCCATTGCATGCAAATGTACAGACGTCCTGCGATTTCGTCGCAAGACGGCAATGTCATGGGGCTTTAATTTCGCAAGATAGTTTAGGCCTATCATATTGTCGCAACAAAAATGACAAAAGAACAAAAGGCTAAGGCAAGATCAATGGGTTTTTTGTGTGAAAATGCAAAGACGTCCTGCGATTTTTTTCGCAATGAAAAAAGGTGTCAAAATAAGACCTTTACTTAGGAAGGAAAAATAAGACCACGTCAGAATACAAGAAAAATGCAATCTTACAATTTGTAGTTGCAAGATTATGCAGAGATAATTTCGAGATTATCGCAAATTATTTTATTGAACAAAGGTAACTTGCCAACACTCTCATCTGAATACAAATAACAGAGGCAAGTATGGGAATGCATAGAATGAGTTAAATGTTATTTGTCTCCACATGAGAGATTTACGCATAAAGTAAAAAATTAATTGTATTTTGATTAATCATAGTGCAAGAGAGAAAAAAAATTCTAACACATGCAGGATGAAACAAAATAAGTAGAGCTTATATTGAAGATTGGAAAAATTCGCAGTGGTAGACTATAAGAATAGAAGATCAAAGAACGAATGTACAAGTTTTACAAAAAATCGAACAAGGAAGCAAAATCTATTTCTTGGTTGATTCTTCATTGTCTCCATAAGATTATTCACCAGAGCTTTTTTCCTTCTCTTCATCAGACTCTTCTTCTCTATCTTCTTCAAATTCTTCTTCTTCGTCAGCCTCACTATCAGAGATGACCAAATTAGGAACATTTTCTGGAACTTTGTCTAAGAGACAAGGATATCTTGAGTGAGGAATCTTGTTCTCATCACAGATCTTCTTAATGGTGTCATTACGGAAAGAAATTGCATCATTCTCAAAATTCGCAATGGTGATCTTTATTTGAGTCTTCATTTTTGAACATTTCTCATTGCGAGAAGAAAGATCCTTTGCGAGCTTTTCTTTTTCAGATTCCAACTCTCCAATTCTTTGGAGAAATCTTCCTTCAGATTCAGCAAACAAATGACAACAAATTACTAAAATAATGGAGATTTAATCAAAGAAAAAGGTTAGACAAATAGGAGTAATAACCTTCTCTATCAGAAATCATATCGTTTATCAGAGATGAGTGATCAGCTTGAAGACTAACGTTTACACCTAGGTTATTTCTGGCATCATCAATAATTTTCGCAGCCCAAGCAAACTCATCATCATGGTTTATAAGAAGGCGGGAGCGAACTTGATTTTCCCTCTCAATAAGAGTATCATTTTCGCAAATAAGTCTATCTCTTTCAATTTGAACTTCAAGAAGAGTCTTGTGGAAATCCGCCAAAGATTGAACACCTTGCTTAGCGATACGGTCTTTATCATCAATAAGACTATTGATCTTAGTTCTTAATTTATTAATTTCTTCTTTTGAGTCAACATAAAAATGCTTAAACTTATTGGCTAATCCCAAACTGGATCTATGTTCAATTTTTAAGAGATGGAGTTTGGATCTAAGCTCATCTATCGAAAGAGATTTAATTTCATCATTTAGAAAGCTGTTTAAAGAATCATTAAGTTGTTTAAGAAGGGCGTTATCATCCATAGGGTTTGGAAAAGAATGAAGGAATATAGCTTCATCAGAGAGGCCGTAAACATCTGCGAAGAGGCTTAATCAAATAAGATAACACATAGGAATAAAAGAGAAAAAGTAAATTTTCTTACCATAAAGTTGGTTGTTCGCCTCTTGAAGAGTAGAAATTGTATTCTTCTGATGGGTAGAATCAGATTCCAACTAATTGTTCTTCTCAAGAAGGTTAATAGCTCCAACTTCAAGTTCTTCATTCCTCTTGCAAATATTGATGGCTTCAATTTCTAATTCCTCATTTTTCTTGCGAAATTGAACGTTCCTCTTCTCAAAAGTCGCACGCCTCTTTTCCAGATCTGAGGCCACAACGAATGAATCTTTTCCAGCCTACAATAGAATGGTAAAAATCGTCAAAACATAGTGTAATTGTAAATTAAACTTGCGAAGAAGCAAAGGAATAAAAACATACCAAAATGCCAAGTGAGTTCAAGAAGCTAGGAGTCACAGATCTAGAAACTCCGCGAAGAGAGTCATTGTAGACCAGTATGGGAGCATCACAGATGCTTGCAAGAGCTTAGCATGCATTAGTGAGAGCGTCATTCCCAATCCCATGCATAGTATTAGAAAATATACTGGACAGTTGGGCCATAGAAGATTCAGGTTGAGAAGCTTCCTTCACAGAAGAAATATCATCATCATCATCATCATTATGATCACTAGAACTTTCGCTAGATTGAAGAAATGAAGGTGAGGGAGATTGGAATTTTCGTTTCTTTAGAGGAGGGACAGTAGACTTCTCCTTGCGAAGATCACCTTTACCTTTACCTTTACTCCTGGTTTTCACAACTTTGACAGGTTCTTCCACTTCAGCGATAACCTACACACACAGATAAAGATAAGAAATAAGGGCAACAATATATTGTGAAGAATCATAAAAGAATATTTCTTACTTCATCTGTGAATGATCGAAGAGCTGATAAAGTACTAAATTTCCCAGTCTTGTTATAGCTTACTTTCAACCTTTCAATCTGATAATTTCGCAAATACACGGAAACATTGGAATGGTCAGCAAAATTATATACGAGAATGAAAAGAATAACAACTCAAATGAAGTTTGGAAATACACCTCTGCTTCCCTTTCCGGCCCGCTGAATACCCAAGGTTGATACTCTGCGAGATTCGCATGTAAAACATGAGATCCGGAAATGTACGGACACTTTAGGATTAAAGGGAAGATACACCACCTATCATCGTTGGAATAACGTGGGGTTGTATTATTGCCAGGATGCCAATCAATGTATTGCATAAGTATCTTGTCATCAGCAACATCATCCTTCTTCTTTAAATTAACGCCCCAGTAAGTATTATCTCTCTTCATGGGAATTATCTCATAATTCGCAAAGAAATTTTCTACAGTATACTTCGCAGGAACAATTTCAACTCCAGCGAATTTAGGGTTTTTAACTTTTGAGGGATAAAGAGATCCCTTACCAGCACCACGATTGGAGAACTCGAGTATTATACGAATGAAATCCCCGCTCAATTGATATATTGCTCGCAAAAACTTCGCATGGGAAAGTATTTCATAAAATTAGGGAAGTTCAGGATCATAAAGGGGAATGGGAAGGACAACGAGAAGCTGACCTAGCGAGACTATGATCTTCTCATGATTGCAAGGATGATCAGAAAATAAATTAATAGAAAGCTCAGATTTAGGGTTTTGACCAGGAATGGGAGATAAAGTAAAACCTTTGGTTTGAAGTTTCTTTCGAGCTTCTTCAAAGGAAATCTCATTTTTATGACCGGCTGGAGGCATTTTTAGTATGGGAATGAAGAAAGGTAGTAAGAATCACGAAAAATTACAGTAGCAGAAGCGGAATTTACGGAAGAATACTAAGATTGCAGAGAAGCTCAGAAGAAAGTAAAAAAGAAAAGAAGAGAAGAATAAGGAGAATATTTATAGAGAGTAGAAATTCTCGATAAGGTAAGTGCATTTAATGCGAAGAGTGGACGTGAGCGGTTAAAAAGCAGCGGTTGAAAAAGACGTGTCAAGATATGGATGGAAGAAGAGATACGTGTAACAAAATTCAGAATCGTGTCAGTACAGAAGAATATGAAAAGATGAATAGTTGTGGCATTTTGAAGAATAGTTTCTCATGACATTATCCTCTTCGTAGAGAAGACATGAGAATAGGCAAGATGTAGGATCAAAATATCGCAAGAAAGACACATTTGCGAAGTTTGACCAACAACTTGCGAATATCGCGGGATGATTTGAAGAATGACGTAACAGATGACGATGGAAGAAACATGAGAGAAAGTGTGATGATTCTGCGAAGTTTAGAGTGTTTGCGAAGATTAACATTAGAACTCTTGCGAGAACACCGCAAGTCAGATCCGAAATTAAAGGACTACTTAGCTGTCATCCACTATGTAATTATCCTATATAAGAGCCGAATAGGCATAAGGAGAGGGAGATCCTTTTCGAGTGTTGAGCAAGTCATTAGAAGAGATAAAGTCCATAGCAGTTGTTAATTTTTTAGTTTCATTTCTTTCCGTTCTTGTAAAATTCAGAAGATTAATCAATAAAGATTGTGATTGTTCATCTTAAAATGACTTAATTGTATGAATTCTTATGAGGGGTGTAGTGTGGGATTTCCTGCTACTACAGAAGTAAAAACGTTTGCTCAAACCATGGCGGGCATGATGCTTCTATGCGCCGCAGAATTCCACTAGTATCTTAAATGGATCACAACCATCCAACTTAGCCGACCGATTTGGACGGCTTAGATCGAACTTAGGACCATCAGGAAGGTGCACATATATTCACCATCAGCCCAAAGTAGGCCCCATATGGTCGGACCTCCCAAAGGGGAAGCGTGGCTTGCCAAACCGTTTGGCCAAAGTCACGCGTGCATGACTGTTTAAAAACCCTAATTAGGGTTTGCGGCGATGCATATCTGTCGTAGTTCGATCGTGTCCATTCATCTTCGCCAGCCTAAACGGAGGGTGTAAATATAGACTCAAGAGGTCCCCAAGGATGTTTACATGATCACCATGGGCCCACCTGTGCGTGTGACCGGCCGTCCAAAGTAGACCATGTCCAGCGCCTCGAAACGCACGCCCAAAGGTGGCATGTCGCGCGGCTTCTAAATCCTTTGCGGTAACGGATTTCTGTCGCAAATTGATCATGACCACTCATCTTTGCTAGACAAGTTGAGTGGCCTAGATCACACCTTTATGAAACAAAGCGGTATGGACATGTACACCGGCAGGCCGTCTACACGCGTGCTCGGTCGGTCCCACCAAAAACAACGCCCATGCTTGAATTCGGTCAAGCCAAAGAGTGATGCTTGCACACCTCTTAAAAACCCTAAAATTCCATCAACGGTCGTAGATATATGCCGTAAACCATCTTGTCCGTCCAACTTTTCCATATTGGTCGGATATCCTAGGTTAAAATCTAGACGATCAATGAAGCACCTCGGTGATCACCTTCCGCCACTCTTCCACAGGGAGTGATCGACCAAGGGATGGCTCTCCCATGCGGCCTCCAAACGATCATTCGAAAATGGTTGGACATGATGCTGTTTTAAGACGCTTAATCCGTGACTTATTCGGTTAATCTTTAAAACAACGATGCTTCATACGTATTGATTATGTTCGATGCATTACATGCATCGAGTATATGGTATTTCATGAATATCAATTCCTTAAATAACTTAGTTATTTAACTTAGCACCGTATGCTATTTTCTGTGGTGGGTCCCATGATCCGATCATTCGAGACATCAAGCATGTCACAAACTGGGGGATACTTACTGGGGTATTGGTCTGGTGGTTTACAGCGTACAACGCGCCATTACAAGAACATGTCAGTAAAAGGTGTACGGTTAATAGTGATGAGGGAAGTGGGAAAAGGTGTGATCATGTAACAATAACCACTTCTACACGACCCCACTACTCCATCACTTCACCTCCTCCACTTCCTATGAGATGAGGGTTGTGCTCAATGACTTGTATAAATAGGTCCATCACCTATTTCCAAACAACAGAAAAAACCAAGTGTTGTCACGTATCTAGAAAACACCCAGAACTGATAGCTTACATTATGCAAGCCAGTTCAACATTCTGATACAAGTCATAAACAGCCAACACCTTCACAATCTCAATGCCTTCTTCGCTTCCCTCCCTAAGATCAACCCCATCTCCTTCACTTTATGACCGAAGCAAGTCTAGAATGGCCATTTCTTGGTTTAGGCCAGAATTGTATTGATTGATCTCTCGAATCAAAATCACTCCCGTGCAGTACATTTGTTTAGGGTTTAGATTCGTTTCTCATCCACACACACCCAAATTTACCAAAAACCACAGAAACAGTTTTCACCCATAAACAACGAGATCGAGACAATATGACTATCAAAGTGTGATACTTGATAATAGGTTCGGACTTAACCAAACTCTATAGGATCACAATCAAGCATATCGGATTTAACGTTTGTGTATTTTACTTTTAATTATAATAAACAATTATAATTGCGAAAATATAAAAGTAAAAGACACAACAAAATTTTGTTAACGAGGAAAACTGCAAGTGCAGAAAAACCCTGAGACCTATTCCATAATTGAATACTCTAAGAATTAAGCCGCTATACAAAATCTACACCAACTTCTTATAGTTGAGACAAAGCAATTACCCCTAGTTCACTTAGTTTCCTCAGTATCCTTGCGCTTTCCAATTCGAAGGTCACACACTGGTACCATTCCTTTGGATCATATTCCAAACAGTAAAGGAACAACAAATCTGTTTGGTAACAACTCTATTGATTCTTTCAAGATAAAGATATCTCAAGTCATATGCAAAGGCTCTGTTTAATCTAATAAACTCCTTTACCTAGTTAGATCAGTCTATATAATAACTAAAAAAGTAGTTAAGTTTAGATTCACACTCAATCAAAATAATTCTCAAAGAGATATATTTAGAATGCCGATCTTACATAACTAATCAATCGAATAAATCTGATTCCAGTTGGATCACATCCGATCAAGGTTTGTGCACACATAAAGATACGAGAAATAAATAAGAAATATTTTATATCTTCAAATCTTCTTTAATCTTCAATAAACACATGCACAACACCACTTGAATCTCTTGTGATCAATCACACACAGAACGGAGTCTGTTAACAATGGATTATCACAAGATGTCTTTAGATCTATAAACAATTCTAAAGATCCCGTCGACACTTCGATCTAGTTTGAGTGAATCTTATATCATAAGAGAAGATTCTCAAGAATAAACAAACTAGGTACAATCAAAGTTTCAACAACCATTAGTTAATCAAATCAATCAAAAACTAATAACACTGCAATTATCTAGTTTCCCACCAATAATACCCGTAGAGCTTCTTGATCCCACATAAATCTTTAAACGAGCGGTCATAAGAGATTTCACCTAATTAGGATACTTTCCTCTCCGATTAGACGACTCCACCCGAAATAACAAGAATGAAGTTTGCCTGGCTCTTAGGATAGTTTGCTAGAAATGCAAACTTAGGTATTTATAGACCAAGGATGTTTAATCAGCAAAGAATTTCCAAAACCAAAAATATTCTCAAGATATTTAATGAATGCCAAAATCGGTTTTCCTAATTCCAATAAATGCTTGTCCAAAATTTCCTAAATCTCTTAATAGAAAATATCCAATTAGTAAATGCACATTACTAATTTTTATTCTCTTGAAATATGCATTTAATTGATGGTAATTAAAGCATATAAAACCAAAAACCTTAATTAAAAGATTCCCAATTTATTTCGGCATAGGATCTCCTTAAGCACTAAGTAATATCTTTGAACAATAAATGATAAGATTTATTATACGTATTCAAAGTATGTTGACATCTTTTCATATTTACATGTTTAATTTACATCCTTGAAATCGATTATACCACACTTTCAAACAAGTTTAGAATTGGTTGACCTGTATTCCAAGATAATTATGTGATTGATCAAATATCAAATCACATACATGGGTTCAATCTATTATACCAATCACTAGGATCGGTTATACCTCAATATGGAAATACTTGTGATCGGTCACACAAGTTACCAGGACCGGTTACATATTACATGGTATTTCTTGCAATTGATCACACCAGTTAACAAGATCGGTTACACCAATTACCAGGACCTGTTACTAATTACAAGGATCGATTACACAACACTCTGTGATCGATCACACCAATTACTAGGATCAGTCACACCAATTACTGATATTGATAATACCATCTCATGGTGATTACTTAGGATCGGTTACACCACTTAATAAAAACTAGTCATACCAAATCATAAGTCAGGCATTGTGATTAGTTATACCAAGATACATAACAAAGTTGTTGAAAACACGAGGGTACCCAAATACACCACAATCTTTAAATTATCCACCTATAAGTCCTCTTACCGAAAGTGATTGTTTATGGAAAAAGTCGAGACAATATGACAAATCGGTATTCACACTTTATATGATCATCTATGGATAGAGATCGAGAAAATACAACAATCAAAGTGTGATTACTTGATAATAGGTTCGGACTTAACCAAACTCTATAGGATCACTATCAAGTAATACAGAGTTAATGTTTGTGTAATTTACTTTAAATTATAATAACAACAATTATAATTTCGGAAAGGAAAAGTAAATGACACGCAATATTTTGTTAACAAGGAAACCGCAAATGCAGAAAAACCCCGGGACCAAGTCCAGAATTGAATACTCTCAGAATTAAGCCGCTATACAAAATCTAAACCAACTTCGTATAGTTGAAACCAAGTAACTAAACCTAGTTCACTTAGTTTCTTCAGTATCCCTGCGCTTCCGACATTCGATAAGTGCATGCACTAGAACAATTCCTTTGGATCATATTCCAAAAAGTAAAGGAACAACAAATATGTTTGGTAACAACTCTCTTTATTCTTTTAGATGAAGATATCTCAAGTCATATGCAAAGGATTTTCCGATTAAACTAATACAATCCTTTGTTTGGTTGGATCAATCTATCCAACAACTACCGAAGTAGCAGGGTTTAGAGTTGCAATCAATCAATATAGAATCCAACAAGAAACTATAAAGCGATGACGATCTCACGCAACTAATCAATCGAATATAGCTGATTCTAGTTGGATCCCAGCCGATCAAGGTTTGTGCTATACAAATATATGAGAAACCAATAATAAATATTCTTCATCTTCAAATCTTCAAATCTTCTTTAATCTTCAATTAAACCTGCACAACACCACTTGAATCTCTTGTGATCAATTACGCATAGAATGGAGTCCGTTAAAAATAGATTATCACAAGATGTCCTTAGATCTATAAACAGTTCTAAAGATCCCGTCGATACTTCGATCTAGTTTGAGTGAATCTTTGTAGATGGGGCAAAATGATTTGCTGGTTTTTACGAAATTGAGGAGACGGCCGTACGGAGGAAACTCCTTGAACCGAGTGAAATGTTCAACCTCACATAGATGCACTGCAGGAAGGGAGTACTTTGAATTCGAGATATCAATCTGTAGTACTTCGGCCTAAACCAAGACAATGGTCGTTCCAAAGTAAATTCGGTCACAAGAGAGGATGGGTCGATCTGTAGGAGGGAAGCTAAGAAGTGTGTGGAATCAATGGTAATCAAAGATTGTAGATATGTTGTGAATTCTGAATATGATAAGTTCTGAATGATTGAAATTGCTCAGTTGAGAGTAATTGCTCAATTGATGAGTTTTTGATCTCGTGTTGTCTGTGAGACGTAGAATCGTTGTATATGTTGTTGTTTTTCTTGTTGTTTCAATCATGATTGAGAGACTTATTTATATTGCTGGAATTGTAGACACCATGATTCCATGAAGTGTGACAGTTTATGGAATCAAAGAGTGGAGAAGTGGAAATCATGTTTGAAACCAGTTGCTCATCGTGCAGAGACTTGGTTGATTTTCCATCCACTACTTTGTTAACTCCTTCAACTGATTGCACGACTTGCTCACATTCCATCGTGTGTTTGAACATACATGTCGTAGACCGCTAGACCAAAAACCCTAGTTGATATCCCCCCAAGTGACACGATTGACGTCTCGTGGTTAGTTTAGTCAGTTGTTGACTTCATGATTTCATGGGACGATGAGTCCATGTATTTACTGAGTTGAACATGATTTTGTAAAATATTATAAAACTCATGAATTGAACATGGACATGATTCTCACGTTGATAGCTGAGGCGAGCAAGTATTGCTCTGATTTGTTGAATATTGATAGTTGAACCAATATTCCTTGATTTGAGCAAGTATTGCTCATCTGAGTAAGTGTTGCTCATCTGATGAATTATTGGTAGCGTGACCAAATAAAATATTAATTAAAATACTGGTAGTTGAACCGAGTATAATTAATAAGAGTACTGATCATGAGATCATCATAAAATTATTAGTGTTTGAATCTGGAATTATGATCCTTAGACTCAGAAACCCTAATTTGATCAATTGATGGTTTATTTGAAAATTAACCATGGAATGAAGGAGAACATGCTCCATGGGACCGTGGGTCAACCATGAAAATCCCATATGCTTGTGTGAGCAAATACTAAGGCCTCTTGAAGAGTTGGTGATTCGTTGATGAAAGAATGATTAAATGATGGTTTAATCATTTATTCGAAAAATGCTCGTCTGAGCCTTAGGTAATAAAACCTAATTAATTATGAAGAGATGATGGACCAACCAAGGGGTCATGAAACCGGCCCTGGGTGGTCACGGGATCAAATGATGAACGTTTCCTGAAGTACCAAGTTGTTTAGAAGAGTCTGGACCTAATACGTGCAATTGCGCAAATTAGGTCAAACCGTGAAAATACACGGGACCGGTTCATTGCGAGTCAAGGAGACAACCCTGGTCGGTCAAGGTAACATTCTCACGTCGCCAAAGTGTTCGTATCTCAATTTTGAGAATTTTGATATTTTCTGGCGTGCAGTTGAGCATCCATTTGAGAAAATATGAAGAAATCAAGAATTTTTAATAAAACCGTCAAAACTTCATGAGATGAAGGAAAATAATAAAAAGTGAGGGAATTGTAGTTGCAGGAAATCCCACACTACACCCCTCACAAGAATTCATATAATCAAGTCATTTTAAGATGAACAATTACAATCTTTATTGATTAATTTCACAAATTTTACAAGAGAGGAAAGAAATGGAACTAAGAAATTAACAACTGCTCTGGAATTTCTCTCTCCTAATGACTTACTCAATACCCGAAAAAAATATCCCCTCTCTTAAGCATGTTCGGCTCTTTATATATGGAATTACTTAGTGGATGACAGCTAATCTGTCCTTTATTTTAGGATCTGGCTTGCGGTACTCTCGCAAGCTTACAAGTATTTATTTCGCAAACATCATTATTTTCGCAGGATCATCACACTTCTCCCATGTTTAGGCTAACGTCATCTATTGCATCATTTCAATAATTAATTTGTGACGGCTTCGCAACGTTGTAGATGAAGATTTCACAAGTGTCTTGTTGTTGCGATATTCTGGTCCTACAGGAATCATGAAGTGTGGGACCAGTCATGGCCGGCCGGCCAAAGGGCCCAATCCCACGTGTTTTCCCAATTTTTATAATATTTTCATGATTTTAGGGAAATATGATAGAACCATGGAATTTGTTAAAACTAAGGAGTTTTGTTAAAATCAAAGAGTTTTGTTGAAATCAAGGAGTTTCCATGAGATGAGGAAAACATGAAAAATAAAAATAATAAAATAAGGGGCGTGTGGGACCGGCTTGAGCATGGTTGGCCGGCTAGGGCCCGGTCCCGTGCGTTTTCCCTAATTTTATGTATTATTTCTTGATTTAAAGGAATTTTCATAATTCGAAGGAAATATCATGAAATCAAGGAATTACATGGGACAAGGAAACATGAAAAATATAATAATAATAAAATGGGACGTGTGGGGCCAGCTAGGGCCCGGTCATACTGGTTTCCCAAATTTTATATTATTTTTCATGGGATCAAGGAAATATCATGAGATTAAGGAGTTTTCATGAAATTAGGGAAATAATAATAAAATAATGAGGAACCATGAGGTGTGGGGCCGGTTGGGATCAAGACATGGCCGGTTGGCCAATGATCATGGCTCTGCCATATTTCCTTAATTTTATATTATTTCTTTGGTGTGAGGGAAACACCGTGAAACTGAGGAGTTTCCTCAAAACGAAAGATATTTGTTCAAGTGAAAGGATTTTCACGAACTCAAGGAAAATAATAAAAAAATATGATAAAAATATGAAACTGGCGTGGAATTGATCACGACACGTCCGTCCGGTCAGTGGGCCCATGCTCCCAGTGCCTTGGTCAATTTTTAATTATTTATTATTTTCCTTCCTATTTTGCATAGGTTCATCGTCTCGTCGTATTTTGAAATACTTGTTCGTACGGTGGTTGTTAGTGCATCATCGTCGAGTATACTTGCACCATTTGATTCGGGGCTTACTCAGAGGTAGCTCAGATGCCCGTGCGTTAAATATTTATTACTAACCCATGGATTTCTGCTGGGAAGAACCATGGTTTGCAGTAATGAAATATCTGCGAAAATATTTGAATATTTTCGGAAATTCTGTGGATAAATCCAAGAATTTAGGAATAATTAACTTATGGCTCTATACTAGCAAAGCAAGCTGTCTAGGAGCATTAATTATTCCGATATGAGCTTTATGGAGCTTCCAAACCTTTATATAGTCAGGGTAAACTCGTTGTTTGTATCCTGAAGACATTATCGCTCTATACTAGCAGAGCAAGCTGTCTAGGATCAGTCCATCTTGTGATACTATATAAAAATAATTACTGAAGTGTTCAGTATTCATGAGATATGATGTTTTCTGGCCGTGAGACAACATATCTACATGTACTCTGGGAGAAGGTATTCTCAGTCA
This sequence comes from Papaver bracteatum, assembly GCA_023529315.1. Lineage (NCBI taxonomy): Eukaryota > Viridiplantae > Streptophyta > Magnoliopsida > Ranunculales > Papaveraceae > Papaver > Papaver bracteatum. The sequence goes on from JAJJWX010003675.1 coordinate 904,100, forward strand.
GAGGATTCGATGAGAGACCCGTGTCTCAATACTCACGTCTCATCGCTGGATCAGTGGTTCGTATAATTATGGGTTTACGATTTTAGCCTTTGTTGAAAATCCACCATCTACATTAAGTCCCCTGCTTAGTGAGGAAAGCCGTGTTCCTCAGTCAGCATTGGATGGTGATTTTCCGGTCATAAGCAATATAAGTAATTGAACTTAGTCATAAGTTAAGACATTACCGGATTTTGATAGTACGAGCATACTATGACTTGAATGAAAATCTCAGTGGCATGATAGAGTGTCGTTTGGTGAGCGTGAATTGGTGTTGAACCGCTGATTTGGATGACGAGACCTTAGTCGTTTAGGATTCGCGGGCCGGGCCCAATAAGGAAATTCTTAGAAAATTTTCCCACGACCAGAGCTTTGATCCCTTCATCATCTTCACACCCGTGCACAGGAGAGGAAGAGAATTTTTTCACGCCGGAGATGCCAGCGCCGCCGACCGCACCGCCACCGTCCGGCCAGTGCCGACCAGGTAAGTGTGATTTTATTTTATTTTACTTATGTTCATGATTTCTATGAGTTGTTCATATCTTTGATCATGATAAAGTTATATACATGTGCATATATGAGTGTGGGTTTCGTCGAAAACCTTCATTTTTGAAAACGTATGTTCGTTTGATCGTTAGTTTTGAAAACTAATAATAATCCCTGATTTAGGAGAGATTTTTCAGAATATATGAAGATTTAGGTCCAGTGATAAAACTATATTTATGAGCTTTCATGTAAGTCAAAGTTTTATCACGAAAAGGTGAATTTTCACAAAACCGAAATAAACCTTCGTTTTTAAAGAATAACATAATACGAAGAAAGGGGTTTTTCTTCTTTAAAATCAAAAACTCAGATTTTTCATAAAATCATGAATGTTCAGACAGTAGAAATATTCATGATTTTATGAAAAATCTGAGTTTTTGAACGTCTTTTGTAGGTTCGAAGAGACGAACGATTTTGGAGTGTTAACTCTAGCATTACTATCACTACTGTTAGTGGAAGCGTAAAAGGTAAGAGTTAAGAGTTACCGGTTTGTAGATGCTTGCATGAGAATTTTTCCAATTACTTCATTCCGCTGATGTTTGTATGATGTACTGAAGCGGAGCATTGTGTGCATGTTACAGCTCCTTTGCTAGATGTCTGATTCACAAACCAATGATGCTTCCAGAGATGATATGTGTATGGACAATGATGCTTCCAGAGAAGGTTCGCACATAGATTCATGTACGGAAGAGACTTCCATTGGTGAAGATGAAACTCCTGGAATTAAGAACGTTCCGAACATAGAGGATACATTCTTCATGGACCAAGAGCATGAGAAGTGCCTCAAATCTCCAGCATTTCGTCTTCTGGTAAACCCCAGAGAGGTTACGCAGAATAAGTTGGTGACTCCTCAGGAAGCTATTCCGTTTGGCCTTGAGAAAGGATATTTTTTTGCATCAATGATTGAGTTGAAGCTTTCTTGACGTCCCTTGGAAAAAAAATCTGGTTGGTCAAGGTACATGCTGGGTTTTCCTCGAATTCGAGCCAAGTTGCTTGACGCACGAGTAATACGAGCTATTCAAGCTTCTAGAGATTTGTTCATCTTCCATGATGCGCGAGGTATTGTAACTCCACTTGCTCGACGGTGTATTCCAACTCACTCTTTCATATGCATATGGGTAGAATTTACCATTACTTTAGAAGACGTAGTTGCTTTGTTGCATCTTCCAATCATAGGCAATCTTCTTGAAAATATTTCTTCAGAGGAAAATGCAATCTCTAACGTCTTGACAACCACAATGGAGGAGATTAATAAGGAATCTGGCAGAAAAGCTTGTTATGCTCATTGGCTGATACATTGGTGGCCAAGAGATATCTGTCCATATTGGCCAGTTGACAGTACGTTATCCATCGCTGCTTTCTTGTGTTTATGGATGTACAAAGATGTATTTGAGGATGCTGGAAACTTGTTGAAGCCGTTCGTGATTCCTTTTGCGATTTAGATGGCTCAGGGTGAGCAACTTCCAATAGGTAGCTTGTTCTTGGGCTCTCTATATTCTAACTTGGACTCCTTGATTATAGACTCCAGTGTCTCGAATGGTTTTATGAAGATTGAATGTTATGCCAACACAATGTTTCTTCAAGCTTTGATGTGGGAGCGTTTTAAGAATTATGCACCCATTCCACGGACTGTCTTGCAAGGATTGAACACTGATGCTCGCCATGTTTTCTCTGAGAAGGCTAATGCCAGAATCATGCGCTGGTCCAAAAAGTAACCTCGACTCAAAACCCGCTTCGTCGATGTCTTGGATTGTGAATATGAGTTCAACTTCCGCCCATGGGTATCAGTTCCCTCTTATATATCTCAATTGAAAACCTTTAATGATGAAGAGAGTATAACTTTGAAATCTGGTGCTGATTTGGATGATGGCGAGAGATCTTTCATGTTGAGTTGCACTCCCGGTCATCTGGTATCCATAATTCACAGCAAATTCTTAGTGGAAGAATATAATATTGATAAGGCAGCTCGGAAAATGGGTATGGATCAGTGTGTTCCGAATTTTCGAAGAAGAAAGCCTTCAGTTAAATAGCTCATGACTCGTCTGGACCATACGTATGTGGAAGGAAGTGAATTCTGGTTCCCCAGTTCTGATAGAGTCATGTATGTAACTCCGGGTAACATAGACTTTTGGGATCAGCATCTCAAGCGTTTACTTGATTTCGTGAGAGATGCTCAAACTTTAATGAAAGATCGTCCTTCTCCTGAGATGATTTCTACTAGACCAAGATTGAAGCATTTTCCTGGTAGTGACAAACGGAAAGCATCTCCAGGGTGTTCACGAGTAAGTATTTTTTTGTAGAGTCTTCATAATACCAGGATGATTGTGTTCTGATTATTGCATCAAAATTTCTTCACAGGATGGTCGTAATGTAAGACCACGAGTCGATGTAAACCTCTTAGAAACTGAAGTGACTATTCATGGTGGAGAGGGCAGGAATAAGAATTATAAGATGTTACCTAACACCATAAAGTCCCCAGTGATTTGTTTGGTGAGTTATCGATATCTCTTGCATCATGACTTCTTCTCATCCGTATAATTAGGATCTGAAAACCCACTTTGTTATTTCGTTGTAGATTTTTACTCCATCGAGTATTGACGGTCTTCAGTTCTCTGCTGCTGGGCAGACGGTTTCTGACTCAGGTGTTGAAGAAGAAGCTGAAGTAAGCATTTCTTCATGTATCAAATTATGATGTTTGGTAAAAAAAAATGCTAATTGCTGAGAATATATCCAGAAGAATGCCTCCATGGACATGGAGAATACTGGTGACGCTGGCTCGAAGGATGGCGATGAAGAAAACTCCCAGAGTTCAAAACCAAATGAAGGTAATGGCGTTGTCGACGTCGACGTTGGTGCGAGCAATTCTGATTCCTTGAATGCTTCGGAGACCACCCAAGTAAGTATTTTTCTTGTATTTTATCCATAGAAGTATAAACTTGTTTTTTTTTTTTTTTTTTTGCTTAACAATAAAATTTATTAATGCTCAAGGCAGTTCCAAAAAATTACAACACAAAAGAAAGAAAAGTGAGGAAACAAAAGCAAAATCAGAAAAGTTACACAGAAGCCCATTATGCTTTTTAGCAAAATCTAAAATAGCATTTTTCTGGGCTTTCCAGGCAACCCAAGAACTCTGGTTTGTAGAAATAAATCCTTTTTTCTCCCCTGCATAGCCCAGCACCCTTTTTGGCCATGTTGTCTGCAGAGAAGTTTACTTCTCTGTAACTATGATGAATGCTCCAAGAATACACAGCTACACAAATTCTATCCCACCTTGTTATTGCAAACCAAGGAATTTTCTTTGAGTGAAAGGCATTGATGACAGCTTGAGAATCTGTGTTAAAAACCAACTTATAATAACCCTTCTGAACTGCCCATTCCCCTGCCACTATAACAGAAAGTACTTCTGCATAATAATTGGTACAAACTCCCAAACCTCCTAAAATTGCAACCACACAATCACCTGTGTGATCTCTGCCCACTATTCCATACCCAACATTACCAGGGCTTCCTCTGGAGGCCCCATCACAACATAGTAGGATTTTTCCTTGACTTGGTAACTTGAAAAAAACTTTCCTTACAATCATACTCTTCACACTTATGATCTATGAGTGAATGAATGAGAATGTATGTGAATATATGACAAGTTTTACCGAAAATACGTCACCAGAAAATTCAGAACTCAGCATTTTAGGAAAAACGATGTAGAATCTTCGTCTGATGTCAGATTTTCATGATCCGCATATGCATACTTAAGACCATGAAATTTCCAAGCTTTAAAAAATAAGCTTTTTAAGTTTTGAGCACGTTCATGGGTCGAAATAGACAAGACAGTAAACATCCAGGAGACTTTCAGGAAATTTTCAGCTGTCGTGTAGTCACGAGTTTCGACCACATCGTTTTGCTCGTTTATCCGATTGCTATGAAATTTTGACATGTTGTAGGTAACACCCATACAAAGAGAATGATATATAACTCAGCCCTCTATTCTTCACCAATTTTTCCCAGTTCGTAGTTTCGTACAGGGAAGTGTAAAATCTTCTCAGGCAAGCTTGTTGTAAAACGTGTTTTTTGTGACTTTCATGTTATTTGCTGACATCTAGCATGTATAATAAAAGATTTTGATGATGTTAGACCACTTGCATTCTGTAGTTCATGATTTATTTTGGTTTCATGCTTGGATGGTCCTAATCTCATGTAATCTTCGTATTAGGTGCAAAATACCGAAGTTGAGAATGAAGGAACCCAAAATGACGAAACGAGTGATCCTGAGATCATTGATAAGGAGGAAGCTATCTCTGAACTTCAAGGCCATGAAAGTGTTGTTGATGAAGTCATGGAGACCCATATTGTCGTTGCTTCAGCGATAGAAGAATCCAGGACACCAGCAGAAGATACTGAAGAAACTGTTACCCTGATTGTAGAAGTTTCTCCAGTAATTGAAAACCGTATAGTTGTGCATGAATACCCAAGTGCAAGAGTTGCTTTTGACACTAGTGGAAAATCAAAATAAGCCTGAAAAAGACTTACAATCACTAAAAAAGACTGCTTCTGAGAGCCCCAAATCTGTAGACTTATTTCTGGAAACGACTGTGACTGGGTGTCTTTGAATCTTTTCAGAAACGACTATCCCAGATAGTCTATTTTTTCTTACTGATAAAAGCAGACTTTTACGTTGAACATATTATATAAAAAAAATGAAATTAATTCAGCTGAATCAAAAGCTGATTCAACTGAAAATAAAAGATGAATCATATATAAATTAATATTTACTTCAAAACTGTATATTAATCAAAAAATTAAAAATTAAATTGATAAAAAATTAAAATATATTAATTAAATAAAATAATAAATCATACAAAGCTTTTGGTTGGTAACCTAGCGACAAGCCGGGCTCCAACTCCTTTCTGAATAGCAACACCTAAATTTACCTAGCACATTTAGGGGCGACTCAATCGCAATTAGGGGCGACACAAAAAGACAAAATAGTTTGAAAATACTTATATGCCCCTTCATAATCGGGAGGTATTTTGTGCCCGATTGTTAAAACTTAATCGGAAGCTTTGTAACACCTTTGCCTACCGATTCAAAAGGATTTTAGAAAAAAACTCATTTTGGGGCAACCTATAATCGGAAGGTGATGTAACCAGTTAAACTTCCGATTATTATAATCGGAAGGTAATGTAACCAGTTAAACTTCTGATTATGGCTACGTCTCAACCACAAACCAAATGGTTAGGGGTGGCTCTGCACCCAGAGCCAAGTGGAAATTTGGCAAAGGTCCGATGTGGGGCTACTTATAATCGGTAGGCAAATATCCTACCGATTATGGAAGATTTCAAAATTTTGGAGAAAATGGATTTTAGAAAAAAACTCATTTTGGGGCAACCTATAATCGGAAGGTAATGTAACCAGTTAAACTTTCGATTATGACTACGTCTCAAACACGAACCAAATGGTTAGGGGTGGCTCTGCACCCAGAGTCAAGTGGAAATTTGGCAAAGGTCCGATGTGGGGCTACTTATAATCGGTAGGCAAATATCCTACCGATTATGGAAGATTTCAAAATTTTGGAGAAAATGGATTTTAGAAAAAAACTCATTTTGGGACAACCTATAATCGGAAGGTAATGTAACCAGTTAAACTTCTGATTATGGCTACGTCTCAAACACGAACCAAATGGTTAGGGGTGGCTTTGCACCCAGAGCCAAGTGGAAATTTGACAAAGGTCCGATGTGGGGCTACTTATAATCGGTAGGCAAATATCCTACCGATTATGGAAGATTTCAAAATTTTGGAGAAAATAGATTTTAGAAAAAAAACTCATTTTGGGGCAACCTATAATCGGAAGGTAATGTAACCAGTTAAACTTCCGATTATTATAATCGGAAGGTAACGTAACCAGTTAAACTTCCGATTATGGCTACGTCTTAAACACGAACCAAATGGTTAGGGGTGGCTCTGCACCCATAACAAGTAGAAATTTGGCAAAGGTCCGATGTGGGGCTACTTATAATCGGTAGCCAAATATCCAACCGATTATGGAAGATTTCAAAATTTTGGAGAAAATGGATTTTAGAAAAAAACTCATTTTGGGACAACCATAATCGGAAGGTAATGTAACAAGTTAAACTTCCGATTATTATAATCGGTAGTTTTACAGGTCCAATTAACTACCGATTATAAAAGGAAACATTAGCCAAAATATTCATACTTTAATCGATAGCTAATGATTCATTTTAAACTACCGATTGTTTGTAACCTACCGATTGTAGTTATAACTACCAATTATGTAAGGGCATAGTTGCCATTTTGAAAAATCACGGATAAGGGTAGCTCAGTTTTACGTTTGGGTAACCTTTTTTGCCTTTTAGTGTCGCCCCTAATTGCGATTGAGCCGCCCCTAAATGTGCTAGGCTGAATTTAAACCTGAATTTGTATTAAAAAGTGCTGACAGTTTACAACTTTTAACTATCTAAAATACTTGGTTCAAAATCTGACAACTTCAAATGCTAAAATTTATATCTATTACAAGCTTAATTATCATAAAGCTTCAACACGAAGTTGGAGGTGTAAGTTAAATAAATAAATAAAAAGTATAAGATAAATCAAGGAATGTCAAATGTGATAGCCAAATCAGAGGAGAGGCCATCAAAATTTTGCAGGGCATCAAAATCATTGTCTGGATAATTGGTCATGCAGCAGTTGTCGCAGACAAGCAATCATCTTTAAGTTGGCTGTCGAATTAAAGATATTAGATGGGGCACATCACCTTAGTGAAAGAACAAAAGAGGAAACGAAGAGAAAAGAAATAACATTACCCACAAAAAGAAGCATCTAACGTTATCGGACGGGGATATGCTTCTGATAGAACACCACATCCCTTCAATTCTAGCAGCACCATCAGAGGTGCTGCAATGTCAAGTGCCTCCAGTTTAGGGCATATACAATAAATCGAAGACCAACCTACAACAACAAAAGAATAACTAGTTTGTTAGTAGGTTCTAAATGGACAACGAGAATTGAATAAAGATATATCAGCTGCGTAATAAACTGTGGAAAGAAGACATACAAAGAATTTAATTTCCCTTACAGGACAAAATGATGCTCGGTCAATAAAGAGAGGTCATGCCTCGACAGCCAAAGAAATTGAAACTAGGGACGCACTGCTGGAATTCACTGCTGTTAGAATCTGTAAAAAAAATTGAAGTCATGTTCGACAAGTACCAAAAAATAAACCTGTAAGCATATGTTAAGATCATTATCATTGTATTCATATAGGTTCAATGCAACTTCCGTACCATGGGCTCCGACAAATTCTTTGTTATTAGTATGAGTAACAAAACAAATACAAAAAGTAAAGACTAACAACAAGTAAAACCAACTGATCTGAACACACCAACTTTGCAATGATCCATGTATTTCACTTCCAGGTGAAGGATTCCCAGAAGAAATAAGAAATCTAAAGTTACTTTCTTAACAGATAAAGTAACCAAGTCGAACTGATACAATTTATATTTACGCAGATGAGTTACTATAGTACAACAACTTGAAACTAACACGATCTAGCTAGCATCAATGATTTATTATTTATAACACATGAAAATAAATACTTAATGTCATTGATCTAACTGGCAGGTTCACAATGTTATAGCTCTATTCATATAACTAACAAGTTCTGATGCGACTCTAATTGATAAAGTGTGCGAGAAGAAAGAATTCATTACAGGAATCACTCATATTGTTGTACCTTAAAGTTGTGAAGCATGAAGTAGTCACCATACCGCACAGAAGATCTGAAATCAACACCGTGTACCATATCCTGTCCCAAAAGACACGAGTGATACATTCAAGTAGATATCAACTGCCTAGGGATTCAACTAGGAGGTTATCATGATCAAGTTTAACTAGACTGTTACTTATTTTACTGATAAGACCGAAATACACTTGACACTTGTAAGTTGTAAGATTGGATTCCCTAATGGAAACTCATGGTTTTAGAAATTACATCCAAACAAGTGATGATAAACAGACATACTATGAAGCACAGACAAGTCCTGTGTGAATCAGCTGAAATATTGTTTAACAAAACTTGAAACCACTGAAACAATTAACCTAATCAATTCTAAGAAAACACACAAACCATCACTACTATGAGGCCATTAGATGAACTTGACCAAATTATTTTCCACAACTTCATTCAGGACATGATTACAATCCACACATGATCTCAAAATGACAAGTAACAGTATGCAAGACAATCTACACAGGATCTAATAAGTATATTAACAGCCATATATTATTAAGATGACTCAGTTGGGGAAGTATATGCTACAATCCAATAAGCTGGCAATTCAGCTGCATATTTACCATCTCATACCCAAATTATCCCTTTTAAAGCCAAGGGCCAGTATCTATCATACACATTTAGTCCTTGTACTTAGTTTCCAAATTCCTTGCGCAACACCTACATTCTAACTTAGGAATTTCAAAAATGAATATGCAACATACAACACCAAGTCGCCATACTTCCTACTGAAGTTCGACTAGATTTTATGAACACTACACCGTTTATAGCTTAAGATTTGACTTCATACAACTCACGAAAGTATCGAAAAGAAAGCTCCACCGGACTATAGAATAATGTAACGAGAATTTAATTAAAATCATATTATAATTCCACTATACAGAGAGCCTTCCTTTCCAGCAACAACAAATGACAACATTATAAAATTATCATTTAGTGTTTATTAAATCCGAAGCTAACACGGACCTTAGAATGGGTCGACATTTCCATTTCCCTATACTAGTCAGCTAACCGATCCTAGCTGGTTTACAATTAAGTGCTATCTCTCATGGTTAGCCGAATTTAGGATGCACAAAAATAAGTAACATTTCATCCACCCACTAACATACAATTAATTATATACTAGACATATGGTAATCTTAATCTCACTAATTCGTTCGCAGTGTGTACATCTCTGAACACGAAATCCATTTCTAACATAATTTAACCCCATTACCATTCAATGGATTGTACTACCACCAGATGTAGCTTGAAGATACAATCATTTCCCACTCATATACAATGGCTAAGTCACATTAACACGAATCAAAATATATACTTATATACAGTCTATGTCGACGAGATTAAGAGTTATCATCAACTGGAAAAAATAAAGTGTTGTTGAGTCCGACCCATAGCACCGTACCTGTAGTTTAGAATAAACTAACTAACACCGTTAATTTCTTGTCTGTATCACAAATGAAGACCAGAACACTAAACATAGAGCTACATTTCATAAAAAAATAATACCTAAGGCCTGTTCACATTCTAAATTGCTTACATTTATAAAAACGGTCGCAAGTGGAACTGCTTTCTACCAAAAAATCAGCACCAACGTACTATGTGAGCGACGCGATAACTTCTCAACCAGAAGACCAAATGAAGCACTTCTTTCCATTCTGGAAAGATTTTACAATTGTCTACTGCCTACTAATTTACACCTACAGCTATTTCATACTTTAAGCAATCCAAAAAAAAACACATGATACATCACAAGAAAACCATGACAGAACCATTCTCTCAGGAATCAGTTCGGACATGCTTCGTTAAAACTACCTTATCTCCTTCAATTGGGAGCCAAACTTAGCAAATGATAGTTTGTCGGAAAGGTGAGACAACCCTCTACAATTTCTTAGAAGATTTCAAGGACCAATTCCGAATCTAGAACTTCTTAAACTAGTCAGCAATAGGTCGTGCATAAAATCAAAAATAAATGAAACGTACAATTAATTATATACAATTAATTTAACCCCATTAATTGTATACTAGACATATGGTAATCTTAATCTCACTAATTCGTTCGCAGTGTGTACATCTCTGAACACGAAATCCATTTCTAACATAATTTAACCCCATTACCATTCAATGGATTGTACTACCACCAGATGTAGCTTGAAGATACAATCATTTCCCACTCATATACAATGGCTAAGTCACATTAACACGAATCAAAATATATACTTATATACAGTCTATGTCGACGAGATTAAGAGTTATCATCAACTGGAAAAAATAAAGTGTTGTTGAGTCCGACCCATAGCACCGTACCTGTAGTTTAGAATAAACTAACTAACACCGTTAATTTCTTGTCTGTATCACAAATGAAGACCAGAACACTAAACATAGAGCTACATTTCATAAAAAAATAATACCTAAGGCCTGTTCACATTCTAAATTGCTTACATTTATAAAAACGGTCGCAAGTGGAACTGCTTTCTACCAAAAAATCAGCACCAACGTACTATGTGAGCGACGCGATAACTTCTCAACCAGAAGACCAAATGAAGCACTTCTTTCCATTCTGGAAAGATTTTACAATTGTCTACTGCCTACTAATTTACACCTACAGCTATTTCATACTTTAAGCAATCCAAAAAAAACACATGATACATCACAAGAAAACCATGACAGAACCATTCTCTCAGGAATCAGTTCGGACATGCTTCGTTAAAACTACCTTATCTCCTTCAATTGGGAGCCAAACTTAGCAAATGATAGTTTGTCGGAAAGGTGAGACAACCCTCTACAATTTCTTAGAAGATTTCAAGGACCAATTCCGAATCTAGAACTTCTTAAACTAGTCAGCAATAGGTCGTGCATAAAATCAAAAATAAATGAAACGTCTAGTATCAAAAGAAATGTAATGACCTGAATTGCTTGTTAAGGAACATGGTCTCCAACAGTTTGAAAACAAGGTAGCCTTCTTCTTGTTAGCAGCTTCAGAAAGTTTCTTCTTTCCTTGTAAGAAAGCATCAATTTATGGTTGGTCAGTAGTGGCAAATGGAAATAAGGCTTACTCGTTAAGTTAATAATGAAAGTAATAATAAATAACCTTGAGGAACAAATATGTGGTAGATAGACAAAACCGTTGAGGCATTTGTATTTTTGTGGATGATCAGCACCCTTATCTTTTACGATTTTCCTCTTAGCAATAAACATCTTGATGGTCTAGATATAATCATTCAACATCATACAAGCTAATTTCAAATTCACAAACAAGCGGGGGGGCACTTGTCCTACGGTATAGATGATGTGAATGAAGTGTTGATGGTGAACGGAAAGTTAAGATGATCTAAAATGCTCCTCGTTGAACTTTTATCGAGCAAGTAAAGTGCAGGGATTGTCTTGGTCCAGAGATGTCCTCTGCTGATTGTTTCCAACCCCTTTTAAAGCCAATCTTTCCCTGCAAACACATCGCATGGAGACTGAATGAAGTAATTGTTGAACTCTGCTTGTTCTTGTATGTTTAAATGAAGTGCTTGTTCAGAGCTCAATGGCTACCAAACATTAAAAAAAAAACAAAAACAAAGGTAAGGTTCTGTTTCAAAAAATTTCTAAAAATATGGTTTTATTTTAGGATTTGAAGACAAACCAAAATATCAGCAGATTTGGGTTTGTGAGTAACCACTGAAGCTGATGTTTCTTCTTTACAGAAAACCCATGTTGTAAAACTCCTTCATTACAGTACAACAATTTGCAGAATGAAGAAAACATGAGAAAATAAAAAAATTAAATTAAATTAATAAAAAATTAAAAATTGTAACAACAATGAGGTTTATACCTGATGAGATCTTCTTCTTGGGTCTTCATCACCTCCAGAAATAGCAGCAATAAGAGTACATGATGTCGTCGATGATGGATCTATATCTTCAGATCGAATTAAATAATACCAATCAAATCTAATCTAATCAAATAATTATAATCTCAAGTAAAAACTAAATCAAAGTTAAAAATTAGTTCAGTGATCTCTAGTTCAATATCTTCTTCCCATTAATCAAACTAGATTTTGGGTTACAATAAAAAGTGTTTGCTTTTGATTTCTGCTGATTCACGAGTTTTGATTTTGAGATGGGGTTATGAATAATCTTCGATTTGTGAGATTGAGGTTCGATTGAATTTGAGATGGGGTTATGAATAATCTTCGATTTGTGAGATTGAGGTTCGATTGAATTTGAGATGGGATTTTGAATAATCTTCGATTTCTGAGATTGAGATAGAAGTTCGATATGTGAGAGGTGTTTCATTAGGAAACTCAGAGAGAACTGAGGCCCTGAGAGAGAGAGAAATGATGGAAGAGGCAGACCGATAAAAATAGGGAACATTATCTATACTAGTGAAGTGCACGTGCTCTGCACGTGTTGTTAGAGTTCAACACGTGACACACAACATCCTGATTATATTAAGAATAGACAAACATTGTTGTATTAAAATTGAGGTTTAGAGAAAGAAATAGTTTTCAATTTGGATTTTGAAAACCCAGTTTCTTGAAGTTCGAGCTGAACATGTGGCTTTTTGTATTTAGGGGTCCATAGTGAGAATTTGACGAATTTGGCCTCGAATAATTTATGATTTTATTTTATTTGTATGGATATTTTAATAAAATGGACCTATTTGAGCTCTTGGCATTATAATAGTAAAGATACCCCTATTATGACACCCCTTGCAATTATACCCTTATGAGCTTTACAAATACCCATAAGCTTAATACATTACTAAAATACCCTCTTTTATATAGTGTATATACAAATCCACCAACCAATATTCAAAAAAAAAAAAAAAAAAAAAAAACAGAAACACTACCTCCACTGCCCACCACCACTGTCCACCGTCAACCACCTCCACCACTGTCAACCGCCAACCACCAGCCGCCGCCAACCAACCACCACCGACCGCCGCCAACCAACCACCACAGACCGCCGCCGCCAACCACCACCGCCACCGACCACCACCACCGATGTCCACTGATATGAATCAATAATGTTGTAGAAAGTGGTAAGAAAAGGTTGTCGTTCACTCGGACTCATTGAATTGATTTTAGGAAAAATAAAAGATAAATATATATACAATTTATGTCACAAGATGGAGAGAGTTACCGGACTCGGGATTCCACCAATTCTCACATTCATGCGGTTCATCTACTAATTAGGACAATTAAATCTCATAAAATAACAAACATCGACTCTAATTCTTTGCCAAGGTAGATTCTATAAAGAATTATATGTAACTCACAAGCATGGCGCATCTAAAGTACCTAAGACTAAGCATGCGACATCTAACAAATTCACAAATAATCAAGAAAAATCATAAATCAATTATAATAGTGCAAATAGTCATAAAGGAATTAATTAGAATTACCACATGGGTGCAAAATAGCTTCCTCCTTCGTCCCAGTGATGGGTTCTAGCTTCTCATGTTGTAGACACGCTAAAAATGGTTTTTCATTGCTCAAAATGTGTTTACAAAGAAGAAAATGGAGAAAATGATGAAAATCGGGTGTTGCAACGTTTATAACCGTTGCAAACACCGTTACAAAGAACGATATATATAAAACGCTTCTGCGATCAGTAGCTATGCGACGCTCGGTCCACTGTCGTTGTCTCTGTTGAATGTAACGACTGCTTTTTGGAAAGTCTGTTTCTTCACGATTTTAAGTGCAAGCAGTTAGAAACTGTTTTTCTGGTGATTGATTTTCTCGACTTTCTAATGCTCCGTAGCTCTCCCAATCCCTCCATATCTTTTCTACTCGACCCCAGAAACTTATATATACTCGAAAGAACCAAAAATTACTCCTCATAAATCCAAAATATCTTCTCATTACTCCTTTATTCTCACGGAAATATCTTCATATATTTGATCTTCCACGCGTCCTCAGCTGTCAAACATTCCTTGTATAACTCCTAAACGCTCCTGTTTGTTTTCTGGAGTCATCATACACGTACAAATCACGTTCAAATCTCATATAATCTCGTGAATAACTCTCCCATGCACGGACTGCCCTATTTTGAACTCATGGATTATCTGGCCAAATCTAACCGAAACCAACGACCATACCTTTCCTGTTACACTCATCCAAGTCATCCCTCTCAAAATCAGCCATTTAATCTCACTAAAACACCTTCAAAATTCGAACCCTAAATCAGCCAGTTTCAAACATTTTTTTCCCGCCAAATTATGTAATTCAAATGAAAGAGATGAGGTTGCCCCTTATCCAGCTACTTGGGTGCGAATATCCTGTGGGTGCCCCTTAGTAATTGGGTTACCCCTTATCCAAAGTGGGAGTCCGAATAGTAAATGTTCTCCGGGGGTTTTCCGAGCAACTTTTCGAGCCGAATTTTCCAACAATCTTTATTTCCAAAAAAAATACCTACAAACACACAAAACACCATAATAAGGACAAAAACGAGTACTAACAATATGAAACATTGAGGACAAATTAGACACATAAATGCGTCTATCAAATACCCCCAAACTTATTATTTGCTAGTCCCGAGCAAATCTAATCTAGGAAATAAAAAGACTACACTTAGCACGTGCACGCAAGTCGTTAAACCGCTAGGTGGCCCTAGTGGCGGAGTTTCGTCTCCAGGAGGGTTTACCGAGGTGTACCCACAAAACCTTTACTCCTGGACCCTAGCTATCTACGCAGAACCTTGGAAGGCACTAAAGAATCTCCTTGGTTGGCATACTTATTGACTACGGGGAGGAAGTACCTCGATGCGAAATTCCAATTGTTGTACACGAGTTTGCACTCAAGCATACTAAAATTCATATAAAGTGACAGAGCTCTACTCAGATAGTTTCTGGATATCATAAACCTGAGTCAACCAATCACATAGATTAAGAAGAGAAAAACGTGGATGATGTTGGCTAGGGTGAACCTATCCTAACGAACTGAGATACTGGTCTTAGACTAATATCAACACACTGGCATATACAAGGGGACCAGTGGTCGATAATCCTAACTCTAGGTCAACTCAGCTGGCATATACAAGGGTACCAGTGGTCGACTTTATTGTATTTATTCCGTTTGGTCTAGTGGTCTGGTCTCAATTTTTTTTTTTTTTTTTTTTTTTTTTTTTGGTATCTCAGCCACTCTATTCCACCCTAGCAATGGTAAAAAGAAAAATAAAAGAAGTGATCGGATTCTTTCGATGTTTCCATCACGAGGATATGGCGAAACTACCATGTTTTCTAACACCCGAGCTCTGTGCTTTTATGAATAGACTCTTTAGATGTTTCCATCTAATCGATTGGTTCCTCAACTCCTACAACCAAAATGCTTCCATCCACTTAGATTGGTTAGTGCCATCCTTAATAAACATAAATTTCTAGGCTCGAGTTTATTTATTGCAACTAAAAAGTTTTTCCCATACCACCAAACTTAAATCTAACATTGTCCTCAATGTTCTAAAGATGAAATTAAAAACATGAACAAGGAGAAACTGTTACCATTTGAAGCAAAAGAGTTGAGGAAAGATATTACCGTGTTGCATGAGATTGGGTTACCTCCCAAGAAGTGCTAAGTTTAGAGTCTTCACCAGACTTAGGAAAGATTAGTCAACTCGAACCATAAAGTAACAAATAAATAATCATGGGTCTTCAAAACTAAATAGAGTCTGACCAAAGGAAACCGCAATGAACCAAGAAAATGAACAAGATTAGCAAGCCCTTACTTAGTTTCCGATTAAGAAATTTATATCTAATTGTGGTTCAGGTTAGTTGAAAGGGTCTAAATAGAAAATTTTCATTGGCTGCGTTTCTTCATAGGTGGGATCCGAATCATTAGGTCCTAGAGTCTGGAAAAACTCAAATATGATCTTAGAAGCGCACAATAATAACCTAAATAACTGAGGATCCTCTAAGTCAATAAGATTTGACTTACAAAATTGACCACAATGAGAGTAATGGTCATTCTTAAGAAAATGTGTTGATTCTAATTTCCTAAAGCATTTAGGTTTAGTCTCACAACTTAATATTCGACACATCTGAAATTCATAAGTTCCCACAATTGGAAGGAAGGTTTTTGGTGGGAAAACAAAGTCAATCATGGTATCATAGCCTAGGTTAACCACATCAACCAGAGGATGGGTTTCTAACAACTGAACTTTTTTATGGACACAACTAGGTTCAGGAAAAAGTGTATGAAGATAATCTTTTAAAATGGTTGAGGCACAAATGTCAAGTCCCAAGTTAGGGACCTTTCTAAGAGTTAAGGCACATGGAGAATGATAATCACCCCCAAACTTAGAGTTTTTAGTGTCTCTAGAAAGACTAGTCACAACTTCCCTAATTTCAAGGCTATCTGATTCTCGAAAATGGTCAATTGATTCTTCTAAGTCGTACATCCTCACTCATCTCTACGAGTTCATCTTGTTTTTCTAAGTCTGTTGTTTCTAAATCGCTAGACTCAAAATATACTCATTCCTCTAAACCATCATTGGCTTCATAATCGTAAGGAAATATTACATCATCTAAAACAGTGGTATCTCTAGTCAAATCCTCGTCCTTTTGAATAGGTGAATAATTATTAAAATTATTTGGATTTGAACTAGAAACATTATCATTATTAAGATCAATTGGAGTAACAAATTCCTGATCACTATGCCTACTCATTTCAAATTCTTCATCAACATTATCATAATCATCATTATAAAAATATAAAAATGGTTGAACCTCATCTAAAGTAGTGTTACCAATTCTAACCTCGTCATCTTGATTATGAAAATAACTATCTTCATTTTCAAGGGTATTATTGGAGACATCAGTATTGGAAATTAAGATTATTTCGAGCAAGTTTTTCAACAATCCTATCTGTACTTTCATTAAATTGCTTAAGAGTCTCTTCTAAAGACATTCTAGTTGACTGCTCTGGGGACTCATCTGGAATATTTAAGGTTTCCTTCACAAATAAGGAATGACTCTTTAAAGCATCTTCTAGAGAAATAGAAGGATTGTTTTGCTCATATGACTGGTGAGTATGCGAATAGTAATTGGGCTCATCATGGTACAAACCATAACTTTGAAAAGGTGGATGCTCCCAACCACTATTCATACTCTGGTCAAAGTTGAAATGTCCATTTTGAAAATTAGTCGGATAATCATTGTATTGGCTATTGTAATACCAAGTTCGACATCCTAACCGCAAGGGAATTCTACACAAACACAAACAATACCTGACTCGACCACAACAAACCTACTGATTTCTAGCAAACAAAAAGCATGATGGCTCCACTTAGATTGTTACTAGACCAGCTTCTAATCCTTCGAAAAGGAATTCGTTACAGTATGAGCAAACCCCTCTGGAATCAATCCGAGTTTAAGTAAGTTGAATAGAGGCGAGGGAAGCTGCTGGAGCTTTGATACCCAAGGCCTCACCACATTACAGGGCGGTGCAGTCACGCATTCAACTCTCAGAAACCCTCATGAACTTCAAAGCATGCTCAAAAGAGTAACCAATATTTTTCGAACGACTTTCCTATTAAGCTCGTTACCCTATCGGTCTCGTTCTATTCCAAATTTTAAGCTTAGGTTCGCGTTTGGTATCGTTTTCCTAAGGCGGGCAAGAAGAGAACGATGATGAAATCCGAACCCTTATCTTGTATGGCCAGTCCTTGCCCTTTACTAGAATTTAAAAACAGTGTTTTCAAAACCTCAACATATATGCAAACGAAATCATCCAGTAAACCCGCTGACAGGGGATTCGCGGGTGTTTAGAATTCTTACCTCCCGTTCCAGACGGGGGATGAACCGTTGAATTCGACTCGGGCCACGACTCCTATGTCATGTACGAACCCGAGGGGCCGAGGTGATATCGTAATCACCGTCCTTCCGTGTGCAGTTTATATTTGAAACTACCCTTCCGTAGGGTTTAAAAAAAAATTAATGTCCAATGTCCAAAAATAATAAAAAAAAAAAGTCCAAAAATAAAAATATTACAAAAATATAACCCTAATTACAGTCTCTAAAAAAAATTAAAAATAATAATTTACAAAATCTTCTTCTTCACTCCTTTTGGATTTCTCTTTTCTTTCCTTTTTGGGCTTTGCCTTTCTTTTCAGCACTTTCTCTTTTTCTTTAGCTTAGCTCCAAATCTGAAAGAAAACAAAAATACCAAAACGCGTAAAAAAGAACAAAAATAATAAAAATAAAACCTAAAAACAAATTTATACACAAGTCCGCGTCGGCGGCGCAAAAAATTGATATGAATCAATAATGTTGTAGAAAGTGGTAAGAAAAGGTTGTCGTTCACTCGGACTCATTGAATTGATTTTAGGAAAAATAAAAGATAAATATATATACAATTTATGTCACAAGATGGAGAGAGTTACCGGGACTCGGATTCCACCAATTCTCACATTCATGCGGTTCATCTACTAATTAGGACAATTAAAGCTCATAAAATAACAAACATCGACTCTAATTCTTTGCCAAGGTAGATTCTATAAAGAATTATATGTAACTCACAAGCATGGCGCATCTAAAGTACCTAAGACTAAGCATGCGACATCTAACAAATTCACAAATAATCAAGAAAAATCATAAATCAATTATAATAGTGCAAATAGTCATAAAGGAATTAATTAGAATTACCACATGGGTGCAAAACAGCTTCCTCCTTCGTCCCAGTGATGGGTTCTAGCTTCTCATGTTGTAGACACGCTCAAAATGGTTTTTCATTGCTCAAAATGTGTTTACAAAGAAGAAAATGGAGAAAATGATGAAAATCGGGTGTTGCAACGTTTATAACTGTTGCAAACACCGTTACAAAGAACGATATATATAAACTGCTTCTGCGACTGTAGCTATGCGACGCTCGGTCCACTGTCGTTGTCTCTGTTGAACAGAACGACTGCCTTGGCAAGTCTGTTCTTCACGATTTCAGAAGTGCAGCAGCAGAAACTGTTTTTCTGGTGATTGATTTTCTCGACTTTCTAATGCTCCGTAGCTCTCCCAATCCCTCCATATCTTTTCTACTCGACCCCAGAAACTTATATATACTCGAAAGAACCAAAAATTACTCCTCATAAATCCAAAATATCTTCTCATTACTCCTTTATTCTCACGGCAATATCTTCATATATTTGATCTTCCACGCGTCCTCAGCTGTCAAACATTCCTTGTATAACTCCTACACGCTCCTGGTTGTTTGCTGGAGTCATCATACACGTACAAATCACGTTCAAATCTCATATAATCTCGTGAATAACTCTCCCATGCACGGACTGCCCTATTTTGAACTCATGGATTATCTGGCCAAATCTAACCGAAACCAACGACCATACCTTTCCTGTTACACTCATCCAAGTCATCCCTCTCAAAATCAGCCATTTAATCTCACTAAAACACCTTCAAAATTCGAACCCTAAATCAGCCAGTTTCAAACATTTTTTTCCCGCCAAATTATGTAATTCAAATGAAAGAGATGAGGTTGCCCCTTATCCAGCTACTTGGGTGCGAATATCCTGTGGGTGCCCCTTAGTAATTGGGTTACCCCTTATCCAAAGTGGGAGTCCGAATAGTAAATGTTCTCCGGGGTTTTCCGAGCAACTTTTCGAGCCGAATTTTCCAACAATCTTTATTTCCAAAAAAATACCTACAAACACACAAAACACCATAATAAGGACAAAAACGAGTACTAACAATATGAAACATTGAGGACAAATTAGACACATAAATGCGTCTATCAAATACCCCCAAACTTATTATTTGCTAGTCCCGAGCAAATCTAATCTAGGAAATAAAAAGACTACACTTAGCACGTGCAAAGCAAGTCGTTAAACCGCTAGGTGGCCCTAGTGGCGGAGTTTCGTCTCCGGAGGGTTTACCAGAGGTGTACCCACAAAACCTTTTACCAGGACCTAGCTATCTACGCAGAACCTTGGAAGGCACTAAAGAATCTCCTTGGTTGGCATACTTATTGACTACAGGAGGAAGTACCCGATGCGAAATTCAATTGTTGTACACGAGTTTGCACTCAAGCATACTAAAATTCATATAAAGTGACATGAGCTCTACTCGGATAGTTTGGATATCATAAACCGGAGTCAACCAATCACATAGATTAAGAAGAGAAAAACGTGGATGATGTTGGCTAGGGTGAACCTATCCTAACGAACCGAGATATGGTCTTAGACTAATATCAACACACTGGCATATACAAGGGGACCAGTGGTCGATAATCCTAACTCTAGGTCAACTCAGCTGGCATATACAAGGGTACCAGTGGTCGAATTTATTGTATTTATTCCGTTTGGTCTAGTGGTCTGGTCTCAATTTTTTTTTTTTTTTTTTTTGGTATCTCAGCCACTCTATTCCACCCTAGCAATGGTAAAAAAAAAATAAAAGAAGTGATCGGGATTCTTTCGATGTTTCCATCACGAGGATATGGTGAAACTACCATGTTTTCTAACACCGAGCTCGTGCTTTTATGAATAGACTCTTTAGATGTTTCCATCTAATCGATTGGTTCCTCAACTCCTACAACCAAAATGCTTCCATCCACTTAGATTGGTTAGTGCCATCCTTAATAAACATAAATTTCTAGGCTCTGGAGTTTATTTATTGCAACTAAAAAGTTTTTCCCATACCCCCAAACTTAAATCTAACATTGTCCTCAATGTTCTAAAGATGAAATTAAAAACATGAACAAGGAGAAACTGTTACCATTTGAAGCAAAAGAGTTGAGGAAAGATATTACCGTGTTGCATGAGATTGGGTTACCTCCCAAGAAGTGCTAAGTTTAGAGTCTTCACCAGACTTAGGAAAGATTAGTCAACTCGAACCATAAAGTAATGTCGAAATAATCTGGGTCTTCAAAACTAAATAGAGTGACCAAAGGAAACTGCAATGAACCAAGAAAATGAACAAGATTAGCAAGCCCTTACTTAGTTTCTGATTAAGAAATTTATATCTAATTGTGGTTCAGGTTCTGAAAGGGTCTAAATAGAAAATTTTCATTGGTGCGTTTCTTCATAGGTGGGATCCGAATCATTAGGTCCTAGAGTCTGGAAAAACTCAAATATGATCTTAGAAGCGCACAATAATAACCTAAATAACTGAGGATCCTCTAAGTCAATAAGATTTGACTTACAAAATTGACCACAATGAGAGTAATGGTCATTCTTAAGAAAATGTGTTGATTCTAATTTCCTAAAGCATTTAGGTTTAGTCTCACAACTTAATATTCGACACATCTGAAATTCATAAGTTCTCACAATTGGAAGGAAGGTTTTTGGTGGGAAAACAAAGTCAATCGTGGTATCATAGCCTAGGTTAACCACATCAACCAGAGGATGGGTTTCTAACAACTGAACTTTTTTATGGACACAACTAGGTTCAGGAAAAAGTGTATGAAGATAATCTTTTAAAATGGTTGAGGCACAAATGTCAAGTCCCAAGTTAGGGACCTTTCTAAGAGTTAAGGCACATGGAGAATGATAATCACCCCCAAACTTAGAGTTTTTAGTGTCTCTAGAAAGACTAGTCACAACTTCCCTAATTTCAAGGCTATCTGATTCGAAAATGGTCAATTGATTCTTCTAAGTCGTACATCCTCACTCATCTCTACGAGTTCATCTTGTTTTTCTAAGTCTCGTTGTTTCTAAATCGCTAGACTCAAAATATACTCATTCCTCTAAACCATCATTGGCTTCATAATCGTAAGGAAATATTACATCATCTAAAACAGTGGTATCTCTAGTCAAATCCTCGTCCTTTTGAATAGGTGAATAATTATTAAAATTATTTGGATTTGAACTAGAAACATTATCATTATTAAGATCAATTGGAGTAACAAATTCCTGATCACTATGCCTACTCATTTCAAATTCTTCATCAACATTATCATAATCATCATTATAAAAATATAAAAATGGTTGAACCTCATCTAAAGTAGTGTTACCAATTCTAACCTCGTCATCTTGATTATGAAAATAACTATCTTCATTTTCAAGGGTATTATTGGAGACACTGTATTGGAAATTAAGATCATTTCGAGCAAGTTTTTCAACAATCCTATTTGTACTTTCAGTAAATTGCTTAAGAGTCTCTTCTAAAGACATTCTAGTTGACTGCTCTGGGACTCATCCGGAATATTTAAGGTTTCCTTCACAAATAAGGAATGACTCTTTAAAGCATCTTCTAGAGAAATAGAAGGATTGTTTTGCTCATATGATTGGTGAGTATGCGAATAGTAATTGGGCTCATCATGGTACAAACCATAACTTTGAAAAGGTGGATGAGCCCAATTACTATTCGCATACTCTGGTCAAAGTTGAAATGTCCATTTTGAAAATTAGTCGGATAATCATTGTATTGGCTATTGTAATACCAGTTCGACATCCTAACTGCAAGGGAATTCTACACAAACACAAACAATACTGACTCGACCACAACAAACCTACGATTTCTAGCAAACAAAAAGCATGATGGCTCCACTTAGATTGTTACTAGACCAGCTTCTAATCCTTCGAAAAGGAATTCGTTACAGTATGAGCAAACCCTCTGGAATCAATCCGAGTTTAAGTAAGTTGAATAGAGGCGAGGAAGCTGTTGGAGCTTTGATACCCAAGGCCTCACCGCATTACAGGGCGGTGCAGTCACGCATTCAACTCTCAGAAACCCTCATGAACTTCAAAGCATGCTCAAAAGAGTAACCAATATTTTTCGAACGACTTTCCTATTAAGCTCGTTACCCTATCGGTCTCGTTCTATTCCAAATTTTAAGCTTAGGTTCGCGTTTGGTATCGTTTTCCTAAGGCGGGCAAGAAGAGAACGGTGATGAAATCCGAACCCTTATCTTGTATGGCCAGTCCTTGCCTTTACTAGAATTTAAAAACAGTAGTTTTCAAAACCTCAACATATATGCAAACGAAATCATCAAAGAAAACCGACAGGGGATTCACGGGTGTTTAGAATTCTTACCTCCCGTTCCATACGGGGGATGAACCGTTGAATTCGACTCGGGCCACGACTCCTATGTCATGTACGAACCCGAGGGGCCGAGGTGATATCGTAATCACCGTCCTTCCCTGTGCAGTTTATATTTGAAACTACCCTTCCGTAGGGTTTAAAAAAAAATTAATGTCCAATGTCCAAAAATAATAAAAAAAAAGTCCAAAAATAAAAATATTACAAAAATATAACCCTAATTACAGTCTCTAAAAAAAATTAAAAAAAATAATTTACAAAATCTTCTTCTTCACTCCTTTTGGATTTCTTTTCTTTCCTTTTTTGGGCTTTGCCTTTCTTTTCAAGACTTTCTCTTTTTCTTTAGCTTAGCTCCAAATCGAAAGAAAACAAAAATACCAAAACGCGTAAAAAAGAACAAAAATAATAAAAATAAAACCTAAAAACAAATTTATACACAAGTCCGCGTCGGCGGCGCAAAAAATTGATATGAATCAATAATGTTGTAGAAAGTGGTAAGAAAAGGTTGTCGTTCACTCGGACTCATTGAATTGATTTTAGGAAAAATAAAAGATAAATATATATATACAATTTATGTCACAAGATGGAGAGAGTTACCGGGACTCGGGATTCCACCAATTCTCACATTCATGCGGTTCATCTACTAATTAGGACAATTAAAGCTCATAAAATAACAAACATCGACTCTAATTCTTTGCCAAGGTAGATTCTATAAAGAATTATATGTAACTCACAAGCATGGCGCATCTAAAGTACCTAAGACTAAGCATGCGACATCTAACAAATTCACAAATAATCAAGAAAAATCATAAATCAATTATAATAGTGCAAATAGTCATAAAGGAATTAATTAGAATTACCACATGGGTGCAAAACAGCTTCCTCCTTCGTCCCAGTGATGGGTTCTAGCTTCTCATGTTGTAGACACGCTCAAAATGGTTTTTCATTGCTCAAAATGTGTTTACAAAGAAGAAAATGGAGAAAATGATGAAAATCGGGTGTTGCAACGTTTATAACTGTTGCAAACACCGTTACAAAGAACGATATATATAAACTGCTTCTGCGACTGTAGCTATGCGACGCTCGTTCCACTGTCGTTGTCCTTGTTGAACAGAACGACTGCCTTGGCAAGTCTGTTCTTCACGATTTCAGAAGTGCAGCAGCAGAAACTGTTTTTCTGGTGATTGATTTTCTCGACTTTCTAATGCTCCGTAGCTCTCCCAATCCCTCCATATCTTTTCTACTCGACCCCAGAAACTTATATATACTCGAAAGAACCAAAAATTACTCCTCATAAATCCAAAATATCTTCTCATTACTCCTTTATTCTCACGGCAATATCTTCATATATTTGATCTTCCACGCGTCCTCAGCTGTCAAACATTCCTTGTATAACTCCTACACGCTCCTGTTTGTTTGCTGGAGTCATCATACACGTACAAATCACGTTCAAATCTCATATAATCTCGTGAATAACTCTCCCATGCACGGACTGCCCTATTTTGAACTCATGGATTATCTGGCCAAATCTAACCGAAACCAACGACCATACCTTTCATGTTACACTCATCCAAGTCATCCCTCTCAAAATCAGCCATTTAATCTCACTAAAACACCTTCAAAATTCGAACCCTAAATCAGCCAGTTTCAAACATTTTTTTCCCGCCAAATTATGTAATTCAAATGAAAGAGATGAGGTTGCCCCTTATCCAGCTACTTGGGTGCGAATATCCTGTGGGTGCCCCTTAGTAATTGGGTTACCCCTTATCCAAAGTGGGAGTCCGAATAGTAAATGTTCTCCGGGGGTTTTCCGAGCAACTTTTCGAGCCGAATTTTCCAACAATCTTTATTTCCAAAAAAATACCTACAAACACACAAAACACCATAATAAGGACAAAACGAGTACTAACAATATGAAACATTGAGGACAAATTAGACACATAAATGCGTCTATCAAATACCCCCAAACTTATTATTTGCTAGTCCCGAGCAAATCTAATCTAGGAAATAAAAAGACTACACTTAGCACGTGCAGCAAGTCGTTAAACCGCTAGGTGGCCCTAGTGGCGGAGTTTCGTCTCCGGAGGGTTTACCAGAGGTGTACCCACAAAACCTTTACTCCAGACCCTAGCTATCTACGCAGAACCTTGGAAGGCACTAAAGAATCTCCTTGGTTGGCATACTTATTGACTACAGGAGGAAGTGACCTGATGCGAAATTCCAATTGTTGTACACGAGTTTGCACTCAAGCATACTAAAATTCATATAAAGTGACAGAGCTCTACTCAGATAGTTTCTGGATATCATAAACCGGAGTCAACCAATCACATAGATTAAGAAGAGAAAAACGTGGATGATGTTGGCTAGGGTGAACCTATCCTAACGAACTGAGATACTGGTCTTAGACTAATATCAACACACTGGCATATACAAGGGGACCAGTGGTCGATAATCCTAACTCTAGGTCAACTCATCTGGCATATACAAGGGTACCAGTGGTCGACTTTATTGTATTTATTCCGTTTGGTCTAGTGGTCTGGTCTCAATTTTTTTTTTTTTTTTTTTTTTTGGTATCTCAGCCACTCTATTCCACCCTAGCAATGGTAAAAAGAAAAATAAAAGAAGTGATCAGGATTCTTTCGATGTTTCCATCACGAGGATATGGCGAAACTACCATGTTTTCTAACACCCCGAGCTCTGTGCTTTTATGAATAGACTCTTTAGATGTTTCCATCTAATCAGATTGGTTCCTCAACTCCTACAACCAAAATGCTTCCATCCACTTAGATTGGTTAGTGCCATCCTTAATAAACATAAATTTCTAGGCTCGGAGTTTATTTATTGCAACTAAAAAGTTTCTCCCATACCCCCAAACTTAAATCTAACATTGTCCTCAATGTTCTAAAGATGAAATTAAAAACATGAACAAGGAGAAACTGTTACCATTTGAAGCAAAAGAGTTGAGGAAAGATATTACCGTGTTGCATGAGATTGGGTTACCTCCCAAGAAGTGCTAAGTTTAGAGTCTCAGCCAGACTTAGGAAAGATTAGTCAACTCGAACCATAAAGTAACAATCGAAATAATCATGGGTCTTCAAAACTAAATAGAGCTGACCAAAGGAAACTGCAATGAACCAAGAAAATGAACAAGATTAGCAAGCCCTTACTTAGTTTCCTGATTAAGAAATTTATATCTAATTGTGGTTCAGGTTCTGTGAAAGGGTCTAAATAGAAAATTTTCATTGGCTGCGTTTCTTCATAGGTGGGATCCGAATCATTAGGTCCTAGAGTCTGGAAAAACTCAAATATGATCTTAGAAGCGCACAATAATAACCTAAATAACTGAGGATCCTCTAAGTCAATAAGATTTGACTTACAAAATTGACCACAATGAGAGTAATGGTCATTCTTAAGAAAATGTGTTGATTCTAATTTCCTAAAGCATTTAGGTTTAGTCTCACAACTTAATATTCGACACATCTGAAATTCATAAGTTCCCACAATTGGAAGGAAGGTTTTTGGTGGGAAAACAAAGTCAATCGTGGTATCATAGCCTAGGTTAACCACATCAACCAGAGGATGGGTTTCTAACAACTGAACTTTTTTATGGACACAACTAGGTTCGGGAAAAAGTGTATGAAGATAATCTTTTAAAATGGTTGAGGCACAAATGTCAAGTCCCAAGTTAGGGACCTTTCTAAGAGTTAAGGCACATGGAGAATGATAATCACCCCCAAACTTAGAGTTTTTAGTGTCTCTAGAAAGACTAGTCACAACTTCCCTAATTTCAAGGCTATCTGATTCCTGAAAATGGTCAATTGATTCTTCTAAGTCAGGTACATCCTCACTCATCTCTACGAGTTCATCTTGTTTTTCTAAGTCTGTTGTTTCTAAATCGCTAGACTCAAAATATACTCGTTCCTCTAAACCATCATTGGCTTCGTAATCGTAAGGAAATATTACATCATCTAAAACAGTGGTATCTCTAGTCAAATCCTCGTCCTTTTGAATAGGTGAATAATTATTAAAATTATTTGGATTTGAACTAGAAACATTATCATTATTAAGCTCAATTGGAGTAACAAATTCCTGATCACTATGCCTACTCATTTCAAATTCTTCATCAACATTATCATAATCATCATTATAAAAATATAAAAATGGTTGAACCTCATCTAAAGTAGTGTTACCAATTCTAACCTCGTCATCTTGATTATGAAAATAACTATCTTCATTTTCAAGGGTATTATTGGAGACACTGTATTGGAAATTAAGATTATTTCGAGCAAGTTTTTCAACAATCCTATCTGTACTTTCAGTAAATTGCTTAAGAGTCTCTTCTAAAGACATTCTAGTTGACTGCTCTGGGGACTCATCTGGAATATTTAAGGTTTCCTTCACAAATAAGGAATGACTCTTTAAAGCATCTTCTAGAGAAATAGAAGGATTGTTTTGCTCATATCATATTTGGTGAGTATGCGAATAGTAATTGGGCTCATCATGGTACAAACCATAACTTTGAAAAGGTGGATGCTCCCAACCACTATTCATACTCTGGTCAAAGTTGAAATGTCCATTTTGAAAATTAGTCGGATAATCATTGTATTGGCTATTGTAATACCAGTTCGACATCCTAACCGCAAGGGAATTCTACACAAACACAAACAATACCGACTCGACCACAACAAACCTCCGATTTCTAGCAAACAAAAAGCATGATGGCTCCACTTAGATTGTTACTAGACCAGCTTCTAATCCTTCGAAAAGGAATTCGTTAAAGTATGAGCAAACCCCTCCTGGAATCAATCCGAGTTTAAGTAAGTTGAATAGAGGCGAGGGAAGCATTGGAGCTTTGATACCCAAGGCCTCACCGCATTACATGTGGCGGTGCAGTCACGCATTCAACTCTCAGAAAACCCTCATGAACTTCAAAGCATGCTCAAAAGAGTAACCAATATTTTTCGAACGACTTTCCTATTAAGCTCGTTACCCTATCGGTCTCGTTCTATTCCAAATTTTAAGCTTAGGTTCGCGTTTGGTATCGTTTTCCTAAGGCGGGCAAGAAGAGAACGGTGATGAAATCCGAACCCTTATCTTGTATGGCCAGTCCTTGCCCTTTACTAGGAATTTAAAAACACCGTTTTCAAAACCTCAACATATATGCAAACGAAATCATCCAAGATAAACCCGCTGACGGGGGATTCGCGGGTGTTTAGAATTTTACCTCCCGTTCCAGGCACGGGGATGAACCGTTGAAGTCGACTCGGGCCACGACTCCTATGTCATGTACGAACCCGAGGGGCCGAGGTGATATCGTAATCACCGTCCTTCCTTGTGCAGTTTATATTTGAAACTACCCTTCCGTAGGGTTTAAAAAAAATTAATGTCCAATGTCCAAAAATAATAAAAAAAAAAAAGTCCAAAAATAAAAATATTACAAAAATATAACCCTAATTACAGTCTCTAAAAAAAAATTAAAAAAAATAATTTACAAAATCTTCTTCTTCACTCCTTTTGGATTTCTCTTTTCTTTCCTTTTTGGGCTTTGCCTTTCTTTTCAGCACTTTCTCTTTTTCTTTAGCTTAGCTCCAAATCTGAAAGAAAACAAAAATACCAAAAACGCGTAAAAAAGAACAAAAATAATAAAAATAAAAATAAAACCTAAAAACAAATTTATACACAAGTCCGCGTCGGCGGCGCCAAAAATTGATATGAATCAATAATGTTGTAGAAAGTGGTAAGAAAAGGTTGTCGTTCACTCGGACTTATTGAATTGATTTTAGGAAAAATAAAAGATAAATATATATACAATTTATGTCACAAGATGGAGAGAGTTACCGGGACTCGGGATTCCACCAATTCTCACATTCATGCGGTTCATCTACTAATTCCGGACAATTAAAGCTCATAAAATAACAAACATCGACTCTAATTCTTTGCCAAGGTAGATTCTATAAAGAATTATATGTAACTCACAAGCATGGCGCATCTAAAGTACCTAAGACTAAGCATGCGACATCTAACAAATTCACAAATAATCAAGAAAAATCATAAATCAATTATAATAGTGCAAATAGTCATAAAGGAATTAATTAGAATTACCACATGGGTGCAAAACAGCTTCCTCCTTCGTCCCAGTGATGGGTTCTAGCTTCTCATGTTGTAGACACGCTCAAAATGGTTTTTCATTGCTCAAAATGTGTTTACAAAGAAGAAAATGGAGAAAATGATGAAAATCGGGTGTTGCAACGTTTATAACTGTTGCAAACACCGTTACAAAGAACGATATATATAAACTGCTTCTGCGACTGTAGCTATGCGACGCTCGGTCCACTGTCGTTGTCGCTGTTGAACAGAACGACTGCCTTGGCAAGTCTGTTCTTCACGATTTCAGAAGTGCAGCAGCAGAAACTGTTTTTCTGGTGATTGATTTTCTCGACTTTCTAATGCTCCGTAGCTCTCCCAATCCCTCCATACCTCTTCTACTCGACCCCATAAATTTATATATACTCGAAATAACCAAAAATTACTCCTCATAAATCCAAAATATCTTCTCATTACTCCTTTATTCTCACGGCAATATCTTCATATATTTGATCTTCCACGCGTCCTCAGCTGTCAAACATTCCTTGTATAACTCCTACACGCTCCTGGTTGTTTTCTGGAGTCATCATACACGTACAAATCACGTTCAAATCTCATATAATCTCGTGAATAACTCTCCCATGCACGGACTGCCCTATTTTGAACTCATGGATTATCTGGCCAAATCTAACCGAAACCAACGACCATACCTTTCCTGTTACACTCATCCAAGTCATCCCTCTCAAAATCAGCCATTTAATCTCACTAGAACACCTTCAAAATTCGAACCCTAAATCAGCCAGTTTCAAACATTTTTTCCCGCCAAATTATGTAATTCAAATGAAAGAGATGAGGTTGCCCCTTATCCAGCTGCTTGGGTGCGAATATCCTGTGGGTGCCCCTTAGTAATTGGGTTACCCCTTATCCAAAGTGGGAGTCCGAATAGTAAATGTTCTCCGGGGTTTTCCGAGCAACTTTTCGAGCCGAATTTTCCAACAATCTTTATTTCCAAAAAATACCTACAAACACACAAAACACCATAATAAGGACAAAAACGAGTACTAACAATATGAAACATTGAGGACAAATTAGACACATAAATGCGTCTATCAAATACCCCCAAACTTATTATTTGCTAGTCCCGAGCAAATCTAATCTAGGAAATAAAAAGACTACACTTAGCACGTGCAGCAAGTCGTTAAACCGCTAGGTGGCCCTAGTGGCGGAGTTTCGTCTCCGGAGGGTTTACCAGAGGTGTACCCACAAAACCTTTACTCCAGACCCTAGCTATCTACGCAGAACCTTGGAAGGCACTAAAGAATCTCCTTGGTTGGCATACTTATTGACTACAGGAGGAAGTACCTTGATGCGAAATTCCAATTGTTGTACACGAGTTTGCACTCAAGCATACTAAAATTCATATAAAGTGACAGAGCTCTACTCAGATAGTTTCTGGATATCATAAACCGGAGTCAACCAATCACATAGATTAAGAAGAGAAAAACGTGGATGATGTTGGCTAGGGTGAACCTATCCTAACGAACTGAGATACTGGTCTTAGACTAATATCAACACACTGGCATATACAAGGGGACTAGTGGTCGATAATCCTAACTCTAGGTCAACTCAGCTGGCATATACAAGGGTACCAGTGGTCGACTTTATTGTATTTATTCCGTTTGGTCTAGTGGTCTGGTCTCAATTTTTTTTTTTTTTTTTTTTTTTTGGTATCTCAGCCACTCTATTCCACCCTAGCAATGGTAAAAAGAAAAATAAAAGAAGTGATCAGGATTCTTTCGATGTTTCCATCACGAGGATATGGCGAAACTACCATGTTTTCTAACACCTGAGCTCTGTGCTTTTATGAATAGACTCTTTAGATGTTTCCATCTAATCAGATTGGTTCCTCAACTCCTACAACCAAAATGCTTCCATCCACTTAGATTGGTTAGTGCCATCCTTAATAAACATAAATTTCTAGGCTCTGGAGTTTATTTATTGCAACTAAAAAGTTTCTCCCATACCCCCAAACTTAAATCTAACATTGTCCTCAATGTTCTAAAGATGAAATTAAAAACATGAACAAGGAGAAACTGTTACCATTTGAAGCAAAAGAGTTGAGGAAAGATATTACCGTGTTGCATGAGATTGGGTTACCTCCCAAGAAGTGCTAAGTTTAGAGTCTTCAGCCAGACTTAGGAAAGATTAGTCAACTCGAACCATAAAGTAACAGTCGAAATAACTGCGGGTCTTCAAAACTAAATAGAGCTGACCAAAGGAAACTGCAATGAACCAAGAAAATGAACAAGATTAGCAAGCCCTTACTTAGTTTCCTGATTAAGAAATTTATATCTAATTGTGGTTCAGGTTCAGGTTCAGGTTCTGTGAAAGGGTCTAAATAGAAAATTTTCATTGGCTGCGTTTCTTCATAGGTGGGATCCGAATCATTAGGTCCTAGAGTCTGGAAAAACTCAAATATGATCTTAGAAGCGCACAATAATAACCTAAATAACTGAGGATCCTCTAAGTCAATAAGATTTGACTTACAAAATTGACCACAATGAGAGTAATGGTCATTCTTAAGAAAATGTGTTGATTCTAATTTCCTAAAGCATTTAGGTTTAGTCTCACAACTTAATATTCGACACATCTGAAATTCATAAGTTCCCACAATTGGAAGGAAGGTTTTTGGTGGGAAAACAAAGTCAATCGTGGTATCATAGCCTAGGTTAACCACATCAACCAGAGGATGGGTTTCTAACAACTGAACTTTTTTATGGACACAACTAGGTTCAGGAAAAAGTGTATGAAGATAATCTTTTAAAATGGTTGAGGCACAAATGTCAAGTCCCAAGTTAGGGACCTTTCTAAGAGTTAAGGCACATGGAGAATGATAATCACCCCCAAACTTAGAGTTTTTAGTGTCTCTAGAAAGACTAGTCACAACTTCCCTAATTTCAAGGCTATCTGATTCCTGAAAATGGTCAATTGATTCTTCTAAGTCAGGTACATCCTCACTCATCTCTACGAGTTCATCTTGTTTTTCTAAGTCTGTTGTTTCTAAATCGCTAGACTCAAAATATACTCGTTCCTCTAAACCATCATTGGCTTCGTAATCGTAAGGAAATATTACATCATCTAAAACAGTGGTATCTCTAGTCAAATCCTCGTCCTTTTGAATAGGTGAATAATTATTAAAATTATTTGGATTTGAACTAGAAACATTATCATTATTAAGCTCAATTGGAGTAACAAATTCCTGATCACTATGCCTACTCATTTCAAATTCTTCATCAACATTATCATAATCATCATTATAAAAATATGAAAATGGTTGAACCTCATCTAAAGTAGTGTTACCAATTCTAACCTCGTCATCTTGATTATGAAAATAACTATCTTCATTTTCAAGGGTATTATTGGAGACACTGTATTGGAAATTAAGATTATTTCGAGCAAGTTTTTCAACAATCCTATCTGTACTTTCAGTAAATTGCTTAAGAGTCTCTTCTAAAGACATTCTAGTTGACTGCTCTGGGGACTCATCTGGAATATTTAAGGTTTCCTTCACAAATAAGGAATGACTCTTTAAAGCATCTTCTAGAGAAATAGAAGGATTGTTTTGCTCATATGACTGGTGAGTATGCGAATAGTAATTGGGCTCATCATGGTACAAACCATAACTTTGAAAAGGTGGATGCTCCCAACCACTATTCATACTCTGGTCAAAGTTGAAATGTCCATTTTGAAAATTAGTCGGATAATCATTGTATTGGCTATTGTAATACCAGTTCGACATCCTAACTGCAAGGGAATTCTACACAAACACAAACAATACTGACTCGACCACAACAAACCTACTGATTTCTAGCAAACAAAAAGCATGATGGCTCCACTTAGATTGTTACTAGACCAGCTTCTAATCCTTCGAAAAGGAATTCGTTAAAGTATGAGCAAACCCCTCTGGAATCAATCCGAGTTTAAGTAAGTTGAATAGAGGCGAGGGAAGCTGCTGGAGCTTTGATACCCAAGGCCTCACCGCATTACAGGGCGGTGCAGTCACGCATTCAACTCTCAGAAACCCTCATGAACTTCAAAGCATGCTCAAAAGAGTAACCAATATTTTTCGAACGACTTTCCTATTAAGCTCGTTACCCTATCGGTCTCGTTCTATTCCAAATTTTAAGCTTAGGTTCGCGTTTGGTATCGTTTTCCTAAGGCGGGCAAGAAGAGAACGGTGATGAAATCCGAACCCTTATCTTGTATGGCCAGTCCTTGCCCTTTACTAGGAATTTAAAAACAGCCGTTTTCAAAACCTCAACATATATGCAAACGAAATCATCCAGTAAACCCGCTGACGATTGGGGGATTCGCGGGTGTTTAGAATTCTTACCTCCCGTTCCAGACGGGGGATGAACCGTTGAAGTCGACTCGGGCCACGACTCCTATGTCATGTACGAACCCGAGGGGCCGAGGTGATATCGTAATCACCGTCCTTCCTTGTGCAGTTTATATTTGAAACTACCCTTCCGTAGGGTTTAAAAAAAAAATTAATGTCCAATGTCCAAAAATAATAAAAAAAAAAAAAGTCCAAAAATAAAAAT
The DNA here is from genome assembly GCA_023529315.1 of Papaver bracteatum. NCBI lineage: Eukaryota > Viridiplantae > Streptophyta > Magnoliopsida > Ranunculales > Papaveraceae > Papaver > Papaver bracteatum. The sequence goes on from JAJJWX010003675.1 coordinate 938,138, forward strand.
ATTACAAAAATATAACCCTAATTACAGTCTCTAAAAAAAAATTAAAAAAAATAATTTACAAAATCTTCTTCTTCACTCCTTTTGGATTTCTTTTCTTTCCTTTTTGGGCTTTGCCTTTCTTTCAAAAGACTTTCTCTTTTTCTTTAGCTTAGCTCCAAATCTGAAAGAAAACAAAAATACCAAAACGCGTAAAAAAGAACAAAAATAATAAAAATAAAAATAAAACCTAAAAACAAATTTATACACAAGTCCGCTGTCTTGCGGCGCCAAAAATTGATATGAATCAATAATGTTGTAGAAAGTGGTAAGAAAAGGTTGTCGTTCACTCGGACTCATTGAATTGATTTTAGGAAAAATAAAAGATAAATATATATACAATTTATGTCACAAGATGGAGAGAGTTACCGGGACTCGGGATTCCACCAATTCTCACATTCATGCGGTTCATCTACTAATTCCGGACAATTAAAGCTCATAAAATAACAAACATCGACTCTAATTCTTTGCCAAGGTAGATTCTATAAAGAATTATATGTAACTCACAAGCATGGCGCATCTAAAGTACCTAAGACTAAGCATGCGACATCTAACAAATTCACAAATAATCAAGAAAAATCATAAATCAATTATAATAGTGCAAATAGTCATAAAGGAATTAATTAGAATTACCACATGGGTGCAAAACAGCTTCCTCCTTCGTCCCAGTGATGGGTTCTAGCTTCTCATGTTGTAGACACGCTCAAAATGGTTTTTCATTGCTCAAAATGTGTTTACAAAGAAGAAAATGGAGAAAATGATGAAAATCGGGTGTTGCAACGTTTATAACTGTTGCAAACACCGTTACAAAGAACGATATATATAAACTGCTTCTGCGACTGTAGCTATGCGACGCTCGTTCCACTGTCGTTGTCTCTGTTGAACAGAACGACTGCCTTGGCAAGTCTGTTCTTCACGATTTCAGAAGTGCAGCAGCAGAAACTGTTTTTCTGGTGATTGATTTTCTCGACTTTCTAATGCTCCGTAGCTCTCCCAATCCCTCCATATCTTTTCTACTCGACCCCAGAAACTTATATATACTCGAAATAACCAAAAATTACTCCTCATAAATCCAAAATATCTTCTCATTACTCCTTTATTCTCACGGCAATATCTTCATATATTTGATCTTCCACGCGTCCTCAGCTGTCAAACATTCCTTGTATAACTCCTACACGCTCCTGGTTGTTTTCTGGAGTCATCATACACGTACAAATCACGTTCAAATCTCATATAATCTCGTGAATAACTCTCCCATGCACGGACTGCCCTATTTTGAACTCATGGATTATCTGGCCAAATCTAACCGAAACCAACGACCATACCTTGCCTGTTACACTCATCCAAGTCATCCCTCTCAAAATCAGCCATTTAATCTCACTAGAACACCTTCAAAATTCGAACCCTAAATCAGCCAGTTTCAAACATTTTTTTCCCGCCAAATTATGTAATTCAAATGAAAGAGATGAGGTTGCCCCTTATCCAGCTGCTTGGGTGCGAATATCCTGTGGGTGCCCCTTAGTAATTGGGTTACCCCTTATCCAAAGTGGGAGTCCGAATAGTAAATGTTCTCCGGGGGTTTTCCGAGCAACTTTTCGAGCCGAATTTTCCAACAATCTTTATTTCCAAAAAATACCTACAAACACACAAAACACCATAATAAGGACAAAAACGAGTACTAACAATATGAAACATTGAGGACAAATTAGACACATAAATGCGTCTATCAAATACCCCCAAACTTATTATTTGCTAGTCCCGAGCAAATCTAATCTAGGAAATAAAAAGACTACACTTAGCACGTGCAGCAAGTCGTTAAACCGCTAGGTGGCCCTAGTGGCGGAGTTTCGTCTCCGGAGGGTTTACCAGAGGTGTACCCACAAAACCTTTACTCCAGACCCTAGCTATCTACGCAGAACCTTGGAAGGCACTAAAGAATCTCCTTGGTTGGCATACTTATTGACTACAGGAGGAAGTACCTTGATGCGAAATTCCAATTGTTGTACACGAGTTTGCACTCAAGCATACTAAAATTCATATAAAGTGACAGAGCTCTACTCAGATAGTTTTGGATATCATAAACCGGAGTCAACCAATCACATAGATTAAGAAGAGAAAAACGTGGATGATGTTGGCTAGGGTGAACCTATCCTAACGAACTGAGATACTGGTCTTAGACTAATATCAACACACTGGCATATACAAGGGGACCAGTGGTCGATAATCCTAACTCTAGGTCAACTCAGCTGGCATATACAAGGGTACCAGTGGTCGACTTTATTGTATTTATTCCGTTTGGTCTAGTGGTCTGGTCTCAATTTTTTTTTTTTTTTTTTTTTTGGTATCTCAGCCACTCTATTCCACCCTAGCAATGGTAAAAAGAAAAATAAAAGAAGTGATCAGGATTCTTTCGATGTTTCCATCACGAGGATATGGCGAAACTACCATGTTTTCTAACACCTGAGCTTTGTGCTTTTATGAATAGACTCTTTAGATGTTTCCATCTAATCAGATTGGTTCCTCAACTCCTACAACCAAAATGCTTCCATCCACTTAGATTGGTTAGTGCCATCCTTAATAAACATAAATTTCTAGGCTCTGGAGTTTATTTATTGCAACTAAAAAGTTTCTCCCATACCCCCAAACTTAAATCTAACATTGTCCTCAATGTTCTAAAGATGAAATTAAAAACATGAACAAGGAGAAACTGTTACCATTTGAAGCAAAAGAGTTGAGGAAAGATATTACCGTGTTGCATGAGATTGGGTTACCTCCCAAGAAGTGCTAAGTTTAGAGTCTTCAGCCAGACTTAGGAAAGATTAGTCAACTCGAACCATAAAGTAACAATCGAAATAACTGCGGGTCTTCAAAACTAAATAGAGTGACCAAAGGAAACTGCAATGAACCAAGAAAATGAACAAGATTAGCAAGCCCTTACTTAGTTTCCTGATTAAGAAATTTATATCTAATTGTGGTTCAGGTTCTGTGAAAGGGTCTAAATAGAAAATTTTCATTGGCTGCGTTTCTTCATAGGTGGGATCCGAATCATTAGGTCCTAGAGTCTGGAAAAACTCAAATATGATCTTAGAAGCGCACAATAATAACCTAAATAACTGAGGATCCTCTAAGTCAATAAGATTTGACTTACAAAATTGACCACAATGAGAGTAATGGTCATTCTTAAGAAAATGTGTTGATTCTAATTTCCTAAAGCATTTAGGTTTAGTCTCACAACTTAATATTCGACACATCTGAAATTCATAAGTTCCCACAATTGGAAGGAAGGTTTTTGGTGGGAAAACAAAGTCAATCGTGGTATCATAGCCTAGGTTAACCACATCAACCAGAGGATGGGTTTCTAACAACTGAACTTTTTTATGGACACAACTAGGTTCAGGAAAAAGTGTATGAAGATAATCTTTTAAAATGGTTGAGGCACAAATGTCAAGTCCCAAGTTAGGGACCTTTCTAAGAGTTAAGGCACATGGAGAATGATAATCACCCCCAAACTTAGAGTTTTTAGTGTCTCTAGAAAGACTAGTCACAACTTCCCTAATTTCAAGGCTATCTGATTCCTGAAAATGGTCAATTGATTCTTCTAAGTCAGGTACATCCTCACTCATCTCTACGAGTTCATCTTGTTTTTCTAAGTCTGTTGTTTCTAAATCGCTAGACTCAAAATATACTCGTTCCTCTAAACCATCATTGGCTTCGTAATCGTAAGGAAATATTACATCATCTAAAACAGTGGTATCTCTAGTCAAATCCTCGTCCTTTTGAATAGGTGAATAATTATTAAAATTATTTGGATTTGAACTAGAAACATTATCATTATTAAGCTCAATTGGAGTAACAAATTCCTGATCACTATGCCTACTCATTTCAAATTCTTCATCAACATTATCATAATCATCATTATAAAAATATGAAAATGGTTGAACCTCATCTAAAGTAGTGTTACCAATTCTAACCTCGTCATCTTGATTATGAAAATAACTATCTTCATTTTCAAGGGTATTATTGGAGACACTGTATTGGAAATTAAGATTATTTCGAGCAAGTTTTTCAACAATCCTATCTGTACTTTCAGTAAATTGCTTAAGAGTCTCTTCTAAAGACATTCTAGTTGACTGCTCTGGGGACTCATCTGGAATATTTAAGGTTTCCTTCACAAATAAGGAATGACTCTTTAAAGCATCTTCTAGAGAAATAGAAGGATTGTTTTGCTCATATGACTGGTGAGTATGCGAATAGTAATTGGGCTCATCATGGTACAAACCATAACTTTGAAAAGGTGGATGCTCCCAACCACTATTCATACTCTGGTCAAAGTTGAAATGTCCATTTTGAAAATTAGTCGGATAATCATTGTATTGGCTATTGTAATACCAGTTCGACATCCTAACTGCAAGGGAATTCTACACAAACACAAACAATACTGACTCGACCACAACAAACCTACTGATTTCTAGCAAACAAAAAGCATGATGGCTCCACTTAGATTGTTACTAGACCAGCTTCTAATCCTTCGAAAAGGAATTCGTTACAGTATGAGCAAACCCCTCTGGAATCAATCCGAGTTTAAGTAAGTTGAATAGAGGCGAGGGAAGCTGCTGGAGCTTTGATACCCAAGGCCTCACCGCATTACAGGGCGGTGCAGTCACGCATTCAACTCTCAGAAACCCTCATGAACTTCAAAGCATGCTCAAAAGAGTAACCAATATTTTTCGAACGACTTTCCTATTAAGCTCGTTACCCTATCGGTCTCGTTCTATTCCAAATTTTAAGCTTAGGTTCGCGTTTGGTATCGTTTTCCTAAGGCGGGCAAGAAGAGAACGGTGATGAAATCCGAACCCTTATCTTGTATGGCCAGTCCTTGCCCTTTACTAGGAATTTAAAAACAGCCGTTTTCAAAACCTCAACATATATGCAAACGAAATCATCCAGTAAACCCGCTGACAGGGGATTCGCGGGTGTTTAGAATTCTTACCTCCCGTTCCAGACGGGGGATGAACCGTTGAAGTCGACTCGGGCCACGACTCCTATGTCATGTACGAACCCGAGGGGCCGAGGTGATATCGTAATCACCGTCCTTCCTTGTGCAGTTTATATTTGAAACTACCCTTCCGTAGGGTTTAAAAAAAATTAATGTCCAATGTCCAAAAATAATAAAAAAAAAGTCCAAAAATAAAAATATTACAAAAATATAACCCTAATTACAGTCTCTAAAAAAAAAATTAAAAAAAATAATTTACAAAATCTTCTTCTTCACTCCTTTTGGATTTCTCTTTTCTTTCCTTTTTGGGCTTTGCCTTTCTTTTCAGCACTTTCTCTTTTTCTTTAGCTTAGCTCCAAATCTGAAAGAAAACAAAAATACCAAAACGCGTAAAAAAGAACAAAAATAATAAAAATAAAAATAAAACCTAAAAACAAATTTATACACAAGTCCGCGTCGGCGGCGCCAAAAATTGATATGAATCAATAATGTTGTAGAAAGTGGTAAGAAAAGGTTGTCGTTCACTCGGACTTATTGAATTGATTTTAGGAAAAATAAAAGATAAATATATATACAATTTATGTCACAAGATGGAGAGAGTTACCGGGACTCGGGATTCCACCAATTCTCACATTCATGCGGTTCATCTACTAATTAGGACAATTAAAGCTCATAAAATAACAAACATCGACTCTAATTCTTTGCCAAGGTAGATTCTATAAAGAATTATATGTAACTCACAAGCATGGCGCATCTAAAGTACCTAAGACTAAGCATGCGACATCTAACAAATTCACAAATAATCAAGAAAAATCATAAATCAATTATAATAGTGCAAATAGTCATAAAGGAATTAATTAGAATTACCACATGGGTGCAAAACAGCTTCCTCCTTCGTCCCAGTGATGGGTTCTAGCTTCTCATGTTGTAGACACGCTCAAAATGGTTTTTCATTGCTCAAAATGTGTTTACAAAGAAGAAAATGGAGAAAATGATGAAAATCGGGTGTTGCAACGTTTATAACTGTTGCAAACACCGTTACAAAGAACGATATATATAAACTGCTTCTGCGACTGTAGCTATGCGACGCTCGTTCCACTGTCGTTGTCTCTGTTGAACAGAACGACTGCCTTGGCAAGTCTGTTCTTCACGATTTGAAGTGCAGCAGCAGAAACTGTTTTTCTGGTGATTGATTTTCTCGACTTTCTAATGCTCCGTAGCTCTCCCAATCCCTCCATACATCTTCTACTCGACCCCATAAACTTATATATACTCGAAATAACCAAAAATTACTCCTCATAAATCCAAAATATCTTCTCATTACTCCTTTATTCTCACGGCAATATCTTCATATATTTGATCTTCCACGCGTCCTCAGCTGTCAAACATTCCTTGTATAACTCCTACACGCTCCTGGTTGTTTTCTGGAGTCATCATACACGTACAAATCACGTTCAAATCTCATATAATCTCGTGAATAACTCTCCCATGCACGGACTGCCCTATTTTGAACTCATGGATTATCTGGCCAAATCTAACCGAAACCAACGACCATACCTTTCCTGTTACACTCATCCAAGTCATCCCTCTCAAAATCAGCCATTTAATCTCACTAGAACACCTTCAAAATTCGAACCCTAAATCAGCCAGTTTCAAACATTTTTTTCCCGCCAAATTATGTAATTCAAATGAAAGAGATGAGGTTGCCCCTTATCCAGCTGCTTGGGTGCGAATATCCTGTGGGTGCCCCTTAGTAATTGGGTTACCCCTTATCCAAAGTGGGAGTCCGAATAGTAAATGTTCTCCGGGGGGTTTTCCGAGCAACTTTTCGAGCCGAATTTTCCAACAATCTTTATTTCCAAAAAATACCTACAAACACACAAAACACCATAATAAGGACAAAAACGAGTACTAACAATATGAAACATTGAGGACAAATTAGACACATAAATGCGTCTATCAAATACCCCCAAACTTATTATTTGCTAGTCCCGAGCAAATCTAATCTAGGAAATAAAAAGACTACACTTAGCACGTGCAAAAAGTCGTTAAACCGCTAGGTGGCCCTAGTGGCGGAGTTTCGTCTCCGGAGGGTTTACCAGAGGTGTACCCACAAAACCTTTACTCCAGGACCCTAGCTATCTACGCAGAACCTTGGAAGGCACTAAAGAATCTCCTTGGTTGGCATACTTATTGACTACAGGAGGAAGTACCTTGATGCGAAATTCCAATTGTTGTACACGAGTTTGCACTCAAGCATACTAAAATTCATATAAAGTGACAGAGCTCTACTCGGATAGTTTCGGATATCATAAACCGGAGTCAACCAATCACATAGATTAAGAAGAGAAAAACGTGGATGATGTTGGCTAGGGTGAACCTATCCTAACGAACGAGATACTGGTCTTAGACTAATATCAACACACCGGCATATACAAGGGGACTAGTGGTCGATAATCCTAACTCTAGGTCAACTCAGCTGGCATATACAAGGGTACCAGTGGTCGACTTTATTGTATTTATTCCGTTTGGTCTAGTGGTCTGGTCTCAATTTTTTTTTTTTTTTTTTTTTTTTTTTTGGTATCTCAGCCACTCTATTCCACCCTAGCAATGGTAAAAAGAAAAATAAAAGAAGTGATCAGGATTCTTTCGATGTTTCCATCACGAGGATATGGCGAAACTACCATGTTTTCTAACACCTGAGCTTTGTGCTTTTATGAATAGACTCTTTAGATGTTTCCATCTAATCAGATTGGTTCCTCAACTCCTACAACCAAAATGCTTCCATCCACTTAGATTGGTTAGTGCCATCCTTAATAAACATAAATTTCTAGGCTCTGGAGTTTATTTATTGCAACTAAAAAAGTTTCTCCCATACCCCCAAACTTAAATCTAACATTGTCCTCAATGTTCTAAAGATGAAATTAAAAACATGAACAAGGAGAAACTGTTACCATTTGAAGCAAAAGAGTTGAGGAAAGATATTACCGTGTTGCATGAGATTGGGTTACCTCCCAAGAAGTGCTAAGTTTAGAGTCTTCACCAGACTTAGGAAAGATTAGTCAACTCGAACCATAAAGTAACAAATAAATAATCGGGTCTTCAAAACTAAATAGAGATGACCAAAGGAAAACGCAATGAACCAAGAAAATGAACAAGATTAGCAAGCCCTTACTTAGTTTCCGATTAAGAAATTTATATCTAATTGTGGTTCAGGTTCTGTGAAAGGGTCTAAATAAAATATTTTCATTGGCTGCGTTTCTTCATAGGTGGGATCCGAATTATTAGGTCCTAGAGTCTGGAAAAACTTAGAAGCACATAATAACCTAAATAATTGAGGATCCTCTAAGTCAATAAGATTTGACTTACAAAATTGACCACAATGAGAGTAGTGGTCATTCTTAAGAAAATGTGTTGATTCTAATTTCCTAAAGCATTTAGGTTTAGTCTCACAACTTAATATTCGACACATCTGAAATTCATAAGTTCCCACAATTGGAAGGAAGGTTTTTGGTGGGAAAACAAAGTCAATCGTGGTATCATAGCCTAGGTTAACCACATCAACCAGAGGATGGGTTTCTAACAACTGAACTTTTTTATGGACACAACTAGGTTCAGGAAAAAGTGTATGAAGATAATCTTTTAAAATGGTTGAGGCACAAATGTCAAGTCCCAAGTTAGGGACCTTTCTAAGAGTTAAGGCACATGGAGAATGATAATCACCCCCAAACTTAGAGTTTTTAGTGTCTCTAGAAAGACTAGTCACAACTTCCCTAATTTCAAGGCTATCTGATTCCTGAAAATGGTCAATTGATTCTTCTAAGTCAGGTACATCCTCACTCATCTCTACGAGTTCATCTTGTTTTTCTAAGTCTGTTGTTTCTAAATCGCTAGACTCAAAATATACTCGTTCCTCTAAACCATCATTGGCTTCGTAATCGTAAGGAAATATTACATCATCTAAAACAGTGGTATCTCTAGTCAAATCCTCGTCCTTTTGAATAGGTGAATAATTATTAAAATTATTTGGATTTGAACTAGAAACATTATCATTATTAAGCTCAATTGGAGTAACAAATTCTGATCACTATGCCTACTCATTTCAAATTCTTCATCAACATTATCATAATCATCATTATAAAAATATGAAAATGGTTGAACCTCATCTAAAGTAGTGTTACCAATTCTAACCTCGTCATCTTGATTATGAAAATAACTATCTTCATTTTCAAGGGTATTATTGGAGACATCGTATTGGAAATTAAGATTATTTCGAGCAAGTTTTTCAACAATCCTATCTCAGTACTTTCAGTAAATTGCTTAAGAGTCTCTTCTAAAGACATTCTAGTTGACTGCTCTGGGACTCATACGGAATATTTAAGGTTTCCTTCACAAATAAGGAATGACTCTTTAAAGCATCTTCTAGAGAAATAGAAGGATTGTTTTGCTCATATGACTGGTGAGTATGCGAATAGTAATTGGGCTCATCATGGTACAAACCATAACTTTGAAAAGGTGGATGCTCCCAACCACTATTCATACTCTGGTCAAAGTTGAAATGTCCATTTTGAAAATTAGTCGGATAATCATTGTATTGGCTATTGTAATACCAGTTCGACATCCTAACTGCAAGGGAATTCTACACAAACACAAACAATACTGACTCGACCACAACAAACCTACGATTTCTAGCAAACAAAAAGCATGATGGCTCCACTTAGATTGTTACTAGACCAGCTTCTAATCCTTCGAAAAGGAATTCGTTAAAGTATGAGCAAACCCCTCTGGAATCAATCCGAGTTTAAGTAAGTTGAATAGAGGCGAGGGAAGCTGCTGGAGCTTTGATACCCAAGGCCTCACCGCATTACAGGGCGGTGCAGTCACGCATTCAACTCTCAGAAACCCTCATGAACTTCAAAGCATGCTCAAAAGAGTAACCAATATTTTTCGAACGACTTTCCTATTAAGCTCGTTACCCTATTGGTCTCGTTCTATTCCAAATTTTAAGCTTAGGTTCGCGTTTGGTATCGTTTTCCTAAGGCGGGCAAGAAGAGAACGGTGATGAAATCCGAACCCTTATCTTGTATGGCCAGTCCTTGCCCTTTACTAGGAATTTAAAAACAGCCGTTTTCAAAACCTCAACATATATGCAAACGAAATCATCCAAGAAACCCGCTGACAGGATTCGCGGGTGTTTAGAATTCTTACCTCCCGTTCCAGACGGGGATGAACCGTTGAAGTCGACTCGGGCCACGACTCCTATGTCATGTACGAACCCCGAGGGGCCGAGGTGATATCGTAATCACCGTCCTTCCCTGTGCAGTTTATATTTGAAACTACCCTTCCGTAGGGTTTAAAAAAAAATTAATGTCCAATGTCCAAAAATAATAAAAAAAAAAAGTCCAAAAATAAAAATATTACAAAAATATAACCCTAATTACAGTCTCTAAAAAAAATTAAAAAAAATAATTTACAAAATCTTCTTCTTCACTCCTTTTGGATTTCTCTTTTCTTTCCTTTTTGGGCTTTGCCTTTCTTTTCAGCACTTTCTCTTTTTCTTTAGCTTAGCTCCAAATCTGAAAGAAAACAAAAATACCAAAACGCGTAAAAAAGAACAAAAATAATAAAAATAAAAATAAAACCTAAAAACAAATTTATACACAAGTCCGCGTCGGCGGCGCCAAAAATTGATATGAATCAATAATGTTGTAGAAAGTGGTAAGAAAAGGTTGTCGTTCACTCGGACTCATTGAATTGATTTTAGGAAAAATAAAAGATAAATATATATACAATTTATGTCACAAGATGGAGAGAGTTACCGGGACTCGGGATTCCACCAATTCTCACATTCATGCGGTTCATCTACTAATTCCGGACAATTAAAGCTCATAAAATAACAAACATCGACTCTAATTCTTTGCCAAGGTAGATTCTATAAAGAATTATATGTAACTCACAAGCATGGCGCATCTAAAGTACCTAAGACTAAGCATGCGACATCTAACAAATTCACAAATAATCAAGAAAAATCATAAATCAATTATAATAGTGCAAATAGTCATAAAGGAATTAATTAGAATTACCACATGGGTGCAAAAAAAGCTTCCTCCTTCGTCCCAGTGATGGGTTCTAGCTTCTCATGTTGTAGACACGCTCAAAATGGTTTTTCATTGCTCAAAATGTGTTTACAAAGAAGAAAATGGAGAAAATGATGAAAATCGGGTGTTGCAACGTTTATAACTGTTGCAAACACCGTTACAAAGAACGATATATAAACTGCTTTGATCTGTTGTAGCTATGCGACGCTCGTTCCACTGTCGTTGTCTCTGTTGAACAGAACGACTGCCTTGGAAAGTCTGTTCTTCACGATTTCAGAAGTGCAGCAGCAGAAACTGTTTTTCTGGTGATTGATTTTCTCGACTTTCTAATGCTCCGTAGCTCTCCCAATCCCTCCATCCCTTTTCTAATCGACCCCAGCAACTTATATATACTCGAAAGAACCAAAAATTACTCCTCATAAATCCAAAATATCTTCTCATTACTCCTTTATTCTCACGGCAATATCTTCATATATTTGATCTTCCACGCGTCCTCAGCTGTCAAACATTCCTTGTATAACTCCTACACGCTCCTGGTTGTTTTCTGGAGTCATCATACACGTACAAATCACGTTCAAATCTCATATAATCTCGTGAATAACTCTCCCATGCACGGACTGCCCTATTTTGAACTCATGGATTATCTGGCCAAATCTAACCGAAACCAACGACCATACCTTTCCTGTTACACTCATCCAAGTCATCCCTCTCAAAATCAGCCATTTAATCTCACTAAACACCTTCAAAATTCGAACCCTAAATCAGCCAGTTTCAAACATTTTTTTCCCACCAAATTATGTAATTCAAATGAAAGAGATGAGGTTGCCCCTTATCCAGCTACTTGGGTGCGAATATCCTGTGGGTGCCCCTTAGTAATTGGGTTACCCCTTATCCAAAGTGGGAGTCCGAATAGTAAATGTTCTCCGGGGGTTTTCCGAGCAACTTTTCGAGCCGAATTTTCCAACAATCTTTATTTCCAAAAAATACCTACAAACACACAAAACACCATAATAAGGACAAAAACGAGTACTAACAATATGAAACATTGAGGACAAATTAGACACATAAATGCGTCTATCAAATACCCCCAAACTTATTATTTGCTAGTCCCGAGCAAATCTAATCTAGGAAATAAAAAGACTACACTTAGCACGTGCAACAAGTCGTTAAACCGCTAGGTGGCCCTAGTGGCGGAGTTTCGTCTCCGGAGGGTTTACCAGAGGTGTACCCACAAAACCTTTACTCCAGACCCTAGCTATCTACGCAGAACCTTGGAAGGCACTAAAGAATCTCCTTGGTTGGCATACTTATTGACTACAGGAGGAAGTACCCTGATGCGAAATTCCAATTGTTGTACACGAGTTTGCACTCAAGCATACTAAAATTCATATAAAGTGACGAGCTCTACTCGGATAGTTTCGGATATCATAAACCTGAGTCAACCAATCACATAGATTAAGAAGAGAAAAACGTGGATGATGTTGGCTAGGGTGAACCTATCCTAACGAACCGAGATACTGGTCTTAGACTAATATCAACACACTTTGGCATATACAAGGGGACTAGTGGTCGATAATCCTAACTCTAGGTCAACTCAGCTGGCATATACAAGGGTACCAGTGGTCGACTTTATTGTATTTATTCCGTTTGGTCTAGTGGTCTGGTCTCAATTTTTTTTTTTTTTTTTTTTTTTGGTATCTCAGCCACTCTATTCCACCCTAGCAATGGTAAAAAGAAAAATAAAAGAAGTGATCAGGATTCTTTCGATGTTTCCATCACGAGGATATGGCGAAACTACCATGTTTTCTAACACCCGAGCTGTGTGTTTTTATGAATAGACTCTTTAGATGTTTCCATCTAATCAGATTGGTTCCTCAACTCCTACAACCAAAATGCTTCCATCCACTTAGATTGGTTAGTGCCATCCTTAATAAACATAAATTTCTAGGCTCTAGAGTTTATTTATTGCAACTAAAAAGTTTTTCCCATACCCCCAAACTTAAATCTAACATTGTCCTCAATGTTCTAAAGATGAAATTAAAAACATGAACAAGGAGAAACTGTTACCATTTGAAGCAAAAGAGTTGAGGAAAGATATTACCGTGTTGCATGAGATTGGGTTACCTCCCAAGAAGTGCTAAGTTTAGAGTCTTCAGCCAGACTTAGGAAAGATTAGTCAACTCGAACCATAAAGTAACAAATCGAAATAATCATGGGTCTTCAAAACTAAATAGAGCTGACCAAAGGAAACTGCAATGAACCAAGAAAATGAACAAGATTAGCAAGCCCTTACTTAGTTTCCTGATTAAGAAATTTATATCTAATTGTGGTTCAGGTTCTGTGAAAGGGTCTAAATAGAAAATTTTCATTGGCTGCGTTTCTTCATAGGTGGGATCCGAATCATTAGGTCCTAGAGTCTGGAAAAACTCAAATATGATCTTAGAAGCGCACAATAATAACCTAAATAACCGAGGATCCTCTAAGTCAATAAGATTTGACTTACAAAATTGACCACAATGAGAGTAATGGTCATTCTTAAGAAAATGTGTTGATTCTAATTTCCTAAAGCATTTAGGTTTAGTCTCACAACTTAATATTCGACACATCTGAAATTCATAAGTTCCCACAATTGGAAGGAAGGTTTTTGGTGGGAAAACAAAGTCAATCGTGGTATCATAGCCTAGGTTAACCACATCAACCAGAGGATGGGTTTCTAACAACTGAACTTTTTTATGGACACAACTAGGTTCGGAAAAAGTGTATGAAGATAATCTTTTAAAATGGTTGAGGCACAAATGTCAAGTCCCAAGTTAGGGACCTTTCTAAGAGTTAAGGCACATGGAGAATGATAATCACCCCCAAACTTAGAGTTTTTAGTGTCTCTAGAAAGACTAGTCACAACTTCCCTAATTTCAAGGCTATCTGATTCCCGAAAATGGTCAATTGATTCTTCTAAGTCAGGTACATCCTCACTCATCTCTACGAGTTCATCTTGTTTTTCTAAGTCTGTTGTTTCTAAATCGCTAGACTCAAAATATACTCGTTCCTCTAAACCATCATTGGCTTCGTAATCGTAAGGAAATATTACATCATCTAAAACAGTGGTATCTCTAGTCAAATCCTCGTCCTTTTGAATAGGTGAATAATTATTAAAATTATTTGGATTTGAACTAGAAACATTATCATTATTAAGCTCAATTGGAGTAACAAATTCTGATCACTATGCCTACTCATTTCAAATTCTTCATCAACATTATCATAATCATCATTATAAAAATATAAAAATGGTTGAACCTCATCTAAAGTAGTGTTACCAATTCTAACCTCGTCATCTTGATTATGAAAATAACTATCTTCATTTTCAAGGGTATTATTGGAGACAATGTATTGGAAATTAAGATTATTTCGAGCAAGTTTTTCAACAATCCTATCTGTACTTTCATTAAATTGCTTAAGAGTCTCTTCTAAAGACATTCTAGTTGATCGCTCTGGGACTCATCTGGAATATTTAAGGTTTCCTTCACAAATAAGGAATGACTTTTTAAAGCATCTTCTAGAGAAATAGAAGGATTGTTTTGCTCATATGACTGGTGAGTATGCGAATAGTAATTGGGCTCATCATGGTACAAACCATAACTTTGAAAAGGTGGATGCTCCCAACCACTATTCATACTCTGGTCAAAGTTGAAATGTCCATTTTGAAAATTAGTCGGATAATCATTGTATTGGCTATTGTAATACCAGTTCGACATCCTAACTGCAAGGGAATTCTACACAAACACAAACAATATTGACTCGACCACAACAAACCTACTGATTTCTAGCAAACAAAAAGCATGATGGCTCCACTTAGATTGTTACTAGACCAGCTTCTAATCCTTCGAAAAGGAATTCGTTACAGTATGAGCAAACCCCTCTGGAATCAATCCGAGTTTAAGTAAGTTGAATAGAGGCGAGGGAAGCTGCTGGAGCTTTGATACCCAAGGCCTCACCGCATTACAGGGCGGTGCAGTCACGCATTCAACTCTCAAAAACCCTCATGAACTTCAAAGCATGCTCAAAAGAGTAACCAATATTTTTCGAACGACTTTCCTATTAAGCTCGTTACCCTATCGGTCTCGTTCTATTCCAAATTTTAAGCTTAGGTTCGCGTTTGGTATCGTTTTCCTAAGGCGGGCAAGAAGAGAACGGTGATGAAATCCGAACCCTTATCTTGTATGGCCAGTCCTTGCCCTTTACTAGGAATTTAAAAACAGCCGTTTTCAAAACCTCAACATATATGCAAACGAAATCATCCAGTAAACCCGCTGACAGGGGATTCGCGGGTGTTTAGAATTCTTACCTCCCGTTCCATACGGGGGATGAACCGTTGAAGTCGACTCGGGCCACGACTCCTATGTCATGTACGAACCAAGGGGCCGTGGTGATATCGTAATCACCGTCCTTCCCTGTGCAGTTTATATTTGAAACTACACTTCCGTAGGTTTAAAAAAAATTAATGTCCAATGTCCAAAAAAATAATAAAAAAAAAAAGTCCAAAAATAAAAATATTACAAAAATATAACCCTAATTACAGTCTCTAAAAAAAATTAAAAAATAATTTACAAAATCTTCTTCTTCACTCCTTTTGGATTTCTCTTTTCTTTCCTTTTTGGGCTTTGCCTTTCACCCAAAAGACTTTCTCTTTTTCTTTAGCTTAGCTCCAAATCTGAAAGAAAACAAAAATACCAAAACGCGTAAAAAAGAACAAAAATAATAAAAATAAAAATAAAACCTAAAAACAAATTTATACACAAGTCCGCTTCTCGGGCGGCGCCAAAAATTGATATGAATCAATAATGTTGTAGAAAGTGGTAAGAAAAGGTTGTCGTTCACTCGGACTCATTGAATTGATTTTAGGAAAAATAAAAGATAAATATATATACAATTTATGTCACAAGATGGAGAGAGTTACCGGGACTCGGTATTCCACCAATTCTCACATTCATGCGGTTCATCTACTAATTAGGACAATTAAAGCTCATAAAATAACAAACATCGACTCTAATTCTTTGCCAAGGTAGATTCTATAAAGAATTATATGTAACTCACAAGCATGGCGCATCTAAAGTACCTAAGACTAAGCATGCGACATCTAACAAATTCACAAATAATCAAGAAAAATCATAAATCAATTATAATAGTGCAAATAGTCATAAAGGAATTAATTAGAATTACCACATGGGTGCAAAACAACTTCCTCCTTCGTCCCAGTGATGGGTTCTAGCTTCTCATGTTGTAGACATGCTCAAAATGGTTTTTCATTGCTCAAAATGTGTTTACAAAGAAGAAAATGGAGAAAATGATGAAAATCGGGTGTTGCAACGTTTATAACTGTTGCAAACACCGTTACAAAGAACGATATATAAACTGCTTCTGCGACTGTATCTATGCGACGCTCGTTCCACTGTCGTTGTCTCTGTTGAACAGAACGACTGCCATGGCAAGTCTGTTCTTCACGATTTCAGAAGTGCAGCAGCAGAAACTGTTTTTCTGGTGATTGATTTTCTCGACTTTCTAATGCTCCGTAGCTCTCCCAATCCCTCCATATATTTTCTACTCGACCCCAGCAACTTATATATACTCGAAAGAACCAAAAATTACTCCTCATAAATCCAAAATATCTTCTCATTACTCCTTTATTCTCACGGCAATATCTTCATATATTTGATCTTCCACGCGTCCTCAGCTGTCAAACATTCCTTGTATAACTCCTACACGCTCCTGTTTGTTTGCTGGAGTCATCATACACGTACAAATCACGTTCAAATCTCATATAATCTCGTGAATAACTCTCCCATGCACGGACTGCCCTATTTTGAACTCATGGATTATCTGGCCAAATCTAACCGAAACCAACGACCATACCTTTCCTGTTACACTCATCCAAGTCATCCCTCTCAAAATCAGCCATTTAATCTCACTAAAACACCTTCAAAATTCGAACCCTAAATCAGCCAGTTTCAAACATTTTTTTCCCACCAAATTATGTAATTCAAATGAAAGAGATGAGGTTGCCCCTTATCCAGCTACTTGGGTGCGAATATCCTGTGGGTGCCCCTTAGTAATTGGGTTACCCCTTATCCAAAGTGGGAGTCCGAATAGTAAATGTTCTCCGGGGGTTTTCCGAGCAACTTTTCGAGCCGAATTTTCCAACAATCTTTATTTCCAAAAAATACCTACAAACACACAAAACATCATAATAAGGACAAAAACGAGTACTAACAATATGAAACATTGAGGACAAATTAGACACATAAATGCGTCTATCAAATACCCCCAAACTTATTATTTGCTAGTCCCGAGCAAATCTAATCTAGGAAATAAAAAGACTACACTTAGCACGTGCAGCAAGTCGTTAAACCGCTAGGTGGCCCTAGTGGCGGAGTGTTGTCTCTCAGGAGGGTTTACCAGAGAGGTGTACCCACAAAACCTTTACTCCGGACCCTAGCTATCTACGCAGAACCTTGGAAGGCACTAAAGAATCTCCTTGGTTGGCATACTTATTGACTACAGGAGGAAGTACCCTGATGCGAAATTCCAATTGTTGTACACGAGTTTGCACTCAAGCATACTAAAATTCATATAAAGTGACAGAGCTCTACTCAGATAGTTTTCGGATATCATAAACCGAGTCAACCAATCACATAGATTAAGAAGAGAAAAACGTGGATGATGTTGGCTAGGGTGAACCTATCCTAACGAACTGAGATACTGGTCTTAGACTAATATCAACACACTGGCATATACAAGGGGACTAGTGGTCGATAATCCTAACTCTAGGTCAACTCAGCTGGCATATACAAGGGTACCAGTGGTCGACTTTATTGTATTTATTCCGTTTGGTCTAGTGGTCTGGTCTCAATTTTTTTTTTTTTTTTTTTTGGTATCTCAGCCACTCTATTCCACCCTAGCAATGGTAAAAAGAAAAATAAAAGAAGTGATCAGGATTCTTTCGATGTTTCCATCACGAGGATATGGTGAAACTACCATGTTTTCTAACACCTGAGCTCTGTGCTTTTATGAATAGACTCTTTAGATGTTTCCATCTAATCAGATTGGTTCCTCAACTCCTACAACCAAAATGCTTCCATCCACTTAGATTGGTTAGTGCCATCCTTAATAAACATAAATTTCTAGGCTCTGAAGTTTATTTATTGCAACTAAAAAGTTTTTCCCATACCCCCAAACTTAAATCTAACATTGTCCTCAATGTTCTAAAGATGAAATTAAAAACATGAACAAGGAGAAACTGTTACCATTTGAAGCAAAAGAGTTGAGGAAAGATATTACCGTGTTGCATGAGATTGGGTTACCTCCCAAGAAGTGCTAAGTTTAGAGTCTTGACAGACTTAGGAAAGATTAGTCAACTCGAACCATAAAGTAACAATCGAAATAATGCGGGTCTTCAAAACTAAATAGAGTGACCAAAGGAAACGCAATGAACCAAGAAAATGAACAAGATTAGCAAGCCCTTACTTAGTTTCCTGATTAAGAAATTTATATCTAATTGTGGTTCAGGTTCTGTGAAAGGGTCTAAATAGAAAATTTTCATTGGCTGCGTTTCTTCATAGGTGGGATCCGAATCATTAGGTCCTAGAGTCCTGGAAAAACTCAAATATGATCTTAGAAGCGCACAATAATAACCTAAATAATCGAGGATCCTCTAAGTCAATAAGATTTGACTTACAAAATTGACCACAATGAGAGTAATGGTCATTCTTAAGAAAATGTGTTGATTCTAATTTCCTAAAGCATTTAGGTTTAGTCTCACAACTTAATATTCGACACATCTGAAATTCATAAGTTCCCACAATTGGAAGGAAGGTTTTTGGTGGGAAAACAAAGTCAATCGTGGTATCATAGCCTAGGTTAACCACATCAACCAGGAGGATGGGTTTCTAACAACTGAACTTTTTTATGGACACAACTAGGTTCAGGAAAAAAGTGTATGAAGATAATCTTTTAAAATGGTTGAGGCACAAATGTCAAGTCCCAAGTTAGGGACCTTTCTAAGAGTTAAGGCACATGGAGAATGATAATCACCCCCAAACTTAGAGTTTTTAGTGTCTCTAGAAAGACTAGTCACAACTTCCCTAATTTCAAGGCTATCCTATTCTGAAAATGGTCAATTGATTCTTCTAAGTCAGGTACATCCTCACTCATCTCTACGAGTTCATCTTGTTTTTCTAAGTCTGTTGTTTCTAAATCGCTAGACTCAAAATATACTCGTTCCTCTAAACCATCATTGGCTTCATAATCGTAAGGAAATATTACATCATCTAAAACAGTGGTATCTCTAGTCAAATCCTCGTCCTTTTGAATAGGTGAATAATTATTAAAATTATTTGGATTTGAACTAGAAACATTATCATTATTAAGATCAATTGGAGTAACAAATTCCTGATCACTATGCCTACTCATTTCAAATTCTTCATCAACATTATCATAATCATCATTATAAAAATATAAAAATGGTTGAACCTCATCTAAAGTAGTGTTACCAATTCTAACCTCGTCATCTTGATTATGAAAATAACTATCTTCATTTTCAAGGGTATTATTGGAGACACTGTATTGGAAATTAAGATTATTTCGAGCAAGTTTTTCAACAATCCTATTTGTACTTTCAGTAAATTGCTTAAGAGTCTCTTCTAAAGACATTCTAGTTGACTGCTCTGGGGACTCATCTGGAATATTTAAGGTTTCCTTCACAAATAAGGAATGACTCTTTAAAGCATCTTCTAGAGAAATAGAAGGATTGTTTTGCTCATATGACTGGTGAGTATGCGAATAGTAATTGGGCTCATCATGGTACAAACCATAACTTTGAAAAGGTGGATGCTCCCAACCACTATTCATACTCGTCAAAGTTGAAATGTCCATTTTGAAAATTAGTCGGATAATCATTGTATTGGCTATTGTAATACCAGTTCGACATCCTAACTGCAAGGGAATTCTACACAAACACAAACAATACTTGACTCGACCACAACAAACCTCTGATTTCTAGCAAACAAAAAGCATGATGGCTCCACTTAGATTGTTACTAGACCAGCTTCTAATCCTTCGAAAAGGAATTCGTTACAGTATGAGCAAACCCTCTGGAATCAATCCGAGTTTAAGTAAGTTGAATAGAGGCGAGGGAAGCTGCTGGAGCTTTGATACCCAAGGCCTCACCGCATTATGTGGCGGTGCAGTCACGCATTCAACTCTCGAAACCCTCATGAACTTCAAAGCATGCTCAAAAGAGTAACCAATATTTTTCGAACGACTTTCCTACTAAGCTCGTTACCTTATAGGTCTTGTTCTATTCCAAATTTTAAGCTTAGGTTCGCGTTTGGTATCGTTTTCCTAAGGCGGGCAAGAAGAGAACGGTGATGAAATCCGAACCCTTATCTTGTATGGCCAGTCCTTGCCCTTTACTAGGAATTTAAAAACAGCCGTTTTCAAAACCTCAACATATATGCAAACGAAATCATCCAGTAAACCCGCTGACAGGGGATTCGCGGGTGTTTAGAATTTTACCTCCCGTTCCAGACGGGCGAAGAACCGTTGAAGTCGACTCGGGCCACGACTCCTATGTCATGTACGAACCCGAGGGGCCGAGGTGATATCGTAATCACCGTCCTTCCCTGTGCAGTTTATATTTGAAACTACCCTTCCGTAGGGTTTAAAAAAAAATTAATGTCCAATGTCCAAAAATAATAAAAAAAAAAAAGTCCAAAAATAAAAATATTACAAAAATATAACCCTAATTACAGTCTCTAAAAAAAAATTAAAAAAAATAATTTTCAAAATCTTCTTCTTCACTCCTTTTGATTTCTCTTTTCTTTCCTTTTTGGGCTTTGCCTTTCTTTTCAGCACTTTCTCTTTTTCTTTAGCTTAGCTCCAAATCTGAAAGAAAACAAAAATACCAAAACGCGTAAAAAAGAACAAAAATAATAAAAATAAAAATAAAACCTAAAAACAAATTTATACACAAGTCCGCGTCGGCGGCGCAAAAAATTGATATGAATCAATAATGTTGTAGAAAGTGGTAAGAAAAGGTTGTCGTTCACTCGGACTCATTGAATTGATTTTAGGAAAAATAAAAGATAAATATATATACAATTTATGTCACAAGATGGAGAGAGTTACTGGGACTCGGGATTCCACCAATTCTCACATTCATGCGGTTCATCTACTAATTCCGGACAATTAAAGCTCATAAAATAACAAACATCGACTCTAATTCTTTGCCAAGGTAGATTCTATAAAGAATTATATGTAACTCACAAGCATGGCGCATCTAAAGTACCTAAGACTAAGCATGCGACATCTAACAAATTCACAAATAATCAAGAAAATCATAAATCAATTATAATAGTGCAAATAGTCATAAAGGAATTAATTAGAATTACCACATGGGTGCAAAACAGCTTCCTCCTTCGTCCCAGTGATGGGTTCTAGCTTCTCATGTTGTAGACACGCTCAAAATGGTTTTTCATTGCTCAAAATGTGTTTACAAAGAAGAAAATGGAGAAAATGATGAAAATCGGGTGTTGCAACAGTTATAAACGTTGCAACACCCTTACAAAGAACGATATATAAACTGCTTCAGCGACTGTAGCTATGCGACGCTCGTTCCACTGTCGTTGTCTCGTTGGAATAGAACGATGTTGCTTTGGCATGTCTGTTCTTCACGATTTTGAAGTGCAGCAGCAGAAACTGTTTTTCTGGTGATTGATTTTATCGACTTTCTAATGCTCCGTAGCTCTCCCAATCCCTCCATATCTTTTCTACTCGACCCCAGCAACTTATATATACTCGAAAGAACCAAAAATTACTCCTCATAAATCCAAAATATCTTCTCATTACTCCTTTATTCTCACGGCAATATCTTCATATATTTGATCTTCCACGCGTCCTCAGCTGTCAAACATTCCTTGTATAACTCCTACACGCTCCTGTTTGTTTGTTGGAGTCATCATACACGTACAAATCACGTTCAAATCTCATATAATCTCGTGAATAACTCTCCCATGCACGGACTGCCCTATTTTGAACTCATGGATTATCTGGCCAAATCTAATCGAAACCAACGACCATACCTTTCCTGTTACACTCATCCAAGTCATCCCTCTCAAAATCATCCATTTAATCTCACTAACACACCTTCAAAATTCGAACCCTAAATCAGCCAGTTTCAAACATTTTTTCCCGCCAAATTATGTAATTCAAATGAAAGAGATGAGGTTGCCCTTATCCAGCTACTTGGGTGCGAATATCCTGTGGGTGCCCCTTAGTAATTGGGTTACCCCTTATCCAAAGTGGGAGTCCGAATAGTAAATGTTCTCCGGGGGTTTTCCGAGCAACTTTTCGAGCCGAATTTTCCAACAATCTTTATTTCCAAAAAAATACCTACAAACACACAAAACACCATAATAAGGACAAAAACGAGTACTAACAATATGAAACATTGAGGACAAATTAGACACATAAATGCGTCTATCAAATACCCCCAAACTTATTATTTGCTAGTCCCGAGCAAATCTAATCTAGGAAATAAAAAGACTACACTTAGCACGTGCAGCAAGTCGTTAAACCGCTAGGTGGCCCTAGTGGCGGAGTTTCGTCTCCGGAGGGTTTACCAGAGGTGTACCCACAAAACCTTTACTCCAGACCCTAGCTATCTACGCAGAACCTTGGAAGGCACTAAAGAATCTCCTTGGTTGGCATACTTATTGACTACAGGAGGAGTACCCTGATGCGAAATTCCAATTGTTGTACACGAGTTTGCACTCAAGCATACTAAAATTAATATAAAGTGACAGAGCTCTACTCAGATAGTTTCTGGATATCATAAACCGGAGTCAACCAATCACATAGATTAAGAAGAGAAAAACGTGGATGATGTTGGCTAGGGTGAACCTATCCTAACGAACTGAGATACTGGTCTTAGACTAATATCAACACACTGGCATATACAAGGGGACTAGTGGTCGATAATCCTAACTCTAGGTCAACTCAGCTGGCATATACAAGGGTACCAGTGGTCGACTTTATTGTATTTATTCCGTTTGGTCTAGTGGTCTGGTCTCATTTTTTTTTTTTTTTTTTTTTTTGGTATCTCAGCCACTCTATTCCACCCTAGCAATGGTAAAAAGAAAAATAAAAGAAGTGATCAGGATTCTTTCGATGTTTCCATCACGAGGATATGGCGAAACTACCATGTTTTCTAACACCTGAGCTCTGTGCTTTTATGAATAGACTCTTTAGATGTTTCCATCTAATCAGATTGGTTCCTCAACTCCTACAACCAAAATGCTTCCATCCACTTAGATTGGTTAGTGCCATCCTTAATAAACATAAATTTCTAGGCTCTGGAGTTTATTTATTGCAACTAAAAAGTTTCTCCCATACCCCAAACTTAAATCTAACATTGTCCTCAATGTTCTAAAGATGAAATTAAAAACATGAACAAGGAGAAACTGTTACCATTTGAAGCAAAAGAGTTGAGGAAAGATATTACCGTGTTGCATGAGATTGGGTTACCTCCCAAGAAGTGCTAAGTTTAGAGTCTTCAGCCAGACTTAGGAAAGATTAGTCAACTCGAACCATAAAGTAACAGTCGAAATAACTGCGGGTCTTCAAAACTAAATAGAGCTGACCAAAGGAAACTGCAATGAACCAAGAAAATGAACAAGATTAGCAAGCCCTTACTTAGTTTCCTGATTAAGAAATTTATATCTAATTGTGGTTCAGGTTCTGTGAAAGGGTCTAAATAGAAAATTTTCATTGGCTGCGTTTCTTCATAGGTGGGATCCGAATCATTAGGTCCTAGAGTCTGGAAAAACTCAAATATGATCTTAGAAGCGCACAATAATAACCTAAATAACTGAGGATCCTCTAAGTCAATAAGATTTGACTTACAAAATTGACCACAATGAGAGTATTGGTCATTCTTAAGAAAATGTGTTGATTCTAATTTCCTAAAGCATTTAGGTTTAGTCTCACAACTTAATATTCGACACATCTGAAATTCATAAGTTCCCACAATTGGAAGGAAGGTTTTTGGTGGGAAAACAAAGTCAATCGTGGTATCATAGCCTAGGTTAACCACATCAACCAGAGGATGGGTTTCTAACAACTGAACTTTTTTATGGACACAACTAGGTTCAGGAAAAAGTGTATGAAGATAATCTTTTAAAATGGTTGAGGCACAAATGTCAAGTCCCAAGTTAGGGACCTTTCTAAGAGTTAAGGCACATGGAGAATGATAATCACCCCCAAACTTAGAGTTTTTAGTGTCTCTAGAAAGACTAGTCACAACTTCCCTAATTTCAAGGCTATCTGATTCCCGAAAATGGTCAATTGATTCTTCTAAGTCAGGTACATCCTCACTCATCTCTACGAGTTCATCTTGTTTTTCTAAGTCTGTTGTTTCTAAATCGCTAGACTCAAAATATACTCGTTCCTCTAAACCATCATTGGCTCAGTAATCGTAAGGAAATATTACATCATCTAAAACAGTGGTATCTCTAGTCAAATCCTCGTCCTTTTGAATAGGTGAATAATTATTAAAATTATTTGGATTTGAACTAGAAACATTATCATTATTAAGCTCAATTGGAGTAACAAATTCTTGATCACTATGCCTACTCATTTCAAATTCTTCATCAACATTATCATAATCATCATTATAAAAATATAAAAATGGTTGAACCTCATCTAAAGTAGTGTTACCAATTCTAACCTCGTCATCTTGATTATGAAAATAACTATCTTCATTTTCAAGGGTATTATTGGAGACATTTGTATTGGAAATTAAGATTATTTCGAGCAAGTTTTTCAACAATCCTATTTGTACTTTCAGTAAATTGCTTAAGAGTCTCTTCTAAAGACATTCTAGTTGACTGCTCTGGGACTCATCTGGAATATTTAAGGTTTCCTTCACAAATAAGGAATGACTCTTTAAAGCATCTTCTAGAGAAATAGAAGGATTGTTTTGCTCATATGACTGGTGAGTATGCGAATAGTAATTGGGCTCATCATGGTACAAACCATAACTTTGAAAAGGTGGATGCTCCCAACCACTATTCATACTCTGGTCAAAGTTGAAATGTCCATTTTGAAAATTAGTCGGATAATCATTGTATTGGCTATTGTAATACCAGTTCGACATCCTAACTGCAAGGGAATTCTACACAAACACAAACAATACTGACTCGACCACAACAAACCTACTGATTTCTAGCAAACAAAAAGCATGATGGCTCCACTTAGATTGTTACTAGACCAGCTTCTAATCCTTCGAAAAGGAATTCGTTACAGTATGAGCAAACCCCTCTGGAATCAATCCGAGTTTAAGTAAGTTGAATAGAGGCGAGGGAAGCTGCTGGAGCTTTGATACCCAAGGCCTCACCGCATTACAGGGCGGTGCAGTCACGCATTCAACTCTCAAAAACCCTCATGAACTTCAAAGCATGCTCAAAAGAGTAACCAATATTTTTCGAACGACTTTCCTATTAAGCTCGTTACCCTATCGGTCTCGTTCTATTCCAAATTTTAAGCTTAGGTTCGCGTTTGGTATCGTTTTCCTAAGGCGGGCAAGAAGAGAACGGTGATGAAATCCGAACCCTTATCTTGTATGGCCAGTCCTTGCCCTTTACTAGGAATTTAAAAACAGCCGTTTTCAAAACCTCAACATATATGCAAACGAAATCATCCAGTAAACCCGCTGACAGGGGATTCGCGGGTGTTTAGAATTCTTACCTCCCGTTCCAGACGGGGGATGAACCGTTGAAGTCGACTCGGGCCACGACTCCTATGTCATGTACGAACCCGAGGGGCCGAGGTGATATCGTAATCACCGTCCTTCCCTGTGCAGTTTATATTTGAAACTACCCTTCCGTAGGGTTTAAAAAAAATTAATGTCCAATGTCCAAAAATAATAAAAAAAAAAGTCCAAAAATAAAAATATTACAAAAATATAACCCTAATTACAGTCTCTAAAAAAAAAATTAAAAAAAATAATTTACAAAATCTTCTTCTTCACTCCTTTTGGATTTCTCTTTTCTTTCCTTTTTGGGCTTTGCCTTTCTTTTCAGCACTTTCTCTTTTTCTTTAGCTTAGCTCCAAATCTGAAAGAAAACAAAAATACCAAAACGCGTAAAAAAAGAACAAAAATAATAAAAATAAAAATAAAACCTAAAAACAAATTTATACACAAGTCCGCGTCGGCGGCGCCAAAAATTGATATGAATCAATAATGTTGTAGAAAGTGGTAAGAAAAGGTTGTCGTTCACTCGGACTCATTGAATTGATTTTAGGAAAAATAAAAGATAAATATATATACAATTTATGTCACAAGATGGAGAGAGTTACTGGGACTCGGGATTCCACCAATTCTCACATTCATGCGGTTCATCTACTAATTCCGGACAATTAAAGCTCATAAAATAACAAACATCGACTCTAATTCTTTGCCAAGGTAGATTCTATAAAGAATTATATGTAACTCACAAGCATGGCGCATCTAAAGTACCTAAGACTAAGCATGCGACATCTAACAAATTCACAAATAATCAAGAAAAATCATAAATCAATTATAATAGTGCAAATAGTCATAAAGGAATTAATTAGAATTACCACATGGGTGCAAAACAGCTTCCTCCTTCGTCCCAGTGATGGGTTCTAGCTTCTCATGTTGTAGACACGCTCAAAATGGTTTTTCATTGCTCAAAATGTGTTTACAAAGAAGAAAATGGAGAAAATGATGAAAATCGGGTGTTGCAACGTTTATAACTGTTGCAAACACCGTTACAAAGAACGATATATATAAACTGCTTCTGCGACTGTAGCTATGCGACGCTTTTCCACTGTCGTTGTCTGTTGAATGTAACGATCGCCTTGAAAGTCTGTTCTTCACGATTTCAGAAGTGCAAAGTTGCAGAAACTGTTTTTCTGGTGATTGATTTTCTCGACTTTCTAATGCTCCGTAGCTCTCCCAATCCCTCCATATCTTTTCTACTCGACCCCAGAAACTTATATATACTCGAAAGAACCAAAAATTACTCCTCATAAATCCAAAATATCTTCTCATTACTCCTTTATTCTCACGGCAATATCTTCATATATTTGATCTTCCACGCGTCCTCGCTGTCAAACATTCCTTGTATAACTCCTACACGCTCCCGTTTGTTTTCCGGAGTCATCATACACGTACAAATCACGTTCAAATCTCATATAATCTCGTGAATAACTCTCCCATGCACGGACTGCCCTATTTTGAACTCATGGATTATCTGGCCAAATCTAACCGAAACCAACGACCATACCTTTCCTGTTACACTCATCCAAGTCATCCCTCTCAAAATCATCCATTTAATCTCACTAAAACACCTTCAAAATTCGAACCCTAAATCAGCCAGTTTCAAACATTTTTTCCCGCCAAATTATGTAATTCAAATGAAAGAGATGAGGTTGCCCCTTATCCAGCTACTTGGGTGCGAATATCCTGTGGGTGCCCCTTAGTAATTGGGTTACCCCTTATCCAAAGTGGGAGTCCGAATAGTAAATGTTCTCCGGGGGTTTTCCGAGCAACTTTTCGAGCCGAATTTTCCAACAATCTTTATTTCAAAAAAATACCTACAAACACACAAAACACCATAATAAGGACAAAAAACGAGTACTAACAATATGAAACATTGAGGACAAATTAGACACATAAATGCGTCTATCATCCACCAATCACACCGCCGCCGCCAATAACCGCCACCACCACCTACCGCCGCCGACCACCACCGCCACTGACGACCACCACTACCATGTGGAGTCAACTTGCTGAAGTTGTGTCCATATATGAGGCAACTAGCTCAAGTTGTCTCCAAAAGTGGAGGCAACTAGCTCAAGTTGTCTCCAATAAATAATGTCTATATCGGAGGCAACTAGTTCAAGTTGTCTCCAAAAGTGGAGGCAACTAGCTTAAGTTGTCTCCAATAAATCGTGTACAAGAATAAGTTGCAAAAAAAAATGGAGGCAACTAGTTCAAGTTGTCTCCAAATCTGAGGCAACTAGCTCAAGTTGTCCTCAAAAGTGGAGGCAACTAGCACCAAGTTGTCTCTAAATATGGAGGCAACTAGCTCAAGTTGTCTTCATATATGGAGGCAACTAGCACAAGTTGTCTCCAAAAAATAAAATTTGTACACAAAAAAGTTAAATTCGTACTCAAAAAAACACATGTTGTACCATCCCATCTGCAAACCAAATCAGCACACTCAGTTACACCTTCATTATTCATCTCAGAACCTTCACAGATTACACCTTCTAATTCAAACTCCATATACAACCACACGAAATAGATACAACAACAGATTTCACCCTTTAATTCACCACATCAAAGCCATTAATCTGCAAACAAACCCATTCATTCATTGTCACCATTTCAGTCTCAATTGCAACTCCAGACAACCTTTAAAATCTTAAGTTTTGCAACACAATCAACACTGCCACAGTTTCATTCTCTACATCCCAGCACAGTTGTTCTAGCATCATTACAGATCCCTTGCAATCTTGACTACAAAAGAGTATGGAAATGCATATGATAAGGGTGTCATTTACTTCATTCAACAGAAAGAAAACATCACTATCTATATATTATTTAAACCACGACAGAAATCATAGCTCCCTGATTGAGAAAAACTTACAGAAGTACTAGTCAAACCCTGCGAAAATGGCCCAAACTAGATTAAGTTTGAGCATAAACTGCTCCTCCACCAGGATTTCTAAGTTCCAACCAAAAAGATTCCAACATATATAAACTTACAGATATTGGCTACTACTAGCAGGTATATGATTCAAGTTACGTACTTTCTGAAACGCGTCGAAGGCGCAAGGTCGACGATTGATCTAGTTCCAGTCTTTAGCCTATATGATACTTTGTACACCCACAAATAAAACAAGGAACACTAAAATAAAATAAAAACTCTACAATATCCATGTAAGATTACCACTTACTTTCCCACATATCAGAGAATCGATAACGCCCTCTAAAGGGTCAGGTCTGGAATCCACAGGTGAAGACACCATCTTCCCACTTGCTGTAATGTAACTTCTCTACTTAGTAAGCCATGATGAAGGCAACAAGTAATACTTGCTGCCTGGATTAAGCGCATCATTCTTTCCCAGAAGTAACTTCTCATGATTCTAGCGTTCTTTGAGCTTTGCTGCTCTGTAAATTTAACAAAGATATTAAATCAATAAGGTGCAATAAAAACTTCATGCTGCTGCAAATATCAATATCAGCATATTTACCTCGGAATATCTTCAAAGCATGCCACTTCATTAAGTTAGACACTGCATATAGAACATGATTCTGCCTCCAAAGGAAATGTTGAACAAATCAAAACATCTTCAGGTTTCACCTTGTTGGAATCTTCATAAAGAAAGAGCCAAAGATCCTCCATAATCAACACACACTTCGCCCCATATGCTTGTTCCGGCATAAGCTCTCCATGGGGACATCTAATTGAAGAAATACCTAACATACATCTATAGCTTTATTCCGTACTCATTACATCCATCACATATCTTAGATTATTAACAATCTATTAACTCATCAATTTTACACAACGCAATTCCAAAATACTAAAAGTAAGCAACATAAAAACTTACCCAATATTTGCTTGTTTTCACACAGTCAATGGAGATCGATTTCTTCTTTATTTTAAGTTGATTCAGCAACCCACCTCAGTACTATCAACAATCCTCCAATTAAAATCAACCAACATCAAATAAAATACATCCCCGAATCCTCTTTTCCCTTACTCAAGCTCAAATTCTCAATCATGGTCTTCA
Source organism: Papaver bracteatum (assembly GCA_023529315.1). NCBI lineage: Eukaryota > Viridiplantae > Streptophyta > Magnoliopsida > Ranunculales > Papaveraceae > Papaver > Papaver bracteatum. The sequence goes on from JAJJWX010003675.1 coordinate 968,147, forward strand.
AATCAAACAAACCCATCCTTTACTTTCTTATTATCCATCCCTACTTGAGTACCTAATAAACTTTGAAAATCCTAATTCATTGATTCATTCTTGATAATGGAGAATCAGTTGCTACCTCTTTTCTCTTGTTCGTAACACAAAATACCCATGATTCCTTGCTTGATTTCACCTCCAATTTCACTCGAAATCTTCATTCGATTCTAGAAATAATAATTGTAATTTCCTCTAATTCCTCTTTTCTCAATTAATACCGGACCCTAACCAATTCATATCTACAATCTCCTTAACACCAATCTTAATTCGATTATGTTGTTAATTTCTCATGATTAATATCCATGATTCACAGATCATTCGATTAGAGGAATGAAAGAACAAAAGGATGATAGAAAACGAAAGAAGATAAGTGAACTGGTTATTCTCTTCGAAATGGTTTTGGTGATTGTGGTGGCGATGGAGATGATGGTGGTGGAGTTTTGTTCGATCGATTTTTGTGGTGGTGATATTGGACGCGGCAAAGGGAGGGGAAGAGGTGTCTGAAACATAAGAGAGACGGAGTTTTGAGATCTGAAATGGAAACCGAAATAAACTTAATCTGGTTTAATGGGTAAAATTGGAATAATTTTTTTTTTATTTACTTATGGAAGGTGAGGGGTATTTACATAATGGATAAGGGTATTTGTGCTAAGCCCATGGATAGTAGGGGCATATATAACATTCCCACATAAAAATAATATAGATATGATTTATTTCTAGAAACTCATAGAAACAATTTTCTAACGCCGTCTTAACTGAAGTGGGACCATAAGTGCTTCTTGTCTAAATTCACATAGGATAGACATTCATTTTCCCTAAAAATCTTCTCCAACCCAACTTTTTAAATCAATGTGAAGATGACATGGCTTAATTTTTTGTTAGAAATTGTCAAGGTGAATGTCAAGTTTTAGACATTCACCTTGAAAATGTCAAGCTATCCTAGTACGCTTTTGCTTCCTAAAATTAATTCAAATATATTAAATAGCCCTCTTTAGGTGTAATAAAATCTAAAATTTACTAAAAATAAAAAATGCATTTAATTCATAAAAAATCACCAACACCACCATCGGAGATGGGATGTTTTTTCCCACTAAATTTAAGGAAAAATTGGAATGAGGATGTCTTGTTTGGGTTGCCACCTAGGAAACACACACAACCACCGTTGGAGAAGCTCTAAGAACAAGTTCCCCCAACAGTCTTAGTGTAAGTCCACATGGAAGTATATATATTTCCTAAACTGCCCCCATGTATTAAGGCTTCTATGGAGGCTAGATTTGCTTTTCGGTGAAAAAAGACTACCTTGGGAAGCCCAATATATAAAGAAATCCTGGGGAAATTTTATTTATAAATCTTAAGCAGACTTAAAAAACTCATTTTCCATGTAGGATCAGAATATTGTCACAACAATATTCCTGAGAAATAAACAACAGTATTGCGATACATTGATAATAAACGATTGTTTTGCGATACATCAATGATATTCTGCGAAACATCCAAAGATGACTTAAACAATGACGTAATGAATGAAAACGACGGAAACACGGAGAAAGTGTGACATGTCTGCAATATATCAATAAAACCTGCGAAATATAAAGGCGGTGCTAACTGCGATTTATCGCAAGAACTCAGATCCAAAATTGAAGGGAATCTTAGCTGTAAATGAGCTGTCATGAGCTGTAATCCACTATGTAAATACCTATATAAAGGAGATGAATAGTTCAAGAGAGAGGGGGAATTTTTGAGTGCTAGGAAAGTTTTTAGGAGAGAGAAAATCTTTTATCAAGTGTTCTGTATTCTTGATTTCTGTAATTCCTTAAGATCAAATTAATGAAAAAGTGTCTTTAATCTTCAAATTATGTCATAAATATTGATAAATTCTTGAATAGGGTGTAGTGTGGGAATTCCTGCAACTACATTTTGGCGCCCAGAAACAGGGAGAATCAATTTGAGAAAATTCCAAATTACAGTTTGAAGATTTGAAGAAATAAATAAGAATTAAAGAAATGGCTAGGAGAAGAAGAAATACATCAGAACCACCAACAACAGTGAGAATAAGTAAAAGAATTGCTGGGGAAGGAACAGGTGAATTGGAAGGATCTTTAAGGATCAGATCAGGAAGAAGTAGAATGATAAATGGAGCAGAAAATTTAATCCAACCACCGAATCAACAAACACGAGCACAAGATAGAAATGTGGATTATGATAGAATAAGTGTGCATACTTGGAGGTCGGATTCGGTAGAAGAAGCGGAAAATCAAGAAGAGGAAAGAAATCAAGAAATGGATGGAGGATTAATTCATGAAGGACATGAAGTAGAAGATGATTTGAGACAAAGGATACAGGAAGAAAGAAGATTAGAGGCAGAAGAACGTGCCAATCTTACAAGACAAAATCATGAATTAAGAATGGAAAATTTGAGGTTGCAAAACAGAAGATCGAGAAGCAGCATGAGATCAAATTCAAGATCATATAGAGAAGAAACAAGACAAAATATACAAAATATTGTCGAGAATTTGATAAATGATCGTTATATTCCACGCGGTGAAACTTTAGACATTAGACATAATCAGGATGAGGGAGAAAATCAAGAAGAGAGAAGAAGAATGTTACGTGATGAAGAAATTCGAAGAAATCGCAGAATAATTGAAGATGATATTGAGAGGCATTATATTGAGCAAGTACATTTAGCGGGAGAAAGAGAGAGATTGCGAGCAGAAGTAGAAGAACAAGAAATTCAAACAGCGTTGCGTTAGAATAATCATGATAATCGAGAAAGACGACGTGCGCAAAATCGTAATAATGATAATCTCAATGAAGAATATGAGAGAATTCGCAGAGACATAGAAAGGCAACGAAGAGAAATAGCAAGAGATGAGGAAATTCGCAGAGAGGAGAATGAAAGACAAATTAACTTGCAAGAAGAAGAAAATCGCAAAAGAAGGCAAAACCATGATGTTGGAGAAGAAGCGCGAAACATCGCAAGACAAGAAATACATGAATGCAGAAGAAGAGAGGCTGCGTTGAAAAGGCCAATGGAGCAAAATTCTGATAGGAATGAACATATATTGCGAGAATTAGCAGAAATGAGAGGAATGATAAATAACAGAAGAGAAGGAGGAAGAAGACAACTTGATGAGGCAATTGAAGAAGCTGCGAAAACTCCATTTACTCAAGAGGTACAATTAGGAGGGATACCTCCAAAATGCAATTTACCGATGTTGACCAGTATATTTGATGGGACTACATGTGCTGTCCAACATATCAAAGCTTATATTCGATGTATGCTACAATGGGAGAACCATGATGTCGTTTTGTGCAAATATTTTGCGTCAAGTTTAACTGGCGAAGCACTGAAGTGGTTCGAAAGTCTTCCCAAGAATACAATAACTTCGTTCATGCACTTGCAAACTACTTTCTTAGGAGCATACATCAGCAATAATTCTGCACGACCAGGAATTGAAGATGTGTTTGGATTGAAACAGAGAGTTGGTGAGAGTTTAAAGCATTTAACGATATGATGGAGGACAATGTGTAGTGAAATGGCAGGAAGAGTAGATGAAAGATATCTCATTTTGTCCTTCATAAATGCTATGTTTGCGACAAATCTATTATACATCCAGGTTTTCAGAGTTAAAAACACAATCACTATGACAGAACTGCGAGAATTGCAAGAAGAATATATCTCTTTGGAGGAAAAACAAAATGAGATGGAGTCTTATCCAATTCTCGCAAGCACAAGTTTATCCGCAGCAAATGGAAGTTCGTTACCAAGGATGATTAACACGGTAGCAAGTACTTCCCAAAATCCGCGTGAGAAAATGGAGACTGATAATCAACTTAATATGGTAGCAATGGGGAGTAGAGATCAAGAGGAATTAGAAAAGGAGAGGAATTTTTATAATCGCAATAACAATAATAAGGTCCCAAGGTTTGATCAACCGCAAGAGACTTATGGTGGACAGAGGCAGAATTATTCAAGAGAACAAAGAGGTCAGAGGAATATGTGGGAAGACATCAAATTACCACCTTTAAATACTGGTATAGACAAGATTTGGGAAGCGATTATTTTAATGGAGAATATACCCTCACCCTGGAACATGGGGAAGGAACCACATCCCAACAACCAAAATCAAGAATTTTGTCCTTATCATCATTTTCATGGTCATTCTGTGAATAATTGTAGAAATGTGAAAAGAATCATTTTGCGAATGATTGAACAAGGAAAATTAAATCATTTTTTAGCAAGATATTTACAACCGCAGCAATTGCCACAAGCACCAGAAATTCGCAGAGTTAATGTTGCAAAAGAAGCAGAAACATTTGTCATTGAAGTAGGAGCTACAGCAAAAAATCTATTTTGCAATTCAATTGTACATTCACAAAAAACGATAGAGGATTTCCATGATAATGTGCTAAGCAGAGTATTTGCAAGGGATATAGAGGGAAGAGAGGTGATGAATATTGCGAAGGTTTCTCTGTTAGAAGAATGGCAGAAACAAGTTATTTCTTTTACTGCAGAAGAAATACCAGAGCCTGGGAAGATGCATGACAACCCATTGGTGGTGAAGTTAGAGATAAATCCAAAATACAGAGAAGAAGAAGATGATGATGACGCAGCAAGTGATTCTTGGGCAATAGATAAAGTTTTAATTGACACTGGTAGCTCAATAGACATTTTGTTTTATCATACTTATCGCACAATGGGTGGAAGAGATGATGAATTAATTCCTTCAACTTACAAGATCTATGGATTTAATGGCACTGCAAACAAGCCAAAAGGAGAAATTACTATGGAAATTCCATTGAACAAGATATCTTCAAAAATCAAGTTTTGTGTAGTGGATATAGAATCTCCTTACAATGCCTTAATTGGAAGGCCATGGCTCCATGGGATCTTGGGCATAGCATCAACATATCATCAATGCATAAAATTTCCACTTCCTCATGGTATTGGGATAATTAAAGGTGATTGGTTTGAAGGCAAAAAGTGTTATGAAGTTGACATTAATACTTGCGAAGAAAGGAATGCCCGAAATCGTAATTGGCAACATAATAGGAGGCAAAATCAGAGAGCTGAGAAATTGATGGTGGACAATATAGAGTTGCGGGGAAAGGATATACTTCAAGAATAGTTTTGTCCCAAAAGATTCAATGGTGATTAATCATACGAAGATGGGGAAAAGTAGAAACCTTCATTCTTCGCAGGAGAACAAACAAGTATAAGATAAATAAGTAAAAAGAAATTGCGAATAATCATTCGTCACAGAAGAAAAGAAGTGCAACAATATCATGTTGCGAACAAATGAAAAACTCTGTTGTGAGAATTAAAAGAAAAATTCTGCTCAAAAATGAGAATTTTTTTATTAAAAATAAAAAGATGATGATTTCTAATCATATAAGAATTTTTAATGCAGATGCATAAGAAGGGCGCAAATCGCCTAAAAATATATAAGAACGGGACGAACTTTTATGGCGTACACCTTAGTTCGCGGATTCTATTCCGTAAGAGGCAATGTCCTTAAAGTGCGTCATAAGGGGGGTATCTCTTTGCATGGCTATGGGAAAGGCTATACCGCTGCTGGAACCTAGTCATGGAGATTTGGGATTATAGAAAATCCATCCGGGAGAGATAACTTGGATTCCAAATTATATAAGGTTATACCCTGGTTGGGCGCCCGAGAGTTTCTCCTAAGGAATGCAACGTATGATCAAGGCGTCGAGGTACACGGTTGAGCTGTGGGTGCCCGGGATGGATGAACCTACCCTGGCCATCCATGGCAAGTCTTGGCTTACGATGTGTTCGGCCCGAAGAAAACCCCACTTAGGGTGCAGTCTTGTAACTATAAGCCATATAAGGCATAAAGGACAAGGCTGCGAAAACAACTGGTTGTTGGCAGAACCGGATGGGAAAGTTCTAGTCTTGTATGGCCGATGTATAATCCTTGAAGGGGCAACCGGGGGGAGAGATAAAGGCGATAACCTCCATTAGGGAGATGTGTATTAAAAAAGACGGCAATGTCATAGGACTTTATATTCGCAAGAATATTTAGGCCCATCATATTGCCACGTGACTGGCCAAAAAGCCTAAAGATAAATGTTAAGATGAGATCAATAGGTTTTTGCGATAAGATCAAAAGATGAGATAAATGAAATCAATAATAAGAGGAAATAAATCGCAAAGACGGCAATGTCATAAGTCTTAAAAAGCAAAGAGAGATTAATCTTACAAGATGGCTTAGATTTATCATATTGTCGCATAGATAAAAATAATGATAAGGCAAGATCAATGGATTATTACATGTAAAGTAAGAATGTCCTGCGATCTTGTCGCATAAAAGTGGCATAATAAGACCTTTAACTAGGAAGGCGAAATAAGACCACAAGAGAAGTTATGTCTGCGAAGCATATAATAAATTGTTCGCAGAAATATTTGCGATAATTCATTTATCATATTGCAGATTAATAACAAGAGGCAAGTATGGGAACGATGTATAAGAACGATAAATATTGTTATTCATCATTATATGATAAATTCATACAAGTAACAGACAGATAGAGGCAAAAAAAAAATTATATATATTGAAGAACATCAAGAGTTACAAATATCTTGCAGAAAGAATGATACAATTTGTCACAGATAATTATCGCAAGAAAGAAATAGAAAAATACAGGAGAAGATCAAAAAGAAGAAGCAAAACTATTGAGATTTGTCTTCACCATTATCTTCATCTTCGTCTTCATTATCTTCATCATCAGTTCCTTCTTCATCTTCGCTTTCATTCGCATCTATATCAGCCTCACTGTCAGAAATAACTGGTACTTCAGAACTGGCTGGGATATTTTCCAAAAGGCAAGGATATAGACTGAGAGGAAGATCATTATCTTTGCAGACTTTCTCAATAGCATTATTGCGAACGGTGAGAAGGTTACTACGCAAATTGGAGTTGGATATCTTTATTTTCTCTCGCAGTCTAGTGATTTTATCATTGCGGGAAGCAAGATTATTCGCAAGACCACTTTTTTCTTCTTCAAGTTCTGCTATTCTTGTAGAATGTTTTTCTTCAGATTCTGCGATGATACAATAGCAAGTTAGAAATTTATCAAGAATCTACAAAAAAATATAAAGATGTTAGAGGAGTAATAAATAACCTTCTCTTTCATGAATCATTTCTTGTATCAAGGTTGCTTGCTCGGTATGAAGACTGACATCTATTGCTAAATTTTTCCTAGCATTATCGAGAATTGTCGCAGCCCATGAGAACTCATCATCATTTTGGATGAGAAGATGAGAACGGACTTGTTCTTCTCTTTTAAGAAGTTCAATATTTTCATTCTTAAGCCTATCTCTCTCAAGTTCAGTGTCAATAAGGGTATTGCGGAATTTTGATAGAGCTTCAGTGCCCTGAAGAGTAATGCGCTCTTTATCCTTCTCGAGTTCATTTTTCTTGGCTTTTAAAACTTTGATTTTTTTCTCTAAATTCATCTCTGCAAGTCTTTAAACTATTGGACATACTCAAGGTAGATCTATAGTCCATTCTCATAAGGGAAACATGATGTTTAAGCTCATCAATGGATAGAGTGTTAATTTTTCGTCTGAATAGTTATTTAAAGCGTCATTAAGACGCTGAAGAAGAGTGGTTTCATCTATGGGTTCATCAAAAGAATTGAGAATAAGAGCTTCATCAGTAAGATTATAGGCATCTGCAAAATGGTTGCTCAAATAAGCTAAAATAGCATAGAATGAAGAAAAGTAAAAAAAAAAATATTATTGAAGAGAAAAAAGATTTATACCAATAATTTGCTTGCAGAACTTCTCCTTGTCAACCAATTTCTGTTGGAGAACTTCAATTTCTACTTCAAGAGATTTGTTTTTGTTAAGGAGCTCAGTGTTCCCAGATACTTCCAATTGTTTACATTTTTCGCGGAGATGGGATATTTCAGCTTCATATTGTTTTTTGTTCTCGCGAAGTGTCGCAGATTCAGATTGTGAATCAGTAAGCCTTTTCTGCGATGTTGATAATTTGTTTTCTAGTTCTGAAGCAACAGAAAAAGAAGCTCTAGCAGTCTGCGACATAAAATAGAAAATGAGTCAAGATGAGTAAAAGATCTTTGATACTCATGATAAATGTAAAATTTACTACAAGAAAAATAAAGGAAGGGGGCATACCAGTGAAGCTAGCGCATGAAGAAAACCTAGGTCGATAGATCTTGAGACTCCTTTAAGATCTTTATTATTAGTCAAGATCGAAGCATCGCAGATTTTCGTAAGATAATCGCAAGTACGAGTTATATCATCCTCACCAACACCTTGCATAGGGTTCCTAAAGATATTTGAAAATTGGTCCATTGGAGTCTTAAGATGAGATAAGCCCATTGAGACCTAATTCTTCTTTGAAGAAATATGTGTTGAAGTACCCACGGTAACATCATGGTTCACCCCATCATTTCCTTCAAATTCATTATCTTTTTCAGCGATAGTAGAAGTCTCTCTAAGTGGAAGAAGTGGTTGAGTTTTTCTTATCTTCTCTGGAGGATCATATGTGGTTTGATTTTTGTTACGGCGAGGAGAAGTACCAGAGCTTTCATTTGAAGTTAATACTCTTTTGCCTTTATCTTTGGCTTCAACCACCGCGACAAAAGGAATTTCCTTGAAAACAATCACACATAAAGATAAGAAACAGGGGCAACAATATATTGTTAAAAATTATAAAAGAATGTTTCTTACTTCATCTGTGAAGGTTTTCAAAAAAATTAGGAGATTGGGATTCCCAGTACTGGCGTAGCTAGCCTTCATTTTTTCAATCTGATAAAAGATAATTCAATAACTAGTAAGAATAATATACTTATCTAAGTCTGCAAATAATGATTAACTTCGCGAGATCTACCTCAGAATTCTTTTCAGGCCAATTAAAAACCCAAGGATGATAAGCCGCAAGATATGCAGGATTCGCAGGAAGGTTAAGAGTACCAGAAATATATGGACCTTCAAGGAGGAAAGGAAATCTGCACCATTTATCATCCTTGGAGAAGCGTGGACCATTGTTTCTTGTGGAATGATAGTCTATATCTTGCATAAGAATTTTATCCCTCGCAACTTTTTTATCCCTATTCAAACGAACATCCCAACACGTGCTTTCTTTCTTCATTGAAATCACTTGATAATTCGCAAAGAAATTCTCCACGGTATATTTCGCTGGAATAATTGGGATATTTTCAAAATCAGGATGTTTCGCAGAACCAGGATAAAGGGATCCTTTACCAGCTCCACGGGAGGCATATTCAAGAATGAGACGAATACAATCTCCACTTAATTGGCAGATTGCTCGCGAAAATTTAACATGAGAAATAATCTCATAAAAAAGAGGGAGATATAGGTTATAAAGAGGAATAGGAAGGCCAGCTTCTAATTGACCTAGCGAAACAAGGATCTTCTCATTAGAAGAAGGAAATCTTGAAGCTAGATCAATGGAGAGATCAGAGTCTGAAGATTGATCAGGGATCTCAGAAAGTGTGAAACCTAAAGATTGAAGCTTCTGCTGGTGTTTTTTAAAATTGGATTGACCTAATTTTTTAGCAGGGGCCATTTTTTAGTATGGGAACGATGATTTGGATGAAGAAGAATAAAGAAATAAAATTGAAACAGTAATAGATCCGGAATTTGCGGAAGAAGATGAAGAACAGAAGAGTTGCAGAGAAGAAATAAAAAAGAGGAAAGAGAGAGTAAAAAGAAGAGGGGGGGATTAGCGAAGAAGATATTTATAAAAGAAGATTCTCGAGAACATCAATGCATTTAATGAAGAAAAGACATGAATGGTCAGAATTCAACGGTTGAAAAAAGACGTGTCAAGAGATAAATGGGAGAAAAAACACGCGTAGAATATCTAGCGATGGATGCAGAGATGTGTCAGAATGCAGGGAATATGAAAAGACAAGGAGTTGCGATTAATCAAGAAGCTTAAATTCTCATGATCTTTATCTTCTTCGCAGAAAAGATATGAGAAGAGGCAAGATGTAGGATCAGAATATTGTCACAACAATATTCCTGAGAAATAAACAACAGTACTGCGATACATCGATAATAAACGACTGTTCTGCGATACATCAATGATATTATGCGAAACATCCAAAGATGACTTAAACAATGACGTAATGACTGAAAACGACGGAAACACAGAGAAAGTGTGACATGTCTGCAATATATCAATAAAACCTGCGAAATATAAAGGCGGTGCTAACTGCGATTTATCGCAAGAACTCAGATCCAAAATTGAAGGGAATCTTAGCTGTAAATGAGCTGTCATGATCTGTAATCCACTATGTAAATACCTATATAAAGGAGATGAATAGTTCCAGAGAGGGGGGGAATTTTTTGAGTGCTAGGAAAGTTTTTAGGAGAGAGAAAATCTTTTATCAAGTGTTCTGTATTCTTGATTTCTGTAATTCCTTAAGATCAAATTAATGAAAAAGTGTCTTTAATCTTCAAATTATGTCATAAATATTGATAAATTCTTGAATAGGGTGTAGTGTGGGAATTCCTGCAACTACATTCCACTAGTGTGATCCCCCGTTTGATGCATCACTCCCGTACCACAGACTAGTTGGTGGATTTGGCATCCCCATTGGATATGCCAATTTGTATGAGAAAATATGGAAGAAATTTGGTCACATCGTCGTTACTAGAGACCCAAAGCGTGCTTATTCTTTAACAATGCAGGTAAGCATTATATTGTGTGTTGTAAACGATGTATGCACCAGTGTGACTCCAGATGTACTCTTTGATTGGGAGTTCAACTTGGAGAATTCTGAGAGACTTGGCTTCAACGTGAAGTGGCTTCGTAAGAAGATGAATGCTATCAAAGACTCGTGTGAAAGCGACATACCCTTTACAAATGATGGATAAGGAAAATAAGATTGCCAGGCTAACTGAAGAGCTGAATAAGGAGAATGCCGCTTTGCAGGCTTTGAAGGATGCAGAGGCACAAAAATCTTTCTTCGCTGATTTTCTTTGATTTATTTTCCATAATTTCTTGAACTTCTGAACTTCTGAGAGATGTGAGGCTTTATTTGGGTTTTGATATCATGGTTTTGGATTGGTAGACGGTTAAGGATTTTCTTTTGGATTTGATAGAGATTTTCTTTTAAGAAAGATGAACTGAATTTTGATAAATTGCTGAATTCAAATACTGATTGCAAGTATTACAAACATTTTGGAGAAATTGAAAGACAATGAAAGAAAATCCTAAAAGTGCCAAATCTAGATGTCATGGATGTTCAGACGCCCAGTACCTCAAATATCAAATAACTTCATACAAACGCCTTAAGCCAATTCTCATGAATTACTGGTAGGGTTCGTCCATCTGTGTTGATCAACTTGTAATATCCTCCAGTTATGGACTAAGCAACCATAAATGGTCCTTCCCAATTAGAGCTCCTTGCATAATGAAGATCTCGTTTAGTTGCCTTGAGAACCAAATCTCCTTCCATGAATTTGTTCGGCTTTGTAGTTCGTGCCTTAAATATTTTGTGCTGATTCCATATGGCACATATGGACACTCGTGCAGAGGAGGGTATCCAGCATATTGTATGTCGTGTTTCGCCATGTATTCAAAAATAAATCTCTTGATGGACTGATCAACATGGAGACGCGCTGAACCCAGCCATTGGGTATAATATTGTCGCGGTGAAGTTATCCATTCATAACTCTTGGTAATTTCTAAATTGTTCATGGGGAGAAGTCCCTGGGCCAAAGTAGCATGTTTGAACGTTGGTAATACTAAAGCATGAAGAGGAATAAGACTTGCCTAGGCTCGAAACCTTTTGACAAAAGCATGTGGACTCTCTCTGGGTTCTTGCGCAAGTCACATCAAGGTTTCAACTTCCTTCAGGTGTTCAAATGGTGGGGCGTCCTCCGCTTCTCCTTCTGGCTCAGAGTCTATGTCAGTAATAGAGTATGTTGAAGGCATTAAGGTTAGCCTTCCAGTATGGATCCAAGTCCTTCCAAGTATCATATCATATCCAGGGTCTTCCTATATTATGTAAAACTTGGTCTTAGTCCAGACCAAACTTTCAGTAACTTTGAGAGTGATGAAGCCATATGCATCTCTGGAAATCCCTTCATGATCTCTGATTGTTATGGGAGCGTGAGTAGCCTCTTGTCGATTAATGCCATCAGCCCTAAGGGTTTTCAAGGGGATGATATTGACAGCGGTACCAACATCAACAAATGCCCTTTTGAATTTATTTCCTTTAATGTGCATTGTGGTGAGCAGTCCCCAGTCATACATTTCTTTGTTAGTAGCTGGAGGTACATCTGGAATCAGTAGGTGTCTCCCGGAAACTATGTGATTCAGGGGCGAAAATAAGTCTTCCCTTTGCGCTTTCGACAGATAGAGCAATTTGCAGACGTGCTCTATTAATGACTGAACTTCCTCCTTGACTGGTGCTTCAGAAATAGAGAAAGTCCTGACAGGGAGAGGATCTTTGTGCACACCTTCGGCTCTAAGATTAAGTTCCCCTGACTCAACCTTTTCTCTGAATATGCGCTTCAAAGTCTTGCAATCACTTATGGGGTGACTTACAAATCTATGGAAGCGACGGTACCGAGGATTTTCCATGGCCTCATCGGTCGGTTCCTTCTTGACATACGGCAACTTGATTGCACCGTCTTGAATCCAGGCCTCTAGAAATTCAATGACTTCTTCAATGGAGCAGGGAAAGTCAGGTGCTTCTAGGTCCGCTGCATGCTTAGGGGAAGTCTGATCATTATCTTTATTTTGCGCCTTCGAAGGGGTGTAAGAAGTATGCTTACGCCGCGGCTCAGCTTTTTGTTTGCTCCCTTCTGTGACAACATTTGTGGAAGGCTACAGGTTGTACTTCTTGTTGATCAGACGTCTGCTCCCCCGAGTGTCTCGTGCTTCTTCAGTCTTTGTAAATTTTGCTCTTTCTAATAGAGCAGGTGCAGTGGTTGCCGATCTCTTCGCGGCTTCATGGAGTTCTGAGAAAGTCTGGAATCAGAGATTCTCCAACAGGGCTCTGTAGACCGGGAGCATGCCATTAATGCATAAATCTACCAGTTGTTGCTCCGTGATGTTTGGATCATGGAAATACAGGGCTTGGACTCTGAATCTTTTCACATAGTCATTGGGATTTTCACTGACTTTCAGAAACATCCTTCCAAGATCAGAGAGAGTGACTTGCTCCGACACAAAGAAGTACTTCATATAGAAGGCGTTAATCATTTCTCCCCAATTGTTGATAGTTCCAGGTGCAATGTTGTTGTACCAAGTGTATTCCCTGCCTTTCAGAGATTTTGAAAATTCCTTGAGATGAACAACATGGATATGTTCATGTTCTCCTAAGGCTTCGAGGAAGCGAGAGACGTGTTCTCGAGCATTGCCGGTCCCATCATACAGAGTGAAAGTTGGAGAAACATAACCTTTAGGAAGGGGAATCCTCTGCGTCGCAACAGGATAAGGGGGTTGGTGATGATGGACATGTGATGTCTTGTCTTTTCCATGATTATTCAGAAGACGCTCCAAGTCTTCTTGAGTGATGGAATTCGATGATTCTTTCGTTGACGAATTGCATGCAGCTTTGTTAGTTTCATCGTCATCTACTGTGTGAATCGGAATTACCTCAGGATTAGCAGCGTCTGAGGACTTATCCTTTTCTTTCCCTTTTTCTTGAGTTTTCTCTGACAATTTGTCAGTAAGAGTCTTCAGATGATCAAATAGCTTCTGCTGTGCTACGTCCATATCCGTCTGATTCATTGCAAGAGTTTCTTGTGCTTTGATGAGAACGGCAATGGTAGGTGGTAGATTTCCTTTGACTTCTTCGGGATGTCGGCCGAACAGAGGATGACTTTTCGCATTAATCTGAGGAAGAGTATCATCAGTGCCATCAATGTTAGTGGCCGAAACAGTTTTCGGGATATCTTCATTATTGCTGGTACTAGTAATGTTTGCATTAGGATTTGTAACTGATCCTGACCTAAGACCGACCATATTGATGAATTTGAAATTGCAACCGAGAGATTAATCTCCCACTATGGCCGCCAATATGTATATGGGTCAAAGCGATTTGCTGGTTTTTACAGAATTGAGGAGACGACCGTATGGAGGAGACTCCTTGAACCGAGTGAAATGTTCAACCTCACACAGATGCACTGCAAGAAGTGATTACTTTGAATTCGAGAGATCAATCTGTAGTACTCCGGCCTAAACCAAGACAATGTCCGTTCCAGAGTAAATTCGGTCACAAGAGAGGATAGGTCGATTTTTAGGAGGGAAGATGAGAAATGTGTGGAATCAATGGTAATCAAAGATTGTAGGTGTGTTGTGAATTTTGAATATGATAAGTTCTGAATGATTGAAATTGCTCAGTTGAGAGTAATCGCTCAATTGATGAGTTGTTGATCTCGTGTTGTCTGTGAGACGTGAAATCGTTGTATCTGTTGTTGTTTTTCTTGTTGTTTCAATCATGATTCAGAGACTTATTTATATTGCTGGAATTGTAGACACCATGATTCCATGAAGTGTGACAGTTTATGGAATCAAAAAGTGGATAAGTGGAAATCGTGTTTGAAACCAGTTGCTCATCGTGCGGAGACTTGGTTGATTTTTCATCCACTACTTTGTTAACTCCTTCAACTGATTGGAAGAATTGCTCACATTCCATCATGTGTTTGAACACACGTGCCGTAGACCGCCATACCAAAAACCCTAAGTGACACGATTGACGTCTCGTGGTTAGTTTAGTCAGTTGATGACTTCATGATTTCATGGGACGATGAGTCCATGTATTCACTAAGTTGAACATGATTTTGTAAAATGTTCTGAAACTAATGAATTGAAAGTGGGCATGATTCTCACGTTGATAGTTGAGGCAAGCAAGTATTGCTCTGATTTGTTGAATATTGATAGTTGAACTAATATTACTTGATTTGAGCAAGTGTTGCTCATCTGAGCAAGTGTTGCTCATCTGATGAATTATTGGTAGCGTGACCAAATAAAATATTAATTAAAATACTAGTAGTTGAACCAAGTATAATTAATAAGAGTACTGATCATGAGATCATCATAAAATTATTAGTGTTTGAATCTAGATTATGATCCTTGGACTCAGAAACCCTAATTTGATCAGTTGATGACCAATTGATGGTTTATTTGAAAATTAACCATGGAATGAAAGAGAACGGGCTCCATGGGACCGTGGGTCGACCATGTAACTCCCATATGCTCGTGTGAGCAAATACCAAGGCCTCTTGAAGAGTTGGTGATTCGTTGATGAAAGAATGATTAAATGCTGGTTTAATCATTTATTCGAAAAATGCTCGTCTGAGCCTTAGGTAATAAAACCTAATTAATTATGAAGAGATGGAGGACCTACCAAGGGGTCATGAAACCGTCCCTAGATGGTTACGGGATCAAATGATGAACGTTTCCTGAAGTTCCAAGTTGTTTGGAAGAGTTTTGGACCTAATACGTGCAATTGCGCAAATTAGGTCAAACCGTAAAAATACACGGGACCGGATCATTGCGAGCCAAGGAGCCAACTCTAGTCGGTCAAGGTAACATTCTCACATCATCAAAGTGTTCGTATCTCAATTCTGAGAATTTTGATATTTTATGGCGTGCAGTTGAGCATCCATTTGAGAAAATATGAAGAAATCAAGAATTTTTGATAAAACCTTCAAAACTTCATGAGATGAAGGAAAATAATAAAAAGTGAGGGAATCATGAAGTGTGGGACCGGTCATGTCCAAGGCATGGTCGGCCGTCCAAAGGTCCCAATCTCACACGTTTTCCCAATTTTTATAATATTTTCATGATTTTAGGGAAATATGATAAAACCAAAGAATTTGTTAAAACTAAGGAGTTTTGTTAAAATCAAAGAGTTTTATTGAAATCAAGGAGTTTCCATGAGATGAGGAAAATATGAAAAATAAAAATAATAAAATAAGTGGCATGTGGGACCGGCTTGAGCATGGTTGGCCGGCTAGGGGCCGGTCCCGTGCGTTTTTCCCTAATTTTATGTATTATTTCATGATTTAAAGGAATTTTCATAATTTGAAGGAAATATCATGAAATCAAGGAATTCCATGGGACCAAGGAAACATGAAAATATAATAATAATAAAATGGGACGTGTGGGGCTATCTAGGGCTTGGCCGGCCGGCTAGGGCCCGGTCACACATGTTTTTCTAATTTTATATTATTTTTCATGGGATCAAGGAAATATCATGAGATTAAGGAGTTTTCATGAAATTAGGGAAATAATAATAAAATAATGAGGAACCATGAGGTGTGGGGCCGGTTGGGATAAATACATGGCTGGTTGGCCAATGATCACGGCTCTACCATATTTCCTTAATTTTATATTATTTCTTTGGTGTGAGGGAAACACCATGAAACTGAGGAGTTTCCTCAAAACGAAAGATATTTGTTCAAGTGAAAGGATTTTCACGAACTCAAGGAAAATAATAAAAAAATATGATAAAAACATGAAACTGGCGTGGGATTGACCACGACACGTCCGTCCGGTCAGTGGGCCCATGCTCCCAGCGCCTTGGTTAATTTTTAATTATTTATTATTTTCCTTCCTATTTTGCATAGGTTCATCGTCTCGTCATATTTTGAAATACTTGTTCATACGGTGGTTGTTAGTGCATCATCGTCGAGTACACTTGCACCATTTGAGTCGGGGCTTACTCAGAGGTAGCTCAGATGCCCGTGCGTTGAATATTTATTACTAACCCATGGATTTCTGCTGGGAAGAACCATGGTTTGCAGTAATGAAATATCTGCGAAAATATTTGAATATTTTCGGAAATTCTGTGTATGAATCCAAGAATTTAGGAATAATTAACTTATGGCTCTATACTAGTAGAGCAAGTTGTCTAGGAGCATTAATTATTCCTATATGAGCTTGCTAGAGCTTCATATCCTTTATATAGTCAGGTTAAACTCGTTGTTTGTATCCTGAAGACGTTATCGCTCTATACTAGTAGAGTAAGCTGTCTAGGAGCCGTCCATCTTGTGATACTATATAGAAATAATTACTGAAGTGTTCACTATTCATGAGATATGTTGTTGTCTGGCCGTGAGACTACATATCTACATGTACTCTGAGAGAAGGTATTCTCAGTCAGAGGATTCGATGAGAGACCCGTGTCTCAATACTCACATCTGATCGCTGGATCAGTGGTTCGTAAAATTATGGGTTTACAATTTTAGCCTTTGTCGAAAATCCACCATCTACAATCTTATATCTTAATATAAGATTTTCAAGAATAAACAAACTAGGTGTAATCAAAGTTCAACAGCCGTTACTCAATCAAATCAATCGAAAACTAAAAAACTACAATTATCTAGTTTCCCACCAACAATACTCGTAGAGCTTCTTGATCCCACAGAAGTCTTTAAACGAGCGGTCGTAAGAGATTTCGCCTAATTAGGGTACTTTCCTCTACGAATAGACGGCTCCACCAGAAACAACAAAAGATGAAGTTTGCCTGGCTCTTAGGATGGTTTACAAGAAATAAAATCTTGGGTATTTATAGACCAAGGATGTTTGGACACCAAGGAATTTCCAAAACCGAATATTCTCAAGATATGCAATAACTGCCCAAATCGGTTTTCATAATTCCTGGAAATGCTTTGTACAATATTTTCCGAAATCCCACAATAGAAAATCTCCGATTAGTAAATGCACATTACTAATTTTTATTTTCTAGAGATATGCATTTAATTGCTGGTAATTAAAGCACATAAAACTAACAACCTTAATTAAAAGATTCTTAATTTATTTCGGACCAGGATCTCCTTGAGTAATTAAGGAATATCTTTGAACCATAAAAGATAAGAGTTATTGTTCGTGTTCAAAATATGTTGACATCTTTTGTAAATCCTTTTTCATATTTACAATATTGGAATCGATTATTCCACACTTCCAAACAAGTTTAGGATTGGTTCATCTGTATTCCAAGACAACTATGTGATTGATCAAATATCAAAACAAAATCATGGGTTCAATCGTTCTACCAGTCACTAGGATCGGTTCTACCTCAATATGGATAACTTGTGATCGAACACACAAGTTACCAGGACCGGTTACATCAGTTACCAGGATCGATTACGCCAATTACCATGACCGGTTACCATATACTCATGGTATTTCTTGTGATCGGTCACACCAATAACCAGGATCGATTATACCAATTAACAGGACCGGTTACACCAATTACTATGATCGATTACACAATTCTTTTGTGATCGGTCACCATCTCAGGTGATTAATTAGGATCGGTTACACTAATTAATAAAAAATAGTCGTACCAAATCATAAGTCAGGCACTGTGAATAGTTATACCAAGATACATAACAAGTTATGATTGGTTCTATGGTCGGTTGTCAGCCGACTCAAAAATAAATTACACTTTCTTACTACTCAGAATATAAATATAGCAATGGCAAGAAAGGATCGTTCCCACAGAGAGGACTAGGTTGTCAAGATGTTTTGGTTTCCTATAAGTAACACGGGGGATTTTCTGATTTTTAATAAAGTAAAAGTAAAATAAAAGCAAATACAGAAAAGTAAACAAATCAATCAAGGAAAAATATTGGTTAAGGATTCATCTTCATTTACTAACATATTCTTGTCATAATAATTAGAATTGATATTTTAATCTCAACTTTTATCAAAAGCCCTAGGATACCTTGATCGCAAGTTTATCCCGCAAATATCCTCTTGTCATCAACAAACACACTAAAAGATGCGAATAAGAATTCTATCTTAAAGAACAACCTAACGTGTAAAAGCACTAATCAAGTTTAATTCCCTAGATGCATTAAGTTCTATGAAATCAGGCCAATCAAAGCAATCGAACGTGGAAAACGCACTAATCCGATTTAACAAAGGTTATGGTTCACATATGATCATAAGGATGCATCACTACAAGATATAACCATATTCATGCTACTTGTAATCAGGAATCTATCACTTTTGCGTATAACAAACCCTAATCTAGCAATAGAGATGAAAACAAACTCAACCGATTCGCGACTCGATCAAACAAGCATTCAAATCATGTAACAATATAAATAGTGAATCATAATCGATAATATGGAGACAAAACTAATTTATCATATCAAAAAGCATATTATGTGAAATCCAATTATTCCATAACCAAAAGAAAACTAGGTAAAAATAATGGAATTCATCACAAGAATAAAGAGAAGAGTTTTCATATTGTAAACCCTAGAAAACAAAGTAGAAGATGATATATATCAGATTAGAGAAAAGTCTTCTCTTTTATATGTTTCTCAATTTCCATAAAGGATACTCCTTCCAATATTAGGTCTTCTCAAAACCCATCTCCAATTGGTCCACCAAGCCCATGTGTAGAAAATACCCGTGTGAAGATTGTGTCCAAAATTCGTCGCCGGAAAACTGGGGATAGCGCCGGAAGTTGACCGGAATACGGTCACCCGAGTCTTTGTCGGTCGCCTGAGTCAACTAGGTTAAGTGATTTAGAGAGTCGGACCATTAGTTAGCTGAGATCTCTAGGCTGAGTCGGCTGAATTTCTTAATCCTGTGCCATTTGCATAGGCCAAATACCACTATTGCACCATGACTGCGCAATACTTCTTTACTGCCAGCCATGATGGCCCTGCTTCATACTGCAAGATGCAACAATACTGCTTTAGTTCTCTTAGCTTACATCCACCATTGCCATCTGTAATTCTTCTCATTCTCTGTCAAGCCAAGTACCAACACATTTCAGTCCCATCTGTGATTCCCATTAACATCAGCTTCATCACCTGTAATCAACAGCGGCAACACAAACATGGATGTTACATAATTTTCAGTTGCGTAAAACCGTCAGCTCCTTCCCAAGCCATAAATACACTCTAGTTAAATCCCTAGCCAATCACCAACAATTACTCCCTTCACACACAGCAAAACTTACAAATATCATACATGCCACCTGCCACTGCAACCATTTATGCTCAATAGCAGCTGCACAAGCTTATTCTACAATTCCATCATCTATAGATCATTGCACTTCGCACTTCACAACACCTGCTCTTCCATGAATATCACCCGCTCCGCCTGCAATTCACAATAGTTCATTGCAGTTAACAACAATACCAACAAGTTTAGCCTGCGACACTGTTTCAATTACCAACTCCACAACTAATTGCAGTAGCAGCTCTTCGTTCCATCTCGAACCCCATGAAAAACCCTCATCACAACCTCATTCCATTCTGCTGCCACTCTCAGTTCAATGCCATCACCAAAACCATTCATTCAAGCACATCCATAGTGAACTCCCGTCTCCAACTCAGCCTTAAGCTCAAGTTCTTGATTACACTGCCAACATCACTCACTGCACCATTCCAGCTGGTACTCCTCATCTCTGCATTGTATCAATTAGTTCCTTGTTGGCTGTTACTGTCAGAAACTTGCCGAATCGAATTTGCACACTTCTTTCCCTAACTTGTCGCATTGACATTCCAAGTATAACCTAACTTTCCTTGGACATCTGACTTCTAAATCAAGTCCTAATTACTGCCAAAAAGCCCGTGTACACCGTCCATAAGCTCACGCCGAACTAGTCAGCTCGAGCGCCTTGTTTCACCGATATTCTGTCCAAAAATACAACCAAAACAACTCCTAGACTTTAGCCATTCCTCCTCCCTGTTAACTTGAAAACCTGCAAAGCCACACCAAATCAGTTTGCGGCTACTACCATCTCCAACAGAAAGTTCGTCTCAACTCGTCTTTATCTATATCAGTAGCACAACTATCTTCTTCTCCTTTCTCTGGTTTTCAGTCTGAACTGCACATACTAGCTTCAGTTGCAACATCACATACCCACTGATCTCAAAACCCCTAAATTCATCTCAACTTTGACATTCCTGAATCACAAGCCAAATTCAACCTTCCTCACCTGATTGCTTATTCGATTTATCTCTGCTGCCACAACTGTGTTTCCCTGTTCAAATCTCGACACACAACTACTAACAGTAGACTCCATTTTCTTCCATTCAAACCCTAACATCTCAATTCTCTACTAAATCCAAATAGAAGGCAGCAACTCACCAGTCTTGATCATTTCCAACGAACCTAAAACTCCTCTTTCATAATCTCAGCATACCCTTCAGTTCAAACCACCAGAACTACATCTACAACTCCATTAGTTGCACCAATTTCCTCCATTGCAGACAACAAGCTACATCTCATTAATCCAGGGCAGCAACATAGATTCAACCCCCAATCCATCTCACTGCAACTGCAGTATCATCTTCTTCTCCAAGTTCTTCAATACTGTCCCAGACTCACATTGAAGCCAAATTACCAGAAACCCTTGAATTTCTTCACTGCAACCCATTGATTTCTCCAAGCATCTTCTCTTTAGAACTCAAATTCATCACCAACACCAGCTACATCAGTTCATCACCAGAAACTGCATCTTTGTCTTCTTTCCATGACCACAGAAGCATCAAAATCAACTAATCCTTTTCTGTAACTCAAGAACACCTCCAATTTTTTCCCAACATTAAATTCCAACAAAAACCCTAACCTGTGAATCAAGAGCCACAACTCCATCGTTTCAGAGAAAAACACATCTTCTACATCAACAGCAGCCATCTTTTAACAGCATCATCAACTGCTCGTATCCATTGCGGCAACTCTCTGAATTTCCTCCATGGCAGCGCCTCTTTCTGTTTCTCAATCTCTCTGCATGTTTCAGTAGTAGTGACTACTTTCTCTCCTTCTCAATTTCAGGGAAATGTAATGAAAATGAATGATTGAGAGAAGTAAATCTCTCGATTTAGGTTTGGATAGTTTGGGTGGATGGTTACACCCCAGGGATAGGGACCACCCCACTCGTTAGATAAGGGCCATCCTGATTGGCAACCCCTTAACCACAGCTGGTCTTTGTTTAGTACTCCTCCAAATAGAGTTGCCCCTTAACCTTGGGTCGGCTCCATATAGTGTTTGCCCATGAAATGACCTTTTTGCCCTTTCAGCTCAAATTGAATGATTTCTTCTTCTTTTTCTCCGTATGTCTCCCGAGTATCTAATAACTCAAAAACATGGTAAAAATACATAATTTACAAGAAAAATAGCAAAGAAAGCATAAACTCTAAATATTAAATATGGTGTATTCTATACCTATCAAATTCCCCCACACTTAGACTTTGCTAGTCCTCGAGCAAATCAAACTAAAACAAACATACATACAATTCCGTGTCATCGAGGCTACGGTCACTTTTAACATAAATAACAAGCCTTTAAACCCGTAGGGTGTCCCTAGTGGACGAGTTATAGTCTCGTGGGGGCTTACTAGAGATATACCCACAAAACCTACTCCAACCTCAAAGCGTTCCAACGTCCTAAGCATCCAAAGAGCTATGAGGACATAGAGTTTCTGCATGCTAGTAGTAAGAAGTTATAAATACCAAAGAACATATTCATTCTTAAATCTTGAGTGAGAAATAGCCACATCATAATGAGAGAATGCGTGTTTGATAGCGATCAATAAGCATTTCGCCTCAACTTCTGCCTCACCAAAAGGGTTTTATGAAATTGCACTCAAAAAGACGGCTTTTTATGGGTCTCACATGTGCGCAGGTAGGAATGAAGAGAGAATTCCTGCAACACGTTGAATGGTGGGAAGGACAACTTCCGAAATTTTGAAAAACCCACATCTTTTAATATTTTGAAAAACCATTTTTCTGACGATCTCTAAGAAAGGAAATCAACCACTATTATCGAGGATGAGATTACTTACTCACCTTCACATCCGATTGCCAATTATGATAGCACCACTCTCATTGAATCCAATAGAAACGTCTTCTGCTCCTTGTCTTCTTGGTCTTCGGCTTCGGCTTCAACTATTGATGATAAATCATTGACAATTTGTAACTTTTTTCCTTAAAATCCTTGTCGCTTGAAACTTCCTTATAGATTTCCCTTCCCCACGGCTTATTAAATAAAAACAAACAAACACAATATTAGATATTTCTCTTGTCTCATTTTTTTTTTGTTGACAAGAGAAACAAAATACAAAACAAAGTGAAAAATAAAACAAACCATGGCCGTGGAAAAGTACTTTACCGCTTGATTCTTCACAACTTGTATCGTCTTGAAATCATAAACTTTAATAATTCTCACCTTTTGATTTTCTTTTCTCTTGTAAATAAGTCTTCAACTTTGATATAAAATTCCTCTCATTATATTGTAAGTCTTCAGCACATATGTAAAAATCTGCTCATTGTATGTTGCTTTACTTGAATATGAAATTTGCTCTTTTCTTGTTCTGTTGCTTGTAAACCTTGAACGTCTTCAACTTTCCTTGTAGATTTTGATGTCGCTCCTTGTTGATGATTATGGTGTTTCTATAGACCCGTTGTTGTCGAGAGAAAGAATGGTGCTAACTGCAAATCGAACTACAAGAAGGAGACTTTCATCCATAGATGTCACCCTCATGATTAACAAAAATTAGCACTCAAGAGATGAAAAATAGTGCTGAAATTGGTGTGAAGTTGGGTAGCTCACCATTCTACCTGGAATTAACGTACGGTGACACATACTCAAAAGAAGCTCTTTAGTCATGGAAGAATTTCTGGTCAGTGCCTTGGTTGATATGAAAATGGGTAGTCTCCACTAATGATTAATCAGCAGCTCTAATAATGTATTTCTCCCTGCTCCTAATTTGCATCACAGGCATGATTAAATCCATTATTTAACACTCCAATTCGTAAGAAATCCGAATGTAGTTCCCTAACACTTCCAAGTTCAGTTATGTCAGTCAGAATTCTCTATGTAAACATACCTAGAAGTATGCTAGTGACTCTAAAATCTCTACAAGTTGAAGGTTTTATGCAATTTTTTTGAAAAATCGACTCAAAAAGGCTAAAAACTCTATATGCAAAACATCCAAACACTCCCCACACTTAAACTTTACATTGTCCTCAATGTAATTGAATCCTCCTAGTAAAGTCAAGGTGGGAAATCCTAATATGATATGGAACAAGAAAAATAAATAAACGAAACAAAAAGAAAAAAAAAGGATAAGAAATACAAAACCGGTGGGTTGCCTCCCATTTAGCGCTTGTTTTAAAGTCGACGGCCCGACTTAGCTTCTTATAAGATTCATTCCCCATATACTAACAATCAAAAAATTTGGGGATCCACCCATAGCACCTGTTTTGCAAACAATAGCTTCACACAAATATTAGTAATATAAAACAAAAACGAAGCTATTAACGGATAAAAGCTTCCCCCACACTTATTCTTGTCCACACTTGGAAGTGGGTAAAGAATATAGGAGTCGAGAACTTCCACGGTTTCTTGTTCACAAACCTGCATAGTATGAGAATCAAGTATCTCTAATGGAGGATATCGGGAATCAAAATCATTCAAAAATGTTCTCGAACCAAAGTTAAAAACCAGAAAATAAGAAAAACAAAACTAAAAACAAGAAACTAAACTAAAAACAAAAAAATAAGAAACCAAAAAAAAGTGACAACCGCTGCCTCCCCGGCAACGGCGCCAAAATTTGGTCGGTTGTCAGCCAACTCAAAAATAAATTACACTTTCTTACTACTCAAAATATAAATACAGCAAGGGCAAGAAAGGATCGTTGCCACAGAGAGGACTAGGTTTTCAAGATGTTTTGGTTTCCTATAAGTAACACGGGGGATTTTCTGATTTTTAATAAAGTAAAATAAAAGCAAATACAGAAAAGTAAACAAATCAAGCAAGGAAAAATATTGGTTAAGGATTCATCTTCATTCACTAACATATTCTTGTCATAATAATTAGAATTGATATTTTAATCTCAAATTTTATCAAAAGCCTTAGGATACCTTGATCGCAAGTTTATCCCGCAAATCTCCTCTTGTCATCAACAAACACATTAAAAGATGCAAATAAGAATTTTATCTTAAAGAACAACCTAACGTGTAAAAGCACTAATCAAGTTTAATTCCCTAGATGCATTAAGTTCTATGAAATCAGTCCAATCAAAGCAATCGAACGTGGAAAACGCACTTATCCGATTTAACAAAGGTTATGGTTCACATATGATCATAAGGATGCATCACTACAAGCTATAACCATATTCATGCTACTTGTAATCAGGAATTTATCACTTTTGCATATAACAAACCCTAATCTAGCAATAGAGATGAAAAAAAACTCAACTAATTCGCGACTCGATCAAACAAGCATTCAAATCATGTAACAATATAAATAGTGAATCATAATCGATAATATGGAGACAAAACTAATTTATCATATCGAAAAGCATATTATGTGAAATCCAATTATTCCATAACCAAAAGAAAACTAGGTAAACATAATGGAATTCATCACAAGAATAAAGAGAAGAGTTTTCATATTGTAAACCCTAGAAAACAAAGTAGAAGATGATATATATCAGATTAGAGAAAAGTCTTCTCTTTTATATGTTTCTCAATTTCCATAAAGGATACTCCTTCCAATATTAGGTCTTCTCAAAACCCATATCCAATTGGTCCACCAATCCCATGTGTAGAAAATACCCATGTGAAGATTGTGTCCAAAATCCGTCGCCGGAAAACTGGGGATAGCGCCGGAAGTTGACCGGAATCCGGTCACCCGAGTCTTTGTCGGTCACCTGAGTCAACTAGGTTAAGTGAGTCAGAGAGTCAGACCATGAGTTAGCTGAGATCTCTAGGCTGAGTGGGCTAAATTGCTTAATCCTGTGCCATTTGCATAGGCCAAATACCATTGTTGCGCCATGACTGCGCAATACTGCTTTACTGCCAGCCATGATGGCCCTGCTTCATCCTGCAAGCTGCAACAATACTGCTTTAGTTCTCTTAGCTTACAGCCACCATTGCCATATGTAATTCTTCTCATTCTATGTCATGTCAAGTACCAACACATTTCAGTTCATTCATTCCCATCTGTGATTCCCATAAACATCAGCTTCATCACATGTAATCAACATCGGCAACACAAACATGGTTGTTACATAATTTTCAGCTGCGTAAAACCATCAGCTCCTTCCCAAGCCAAAACTGCACTTCAGTTAAATCCCTAGCCAATCACCAGCAATTACGCCCTTCATACACAACAAAACTTACAAATATGCCACTTGCCACTGCAAACCATTTATGCTCAATAGCAGCTGCACAAGCTTATTCTACAATTCCATCATCTGTAGCTCATTGCACTTCGCACTTCACAACACCTGCTCTTCCATGAATATCACCCGCTCCACCTGTAATTCACAACAGTTTATTGCAGTTAAAAACAACACCAACAAGTTTAGACTGCGACCCTGTTTCAATTACCAACTCCACAACTAATTGCAGTAGCAGATCTTCGTTCCATCTCGAACCCCATGAAAAATCCTCATCACAACCTCATTCCATTCTGCTGCCACTCTCAATTCAATGCCATCACCAAAACCATTCATTCAATCACAGCCATAGTGAACTCCCATCTCCAACTCAGCCTTAAGCTCAAGTTCTTGATTACACTGCCAACATCACTCACTGCACCATTCCAGCTGGTACTCCTCATCTATGCCTTGCATCAATTAGTTCCTTGTTGGCTGTTACTGTCAGAAACTTGCCGAATCGAACTTGCACACTTCTTTCCCTGACTTGTCGCATTGACATTCCAAGTACAACCTAACTTTCCTTGGACATCTAACTTCTAAAACAAGTCCTAATTACTGCCAAAAATCCCGTGTACACCGTCCATAAGCTCACGGCGAACTAGTCAGCTCGAGCGCCTTCTTTCACCGATATTCTGTCCAAAAATACAACCAAAACAACTCCCAGACTTTATCCATTCCTCCTCCCTAGTAACTTGAACACCTTCAAAGCCACACCAAATCAGTTTGCGTCTACTACCATCTCCAACAGCAAGTTCGTCTCAACTCGTCTTTATCTATATCAGTAGCACAACCATCTTCTTCTCCTTTCTCTGGTTTTCAGTCTGAAGTGCACATACTAGCTTCAGTTGCAACATCACATACCCACTGAGCTCAAAACCCCTAAATTCATCTCAACTTTGCCATTCCTGAATCACAAGCCAAACTCAACCTTCCTCACCTGATTTCTTCTTCGATTTATCTCTGCTGCCACAACTGTGTTTCCCTGTTCAAATCTCGACACACAACTACTAACAGCAGACTCCATTTTCTTTCATTCAAACCCTAACATCTCAATTCTCGACTAAACCCAAATTGAAGGTAGCAACTCACCAGTCTTGATCATTTACAACGAACCTAAAACTCCTTTTTCATAATCTCAGCATACCCTTCAGTTCAAACCACCAGAACTACAGATACAACTCCATTAGTGGCACTAATTTCCTCCATTGCAGACAACAAGCTACATCTCCTTAATCCAGGGCAGCAACACAGATTCAACCCCCAATCCATCTCACTGCAACTGCAGTATCATCTTCTTCTCCAAGTTCTTCAATACTGTCCCAGACTCACACTGAAGCCAAACTACCAGAAACCCTTGAATTTCTTCACTGCAACCCATTGATTTCTCCAAGCATCTTCTCTTTAGAACTCAAATTCATCACCAACACCAGCTACATCAGTTCATCACCAGAAACTGCATCTTTGTCTTCTTTTCATGACCACAGAAGCATCAAAATCAACTAATCCTTTTCTGTAACTCAAGAACACCTTCAATTTCTTCCCAACATTGAATTCCAACAAAAACCCTAACCTGTGAATCAAGAGCCACAGATCCATCATTTCAGAGACAAACACATCTTCTACATCAACATCAACCATCTTTCAACAGTATCGTCAACTGCTCGTATCCATTGCGGCAACTCTCTGAATTTCCTCCATGGCAGCGCCTCTTTCTTTCTCTCAATCTCTCTGCCTGTTTTAGTAGAAGTGGCTGCTTTCTCTCCTTCTCAATTTCAGGGAACTGTAATGAAAATGAATGATTGATAGAAGAAAATCTCTCGATTTAGGTTTGGATAGTTTGGGTGGATGGTTACACCCCAGGGATAGGGACCACCCCACTCGTTAGATAAGGGCCATCCTGATTGGCAACCCCTTAACCACAGCTGGTCTTTGTTTAGTACTCCTCCAAATAGAGTTGCCCCTTAACCTTGGGTCGGCTCCATATAGTGTTTGCCCATGAAATGACCTTTTTGCCCTTTCAGCTCAAATTGAATGATTTCTTATTCTTTTTCTTTGTATGTCTCCCGAGTACCTAATAACTCAAAAACATGGTAAAAATACATAAT
Source organism: Papaver bracteatum (assembly GCA_023529315.1). Taxonomy (NCBI): domain Eukaryota; kingdom Viridiplantae; phylum Streptophyta; class Magnoliopsida; order Ranunculales; family Papaveraceae; genus Papaver; species Papaver bracteatum. Next base: position 996,469 of record JAJJWX010003675.1, read on the forward strand.
TTACAAAAAAAATAGCAAAGAAAGCATAAACTCTAAATAGTAAATACGGTGTATTCTACACCTATCATTCTACTAACTCACACATATTGGTAATCCAAAGATTTGCAATGAATAACAATACCAATAAGCCTAGCAATTCCCCTTTCGATTCATAGAGCAAGTTCATGAACGTACTTCATTTAAAAAAAATGTAAATATTGTTTCCTAGGATGAAATCTTCAGCTTTACCCATACACATAATCACAATAGCATTCATACGATTATGTCGATGTCATATATACGAAGCTCAAAAGATAAGTATTATACTTCGTATCTTAATTCCTTAACACTATGATCATGTGATCATGTCTCACTACTAGAGTATAGTCATTCACAGCTTCACAGTTACGTTTTCAATATATCACAACTTGAAAGATACATTAGGAATGAAATAGTTCAAGTCAATATTACTAACCTCAAGAGGAAGGATGATGTCGTTGTTGTAGCTTGTTACCTCTTCACATTCTTCAGGTCTTCGAGTAATACTTGTATGTCTCATAATCCTAGACTTTTTAGTCTAACCTAAACGAAGTTGTCTCTAGTACATAATCAAGTGACTCTTAGATTATTTTTGATTCACTAGAATATGACTACCAAACTTGACATACCAACGCTTGGTGGGTTCAACCGAGCTATGTGATAGACGCATTTATGTGTCTATTTGGATCTCAATTATGTATATTGTTAATGCTCGATTTTGTACTTATTTGGTCATTTTATGTCTTTGTAGGTGTTTTTGGAGAAATAAGCTTTTGCAGCGAATTTGGCTCGAAAAGTGGTGTTTGTACCCCAAGATAATTTACTAAAAGCACCCAGAGGATGCGTTACAGGCACCCGGAGGACCTACTATTCAGACTCTCATTTTGGATAAGGGGCACTCCACTGATAAGGGGTAACCCCATGTCAGTTGCTAAAGGGAGACCAGAAACGGATAAGGGGGGGGTCACTTTCTTCCCAAATTCAAATAAGGTTTTAGGTTTATTTTTTTTTCTTTTTTATGCATTTTGGTATTTTCTTGTTTGCTTTCAGATTTGGAGCTGAGATAAAGAAAAAGAGAGAAAGTGCTGAAAAGAAAAGTGAAGCCAAAGAAGGAAAGAAAAGAGGAATTCAAAAGGAGTGAAGAAGAAGATTTTGTATATAGTTATTTTATTTTATTTTTAGAAACTGTAAATAGAGTTTTATTTTTTTGTAATCTTTTATTTTTGGACTTTGTGAACTTTATTTTTGGGACATTGGACATTATTATTCTACACCCTAAGGAAGGGTTAAAAATTAAATATAAATTGTTTGCATGGAAGGACGACAATTACGATACTGTCTCGGCCCCTCGGGTTCGTACACTGACATAGGAGTCGGTGGCCTGAGTCGACTTCAACGGTTCATCGCCCGTCTAGTATGGGAGGTAAGACTCATCCACCCACGAATCTCCTGTCAGTGGGTTGTGAAAACTCACACCCCTACAATAGTATGTCGAACTGGTATTACAATAGCCAATACAACGAATATCCGACGAATTTTCAAAATGGACATTACTTTGACCATAATGTGAATAGTGGTCGGTAACATCAAACTTTTCAAGGTTATGGCTCATACCATGGTGATCCTAATTACTATCCACACATGCACCGATCATACGAGCAATAAAATAAGGAGTATAATAGTTTTTGTTCCTCGTCTTTGGACAATATAATGAAAATGTTGAAAACTAGTCCCTATTATGATCCTTCTGAACCTGTTCTTCCTCTAGAAGAGTCTCTCAAACAGTTAACTGAGAATACAAATAGGTTTGTGTTAGAAATGGATAAATTAAATGCACCTATGAGTGAACCTTCTATACACTATACCATAAGGAAGTCATGTGAGTCGAGTCACGAAACCATAAGGAATTCATGTGAGTCGATTCAAAAGCTTTTGTTAGAGGCCTAAAACAGAACTGCTCTAAATAATCTTAGTGTTTCCAATAGTACCCTTGAAAATAAGGATATACGTTACCTTTCTTGTACAATTAGAAATATTTAGATAAAAAATCGGTGAATCTGATTATGTATAAGAACTGTTGGAAGATAAAAATCAATATCCAAACCTAGTATGTACCGTAACAGTACATGAACCAAATTCCAACAAGTACAAGTCTTGTAATCTATATTTCAAGATGCGAATTCCAAGAACAAGTCTTGTAGGTTCTATGCAATTTTAATTAAAAACTGTCTAGGTTTTTTTCCGAATCGCTTGCGTTTACTTTAATTATATCAAACACAATACACAAATATAATGTAGAATAAAAAGTAAAGCAAGATACAGAGAAATTTTGTTGACGAGAAAAATTGCACTAGCAGAAAAATCATGAGACCTAGATTGAACACCGAGCTGTATTAAGTCGCTACAGACACAAGCTTATTATCAATACTTCAAACTGGAACATAGTATAGACCGAACCCACTGTCACAGCGATTCAGTTACAGTCGCGCTTCTTACGTGTCTTGAACCTGACAAGATTCCACATACTTGATTCCCTTAGCTGACGTCCTTTATAGCCTAAAAATTGCTTCAACCTGAGTGAATACTTTTTGGTATTATGGATCCATAAAACACCTTTAGGTATGAACCAAGGTTTTGGAAATCTTGTGTTTGTTTCGAACAACTACTAGGTAAAAGTAGATATCAAAACAAACTCGTAGATATAACAGTAAGGATACTTGGGCGATTCCAAAGATCAATTCCCAAGTTTAGAGAAACCTAAAAATTCTACAACAAGAATGTAATACCCCGATATTCGACAATGGTTGGTCGAATGAAATATAATTAATGATTTGTCCTTTCCTATCACCGAGGCCTTTTCAACACAATTGACTCTAGAGTTGGCAAAAAAAATCCAGTTAAGCGTGCTCGGGAGGGAGTAATCCATGGATGGGTGACCATTCGGGAAGTTGCTGTTGGATGACCGTAGCGATGCCCGTTGAAAACTGTACACTGAAGGATAACCGCAAAACACTGATTTTCCATAGTCCCTTTTCTCTAAAATAAACCCTAACTTCATATCCTTCTTCTTCCTAGCCTTTTCTTTTTATAACTAAAATTCTTTTTCTTTCTCCTTTATCATAAATCTTATAAATTAATACTAATACTAATACTAATTAACAACACAATAACATACATACATATTTATTTATTTTATTTTTAATTATCCTTTTAATTTCCTCAAATTTCTTAACTTATCAAAATATAATTAGGTGATTATATTTGCACCCTATCTTTTTAGTTTCGAGCAACCCCATCTATACTAAGGCAAGGAAAACAATAACCTAAGTTAATTTTGGTAAAATTCGACTCGAACCTGTAACTAAAAATACCGGATATTACAAATAACAACTAGAATAAATCTAGAGATATCTTGTTAAAACTTCTTAAGGAATTATGAGACACCTTAATTGAATATTTCTTTCTAGTTCAGATTCTGGCCAACTAGTGTCGGTATACGACCATGAACTGAAATCTATCAAAACCTATTTATGATCAACAACTCTTGAATGGCCTTAATAGACAAGAGTTATTGAATAACCTTGATTACAAGTTGCGTAACTATCAAATATAAATAAACCAACTCGACTTAGCGATCCACAAGGCGAAGACTTATTTATCTCAACTCTTGTTCACGAAGAACAGAAGTAGTGGAAAAAAACCTTATGAAGCTTACACAAATTTTCCAAAGGATAAGATGTATAGCATTCACGAACCCTTTATTTATAGTGAACAAGGTAGATTGAATCCTAAGCAAGTTTGGGAGCTATCTTCCTTTTTCAAGACTCTCATTATTTTGAGAGTCTTCTTAAGTTACAACTCTTGCGTACTTAATTAAATAAATAATTACTTTAGCATAAATTGTATTTATGTAAATAAATTACAATTTAACTTATGAAGGAATTATAAAACATCACGAACACTTTAATATGATAATAAACTGTGTTTGGAAGAATATCCATCTTGCCTAGATAAGGAAACATCAAAAACTTGACTAAAAAAGACTTCTATTTCACGTATTTGCGCTCAAGTCCGTAAACCGTGACAAGCAGTTCGTGGAGTGTTTCATATTCACAAACTGCAACAATTAATAAGTGTTGCTTTAATAAAATCACTCATAACTTTTCCGTTATAACTTGGAATTGAGTGATTTTTGTCTCGTTAAGTTCGTAAGCTCATTCACTACAATGTAACGACCTTTCTAGGGACAAAGGTCATTATCACTAAATTCATGGTTCAAATATCCTCGAGTGCACACATAAAAGCATGTTTATCGTCATAAAAATTGTTCCATAGAGTGAGCACTTGTTTTGACAAATTATGAAAAAGCGGGGGTCTAAAAACCACACCCAATATTTCATTTAGGCAATCTTTATGGAAAAACTCCAATATAATTCCAATAGAATCAACTAGACAGTGAGACTCAATCAATGGAAATATATCCAAGAGTTGTATCTCTATTTCTCAATGTAATCAACAAATCAAACAGATAGAATCCGTGAGACTGATTATTATGAGAAACAACTTGAATGGTACCAAAGACCAATGTTCAAGTATCAATCAATTTATATCAACAACTAAAGGTTGGATTATCTAACTAATTGAACTACGTACAACCTGTGATAACACAGATACCAGAAATTTTGTTAACGAGGAAACAAAATATAATGCAGAAAAGAAATAACACAGACACTAGAAATTTTGTTAACGAGGGAACTGCAAATGCAGAAAAACCCCGGGACCTAGTCCATATTTGAACACAACACTATATTAAGCCGCTACAAACACTAGCCTACTACAAGTTAACTTCAGACTAGAATGTAGTTCAGCCCTAATCAATCTCACACTGATTAAGGTACAATCGCGTTCCTTACGCCTATGAATCCAAGCAGGACTCTACGCATTCGATTCCCTTAGCTGATCTCACCCACAACTAAGAGTTGCTATGACTCAAAGTCGAAGACTTGATAAACAAATCCGTCTCACACATAAAAGTATATTAAATAGATAATTCTGTCTCTCACAAAAATACCTACGAGTTTTTGTTCCATCTTTTGATAAATCAAAGTGAACAGGAACCAATTGATACACCAGACTTATATTCCCGAAGAACAGCCTAATAATATCAATCATCTCAAAATAATCTTAATTATATGGTATCAAAACAAGATATTGTGGAATCACAAACGATGAGACAAAGATGTTTGTGACTACTTTTTATCTTGCCTATCGGAGATTAAATCTCGAGCAAATCTTAGAGAAGATAGTACTCAATACGATATAATAAAGCAAGATCAGAACATGCAACTACAGAGAAAATTGTTGGGTCTGGCTTCACAATCCCAATGAAGTCTTTAAGTCGTTAACCTATAATGGTTTTAGGAAAAACCTAGGTTAAAGGAGAATCGACTCTAGTCGCAACTAGTATCACACATGAGGTGTGGGGCTTAAGTCTCCCAGTTGCTAGAGTTCTCCTTCATATAGTCTTCAAATCAGGGTTTGCAATCAATGCTACCTTGGTAACAAAGCATTCAATATTCACTGTTGGATGAAAACCTGATTAGACTCAAGCTAATATCTTTCAACTGTTAGATTGAACTTAGATTGTTACACACAAATAAAATGTGACTTCATTTATATATGGGTAACCATACCTAAACGTGTACACCTTGTTGTATCAACAATAGTTAACTGAAGTTAGCCATATGAACACTTTCATATCAACCTTGTTCATCTTAATCACAACTAGTTCAAAGGACTCAAATAAAACTAGTTCTAGAGTTGTTCAATTGTTTATATTCTCATAGAAGTATACAAGACACAATTGAAGCAAAATCGAGTTTGATTCACTTGAATCAATTCATGTACATTATAGCCACAGTTTTCAAAAGATTGCATTCCTTATTTTATAAATGTATTAGTTCATGAACAAACCGATTTTAGAACATAACCCACTAAAGTATGCAAATGGGTACGCATACTTAAGTAGCCGGATTTGGTCAGGGTTCGCCAGGATGCAAATGGGTACGCATACTGTCATACACCACCAAACTCAGTTGAATTCCCATACTTGAACTTTATGCCGGTACGCATACGGGTATGCATACTAAGTTCCCGGACTTCAACTAACTAACCAGTACGCATACGGGTATGCATACTATGGTTCCCGGACTTGGAATAATGATAGGTGTTGTAAACTCCTTGATATTTATCTATTGTTTATGCTTTCTTTGCGAGTTTCTTGTAAATTATGTGTCTTATTATTGCATTTGAGTTTATCAGGTGCAATGGAGTCATTATGAGCAAAAGAAGGAGAAAATGTATGTTTGAAGCGTAAAGGGCGAAAAGATCAATTCACAGGCGAGTACTCGGAGCATGCTAGGCTGCGCATGGAGGAGACGAAGAATGAATTGTCAGTTTTCCATAACTGGCAGTTGAATCAGAGAATTAGACTATCGGTTACCTGGAACTGACATGCATAATAATCTGTTGGTGGCTCGTATCTGACAGTGGGTGCCTTTAGTACTTCTCATCATTACTAATCCCTGAGTTTAAGAGACATGTTTCTCTTTATTTCTGAGTTTCACATGAAGTCCATGGCGGCACCATCATGCGTCTGAGAGATTGAGAAAATTATAGATGAAAATGGTGGTTAAACAAGGTGTTGTTGCTGGTGGAAGATCGATTGTTACATGAAGTTGTTGTTTAATAATTAAGGGTTTTTATCTGTGTGTGAAATTGAAGACAGAGGGAAACCAATTAGGGTTAGAGAATCTATTGAGGGTTCTGAGAGAAGATTTGTTGCTAGTGTTGTGATTGAGAGATAAAATGAAGAATCAAAAGAAGAATTAGGGCTTTGCTCAATCAGCTGGAATATAAAATTGGAAGGGATGGTTGTTGCCGCTGCAATGGAAGAGAATGGTGGTTGATGTTGGTGTTTGAAACTCAGTAGTGGGTTCTCGGAATTGAGAGGGTTTTAACTGAGTTTGTTAGAGGTGATTGAGAACAGAATCAGATATGGATGTTGTCCAAGAGAGTAAGAAGTTGCAGCTACAGTTCAAGTGGTGATGCTATTGATTTCTTGAGCTGATGCTGCAACAGAGGACTCTGTAGCATGATATAAATTGGTGATGAATGAGTGAATTGCAAGAGATGGGTCTTAACTGAGTTGATGAGGCAGTATAGATGTATGTTAGGACAGGGGAGTGCAGAGAAGAATAAAATGGAATTGCAATTGTGTTGGCATCACAGAGAAGAAGATAAACTGAACTCGGAGAAGAAATCAGATGGAGAATAGTTTGAGAAGCTAACTGGTGTCCTGGGTTCTGAGGTGTTGGTACAGTTCTGGTGAGGTTGTGAGAGATTAAGATGAGAAGTTTATGTTGTTTATCAGAGAAGAAATGGTGATGTTGTTGTGAAACTGAGATTGATAATGAGATGAAGCTGGGTGCAGTGTTGGGATCTTGTTACTGGCAAGAGAAGTGTAATTGCAGGCAGTTGTGATTCTGGTAGAACATCTGCTATTTCTGGGGCCAGTGCGAATTGACCTAGTTCAAGATGGATCTAAATCAATTGCATGTGCAGTTCAAGGAGAAGAAGACAAAAGTGAAGGGTTAGATGGTGGAGACTGGTTGGTGTTGCATTGGTGGTTTGCAGAGATGAGCTTTACAGTTGCAGTTTAGGTGATTTGAGAGATAGTAATTGAGCTAGAATCTGTGTGAGAATAGGAGATGGGTATGAGCTATGAGAAGAAGAGTGCAGCTGGTGACTGAACTAAACTGGATATATATGACTATGGTATTGGTGGCTACTGAAGCACAGATGGACTGGAGCTTGCAGGACTTGGAGATGGTTGTCGATGCTCATAGAGTTGCGAGAAATGTATTTGAGCTGCAATGAGTTCTAAGATAGAAGTTACAGAATTGGTGATGTGACTAGAATGAATGGCAGTGGCTAGGAATGTACAGCCAACATGGCTGGCTGAGATGCAGTGAACTGCAATCATTATGCATCACAGGTTTGGCCTTTACAATATGGCCTTGGCCAAGATCAAGTCAGCTGAGTTAGACATGACTCAGATCCTGACTCAGTGACCTTGACTGAGTTGACCCGATTTAACTCGTTTGACTGGTGACCGTTTGGACTTTTCCGGTCACCTGAGATACTTTTATGACGGATTCCGGCCACCTTCCGGCATTAACACCAGTTTTCCGGCGACTGCTTTTGGGACATATTTTCACATGGGTATTCCTCACATATGGGCTTGGTGGACATCTTGTTATTGGACTTTGAAGACTAGACCTAATTTTAGAAGTTGGAGAAAAGATACAAAAGGAGAAAGTTTCTACTTCCTTTGTATCACGTAGTTTTCTTTTTGGAGTTTTGGAGAGCGGCGATTCTACTAGGGTTTGCTTTCATTTTATTTTTCATTTTATGTTGATTATGATTATGATAAACTCAAAATCTATGAGTAGCTAAACAAATAATATTGGTTATGGGATAAAGTGGATTTCACAAATGATATTTGATTCAATGAATTAGTTTTGTCTCAACTTTATTGTTTATGATTCATGGTTTATAATGTCATATGATTTGATTATTTGTTTGGTTGAGTCCGGAATCAATCCGATTTGCATTCATTTCTAAAATTATATTAGGGTTTTCAATACGAAAAAGTTGTTTATCCCTGATTCTAAGTAGCATAATTGTGGGTAGTGCTTGTAGTGATATATCCTACTAGTCACAAGTGACTCATAACTTTTGTTAAAACGGATTAGTGCTTTTACACGTTTGTTTGCATTGATTAGTCTATTCCATAAAACTTAATGCTCTTGGATAGTTAAATCTAATTGTGTCTTTACACTTTAGGTTGCTTTCTAAGTATAATTCATTTATGCATCTTTTAATGTGTTTGTGATGAAATCAGGTAATTAACGGGATATACTTGCGATCAAGGTATCCTAGGACTTTTAGTAAATGAGAGATTAAAATACCAATTCTAATCATTGATGAAAATACTTGTTTGTGAATGATACTATCCCGTGACCAATATCTTCCTCTTATTGATTACTTTCATATTTTATTGCTTTCAATTATTTTTATTGCTTTGCTAAAACAAAAATCCCCCCTTGGTTACTAAGAAATTGAATTTTTTTATAATAACAAAAGCCTCTCTGTGGGAACGAACTCCTTCTTACCACATACTTCATTTAAATTTAGTTGAGTAAGAAAGTGAAATTATTTTTGACGCATACGACAGGTATCAATAACTTGCAACATTTAGCATACAAGTACGCATATAGTGCTATATCCAATCAAGGTTAATTGTTCTAAACTCCCATTTCAATCATTGAAACATTCTTAGATGTCTTGTATGCATATACAAGACGACAATAGCTGTCTCACACAAACTATTACCTTCAAAGAAATTTTCAAGTGATCAAATGATCAATATGAAACATTCCGAGTTTATACCAAATGACTGTCTCACACAAATCATATAAGATGTTACCATGCAATTTTCACATAATCATCTTTTGACTTTATTCAAGAATATAAGATAAACTTGGTTAAAGTGAGAGCTTACCAACACATATTTCGAGAAATATGTAAGCGAGTTAAACTCAGCTCGAAATATCAAATGTGTATAATCGAAGACTATATAGCTATATGACTTTTGTATCAAATAAGAGATATAGTAGAAATATATTTTTGAGTGATAGATGAGTTCAAGTCTCCATATATATTTTGTAGATGAAGTTTCACAAGCTCCCCTTAGTAGTTCTTCGTCTTCAATCGATGAATGTCGTGAAGTCTAAAGCTCAAACTACACATTCTATCATAATCTGAGACTTAGCTATAAGTAGACTAGAAATCAACACTTATAGTTTTGACAACTAAACTTGACAAACAAGCTTGAGATAACAACGCTTGCGAGTTCGACCGAGTAGTGCTCTAACAGATTAGAAAGGTAGAACTGAACAAGAGTCCAAATGAAACCAAACACCACATACCTTTGTTAATGAAGTACTCATTGATGTATTTCTCCGATCTCCAATCTTTCATCTCCAAGGGTGTTCGGTGATTTCTGATACTCAACTACACACTTCCAATCCTAGTCCGAAACATTACTTAAGTAGACTAGAAATAAAGATATAATTTTGATCAACTAAATTTGACAACAATTTTGAGATAAAAAAACTTGCAAGTTCGATCGAGCAATGCTCTAGCACCAACAATCCCTGAAATTACGATTATTCAGGTTTTAGAGTCGTCTCAATGCAATCAGCATGAATATGAACTCGTATGTAGCTAGGATATTGTAAATCAGTCGATGCATAAAGACTGTTGGGAAGCCGATGTATTACGAAAATTTAAAATTTTGAAATCACAATTTAAATTTGTTAATTTTCTATCATTGAAATAGTTGATTGCAAATTACAACAACTTAGAATTCAAGAGAAGGGTAAATAAAAAAAATGCAAAAATTTATGGTATAAAAGGATCAGCAAGGTTGAATGGATGTAACCCTCAACTGCTAGACATTTTTTCTCCACCAACTACATCACCATACCCAATTATACGAGTTTTTCATGTACATCCAACAACTACACCATTTTCCTCACCAATGACAAACAAAACAATCCAAATCCTTATGACAATTTAAATTTCAATGTTCATGATAATCTTAAAAAAATATATGACAATTTGGGTCAAAAAAACTGCAAAAACAAGAAAAAGGGGTTCATTATATATTTTGTTAATGCAATTTAACATGAATAATTACATATAGAAAGTAACAACACAAATTTAAAAAAAAAACGTGAATAGGTTAAGAAATATTACTTTAATGCACACATAAAGAGGACTTCAAGTAATGTGCACTTCAAGAATAAATCATGTACAACTAAGTATCTAGAAATATGAGTATAGGACCAAAATATCGCTACAACGGTATTCCAGCGAATAACAACACATCTGCGAGAACATCATGCGTTCTTTAACAACACTTGGCGAGTGTCACAGAATAGGATAAAAAATAACGTAATGGCTGACGATTGAAGAAACATAAAAAGAGCATGTTTAACCTGCGATGGTCACAAATCTTGCGAGAATGAACATTATAGCTATCGCGATACAATCGCATAACAAATCCGAAAGAAAAGGAAAACTTAGCTGTCATCCACTATGTAAATTCCTATATAAAGGGTTCTACTAGATTCAGAGAATGATGATGTATTTTTAAGAGTTGAGAGAGTCTTGAGGAGAGAGAAACTCCAAGAGAAAGGTTGTATTCTTGAGTTCTTATATTCCTTGTAACATTTCTGAAAATTAAAGAATAAAGTGTCGTTTTAATCTTTAAATTTGAGTTGATTATCATAAATTCTTAACAAGGGTGTAGTGTTGGATTTCCTGCAACTACAATGAGTACGAAGGTGTTAGATAAGACATGCGCTACAAGGAAATCAAGTACCCGTTAGCAATGATGATTATAATAATGAAGAAGATGAACTTGAAGACATTGAATAATTCTCATTATATGTATTAAGTAACGAATTTTTGATTACACGGTTGTTTGTAGGTGAAAATGGTTTCTGCTGATTTCAGTAATTTCGGGTGTGAAGGTGAGAAACAATTTAAATCCTAAACAATGTACTGTAAGGGAGAACTTTAGATTCGAGAGATCAATCTGTACAAGTCCGGTCTAAACCAAGAAATGGCCGTTCCAGACTTGCTTTGGTCACAAAGCGGAGGAGAATGGGTTGGTTTTGGGGAGGGAAGCAAGGAAGGTGATGAGACCAGAATAGTTGATTCTGGAAGAGTAGTTGTGTTACTACGAATTGTATCAGAAAAGTGGGAAGGCTAACAAGGTAAGCTAGCAAGCAAGTATTTTCTGAATGTTGTATATTCCCGAATGAACTTGTTCTTCGTTGAAGATAGGTAAGACCTATTTATACAAGTCGAAGTAAAACGTACTCTGGTCTCATTAAGGGATGGATAAATGGGTAAGTAAATGGGAGGAGGTGATAACCGCATGCATGGAATTGATATTCCATAAAACTGTTAACGTATGGAATTGATGTTGCATAAAACAGTTAACATATGGAATTGATTGTTGAGCGTTTCACCATTGACTCCCTACATTTACTAACAACCTCACCTTATGACATTTCCTTATGACGGGCGTAGTGTACACCGCACGTTGTAAACTGCCAAACCAATACCCAAAGAGGATCCCCCAGTTTGTGATATGTGTTTGATGTCTCGAATGTTTTTGTAGAAAACATGTGGCACGCCGTTATTGTATGGCAAGTCGAGCTAGGGATACTTGGTAGCTTGGTGACCTTCGAAGGTCGAAATCTTGCATCTTAAGAGGAAGGTAGCCGTTGATCGTCGCACGCTTTCGTTCGTTGGTGGCCGCATAGGGAAGGCCAGCATGGTGGCGCGGCTAAGCTAGCATGCCGTTGGCATGGCATGTCATGGTTTGGCGTGGCCAAACTTAGGCTTTCTGGCCATAGGTTACCACGTGTTCTCTGGTAACCTTGGATGGCTAGGATTTTCTCTTGGGGTTGAAGGGAAACCGTTGATTGTTGTACGCCTTCGTTTTGGTAGTCACGCATGGAAGGCCGGCATGGTGGTGCGGCTAGGCTGGCATGCCGTTGGCATGGCATGGTTTGGTGTGGCCAAACTTAGGTTTTCGGGTCATAGGTTACCATGCGTTGTCTGGTAACCTCGGATGGCTAGGATTTGCTCCTGGGGTTGAAGGGCAATCGTTGATTTTTGCACGCCTTCATTTTGGTAGTCGCGTAGGGAAGGCTAGCACGGCTAGGCATGCCTTGGCGTAGTTTGGCTTAGCATGTGGGGCCAAGGGTTTTCCATGGGTGCATGGCGTGGCTAGCTTTGGATAGGTGCGGTTTTGGCTTGGCATGTGGGGCAAAGGGTTTTCCATGGGCGCATGGCGTGGATAGCTTTGGCTAGGTGCGGTTTTGTCTTTGGAAATCCTTTCCTTATTCAAACTCCCAAGCATCATGTCTATAAAGGAGGGCCGAGGAGATTTGTCTGACCTTTTCGAGATGTAAGTAGAATCCGCAATCCTTGCATCTGGTAACTTTGCACAAATCCCAGTATGACAAGTTATCTTTGGGGCCAGGCTTTGGAACGCAAGTCGGGGCTGCTAGCATAGACTTGGCATGAAAGGGATTTGTCAGCACCAATGGGCTTGGAATGGGGGTGGGCCGCTTGGCAAAGCATGGCGTCAGTAATGGAAGCACGGCAAGGGAAAACGCAGGTTACTGGCAAGGCTCTGACATGGTCCACTGGAAAGGCGTTGGTATGAAAAACGCGGATTGTCCTGGCTGGCGCGGAGCATTGACTGGAATTGGCAAGGAAAGCGCGGATGTCTAGGGAGTGGCAAGGCTTGCTCTTGTGGGACCGATTGCCTTTCTTCATATGCGAATTTAAAATGAGATTCTTTCCTTATTCAAAAACATTTTTCGGGAGGTAGGTAGCATCCGCAATCCTTTCATCTGGTAGCTTTGCGCAAATCCCGTTATGATTGGGTGGCTTCAGGGCTAGGCTTTGGAATGCGAGGCGGAGCTGCTAGCATAGACTTGGTATGAAGGGGACCCATTAGCACCGACGGGCATGGAACGGGCGCGGTCCGCTCTGTAAAGCGCTTAGAAAGGCATGACGCTGGTAAGGGAAGTGCTTTGGAAGGGAATCTCTTGCAAGGGAAGCGCTTGCGGTTTAGGGTTTGACACGCCGAAACCCTAATTAGCGCCCTTTACTAGAATCGCTGTAGAATCCGCGTACGGACTCGTATTTTGATGGTCTGCCCCTTTATCGAACACGAAACATAGTTTTGTATCTCCTTTTGTGGGAATATTTAAGTTTCGAGCTCGTTTAGGAGGTGAAAATGGGCCGACAGTGAAAATCAGGAAGAAGTCAGGAGGGATGTTGCAAGCCCGGGGTGGCATAGTCGTGCACCAGTCACCTATTCTCGTTTATGGAGCAAGAAGGAATATTCATTCTGTTCAAGCTCTAAAAACTCTATCCGCATGAAAAGAGGTATCGACCTTCTTCTGTTTTTCTGTTATTCGTCTGGATCTGTGTCTTCGTCTGCAGTGTCTCTCCAGTGGATTCCAAAATTTTACCAAAACTCCGTTGTATTCTTGGGACGGATGGATGAAATATATGCTCGGAAACGATCACATCAGGGATAATCTTGGAGATTGTGGTTGCGTCGTCGGTCCATCCTCGACCTTAGGTTGTTCAGTGTAACTTCTGATTGTGATGATGATGCGTTGTGAATGCTTGCATGGTTGAAAACTTCTGGCGCCCCTGGATGAAATAGGGAGACGTTTCATTGCCGATGCGCTGCTATCAAGTCTTCCGGGACTTTGTTCCAAGTTACATCCTTCGAATCATCTCCTGAATCTTGGGCTATCGTACGGAATGAGATGCGGTGAGAAGTCCCCGGTTATACTTCGATTTGATATGATGGCATGGATGAATATGTGAATGTAACCTTCTAGCGTGCTTTTGGAGTCTTTGGTGCAATGTACGGCTTCATGTTGAGAAATTCCCGTGGATCGTAAAACCTCGATAATGATGATGTTGAAATCGTAACCTGGTTGAGGGGAGTGAAAGCGTCTCATGCTGGTAGTCCCAATGCGTAACCTACTTTCATTACATTTCCTTGAATCCCCGTCAACGGGATTTGATATAAGCCTAACGTACTCTTCTGGATGTGACGCTGGGATGCTCAGAAATTATATGATAAAATATTCTGGACAGTGCAGGCTTGGGATCCTCCGCGGCCTCGTAAAGTGTTGAAGGCGTTTTCTAGGCAGGGAGGTGATGATATTCTTGCGCTGCACCCTTGAAGAATAAATGACCTTGTTGTGGGCACAACCTTTTGGTTGGTGAAGCTCTGGTTGGTATTAACGAATGAGCGACAATAATTCTTGGTAGGAGATGTAATCAGGAGAGATTACATTATCATGGAGTAAAAACGTTGGAGTTTCGTCTTCGGATCCTAAAGCAGCTTATGGAGAGAATACTGAAGCGGAGCGGCTGTTGGAGCGAATGTTAAAGAGGAGCGGCTGCCAAAGAGAACATTGAAGTGGAGCCGCTGGAGAGGCTGCGTAAACCGGTGTGATGTAAGCCTGGACGTCCTTCAAGTGGACAGTGGTTAGGAGTCCTCAGTTCTATCTATCAATCGTGCTCTCTAAGAGAGGCTGGGATTTGGGAACGATTTCTCTGGTTGGAAAAGGATGCTTCCCTGATGTGGTGCGGTTGAGGGATGCAAAAATATATTTTGACGCTATGCCTTGGAGAAATATAGAATCTCACATAACTGTTTCATCATAGACTGTACGACTTTGTGGGTGAAGTTCCTGTCGTGCAGGTCCTTACGGGAAGAGGGTCTCTGTGAACTCATGAGGGTTTATGATTTCCTTTGCTTTAGATTTGGGAGAAGTCATTCCTGATCTTTACGTGTGATGAAATTGGATTGCTAACCCCCATTCTACTGGTCGTTCAAGAGCAACACGAGCCTCTTCATCTATAAACGCACATCCTGCTGATGTGCCTTTTATCTTTTAATCAAATCAATAGTAGTAAAAGGAGGTCGGCTTCTTCCGGCTCTTCCAGCATCTTTCCTTGATGGTGGAGTAGCGATTTTGGTGAC
Organism: Papaver bracteatum; assembly: GCA_023529315.1. Classification (NCBI taxonomy): domain Eukaryota; kingdom Viridiplantae; phylum Streptophyta; class Magnoliopsida; order Ranunculales; family Papaveraceae; genus Papaver; species Papaver bracteatum. The sequence continues at coordinate 1,012,217 of JAJJWX010003675.1, forward strand.
GGTTGGAGATGTCATGCTTGAAGAAACGTTGGGGCGGCGGAAGCGGTTTTGGTTCTGGTGATCATAAGTGTATCGTGCAGAGATGGAACTGTTTTGATCTCGGAGTGCTGGAGCCATGGCACTGCTTTGGCTGGTTGCGGAGCGGAGAGGATGGCGCTGGAATGATGCAAGATGTTAGCGCAGGGTGTGGTATTGTGGCTGGCATGCGCATGCAGAATGTGTGCCTAGCATGCATGTCTGGTAAGCGCGTCTGGTAAGCTCATCTGGTAAGCGCGTCTGGTAAGCGCATATGGTAAGCGCGTCTGGCTTGCGCGTCTGGCATTGGATTTGGTATGGCGCGGACTGTTGACTGGGCATGGCGCAGACTGTTGACTGGGAATGGCACAAACTGTTGGCTTGGTACAACGCTGGCTTGGCATGGCGTGGACTTATTTTTGCGATCCCAGTTTCCTCTTTCCAGACATAGCTCAAACAAGAAATCCATTCGTTATTCAAATTCCAAAAAGTGTTATGCTTATGAAAGGGGTTGGCTCCCCTTTTTACCTCGTATCCTTGTTATCACGTCCTGGTGTTTAGCGGTAGCGCAATAGTGATAAAGTGGGTAAGCATATTTCGGCTATGTACTCCAACATTTATCTTTCAATTTGTTTTCTTGTTTTCTTGTACTGGTGCAAACCATAGCCATAGGTATTCCTTCCATAAATCTATATAAATATTTTTCTTCTCAACTGGTGTAAACACTAGCCATGGGTATGCCTTTCATAAACTTGTGGAAATACTTCATCACAAACAATTCTTCGAATGTCACCGTAGTAACGTCTGCTAATAGTGATAGGTAATCATTTTTGCGCAAAGTAGGCACGTACGGGTAGGTGACTGTTTTTTTTTTTTTTTTAAAGGCAAACAAAGCGCCTGGTTTATGGTTTTTGATTTCCTGGATTTCTTGGGTTGATAGATAAATGTTACCTTGACGGCTTTGGGTTATTCTTTTTGGATGAATTGTTTAGGAGTTGATTGTTTTGGTTATGATTGAAAGTGACGCAAACATCCAAGTAAAACCATGGAACGGTGTGTTGGTAGATGACATGGGATGAAACATAACATGGCTATCGGTTTTATCATTCTTATGAAACTTGAAAAAGCAAACCATGTATTTTTTTCTAGGTAAGACTTACTCGATTTCTTAGGTCTTCTGATGAAAAGTAAACCTTCCGGGTGTAGGACCAAGCTTTACGAGAAACACGGCCGTGGGAAGTCCCCAGTCGTTACTGAGTTGTCTGATAACCGAGCTATTGATCCCTGGGCGGATTGTTTTGCTTCTAACCTATGGGAAGTCCCCAGTCATCCCTTGTCGTGTCATGACTGATAATCGATTTGTCGGGTAACTGAGTCAGAGTGGATCGTCTTCCTCTACCACCTTGACGTCTGGGTCGAAAAACGAGATCGACGGTCGAAAATTGACATTGTAACCGAAAGATCGAACCTCCCGCTGGGGTCGCCAATTGTTTGTAGGTGAAAATGGTTTCTGCTGATTTTGGTAATTTCGGGTGTGAAGGTGAGAAACAATTTAAACCCTAAACAATGTACTGCAAGGGAGTACTTTAGATTCGAGAGATCAATCTGTACAAGTCCGTCCTAAATCAAGAAATTGCCATTCCAGTCTTGCTTCGGTCACAAAGCGAAGGAGAATGGGTTGGTTTTGGGGAGGGAAGCAAGGAAGGTGATGAGACCAGAATACTTGATTCTGGAAGAGTAGTTGTGTTACTACGACTTGTATTAGAAAAGTGGGAAGGCTAACAAGTAAGCTAGCAAGCAAGTATTTTATGAGTGTTTATATTCCCGAATGAACTTGTTCTTCGGTGAAGATAGGTAAGACCTATTTATACAAGTCAAAGTAAAACGTACTCTGGTCTCATTAAGGGATGGATAAATGGGTAAGTAAATGGGAGGAGGTGATAACCGCATGCATGAAATTGATGTTCCATAAAATCGTTAACGTATGGAATTGATGTTCCATAAAACAGTTAATGTATGAAGTTGATTGTTGAGTGTTTCACCATTGACTCCCTACATTTACTAACCGCCTCACCTTATGACACTTCCTTATGAAGAGCGTAGTGTACGCCACACACTGTAAACCGGCAAACCAATACCCAAAGAGGATCCCCCAGTTTGTGATATGTGTTTGATGTCTCGAATGTTTTTGTGGAAAACATGTGGCACGTCGTTGTTGCTTGGAAAGTCGAGCATGGGAGTTTTGGTAGCTTGGTGACCTTCGACGGTCGAGATCTTGCATCTTAAGAGGAATGTAGCCGTTGATCGCCGCACGCTTTCGTTCGTTGGTGGCCGCATAGGGAAGGCCAGCATGGCGGAGCGGCTAAGCTGGCATGCCGTTGGCATGGCATGGTTTGGTGGTAGGCTCGGAAAGATACCTACTATTGTGTATACTGCAAGTGCACAGTGTCGACAAGCAACACATGGCAAGCACAGGTCGAACCACATAGACTTGGAGAGTGTAGAAGTTTATTCTCAATCCTTACTAAGAACTGATTCAGAGAGTAACCAAAGGGGGTTTGTTTTTGTCGATACGACGAGATATTGGCAAAGACTTAAACAGCAAGTAATTTGAATTAAAATATGCAATTAAATCAAGGTGTAAATATTGAGAATATGGATACTAGGGTATTCAAATCCACCACTAACCTATGATATGCATTCAACTTGTAATATTATTCTTGTCCTTACAGCAGATTCAAGTCTACCGTATATCTAAGGTGTTTCTCCAATGGATAATTTAATCACAACTAAAGTATTTCTCCAAAGCATTAACTGTTTAATTAAAGCACAACTAATCTGAGGATCAATATTTGGTTAAGCATGAGTTGTAGCATAATCAACATAGAGATATTCTAACTACAATGGATACATGGCATACATTGTGAGAGCAAGATGTTGACAAACTTGGATTAAATTATATCTTTAAACAATTCTAAACTTTCAAGAACAAGATACAAGATATGAATACATACCAATGAGTTACGGCTTCATTTAAACCCTAGCAAATGAAACTAGAACATGAAGAACATTACAACAAAACTGAAATTTGATAAACTAACATGAACAAGCTATTCTTGGATGAGTTTTCAACACAACAACCCTCTCTATTTATACACAAAAATTCTCTCACACTTGGGATTCGAAATTTACTGTAGCAACAACTCAACAATTAAACAAAACATGTTTTCTTAATTGATGGATAGAATGGAATACAATGGGGGTGAGGTGGATGTTTTGGAAAGAATCCAATGGGGGTGAGGTGGAAATGGATTTGGGTCTTGGGTTTTGGATCATGGGTTGTTTAATCCCATGAATTTGTAAACAGGTTGCCACTGATGCGCGAGCGGGTTGCAACGCTTCCAACTTTCTTCTCTTTTGTCTTCTCAATTCTTCCAAGCTTTATTTAGTACTTAAAAACACAAAATTAATTAATACAAATATTTATTCTTGAAGATGGTAAGAATGCAGAATTTGGGATAATATATGACTTTGAAGCGCGAAAGATGAGTTAAGTGTCAATGAAAAGGTGTATGAATATGCAATATTTGGCACTCATCAAATACCCCCAAACCTGAATTTTACTTGTCCTCAAGTGAAACAGAACTTAAGAAATCCTAACTATACCACTGTCGCTGGTCTCTCGAATGCATTTAGCGTATGCATTAAGCCTTTAAACCCCTAGGTGTCCCTAGTGGACGAGTTGTAGTCTCGTGAGGGCCTACCAAAGATGTACCCACAAAACCTTCTCCAATTTCAGAGCATCCATAGAAATGTCTTCGTCTTCGGTCTTCAACTGTAGATGATGAACTTCGGAATTTCGTAGAACCATGAAAATTTGTAACCAATATTTTTATTTTTTTTTTTTTTAAGACCCGCTACACAGCTGATCATCATTTTTTTTATTTTTTTTTGTTAGTGACTACACCTGTCATCGATAACACACACAAAAAGAGCTGGTCATCATCAAAAAATACAAAAACCACACTACAAAAGACCCGCTCTGGTCATAAAAAATGCAAAAGACTAGTCATCAGATAACAAAAAAAATACAAAAGACCACAAAAGATCCTACAAAAGACCCGCTACACAGCTGGTCATAAAAAATGCAAAAGACTACAAAGGATCCTACAAAAGACCCGCTCCACAGCTGGTCATAAAAAGATGCAAAAGACTACAAAAGAAAACCTAAAAAAGACCCGCTCCACAGCTGGTCATAAAAAGACTCACAACGCTAAATGCAAATACTCCCCCAAACCTAAATCTAACATTGTCCTCAATGTTTCAAAAGATAACAGAAACAACAACAAAACGTGAGAACAAAACAGATTCAAATGAAAGAGAATACCAGATGCAAAAAGGTTGGTGCTAACTATAATTGAATGAATGCTATGAAAGCAAACAATATGAGCGCAAGACAAAAAGTTCGGTTAGCACACAAATATATCAACAAGATTCAAAATTTACCTACTAGATTATACAATGATAACTCCCCAAACACCAACAATCTAAAAAGTTGAGGATCAACCCAAAAGACGGAATGCGGAAACATCAACAGCCTTACATATTTATAACAGGACAACAATGCAAGTGAGACTGCATATGTGAATGAGTTACCCCCAAACCTAGATTTTTCAATAGATAAACTTTTGGGTACAAAATCTAACAATTTCAAGGGTGCATCATGCACAAGATCTAGTTAAAAGTGGATTTTGTCAGGGATGGATGGAGAGACATGAGTAAACTCCAACCGTGGCTCATCAAAGGTATTATATTTAACTGCAAAATAGTCCAAGAGGACTTGAGAGGAACACAGTTCCAATCCTAGATTAGGTACTCTTAAAAAAATAGGTTTAACAATAACTTTACAAACCAAATATAGGTTGGGTGCAAGATTACCAGTTTGTGACATGGGCAGGGAGGTAGGCACATCATTATTAGTCACATCTATAACTCCTAAATCATTTTCCAATATCGCAGCATGCTCACATTCATAGAACAATTCATCAAGACCTAGTTCATAATCATCATCATCCAAAGTTTTATTCTCATGCATGGACAGATCCAAAGAGACATCATGTTGTGACTTAGGTATAGAATCAGACACGTCAATTATATTTTCATGCTTAAGATCATTAGTGTCGATAGGAGATTCAACATTTTCTAAGTCAGACACAAGAAATGTGTCATGCTCTTGTTCACAGGAAAATTGCACAGGCTCAAGATCAGTATAAACATCACATGTATATGTAACACTAGAAGAAACATCATTCATTAAGGTCGAGGCAGAGAAGCTTATTGTCTCTGAACCCAAAGGTTCGACAATATTTTCAGTAAAAACATGTTCTTCTAACATAAAATCATCATCATTATCATCATAGAAATGCTTTTCCCTATTCAAAATCGTAGTATTTATAGTCCCTTCATTTAAAACAGGTTCATATGCAATATCAGTTGCACGAGTAAGACTAGGCATACTATTTTCACATTTTATTTCATTAGGACAAACAAACATTTCATCCTGAAATTCCTCCCTTCCTACATTTTGTAAACGAATCAAATTCATTTTTAATAATGCATTAAGTTGTTCGATGGAAGGAGAGTCTTTAACAGTAGGAAATTCATAATCAATGCTATATGGTTTATTATGCAATACACTCCTAGCATTATTTTGTTCGATGAGATTTTCCTCCACATATTGAGAAGTACAAAATTGTTCAACTTCCCACTGTGGTGGATGATACATATGTGCAGGGTCATTAGGGTCTATAAAATCTGATCGCAACCTTCGAAAGGTTGATTATGGTCCCAATGACTATCAGCTTAGTAATATGTTGGCATTTCATATTTTGGATTTTCATGATATTCTCTAGATTGACTAAAATCATGCAAAATATAGCAATTCTCAGCAGGATGGCCTAAGCCTCCACATAAGGTACAAGCATAGATTTCAGATTGCCTAGAAGAATTATATGCGACAGATTCATGCATTTGCATTTCTAAAGCTGCAGTTCCAGCTTCTAAATGGTCCAAAAGTGATGATTGTGAGAGTTGGGCACTGTAAAGATGTTCATTTTCACCCTGTGGTGGATGATACATGTGTGAGTAGTTACTAGGGTTCATGTATTGATGCTCAGGACTGTGAAAATGTCCATAATAATCCATATAACTAGTGACATCATGGTATGTTGGAGTTTCATAATGTGAAGCATGCCCGTAAGCAAGCTCTCTGATGGATTTGTTTCCATCCCCACCTGCAGCACAGAATCCCGACATGATCTCTAACTAGCACTTGGCTTGTTGCAGAGATTGGGATGTACACACTGAAAACTACCAATTTTTTTTTTTTTCATTATTGTTTTTTTTTCAAGCCCATTCTCTAATTACCTCGGGCATATATTAGAAAAACAAAATAAAAGAAGAAAAACCATAAACGGAAGGGAAGTTCTATGCAATCGCAAACAAGGCTGACTCTACCACAGAAAACCTAATGATTTCTAGCAAACAAAAAGCATGATGGTTCCACTTAGATTGTTTTCTAGACCAGCTTCTAATCCATCGAAATGGAATTCATTACAATCTGAGCAAACTCCTCTGGAATCAATCCGAGTTTAAGTAAATTGAATAAAGGCGAGGGAAGATTCTAGAGCTTTGATACCCAAGGCCTCACCGTATTACAAGGCGTGATCACGCATTCAATTTATTAAACCGTCATGAACTTCAAGTATGCTTAAAGAGTAACCAATATTTTTCGAACGACTCTCCTACTAAGCTCGTTACCTTATAGGTCTTGTTCTATTTCAAATTTTAAAGCTTAGGTTCGTGTATGTATCGTTTTCCTAAGGCGGGCAAGAAGAGAACGGTGATGAAATCCGAACCCTTATCTTGTATGGCCAGTCCTTGCCCTTTACTAGGAAAATAAAACAGCCGTATTCAAATCCTCAACATATATGCAACCGAAGGAATACAAAGAACTCGCTAATGGGATTCGCAAGTGTTTCGACAAACTTACCTCCCGTACCAAACGGGGGATGAACCGTTGTTGTCGACTCGGGCCACGACTCCTATGTCATGAACGAACCCGAGGGGCCGAGGTGATATTGTAATCACCGTCCTTCTCTACAAACAGTTTGATATTTAATACTACCCTTCCGTAGGGTTTAAAAATAAAAATAAAAATAGAATGTCCAAGTCCAAAGTCCAAAATAAAGTGCAAAAGAAAAAGAAAATTACAAGAGTAAAGGAATCCTAATACAAACTAAAAATAGATAAATAAAATAAACTCTTTTTTTTTTTTTATTAAAATAAAAACTTCTTCCGCTTCCTTTCCTTCGCCTTTACAACAGCTACTCAGGCACCTGTTGAGCTCAAAAGAGGTAGTTAGGGTTTCGAAGTTTTAAAGCAAAAGCAAAATAAAGAAAATATCAAAAATAAGTGTAAAATTGACTGTGAATAGTTACGCTGCTACAGTACAGTGAAATACCTGTTGTACATCGATTATGAACAGTGAAATACGTACAGTGAAACATGAACAGTGACGAGAGATAGAAACTTCAACTACACCGCTACCGAGTCCCCGGAAACGACGCCAAAAACTTGGTAGGCTCGGAAAGATACCTACTATTGTGTATACTGCAAGTGCACAGTGTCGACAAGCAACACATGGCAAGCACAGGTCGAACCACAGATACTTGGAGAGTGTAGAAGTTTATTCTCAATCCTTACTAAGAACTGATTCAGAGAGTAACCAAAGGGGGTTTGTTTTTGTCGATACGACGAGATATTGGCAAAGACTTAAACAGAAAGTAATTTGAATTAAAATATGCAATTAAATCAAGGTGTAAATATTGAGAATATGGATACTAGGGTATTCAAATCCACCACTAACCTATGATATGCATTCAACTTGTAATATTATTCTTGTCCTTACAGCAGATTCAAGTCTACCGTATATCTAAGATGTTTCTCCAATGGATAATTTAATCACAACTAAAGTATTTCTCCAAAGCATTAACTGTCTAATTAAAGCACAACTAATCTGAGGATCAATATTTGGTTAAGCATGAGTTGTAGCATAATCAACATAGAGATATTCTAACTACAATGGATACATGGCATACATTGTGAGAGCAAGATGTTGACAAACTTGGATTAAATTATATCTTTAAACAATTCTAAACTTTCAAGAACAAGATACAAGATATGAATACATACCAATGAGTTACGACTTCATTTAAACCCTAGAAAATGAAACTAGAACATGAAGAACATTACAACAAAACTGAAATTTGATAAACTAACATGAACAAGCTATTCTTGGATAAGTTTTCAACACAACAACCCTCTCTATTTATACACAAAAATTCTCTCACACTTGGGATTCGAAATTTACTGTAGCAACCACTCAACAATTAAACAAAACATGTTTTCTTAATTGATGGATAGAATGGAATACAATGGGGGTGAGGTGGATGTTTTGGAAAGAATCCAATGGGGGTGAGGTGTATGTTTTGGAAAGAATCCAATGGGGGTGAGGTGGAAATGGATTTGGGTCTTGGGTTTTGGATCATGGGTTGTTTAATCCCATGAATTTGTAAACAGGTTGCCACTGATGCGCGAGCGGGTTGCAACACTTCCAACTTTATTCTCTTTTGTCTTCTCAATTCTTCCAAGCTTTATTTAGTACTTAAAAACACAAAATTAATTAATACAAATATTTATTCTTGAAGATGGTAAAAATGCAAAATTTGGGATAATATATGACTTTGAAGCGCGAAAGATGAGTTAAGTGCCAATGAAAAGGTATATGAATATGCAATATTTGGCACTCATCATTTGGCGTGGCCAAACTTAGGCTTTCGGGCCATAGGTTACCACCCGTTCTCTTGTAACCTTGGATGGATAGGATTTGCTCTTGGGGTTGAAGGGAAACCGTTGATTGTTACACACCTTCGTTTTGGTAGTCACGCAGGGAAGGCCAGCATGGTGGCGCGGCTAGGCTGGCATGCCGTTGGCATGGCATGGTTTGGCGTGGACAAACTTAGGTTTTCGGGCCATAGGTTACCACGCGTTGTCTGGTAACCTCGGATGGCTAGGATTTGCTCCTGGGGTTGAAGGGCAACCGTTGATTGTTGCACACCTTCGTTTTTGTAGCCGCGTAGGGAAGGCCAGCATGGTGGCGCGGCTAGGCATGCCTTGGCGCGATTAGGTTGGCATGGAATGCCTTGGCGCGATTAGGTTGGCATGGCATGCCTTGGCGTGGTTTGGCTTGGCATGTGGGGCCAAGGGTTTTCCATGGGTGCATTGCGTGGCTAGCTTTGGCTAGGAGCGGTTTTGGCTTGGCATGTGGGTCCAAGGTTTTGCCATGGGCGCATGGCGTGGCTAGCTTTGGCTAGGTGCGGTTTTGGCTTGGGCGCATGGCGTGGATAGCTTTTGCTAGGTGCGGTTTTAGCTTGGCATGTGGGGCCAAGGGCGCATGGCGTGGCTAGCTTTGGCTAGGTGCGTGACCAAGCTAGGGTTTTGTGCCAAAGGTCATTTGGTAACCTTAGACGGCCAGTATTTGCTCCTAGGATTAAAGGGAAACCGTTGATTGTTGCACGCCTTCGTTTTAGTAGCCGCGTAGGGAAGGACAGCATAGTGGCGCGACTAAGTTGGTATGGGGCTATGGCGAGGTGTGTTTGGCATGGCGTGGTTAGTGTGGCTGGCATGGATTACCATTGGAACAGAGGTGCGGCTAGCATGGTTTGCATGCTTTGGCTCGGTTGGTGTGGCTAGCATGATTTTCCATTGACACAGAGGTGCGGATAGAATGGTTGGCATGCTATGGCGCGGTTGGTGTGGCTGGCATGATTTTCCATTGGCACAGAGGTGCGGCTAGCATGGTTGGCATGCTTTGGCACGGTTGGTGTGGCTGGCATGATTTGCCATTGGCACAGAGGTGCGGCTAGCATGGTTGGCATGCTTTGGCGCGGTTGGTGTGGCTGGCATGATTTGCCATTGACACAGAGGTAATTAGGGTTTGGCTTGTCGCAACCCTAATTGAAAAAGATACCCCGGTAATTATTTACAGACACATTAAATATTTCAATAAATGCGCCTAGTAAATGCTTATTACTTAAATGTTGTGACATCAATGTCTACTAGGGTTTAGGGTTTTACGATTTTAACCCTATGCTAAAAACCACCATCAACAACGGTTCAAATTACATAGACAAAATAAAACAATGTAGCAAAAAAATTAAACTGAGCTTTAATTATTCTCGTTGGTGGCTCCATACTTGTCCCAATGTTGCACAATTGGATCTTATCTTAGCCTGTGATAATTAAAAGCCCATGTTTTGAATTCTCTTCTTGATCAGTGAATTTTCTCTCATGCCTACTCCATGTCGGGATTAAACATCGAGCCTCAAATCTTCATCTGGATAACTCATCAATTTAAGATCACGTTAGGTTTCCTCAATAACCATATTATTCAAAATTATGCATGTGAGCATATCTTTATTATTTTTATTGGACTAAAAGAATCATGTGGCCCACAAATTATGAGAAACTTCGCTTTCAAAATTCCAAATGCTAGTAATTTTTTTCTTGGACGTTCATGGCGTGTTAAAGTACTTTTTATCATGACAATTACCGATATGACTATAAGCTTAAGCTCAAGTTAACGATTGTGGATAAAAAATTTCAACTGGATAATACCACGTATTTAGTATAGTTAATATAGTTGATAGTGAAATTTTTATTTGAAGTGACTGCATATTTGACTTCGGATATAGGTGATTTGCTCAAAATTTATTGTTTTGTAATCCCGAAATTCAAAAAAAGCATGTTGTATCCAACAATTGGTTTTGTATAATGACCCTTATACCGACCTTGCTAAGAAACATGACATTCCTCAACACCCAATAATATAATCAAGACTACTTGATCAACATTCATAGAAAACATTTTTTCTTATTTACCTCAGGTATTCAATTAACATCATCTCGAGTTAGTTTTTGTGAAAACATTAGACCAAAATGGATGGCTATTGTTTCACAAAGCATTTTAAAATTTGCGAGTATGGTTGTTTTGCCCATACAAATATACTCATATGTAGCATCCATTGGCAACCTATAACATATAATCTTAAGGGATGCGATGATCTTTTGTTCACGATTATGTCCTCATATATTGCGTGCATAATATTGATAACTAAATTTAGGTTGCCTAACAAGAACTTCAATACTCCTAATCAACAAGTTGTATCCCATGCGAATTTGCATAATATTGATAACTAAATTTAGGTTGCCTAACAAGAACTTCAATACTCCTAATCAACAAGTTGTATCCCATGCGAATTTGACGTTGGAAATATTGATCGTTATATATACACACACCTTCGAACAAAATAATCACGCATCGTTTTTATCGGTATTCTTGTCGTCTCCATCTTATTCTGAATACTTCTCTTAGCTCAGGAGGTTTGGGTATTATCCATGCATATAATTGCACCATGATTTCTTCTTTAGGGTCTTCATCCAATTTTTACAATGTATGGGTTAACATTTCTTTTCATTCAATAAATATATTCATATTCATATCCATCTCCTCATCATTTTCCAAGGTAGATGCCATTTAAAGTGTGATTGAATGAAATAGAAAAACGACAAATATATTTGAAAAATAAGATGAAATTTATAAAATAAATTGTATGTAAGAAAGTTGTGAGCTCATTGTGTGATGGGTGAGGTTTGTCTAAGAAAGATGAGTACATATAACTGTTGGTTAACATCCTAATATAGAGCGACTCTTTTTTAGCCGTTTCATTTCTACTCCCATAATAAAATATAAACCGGTTTACTCATCCCCATAGCCGGCAAAGTTATTTTGTCTATCTCCGCTTGACTTGTCTTTTAAAACAAGTCTTATGGTAAAATTCTAGTTGTTCCAAGCTTGGAGTCAAGTCTAATGACTTTTAAGTAAAACAATTATATATTTTTACGCGTTTTCCTAGCCATATTCCAAGATACGTTTTCGTTTGGAATCCAAATCACGGGAAACGTTTATTGGAATGACGTAGCATTTGTCAGAAAATGTAATCCAAATTATACCAAAAGTCAATCCAATTAACGTTTTTAAGACAATAATGCTAGCTTATCTGATATAGTGGGTCTTACTGAAAATTAAATGGATGGTTAAAAGCGATCAAATGGTTTCAGAAAATAAGAAACACATAACAATAAGGATTTTTTTTTTCCTTTGTCAGGCAATGCATTTCAATATTATTAACATTGTCTAACCTTTTGCATGCGAAGCGCATCGATTGTATCAGTTAAGCGTCTTCAGAATTCTCTCAAGTTGGTGTTATAGCCTGTTGACTAGTCAAGCGTCTTTTCATTCAACGGTCTACATTATTTTTCTTGCCGCTTTGGAAGTCTTCACCACTAAACTTGTATTCCCATGAACTATTGTTCCAAATTGTGAAATGCTATGGGCCATTGTTCTATCTTTTCAAAAATAAAATAAAATGATGGCCATTAAAAAGCAAAACATGTCGATGTAATAGTTTACTTTATTATTACACATCATGAACTAGAAAATGCCTAATCAAAACAGGGTTTTCCCATTGGCGATCATATGATGGCCGAAAAACTTTTTTTTTAGCCGTCACATTTCTACTCGCATAATATATAAACTGGTTTTCCCATCCCATAACCGACCAAGTTATTTTGCAAATCTATGTTGAACTTGTCCTTAGAATAAGTGTTATGGTAGAATTTTAGTTGTTCCAAGCTTGGAAGCAAGTCTAATAATGGCTTCCAAGTAAAGCTGCTTATTTCTACGCGTTTTGCAAGCCATATTCCAAGACTCGTTCTCGTTTGGAATCCAGATAACGCAGTGTTTATCGGAAACGACGTTATATTTGTCAGAAAATGTCAATCCAAATGACATCAAACGTCAATCCAATTAATGATTTCAAGATAATAATAATTTACTTTACTTTACCTTATCTATAGTGGGTCCTACTGGATATTAAATGGATGGTTAAGAGTGATCAAATGCTTTTAGAAAATAAGAAACACGTAAACAATAACAAGAAAAAGACGTTTTTGTCAAATACACGATGAATTTCAATATTAATAACGCTGTCTAGCCTTTGCCATGCAAAACACGTCGATTGTATCAGTTAAGAATCTTCAGAATTCTAACTCCAAGTTAGTGTATAGATGGATTAAGTATTACATCATGTTGACTAGTCAAGTGACTTTTCATTCAACTTTCACATTAATTTTCTTGACGCTTTGGAAATTTTCACCACTAAATTGGTATTTCTGTGGGCCGTGGCCGTGACTTATTGTTCTAGATGGTGAAATGACATGGATCACTGCTCGATCTTTACAAAAATATAAATAAAATGATGGCCATTAAAATGCAAAACATGGCTATGTATTTTAATTTATTTTATATTATCATTACATGAAATAGAAAAAGCCTAATCAAAATAGGTGACTCACGACACATGAAATTCTTCCATTTATAAAACCACGGTGTCAACCTAATATGTTAATTGATCATTTTCCCCATTAAAACAAATATATATACTAGGTATCACCCCGGCCTACGGCCGGGGCTCAACCTCTATCAACTTCTTTTTTTGTATCATGTTTATATCCTTTAACCAGTATTTAAATATCCAAGTTATAATATCGTGTTTAGTTAGCTGTGTCATTGTAACCTTTGACCTACGGTCCCAACAATTATGAACTACCTAGTGCTTAGATAGGGTTTGTGTTTCTCGTGTTTTTTTGGCTAGGGCAAACCAGCCAAAAAAATCTAGGGTCCGATGTGGTATTTGTATTAAAGTTAGTTGTGATTTGGTTTAATTTAAAGGTAGTGCGAATAAGTTAGCCGGGACCATATGCCCTAACGTTTTGTTAGTCGTGTCCCAACAATTATGAATGCCCAAATGCTTAGTTGGGGTATGTGTTTGTGGTGTTTTGTTGGCCAGGTCAAACCAGCTGGGGCCTTGTGACCTCGACCGTGGATTAGAAAAAAAAAAAAGGATCTGACGTCGCATCTATATTAAAATTATTTATAATCTGATTAAATTTAGAAGTAGGGCGAATAAGTTAGCCAGAGCCACAAACCCCAGTGATTTGTTAGTCGGGCCAAATTAGCCCGGATTCAACCTTTTTGAGTATTGTTTTTGTTGTATAGTTCACTTTAATGTTTATTTTTCGTTTTGCAACTTACAATGCTTAAAAACCGTTGTGCAATGAATTTATTTGACCATGCAGCACAACACAAAAGCAGACAATACTTATGTGAGCAATTAATTTAAGTAAGTTGATTATTGTTTTTTTTAATTGTTAAGAATCATATTTGCTAGAAAAAAATGGGTTGCTAGCTCCAGTCCAATACCATCATCTTGTATTTGTAGGAGATGCGTTTAGTTAGTGAGGTCATTAAAAGCATCCCCATACAATCAGCTTCCATGGGGTTGAGCCTGTATAAGTCGTCCCTAGATATTTTAGTCATCTGGTATAGGTCGGCGACGTGTTTAGTCATGCATCTTGTATGAGCAAGAATAACAGCTATCGATACTGTGTATTGGAAACGATGAATGAATAAAATATCATGCATGAACTTGAGATCAGCAACGAATCTCTATTTATAGCATGAGCTGGTACCTGGGTTGCACGGACTCACCGAAAATGGAGCAGTGTCCACGTCCGACGCGCATGGGACGCAAGACGCTAGTTTGACGCTGCAACGACGCGTGTCTGACGCGTCACGTGCGCGTCCCACGTGCTTTTTACTCGGACGCGAGTTGGGCGCAGCTTTGACGCAGATTGGCCACAGATCGGACACAGATTGGACACACTAAACCTAGAAACTAGAAAGAAAAAGTTAAAAGATACTTATTAGTTTTAGTTTCTTTTCTTTCTTATCTTTCTCTTATCCAAAATAGTCCCCACCGCAGATCGGACACAGATTGGACACACTAAAGCTTTCTTACTTTTTGAAGCCCTTGAGCTTTGGAAATGTATATATGATATATAATGTCATGCTGATGCTGTTATATATTTATGAACATTTAACTTTTGATATTTAAGGTGGAACTTGAAAGGAACATATGGAGAAAAGCTTATACCCATGTCTATAAGTTTTTGTTTGACAGTTGCGGCCAAAGCTATCTAACTTTTTGAAGCCCTTAAGCTTTGGCAATGTATATGTCATGCTATTATATATTTTTTTGCGAATTTATAATCTTTTGTATGCGGAACATGTGGCACATTTATATATGAAATATATTATAAATTTATTTATATATACGTGTCCGCGTCCTAGTATTTTCGGTACTTGTTCGTGTCCGCGTCGCCGCGTCCGCGTCTGTGCAACCCAGGCTGGTACTTATTCCAGAAACGGAGATCTTTTATGTGATTTGGAATTGTCACTGATTTCGGAAACCGAAAAATAAGGCAATTCTTTTTTTTTTCACATGATAGGAAATTGTCGGGCAGAGCTAAGATTAGAACCGTGTATAGGTTGTTGAGGTCGTAAGGTTGGTCGCAATAAGGTTCAGTGGTCAGGTTTAGGTTACAGTTAGCTTTAGTCCGGGCCGCGGCATAATCAATGCCGTCCATAATGATAAAATCCCAAGGGATCGGACGAACATCTATATAGGATATATAATGAATCGATCCGTGTCGTGGGATGACGAAATCAATGGTCGGATTTTTCAGTCTACACAAACATCACTTCATTAGTATAAAACAGGGTTTGGACAAGTTGGCCTTTGTTAGTGGTGGCCAGGATTTGTCTGGACAAAGATAAATCAAGGGATGTGGTTCGTCTGACCACCCCTACAACTCGCACGTGTGGCGTTCATTCCAATATTATGAATGAAACATGAATATTCAAGTCAAGATATTGGAATTTTAAAAATTACTCCCTCCGTCCTAGTTTATTTGCCAAAATTAGTTTTTGCACACATATTAAGAAATGTAGAGAGAGTAGATTTTTTTCCAAAATTACCCCAAGATAGTATTTATGATACATAGTTTTTACATATCTAGTTTTTTGGTCTTTACTTGAAGAATTCAAAACAAAAAAAAGATAAAGGATATATAGAGAGATGAGAATTTAAAATTGTGTATAGGAAATGGAGCTACACAGTTCTCAATAATATGACCTGATTCCAACAGAGGGGTAAATTAGGATAAAAAGTGGAAAAATATGAAACTTGATAAGTAATTTAGGACAAAAAAATTCCCTAATTTTGGCAAGTAAATTAGGACGGAGGGAGTATAACTATAACGGAGAGGTTCGAACTCATGACCTATTGTGTCATAAGAGTGGTCTCTAACCAGTGTTCCACCTTGGTTGGAATTGATAGAAAAGATAAATCAACAGTGGTGGTTTGTTCAACTTAAATACCATAATTGCTTTATTAATTAGTGTTTCACTAATTGCACATAATAAATAATCTATTCATTATAAAGTATTTTATTTATTAGTGTTTCACTAATTTCTCATAATAAATGACTAATCATTTTTTAATTATAAATATTTTCTTAATTAATTATAATATTTATTTCTATTAATAAGTAATTTTGATAAATAATATCAATAGACATTTTTTGCGACAATGAGTAGTAGAAGAGGCGGAGTCCGAAAGATAGTGGGCAGCTCGGATTGCAGATGATTCAAAGAGAGTGCGCAACTCGGATTGCAAAGAGAGTACAATTATATTTATTTTTGTTCAGATAATAAATAATTTACCGCTGGGGTTTGTTCAACTTAAAGAGGTGGAGGCCGAACGACACGAATCAATTATATTTATTTCGGATTGCAGTAAAAATAAATATAATTGTGCTCGGATTCAAAGATAGTGGTCAGGATTTGTCCTTGCCAAAGATCAATTTACCGATGGGGTTTGTTCAACTTAACCATTTTTAAACGTTTTATTAATTAGTGTCTCATTGATTGTTCCTAATTATTAATTAAATTTCTATTATAAATATCCCTTTAATAATCTAACATAAATACATAATTTTATTAATATATAATAATTTTACTAAAAACTATATTAATTATAATGTTGGTAATGGAAGTAGGGTTAGTATAAGCGGTGGCGGGTGTTTGTGAATGGTGGAGGTGGTAACATTACTATTGGTGGAAGAAATAGTGGCGGTAGATGGTTTTTATGGTGGTGGGTGTTGGTAATAGTAGTGTATAAATAATATTTGCTTTTTAGTGAGTTTTATTGACCAAGTAAAAAAATAATCTTCACAAAACATGCAGCATTGTTTTTAGCACGATTGATAAGGACAAAAACTAAATATTTCGAGGATGATCCGGAACATATAAGAAAATATGATCATGACTGTTCGATCACCCGTATTATATAAAGGCAATCAATGTACCCGCATAAGAGAACATTATCGCTCTCTCAAGTACTATTACATTCTTTTTTCTGAAAGACCATCAATGTCGAGTTGTTTCACGATAACTACCTACGAAGACAACAACTTTCACTTAATTCCCGATATAAAACCTTATTGATCGGGAAAATGTATTTGCATTCTAAAATATTTGTTTGAAAATTATGTTTGTTCATCAAAATCATCATAAAAAACTCTAAATCATAAATCTAAATTTCGCCTCCGATGTTTATAGAATATTTTTTATATTTTACATTCTCAAATCATGCGACCTCTTGATGAAAAATCAACAATATCAAATTACGGATCAATATGTATAGGTTTCATTCACTGGGTTAGAAGGTAGAGTAGACACATATGGGTAGATCACACAAAGCAAAACATAACAGAGAATACTTCAATAATTTGGTCAAGAGATAAGGTCAAAAATTTAAGATTAACTTTCTATAGGACTAATTAGATCGGCTTCGATAGGAGCTGACTAAAATATGGATTAATAATGATTTTCACGTAAGACAATTGCAAAACATAGTTTGGCTAACTCTGCCTATGTAAAGAGTGGTCAAGATTTGTCCTACCTCAATTGCTATGTTATGTGAGAAGAAGGTGATATCTAAGATTGAGGTATAATTCATATTTATTAGATTCATACCATTTACAACTTATGCCTTGAAAAAAATTGATGTGTTGTTATTATTATTACAGGCAAGGGATACATTGACCACACTTGCGCAAATAGCTCACTTCGCAAATGATTGGTGTTGCATGTACTATCTAGAATGCAACGAGGAATTCGAGGAAACAAGGCACCAGAAGCAGTGTCCGGAGTATTTTGGATATAGTAACTTAGACCCGATGTAATACTTATGTTTTTTTTTTTCCACAATCTATTTATTTAAGAAAAATGAACATTGCAAGTACATAACATCAACAAAAATTAGACAGATTGCGTTTGACAATAATGGCTACTGATGGTCCGGAAACGGCAAAAGAAAGGAATTATTGTAGAAGAATTGTTGGGATATACAACAAATTACTTGATACGAATGAAAGAGGTATAACTAATTCGATTCTGAAATCACATAAAGCTCACAGTAGAAGATGACATCAAGTTTAAAGTTAGTAACAAACATAATATGGCTAACTAAAATGTTAAAAACAAACAAGATATATAAACTGAGAAAGTTGTGGGACTTGAAGAGGCCAATTTTGAAAACTACAATCTTAGAAAGCAACAACGATCCACAATACCATATTTTTTTTTTTTTATAAATACTCAACGTAGAATATGTCAACTTTTGGTAAGGGATCTATTGACAACCTATTAATTTGAAATAGGATCAGGGAGTACAATATGTATTCAAGGTTCTTTATGAGGTAATGTGTTGCCAGATTGTATTCCAAGTAAAGGTAGGAACATACGGAAGTGACAAAATGTCCAAGACTTTTGAAGTTACCAAAGCATTCGTTAAGACGAATTGCTAGGCACAATACTTTGTTGAAGATTTAATGGAAGAGGTTCGCATATATACAATCCCTTCGAAAAGGTAATGGGTACACATTTTAAACACTGTCATCTAATGGGTGTTGAAAAATTACAGGAAAATCATGTCATATTGGATAGTTTGTATCATTCGTTCGATGCAAAAAAAAAAACTTTTCTCTGCCTATTTGGAGGATCGACAACATGACCATGATAGATGCGTCAGCTGGAGCGAAATAGGAGCACATGGAGACTTTTATGGACGATATTGATTAGTTGATTTCACTGAGATGAGCGCTTCTAACGACATATTTCCAAAAAATATTTAAACTTCCATGTTCATGTAGAGCATTATCTCATTATAAGCAATGAACCTAAATAAAAAAGTGTCTGGAAGTTAAGATTATATTTCTTTCCTTTGAGCAAATCTCTGGCGATAAAATATTAAAGGAAAAAACAAAGAAAAAAAGAGAGGAAAATCCCAACTATTTTTATGAAAAACACATATTAAATCATTATGAGTTGATAAGTATTCGGGACACAAATTATGCGATATATTAAAAATGAACGAACATCATGGACCGTGCCGTTACGGCACGGGTTAAGGGCTAATCTTTTTATAATATATATATATATATATATAGATAGATAGATATATAGGGGAAATATATATATATATAAATTTTTTTTTTTTTTTACCTGTAAAACAAATATTACCTGTAAATTATTCGATCGAGTTCCTATAAAAACCCTAGAAATTTTGAATCCAATTCACTTCACTTCGATTTCCACGGAAATTGAAAGTGACGAACAAATTATAGGTTAAGAAAATCATCATTACTACTTCCCCATTAAAACAAATATTACCTGTAAATTGTTCGATCGAGTTCCTATAAAAACCCTAGAAATTTTGAATCCAATTCACTTCACTTCGATTTCCACGGAAATTGAAAGTGACGAACAAATTATAGGTTAAGAAAATCATCATTACTACTTCCCCTCCCTCCATCACCAGCATCAGAAAGGAGAAAAAAAAAGAAGCAAAACCAAAACAGCAGAATGGCAGAAAAACAGTTGATAATCGCCATTGAAGGAACTGCAGCTATGGGTCCATACTGGAATAGTATTGTTACTGAGTACCTAGAAAAAATTATCAGGTTTATACTATCAAATTTTCTTCGGTTTTTCCTGGTTTATTTTCTTCGATTTTTTCTGGTTTATTTCTACTTTGTTGATTCGTCGAAATTTTCAACAAGGACTATCAAAAAAGACTGGGTTGCTTGATTTTGCTGTTAATTACGGTTATACATCTTATTATCTAGGAATAGATACGTAACATGTTACACACATCAACTCTACTTGCACTTTTTTCATCTCTTGCATGAAGTTTTTGTTGTTGTTTTAATTTAGACTTGTATTTCTGCAGGTGCTTTTGTGGTAATGACATGTCAGGACAGGTACGAATTGATGTTTGAAAGCAATTTTTGTTTTGTATCTTGATGAAGATCAATTTCTTGTGAACAACTTGAATTATACAGTTTTGATTTGTGGCTTTGCCAACCTCTAACTGAATTTGTACTGCATGCTCTAATATTTTGAACTACAGAAGCTTTCTTCCGCAAGTACTGAGCTCTCCTTGGTCGTTTTTACTGTTCACGGATCTTATTGTGGTAGGCAAACCTTCTTGGAGAGTTTTGTTAAAAGAATTTTTATGCCTACTTCGTCATTGTTGTTTTTGTCTCTGGTTCCAAAGTTGGTTTCTTAGGCTGATGATTTTGGTCGATAATAATTTGCATGTTCGATGATATATGCCAGCGTTTTGGATGTTTTTGAATTCCATGCAAGATGTGTTTTGCAGATTTTTGTTCAAGAAGATTATTAAGTAAACAAAGGGATCACCGATATCATTCTTTATCATTCAGCATGTTTGTTGAATGTTTGAATCTTTACTTTAGGTTAACAATTTGTGATGTCTTTTAATCTTCAGCGGGACTTCATGAAATGAATCGAGGGGCGAGTTCAGAATGTAGCTTAATGTTCTTTCAGTTACTTTTAATGATATTTGATCTTTCTTTTTGTTTTCTTTCCGAAGGTTGCTTGGTGCAAAGAAGTGGCTGGACGAGAGATGCGGATGTCTTCTTGCACTGGCTCTCCGCAGTACCCTTTAGCGGTGGTGGCTTTATTGATGCTGCGGTTGGGGAAGGGCTTGCCGAAGCACTAATGGTAGGCTGTAGAGTTTTGTTTGTAGTTGTATTTTTAAAAACCTTTTGGTATTCTTTCTACCGTAAATTCTTTTTATGGTGCATAATCATAATTCTTTTTGGCGCTCTCTATATAGTCTGTCTAAGTGGAACCTTTGCCTTTAAGATTATCTTGAGATGTTTTACAAAGAATTGGAATGGGCAAGTGTTTTGAGTAAATGAAATTTTGTTTGGGAAGGGGACTTGGATATGTCATACTAGTTGGCGTGACAAATTAATCTTGTTACGTAACATTATCCAAATGATTTATATTTAATTCAGATGTTCGCGTTGCCTCCGAATTCAAGCCAAAGCGCAGAAATGAACAAGCATTGCATTCTTGTGGCTGCCAGCAACCCTTACTCCCTGCCCACCCCAGTGTACCGCCCACGGATCCCAAATCTTGATCAGAGTGAAAACAAAGAAGTGACACCAGAAAGTTGTCTCGCAGATGCTGAAACAGTTGCAAAATCATTTGCTCAGGTAGTCTTCTTTTAGTTTATATACTTGGTTTTAAAGTGCCCTTGTCTTTCAGTTACTAATAGTCAGCATGTTGATATAGCAACATTACATTTCTAAATAAGTGTTACAAAATTGTGTGATGTACGTTCATTCTCACTTTCAGAAGAAAGCACTATTGGCGAGTCTCATTGTTTAATATAATAAACCATGATTTATGCATATGAATTGTGTTTTTGTTGGGAAAATTGTTTATTCGGCCTCTGACATGTCAAATTCATGTGTCTGTTTGCAGTGCTCAGTTTCTTTGTCAGTGATTTCTCCAAGGCAGCTCCCAAAACTCAGAGGAATATATAATGCGGTACGTATTACTTTGAGTGAGTGTATTATTTTCCAACTTCTGAAGCATTAACACAAACTACTGTTCGATTTTGCACAGTTTCTGCTGTGCTTTAATCTGCACACTTGTTGCTTGGCATTTTAATGTTTTTTCTGCTGAAATCAATTTTATTGAGTCATTTTTTAACAAGAAAAGCATATATATGGACTCCTTAAGTATAACCTTTGCATAGATACAAGACTTTCCTTATTTCTTTTCAGCATGTTTAACATCATAAGTACATACCTCATATGTGAAAAAGGGAGTATGAAGAATCCTGGTCATGCTGGTGAGCTGTTAATATAATAATATATGTCTATACAGGGCAAGCGAAACCCACGAGCAGCAGAGCCAGCTATCGATGTTAAGAACCCTTATAATCTTGTTCTTCTCTCTGAACATTTCATGGAGGCTCGTGCAGCCCTAAGCCGCTCTGGAATAACAAACATGCCCGCAAATCAAGGCCCTCTAAAGATGGACACATCCTCGGTTCCCTCCGTTTCAGGGCCCCTTCCTACTTCAATCCCTCCAGGTTTGGTTTATTTGTTTTTTATTATTTATTTTGCCCGTGTCTATGCAGTTTATTATTTGTCATTGTGGTCCAAATTTATACCCGAGTCAATTTGTTTTGTCAGTTGAACTTAGACAATTGGTAGTCTGGGTCCTTTTACATTTTGTTTGTAGATGATTGATACAGGCTTGTGACATTTTTGAGTTAAGTATTCTGTGTACCCGAAGTAGAGGGTGTGTTGATTTCTTTGCTGCATACTCCTTTTTATATGCTGTTTCTTTTTTCCCCCCAGTAAATGGGTCAATGATGAGTCGCCAATCAATTCCTGTTGGAAGTACCGTGCCGGCAACAGTAAAAGTGGTACATCACAAACCATCCATTCCATTTCAACTTGAGTTGTGGTTGGGAAATTTGCTGATCTAAAAGTTACAGCTCTTCATATCTATTCTTCTAAGTGAGCTCACTACCTCAAATTTATTTTCAGGAGCCAAACACGATACCTTCATCAGCTTTTCCCCATCCCCCCTCTGTTCCTCATGGTCCTTCTCAGGGCATCACAAGCTTGCAGTCTTCTCCACCATCGTCCACTTCTCAAGAGATCACAAATAATGACAATGTTCAGGAATTTAAGCCTATGATTGGTGGCCTATCCCAACCATTGCGTCCAACAGGCCCTGCTGCAGCAAATGTTAACATTTTGAACAACCTCTCTCAAGTACGGCAGGCTATGAACTCTGCAAATTCTATGGGTCTTCAAACGATGGGTGCAACTCCAATGGCCATGCATATGTCAAACATGATATCTAGTGGAATGGCATCAACTGCTTTATCTCCTGCACAAAATGTATTCTCACCTGGTCAGTCTGGTAGTAACACCACATTGTCTGGATCTGGGCCATTGGTTGGCAACACACAGATCGCACAAAACACAACGCTAGGTGGATTCTCCTCAGCTACTTCTAATATATCTGTAAACCCAAACCATGGGATGTCACAGCCAATGGCCAATCTTCAAGGACCTGTTAGTTTGGGACAGTCAGCAGCTGGTATTAACCAAGGAAGTCTTACAGGGGGACAGATAGGTCAAGCCGGAATTGGCATGAACCAGAACATTATGAATAATGGACTAGGTCAACCAGGTGTTTCTGCTGGGAGTGGAACAATGATTCCCACTCCTGGAGTACCTCAGCAAGTACAAGCAGGAATCCAGCCTCTCAATGTAGCTAACACTTCCACCGCGAACATGCCAGCACAACAGACATCTGGAGCTATGCAGTCAGCGCCTGGGCCTGATAAATATGTGAAAGTCTGGGAAGTAAGTGTTTGTCTTTCGCGGTCGTAGATTATATAAATGGTTCTTTTTGAACTACTGGATTTAGAGTATGTTAGGAATTCAAAAGGCACCAATTGCTGTTTTATCTGCGATTAGTAAAATAACTTCTGTTTTGTTGTCATTTATAATAGCTATTTATAGGGTATGGTTATGCTAACTCCAGTCTTTATTGTGGGGGCAGGGAGCTTTATCTGGACAGAGACAAGGACAACCTGTGTTTATCACTAAACTCGAAGTATGATTTATGGCACAAAAAGATATATCATTTCTGCTCTTTTCTTGTCATTTATTTAATGTGCATTGGAGATGTTTCTTCTTCTTTTTGCTGGGTTTATGTTTTATGCATAGTGGGTAGCTGACTTAAGTATGTTGGCAGTAACCAAGAGCTCCAAATTTTCATCCTGCTGAATTTCTTTTGTTTATGTGGCAGGGATACAGGAGTGCATCCGCATCAGAGACGTAAGTCTAGAAGCATAATCCACTTTATCATATTAGTATAATGCCAAATGGTTACATTGTTGAAATGAAATGAAATCAGTTCCTACCCTTGGAGTTTGATTTAGATATCCTTCAGTTCTTAACAAGGATCGTGTTTGGTTTCTAGAAATCGTATCGTCCTCATGAGTTGCAACATCCTGATATATAGTTAAACCTTTGTTGATTACTACTTGATAATCTGATAAGTTATTCAGTTAGTGATTTATTTCTTCAGACATTTAATAAATTTTGCCAGTCCTGACCTTAAGATAGTGCTTTTGCTCTATAATTTAATGTAAGAAATGCATGCTTATTTATTTTGGAAGTGGTATGTATAGGAAATCCCTTGAATCAATATCCTGTTCTCATCTTTCTTGCATCAAATACATGCACTATAGGATAATTACTTGTACAGAATTTTCGTTGAGAATCGCTTGTACAAAATTTGAAAAACATTATCAAACAAGTTGAGTAACTCAAGTAACTCATATAAGATGGATATTGTAGAACATTAAGGTAGAGTCTGGTTATTTATTATATTTTATATGTAAAATGTGCATAGATAACCCTACATTTGCTTTTATCAGCGCCACAAAGGTATCAAAAAATAAAAATGACATACATTTTGACACCACTTTGCATGTGCTATACTGGTAGGAGGTTATATTCACCATTTTAAGACATGATTTCTTATTTAGTAGGATACAAGTGGATAATCATACTATTGGATTCATATTCTTAGATCTTAATTACCACTGGTTCTGGATGTTTTGTTATGAACTTTGTGCCTCAGTTAAATTGAAATGGCTTTTTGCCATCAGGTATTTTCTCCAGGATCCTTATAATTAATTGGCATTCTATTTGTCATCTTCTCAGGCTTGCAGCGGACTGGCCAATGATGATGCAAATAGTTAGGCTTATATCTCAGGATCACATGCATAACAAGTACTCCACTTCCTAACTAGGCCTGCTTTATTAGAACATCTATTGTAAATTTGGTGATTATATTTCTCACACGAGCACAAATTTAATTGTCCTGATAAGCTGATCTTATGTCTTTAATTCTAGGCAGTATGTGGGCAAGGCAGATTTTCTTGTTTTTCGGGCTTTGAATCAACATGGATTTCTGGGACAGCTACAAGAAAAGAAACTCGTGAGTCAACTTGATGCTCAGTTATCCTTTTATTGGTTTGTTTCTTTATTAGGCCTTGGATTTTCTGTTTTACATTCAGGCCTTGAATTTTCTGTTTTACATTGATAAAATTGGTATTAGTGGATCCACTCTGAATTATCTCTTAATCTCCATATTTGTTATCAATATTCCCCCGCATCCATGTTGCTACCACTTTTGATGGATTGGAGCCAGTGGAATAGCAGATTCCATACCGTACTACGATACTTGCTACAGATTGAAGCTGCTATCTCGTCTTAAGTTCTTAATAGTTAAACCTAGAGCTGATGTGCAGAACTTCAACGTTGATGTTATCTGCGAAAAGCTGGCAATTTGTGTAGAAGTTTCTGTACTTAGCCTAAAAAATGTGGGAGAAACCTACATGTGTTAGAATTGTTGCAGCAGTACCCAGTTGGAAGGTCATTAGTAATGTCTCTTTATTTTTATACCAAAATGTAGGTTTCCTCGGTCCGAGAAGTGAGAGACACATTTAAACACATCATCCTTCATAGGATAGTACTACCAGTCAGGATAATATCTATCATGTCAGTCAGCATCTTCCTGAATTGTTCCAGTGGTAGTCATCAAATATGAATCATTGGTAGAAATAACTTTTAAGTCATGCATTTTCCAACTGAAATGAATTTGTTGTTCCAGTGCTCTCATGTATAGAAACACATTAAAATTGTTGAATTATAATGTTTATATGAAGAAGAGAGGGTTATGTAGTCCTTAGTGAAACCATGCATTATACATCACAGTTTTTATCTTCATGAAGATCGACCATGTCCACAGATCTTGTGATAATTGGAAAGCCTGTTATCTGCTTTCTAAAGTGGAGTGTCATGACTGCTTGTGATTTCAGTGTGCAGTTATCCAGCTACCCTCACAGACGTTGCTGTTGTCTGTTTCTGACAAGGCCAGCCGTTTAATTGGAATGCTTTTTCCCGGGGTGAGTTGTTGGCATCATTTTCACCATCTAATTGACATTGCATGCAACCTTTATCTATTTTTTTGCGCTATCCATTTATCGCTTTCGATATATATTGTTCTTTATGATTTCAAAGAATGTATGTAGTTATTTTATGTTTTCCTGATGGTAACCAGGATATGGTTGTGTTTAAGCCACAACCACCTACCCAGCAGCAGCAGCAACAATTGCAGCAACAGCAGCAACAATTGCAGCAGCAGCAGCAGCAACAACAACAACATCCTCAGCCGCAGCAGCAACATCAGCAGCAGCAACAACAGCAACAGCAACAACAGCAACACCCGCAGCTTCAGCAGCAGCAACACCCGCAGCTTCAACAGCAGCAGCAACAACAACCACCACCACCACCACAACAACAACAACAAATGGTTGGTGGAGGGGTTGGTCAAGGATATGGTCAAGGTCCAAACAGGTCACAGTTAATATCTCAGGGACAAGTTCCATCCCAAGGCCCATCTAGCATGGCTGGTGGCGGTTTTTTATCATGAAATGGTGTACTTCACATTGATAAGGATGATCAAAGTAAGTAAGTCACAAAAGGTATATGTTCAAGTCAAGTATATCTGAACTGCTATTGATAAAGATACAGACTTACATCATGTTTTTTTTTTTTTTTAAACTCTATTTGGACAGTGGTAACTGCATAGTGATCTACCGCTACTTGTTGAAAGTGCCACAATCTGATTGCCTCTTTAAATGGATGTTTGTTCCTACTACTCTCTAGTGGTTTTAAGTTTTTGTTTATGTAATTATTACGTGACAGTATGACCCTCTTAAGATTGAAAAATTCCATCATTGCTGCCTCCCTATTCCCTAATCTCTTAAACTGCTCATCTGAATCATCTTAGTTCCAATTGAATAGTGGCAGCTTTATAAGCAAGTTGATAAAGTACAAATTTTGATGGAGTAAGGATGTTGGTCGAAAAGAATCAAATACTGGCTTCCTTAACTTTATTAAACGATCTAGGTTTGAATGGTCCTTCACCTATTTTGTAATGCTCAAACGGATACTTACTTATAGTGAAGTAGTACAGTATTATTTAGAATGTGCGAGTAAGGTTTGTAATGCTCGAACGGATACTTAGAGCTAGCACTATGGGAGGGGGCATCCCTTCCCTATCCCTCAATATCCCTCAAAAACCTGAAATTGCAAGTGTTATGGTATCCCATATCCCTACACGTGTAGGGATATACACCTCCATCCCTACAAGGCTGAGCAGATATGATCACTCGTGTATGGAAGGGAAATCATACGGGTACTGAGTACCCGTGTTATTTTACGCGTCGTTGATACGGTTACTCAGTACGCGTAGCTTTTTGCACGGTTACTAAGTACCCGTTTCGAAAATAATATTTGTTTGACCTTTTTTTTGTTAATACCTCTCTCACAACCGATCCTAACCATCCATCACTAATAACGACTTTATTTTCTACACCGTCGGATCCCAACGGCCATTTTTTCAAAATCCTCTATAAATACCACTCTAATTCTCTACTCAAAACACACCAAATCAATTGATTTCTTATTTTCTCCTTCTTATATCAATTGATTTCTTCTTTCTCTTCATCTTACTATACGTTTTTGGTATTTAGATTTGTTCTACCACTTTTTTTTTTAATCTTAGTTTCATTCAAAATGGTACTTAATTTTGTCACACAAGAAGAGGTTGATCTTACTAATGCTTTTATTTATGTGAGTATGGACGAAATTATGGGTGCGGCGCAAAAAACCGCTCTGTTTTGGATACGTATTCATGAAATTTTCATACAACGCAATGTCAATCCATATGGAAGAGATTGGGATGCTTTAAAAAGCAAGATGAGACATATTAAAAAAGATGTCAAAGAATTTGTGTCCATTCTTAACGATCTATATCGGCAAACCAAAAGCGGTGCGAACCACGAAGATTTGGTAAGTTTTATTAAATTTTTAAGTTTTTCCATATAGTTGGTGATAATAGCAATAAACCTAATGTTTCTTATATAAATTTTCAGACAACAAATGGTCGCCTTCAATTTCAGGAACAAAGAGGACAACCATTCAAGTATGATGCATGTTATGAGTTGTTTAGAGCAAAGGTCCCTGGATATAATTATGAACTGACTGTGAGTTGTTTGATAATCATCGTAACTTTGTATCAGTCGAAGATGGTACTGAAGTTCTTCCCAATGGAGAAACTCGTTGGAAATACAAGGAAAATGCACGTCCTATAGGAACAAAGAAAGCCAAAAAACTAGCCAGACAGAAGAAGGATCGTGAGCAAGGTATATATAGAGAAGATGATGAATGAACATCTTCAGTTAAGATGGAAGAAGATAAGGTCTATCAACAAAGTTCTAGTATTTTGGAGTATCTTAAGGAAACACGATCAAGGAAGGAAAAAATGAGAATGGAACAAGAATGCCAATACCAAACTTTTTGGGGGTATACTCAACAACCGAGTTATCAAATGGAAGACGAAATCAATTTGCAAACGCTTCAACAACAGACTAATCAAATGCATGGACAACAAATGCATTTTGATCAAGACAATGCAATAATGTTGATGGACCTTAGTTGAAAAACAATATTATCAACGCAAGCAAAATGAGATTTTGAAGGGGAAGGGTATAATCAGCGTTGAAGATTCAGAAGATGAAGATGTAATCCAACTCTAATTGTTTTATCTTTCATTGAGTTTAGTTTTTTAATTTATAGTACATCTTTAAATTAAAAGTGTTGTCTTAAATTTCTAGTTAGTATTGTTGTTAACTTAATTTTAAATGTGTTGTAACCACTCGATATTCAAATCCAAATTCAAATAAATAACTTCATTTTATCACTTCATTAAACTAATGTTCATAAAAAACTTTAAAAAGACAGTACAACATATGATTCGATAGGTCTGAACACATTAATTTTCCCTGGTGTCAGATTCAACAATCAAGGCCGCTTCGAAATGATAAAACGGTTCTTTTCTCCAAGCTGTGTATGCATCTTGTGCAGCGAGCCGGTCACCTCTGTACCTATTGAGAAATTCATTGTACCCGATGCATAATTTCCTAACATGATTTGTCCTTGAACAAATGTAGGATGGTTGATAATTAAAGAGTGGTTTCTTTCCCATCTCTTTAACGAAAGAACCCCAACCAACAGTAGTCCGGAAGATTGTATGATCTTTAGGATCTTCTGGAAAATGATCCTTGAGAAGGTAAAAGTTTATAATCCATTCAGTCTCTTCTTCAACATCCTTTAACCTTTCCCTCAGTTGGAATTGTTGTTGACCTATTATAGGTTTTATTAGGTGTACTTTTCTGTCAATTCTTTGTGATTGTAAATCCTTTTAGGCTCACTCTTGTAATAATTTAGCTCTGATCATAGTAATAAAAATTACAATTTTGATTAAAAAAAGGAATTATTGTTGACCTCATTCTTTTGCCTTGCATTTTTCTTCGTATTCCTTGAGTTTTGTTGGTATTCAGTCGAACAACCAGATGAATATTTGGTTTGTTTTGTGGACTTTCGCTAAACCATTTTAAGGGATTTGCAACCCAGTTTTGCAACGGCACTGGTGCCGTTGCGAAATTTCTGTTGCTATTTTTTCGCAACAGAGAATTTCCGTTGCGAATTTTGCAACCTCACAAGCAAGGTTGCGAATTGCAACTGGGCTGGGCTCAAGCGTGTGAACCACGTGCGTGGTCGGGAACACTAGGACTACTAAATACGCCCAAGTCAAACTTCGGTCAAGTATTCTTCTTCTTTTTTCCACCCTTCAGCCATATCTACACTATATGCCTTATCGAGTTTCCTTGTTATTTTTCTCCGCCACAGACCTCAACTCTCTTTCATCTCCTCTCTGAAGAACTGAAGCTCTCATTTCTTCATCTCCCTTTCATCTCAGAACCTCTTTGGAGAATCAACACTATCATCAGCAACACCATCATCTTCTCACGATTTCTTTCTCTCTCTCTACCGAAGACTCGGAATCTTCCAACATAGGAGGTAATAATCAGATATTGTATTAGATTTTTTCTCCATATTTATCTGATTCTTCTATTGTTTTTGTGATTGATGGATGATTCTCGTTTCTGTACGATTTATTTGATTCATTTATGACTACGGATCTAGGGTTTTGATAGATTAAAAAAAAATCTGTTTCACTAATTTCTAGGGTTTCTGGTTTCTGAAATTAAAGTTTCGATTGGGTTTAATTTCTAATGGCTTAATTTGTTTTTACCAAACTCGATCTTCACTCAAAAGGGGAAACTAGAATTGAGGTGTTAATTTCAAGGGTTAGTGTTAATACCAATTGAGGTGGTGATGCTATAATCTGAACTTTATTTTTTCTTTTGGAGACAATGTTAGAGTTCCTTTTCACTGGTTTGGTTTTGATTTCAGTTTGTGATCAAGTTTATGTTTAGTTTCTAGGCAATGGTTTTCTTCTATACAGTTGAACATCTCTGTTTATAATGAGTTTGGTTGTGTTTTTTCAGGTACTGGGAGAAGTAGTCCAAAACAGAACAAATAAGAAAGACTCCTGGGTACAAAAGGTCAGTTTTTCGGTAGAAAATTGTTATCCTTTACGTTCATTGGGCTTAGATTGGTTGGATTTCTTACTTGGAAATTTTAACATTTTATTAGCAGGGTTGGTACGTGTGTATCATCATTGGTTATTGTGAGGGTGGAGACATGTAAGTTTCTCTTCTTGTTCAATAAAAATTGTAATATAATGTGTCAATCAGCGGGCCTCAGCATGATTTCTCCATGATTCATCTGCTCCTGTTAAACATTGGTACTACTTCCTTTAATTATACAGGGGGTGAAGCTATAAAAAGAGCTAATGGTGTTCACTTTTCTGAAGAGGTGCATTACCTTTCCTCTACATGAGCTGTACTATGGAATATCTGCAATTGCAAGGTTCTGTTTGTTAGTTCATATTGTGTACAGAAACTCTGTAGGTGGCTTGTGCAACTCCTAATGGATCTGGATTACTTGCACAGAAATCATGTTCTTCATCTGATGTCAAGGTCGGTTGCAAAACTTGGGATACTCTTAAATTGTCTGTACTGATGCTGCTTTGCAAAAATATCTCAGTGCTCGAATATATTCTTGATGAAGGATTAGAACATATGTCTAGGTAAGCGATCCTACTTTCTAACTGCTTAAGTCTTTGTGGATGACTATAAATAAATTGTATCCACCTACTGCAATGATTTTCCTCCTAAATCTCTGACTTAATTAATCCGTTGGACTACAGGTGATTTTGGATTGGCCAAAATGTTGACTTCTGATGACCTAGCCTCTTCTGTGAGTAACACAACACTACAAAAAGATTTCTTGATTAGTTTAAGTTCAGTATTTTGCTTGCTTGTTAACAATGAGGGCCATTTGGCTCACAATGTAGGTCGTGGGAACTCGCAGCTATATGTGCCCTGAGCTTCTTGCTGATATTCCTTACCGTTCAAAGTCAGATATTTGGTCTTTAGGTAAACAATCCTTTATGGCAATGGTTTTCTTCTATACAGTTGAACATCTCTATTTATAATGAATTTGGTTGTGTTTTTTCAGGTATTGGGAGAAGTAGTCCACAGCAGAAGCAATAAGAAAGGGAAATTATCTATTTAATGTGTCAATCACTTAAAAGTCTATCATTTTAAATAATTATAAATAAGAATCTGAAACCAAGGTGTATGCAGATGGCGGGGATTTCTGTTGTGGTCTGGAAACAAGCCAAGGATATTTCTTCCATTTTCCTGTAATAAAGAAAGTCAAGCAACTCCCTTAAGCATTATAAGTGTATAAATACAGTTTATATTTCATTAAATATGGTCTATTGCTGAAAAGAAAGTCTCGTAAAATTCTTTATTGAATGTGTAGTTTAACGTTGCTTTTGAACCCCAACTTGCTCGTTTTCATCTGTGCAGATTTACACAGATTGACGTTGCTAAAATGTATCTCATTTCCCATTTGCATATCTTACTGGAGAAAATGGGTTGACGGATGCAGTGGTACCAAAAGCACAGATGATTACTTGGTTTGCAAAAGATCGATAAGCTCTACACTTCGCGTTGCTAGTCATTTCCTTATTTCATAGTTTCCCTCAAAAGCGTTTTGTTTAGGGATGATGAAACTTTAAAGATCATGTTCATATGCATTATTGAGGTAAGAAACACACATTAGCATAACATATCTCTGGGTCTGGTTGGTGCAACACAGGTCCATTATCCAGTAGAGGCGATTCAGAGTGTTCCTTTTGCTGATTCAAAGGCACAACTTTTAGAAGTGCAGGTAAGCCTTTTTTTAGTATCTTAATGGGTGTAGTTTGTAGACTTTAACATTATATAGGTTAAATTTGTATGTGTTGTATTTATTTCTTATAACCTTTTCTCATAGATCCAATTTGTTTTGCAGAAAGACGAAATGAGATGTCTATTGCCGAGAAATTTATTAGAACGTGGTTTCTTCCCAGAAAGCTCCCCTCAAAATTTATTAGAACGTGGAAATGATATGATGTGCATCTTTAGTTGGCCTGGTCAGCGTAAGATTCCCTCACATCTGGAAAAACTAGTTTTCCGGAGGAATTCTTAACTAGTTTACGTACTATAGCCATGAATGAGGAAGAGCTGTTTAAAGTGTCATCACTGCTGGAAGAGGTTTGTTCGCCTCAAAGTATTTGCAATTTTTAGGTGCTTTTAGGTGCTAAATGTAGAACCTTCTAGTTACAATATCTAGTTCCTTGTTAGTGTAATACTCTAATTGCTACATATTTTATTGAGGTATAATGATTCTGCTCATCATGCACTGGTTGTACTCAAGCAACGGTTTTTGTACGATGAAATTAAACTGAGGTAGTGAAAGAGTGCCTGATTATGATTATTATATTGGTTCAGTCCAAGCCTCTTTTTCCTGTTTAGTTTTTTTTTTTTCATCTTCTAATAGTATAGATGTCCACGTTCCTATTTAAAAAGTGGTTCAACTGGTGCTTCTGATAGGAAATCCTCTTTATGTCTTCTTTGTAACCTTGCTGGAGAATTAAACACTGACACATTGCTGCTTTTTTCTACGAACTGATTTATTACTACTTATATTATATGCGGATGTTTGTTTTGATCAGCTTGTTTTGAAGTTAAGCGAGTTAATTTTCACTTACTATAAAAGTTGGGCAGCAAGGTATTCTTTAGTCTTTGACATTTCTTAGCTCTCGTTCTGCTCTAAACCTGTATCTGCATTCCCGTTTTTTCTTTAATGTTTGGTAACTCTTTATGTTATTACGAATTGATGCAGCGAACTTCTTGATCCATCATTCCTCTTTGCTTTGGACAATGGTGAAAAGTATGTTGTCCAACCTATGAGATTCAATGCGTTATTAATGATGATTAGAGTGAAGGTTTGTAATGTATACCTTAAGCATACAATATTACCTTCTTTTTTGGTGTTGTATGCCACTTACAATTAGTATAACAATCAGTAGATAATAATAAGACCATTCCCATATTAACAAAAAAGATTTGCAGCAAAAAGAAATGTGGTTTCAGATTGGCACAATGTGATTATGGAGTTCGTGACTCCATGAAATGAATGCAAGTTAGGATTGAAGGGATATGAAGTGTCTACTTTCGATGCTTCAATTTTTAAGTTTCTGTTTGAACCAGTTTAGCTTTTCAATTGGGAAACACATTTTATTTTGAATTTTAATGCTAGCTTTAGATATTTTTGGTCAAACCATGTACTAGAAATACCAATTTTGAGTATCTGTATCTGTTTAACTAGTTAAGGAATTTGCTGCGTAGTGATTTGTGTCCTGACAAACTTCTATGGTGCAGGTACTGGGTAGGACCATTGATTTAAGGAGCCTAATTGCTGAACGGATGAACAAAATGTTCAGAGATAATCTGGAGTTCTTATTTGATCGTTTTGAGTCTCGTGATATGTGTGCTATTGTGGTAAGCAATTGCGAAAAACATCTTTTCATTTTGTTCAACAATGTGTAGCAATTGATTCTTATTGACTTTGCCTACATGAACTAGGGAAGCTCTTGGATATTTTAAAGCTCTCGCATGAATTGCTTTCAAAAGATTTTTCTATAGACTCGTTCAATCTGATGATGAATGAGATGCAAGAGAACATATCTCTTGTTTCTTTTTATAGTCGACTTGCTTCTCAGGTTTATCTTATAGTGCATAGTTTTTAGTTGTTGGTAGATTTCGGTATTAGCAGTTCTATTTTTATTCTCTAAGCTGTAACCCAATGACCTCAGATATCTTATCTGCTTTGTTTTAGCTTGTTCGAAATGAAGAGAAGCAACCATCTGATACCGAAGTTAAGGAAGCAATATGGGAGGTTTGTGGGGATTCAGGTGCTCTGCAGTTGCTTATCGATCTTCTGCAAACCAAGTAATCATCGTAACTCCTTTGATCAAAATTTCAAAAAATTTAGCATACTGTATTTTTTTGTGTAGGTAAACTTGTTGTTCACAATCGATGTGGCTGAAGAGGGGCTACATACACCTAATTGCTCCTGTATTGTATAATTTGATTTACCTAAAACAGTTTTGTATCCGTGTTCGGTTTCGTGGTCGAGCTCGACAGAGCGATTCACAATATCTGAAATACGTCTTGCTAAAGCTAAAGCAATCAACTGGACATCTCTTGAATATACCAGGGGAAATACAGTTCAACAGAAATTGAACTCGCCATCAAGTAGAACATTATGCTTGTTGTATATACTTGCACCAAAAGTTTGATAGCAAGAGTAACAAAACTATATAACTAGTGAGAGGGATGTTTGTTGGTTTTAGGAAAACTAGACATACATGCTTCATTGAGTGTAATTTGATAGTATCAATCTCTTGCATGAGCTACGTGTTAGTGCGAAGTATGTGGGTTTTTTTGATTTGCTTATGTAGCCTATTATTTATTAGTCTTATCTTTATAAGCATACTTGATATCTGATTGGAAGAATATGTGATGATTTGTTCGCAGGTTAATTGAATGATGCTCTGTTATGAGATCAGAAAGGTTGGAGAACAAAGCAGCAGTCATAGGAGGTCCCTTAGCAGTTGCAAGATTTGTAAGTTTATGTAGTATCTCATTATAGTGATTTAAGTTGGAAGAACTTAGGAATTTCGTAACTTTCTATGAACTGAACTTAGGAACCAAGTATGTTTCTATGTGTAACAAGTTTGCTGTGATACTTAGTATACATTTGTATCAAATACTCAATACTTTTTGTTAACTTCAATTGAAGAATCCTTTTTTCATAATGTAATTCAGTTTTGTATGTCCATTGAATGAATGATATAGTTTGTATATCTGTAGAAATGATGAATATGGGGAACTGGGTAACTGCAGGGGGGGAGGGGGTAAATATGGGGGGCAATGGATTTTGACCAGGTTAACGAAGACTTGACCTTTTTTTTCTTCTGTGTTGCAAATAATTAGCAACGTCTTTAATATGTTGCGAAATTAGAACCAGAACCAATAATATTTAGTTCCGGGTAGGGGTATTCCTACAATTAGCAACAGCTTAGCAACTTCAGATCTTGGTTGCGAATAATCAAAGCCGCAACGGAAACTTCCGTTGCGAATCCCCGTTGCCGACCGAGAGTCGTTGCGAAAAAATACAACACGGTGTTTTGCAAAAGGGATCTACCGTTGCGACCCCAATCAGCAACGGCCAGAGTCCGTTGCTAATCCCTTAAAAATGGTGTCGTATTTCCTTTGCTTAACACTTCATCCATCACATTAGTTAATTTGGTAGGTGATGAAGACGCCGTTGCGTTCGAAGTAGCTTGATGACCTCTTTTTCATATCTCCTCTTCCATTGCAGCAATTGATGGAGTGGGTCGCTTGCATCTTCTAATTATGTCTTCGACTTGCTGATTGATTTGCCATTGAATAGATGTTTAGCTTTGTTTTTCTCCTCCAAGATTAATGTTGCAAAGAATATATAGATTGATGTTGCAAAGAAAAATAGGTAGATTGATGTTGCAAAGAAAAATTGGTCAATTGATGTTACTAAGAAGAATGGGTTATCTTTCTTGTATAGGATTCCTTCCCAACGGCTCTATATATAACAACTCGTGCCCAACGGCCCTTTTTCCCAACGACTATATTTTCCAACGGGTCTTTTTCGCAACGACTAGATTTCCCAACGACTCTATTTCTTTATATAAATACTGAATTTTTTTTTGTTCTTACCATCAACAATCTCAATACATTTTTACATATAAACAACCAAAAATATGTATTCTAACAGTTCGAGTAGAAATGGAAAACAAATAGTATGTGTGGAAGCAAAAGAGGTATGTCCATGTTGTTTCATGGATACACATAGTCTGCTTCAATGCCCATGGCTATATACAAAATGTCCACAACGAGGTTGCACCGGCACTAGGAAGGTAAAAGAGTTGATACCAGAGAAGATAAGGTATTTGGAATGTGAGTATGCTAAATGTCCGGGAGAAGCACAATGTTTGGAGGATGCAATGAAAGATGCAATCAAACAAGAAAAAGTTGTAGAACTATGCAACAACTTGAAACTAAAAGGTAAGGTGGAGTTTGAATGCACCAAGGGGATTCCATGTGAAACCTAGGGTTGTTATTTCTTTATGGAAATGCACAGTTCAATTGAAAAAAAAACATATGGAAAACAATACTGGAGATGCCTTGAGTGTGGAACGGTGGCATGGGCTGAATAAGTGTTGTTTTAGTTGAATCGAATATCAATTAATGTAATGTGATTTTTTATAATTAATATGTGTGAGTTTCTGAATGTTATGAACATTTATAAATATGCGTCTACAATAAATAATAACAGTTATTTTCATATTCAGATTAACGATTACATTAAGCACGTTCAACCAGCATTTAAACCACTAGGCGACCCTATTTGACGAGTTATGTCTCGTTTACAGAGAGATATACCCACAAAACCTATCTTCATTTTAATTCTTTACTCTTCATCTGATGATTCAGATGATGATTCTTCAAAGGGGGAAGGGTTATACTCTGAGAAGCTGTTTTTCAAAATGACATAGCAGTTAAAAAATCTAAAAGGTTTCCCCATCTTTTTTTTGTAACTTTCCAAAGCCTGTTGCTCCTACAACAAAAGAAAACAATATCAATTTACAATTAAATTATTCAACAATTCAGTACACATACTCAAAAGATTGTTTGATAGGTAACCAGTAAATTTCTTACGATTTCCAAAGGTACTGCAGCCCTCCATAAATATAGCGATCTCTGTGTCGTTACATATACTTTCACGTCTGAAGTTATAACGTTTAACCTTGTTTTCAGATATTTAACGTGCGTTCATTCGGATTCCCGTTATGTATAGTCAACCTTTGAAGCAACTGCTCCAAAAGGTTTGTGTTATTTAGTTGTTCATCTTCTTCTTCATTCTCTAGATGAACACCCATAAACTAACTATCAATTCCTCTTCCTCCGGAATATAACCTACCATAATTAAGAAATATAAGTGATGTGGATAATAATTTGGACAAATTTTTTTTTTTTTTTTTTTTGAAGATGGAGAACAGAGTTGGTCGAACTAATGTCTTCATTGCTAAAGAGATTGTGAATCCTTTATACATATCCCGTATACATATCCATTCACTGTAGAACGAGATTTTACGGATAAGTATACTAATCCATATACTGTACAAATAGATTTCATAGATATGTATACATATCCATATACTGTTTAAATGATTTCGCGGATTATCGTAATTGTAAACCATATGCCACCAATCTAAACGTTATCATTTGCATACATAATTTAATCCCAAAAATAATCTAAAATTTGTTATTACAAGTGCGTGTAACATTCGAAAACTTAAAACACAACAATGAAATACATCCTATGCCTCAGAATCATCATCATACCTACCCGCATCATTGTCATCGTCATCCTCAGCATCGTCCTTCTCATCCTCATCCCCTCCTCATAATCCTCATAATCCTCCTCATCACCAGAATCCTCATCGTCATCTCTATCATGTTGATATTCGTCTCAACATGTACGTATGCATGTAGTTGTTCATATCCATGTTGAAAGTCATCTGGGATTTGATTATTGTAATCTCCGTAATACTCAAATGCTCCATCCTCGTTTTGTCCTGGGACAACTTCTTCTTTTAAAACTGTATCATCATAATCTCCTTCCGACGATGGAAGTACCACATATTCCATATCTGAACCCTCCAAACTAGACAAGTCCCCTGCTGCTCCTCCTCTGCCAGGACGTGTAGCAATGTGATTGACAAGATCATTTCTTAGTTGTAGGTGCAGTTCTAGGTTTTTCAGAGATGACATAAATACAAGACCATTAACGCTAGGTTCCGGAAGTGGAACAAGAACAACCCTGCCCCAATTCGTATCCCAACACCCATGCTCGATAATGATGTTGTGTAAAATAAGACAACATTTCATAATTAGATTCAAGTCAAATTGGTGCCAATACTTACAGGGAGATCCGACAATTATGAATTTACCCTGAAGCACTCCAAAAGCACGCTCGATATCCTTTCCTTTAGCCATTTGATAATTGTTGAACCTAACATAGTCGGGAATGTCCAATATCTGAGAAAACGCTTGTACAATTGTAGTCAACTTTGGATAGATACCATCGGCTAAGAAATAACCCATATTGTATTGGTGACCGTTGATGACATAATTGTTAGAGCATTGCTCGGTCAAACTCGCATGCATTGCTATCCCAAGCATGTTTGTCAATGTTAGTGATCAAAACTATAAAGTTTTGATTTCTAGTCTACTATAGCTAAGGTCTCAGACTAGGATAGAAAGTGTAGTTAAGCTCAATAACTCCATGTCGATCATCATACAAGATGAAGGACTACTCAAGGAACCAGTGGATATTCATCGAATAAAAGGTATGTGGAGACTTGAACTTATCTATCACTCAAAAGTCTATCTACTCTATCTCATATCTTGAGACAAAAGTCGTATTACTATATAGACTAAGATTATACACATGTGATATTTGGAGCTGAGTATATCTCGCTGTTGATGGTGGAATTCTATTCAGGGCTAAAATTGTAAAAGCAAAATTCTAAGCTGACGTCCTGCAAGGGATAAAGCCTTCATGCGGTGAATATTCTCACCATATTAATTCATTGGAGCATGTGCAACCATCCCCGAGAATTATAACCTACCCATAGCGGAGCATGTAGCAACCATCCCGATTTTCTGTAGGTTTGCAGTATTACAATTAATGCCCTGCTTAAAACCTTGTGTTCGACATGCAAACACCCGTAGGCTACCTGACGGCGGGTTATATTAGCCCCGTTGAACACATGCAAGACTACCCATGTTAGTCTCACCTGCTGAAAACAAACTCAAAAATAGATATCATCCGTCCAACTTCGCAGGCATGGCTGGACGGCCTAGATCACGCGTGGGACCGAGTAGCGCGCACGCACATGCTCACCGTCGTCCCAACATTCCCCTTGCACCATCGACCTCACCAAAAGAGGTTGGCAAATGCCGGATTCGGTCAGATATAGGTAACCGGTCGGAAACCCTAAATTAGGGTTTGCATCAAGTGGTCGCAGGCAGCCACTTTGATACAAACGAACGGAAGCCAAAGGAAGGCGGGATTAGCTGGACGACCACACCAGCATGTCCACTGTGGGCCCATCTACACGGCCAACCAATCTTCTGCGAACGGTTGCAGACCAGCCATCTCGAAATTTGTGCCCAAAGGTAGCATGCACGGCCCCCTTCTAATCTCGGTTGTCCATCATCGCAGGCTGAAACGAGCGACTTAGATTGCTCTGATTGACTTCCAACAAGCATGGGCATGAAGAGTGGCGTCCCGCCTACCTGCTGGACCGATCGGCCACTCCATGCACGCCTCCCAAGGCTGAAAACCGTTAGGGTGAAAAGAGAGGCTTGCAAGCCTTCCAAACCCTAATCCAACGGTTATTCCTCCATCAATCTCGTCCGTCCAAGTTCGCATGCTTGGATGAATAGCCTAGGAAGGGAGTTAGGTGGCAAACAAGGTATCACCGTGATCACCATCCTCTACACTTCCCCATGGCATAACCGGCCAAGGTGGGTCCCGCTCATGCGACCTCCGAACAACGCCTGAACATAGCTAGTTGAGTCACTTCAACTTGCAATCTTTTCATCAAGGTTGTGTAGGCTTCAAGCATGTTAAGCATATTCAATGCACCGCATGCATACAATATGCGCCTACAAATAACTTGATTATTTTACCTAGCACCGTTTGCTACCTTATGTGGGTCCCACGACTCACTCGAGACGTTAATAACGTCACAACTAGGGGATACAAACTGGGGTATTGGTCTGGCGGTTTACAACGTGCAGCGTGCAACACGCCATCACAAGATCGTGTCTGGGAAACATGGGCGGTTAGTGATGATAGGAGAAGTGGGCAAGCAACCGTGTGACACTAACACACAACTCCACTTCCTCCATCACTCCACTTCCTCCACTTTCCCACGAGAGACGTGATGAAGGCTTATCGACTTGTATAAATAGGTTCTCCTCCCTATTTCCAACAACACAGAAAAAACCAAGTGTTAATACCATCGTATTCAATGCTCAGAGCATGCCTGCAACATTTGCTAGCCTGCTCAACCTTCTGTTAATAAGTCATCAAATAGCCTTCACCTTCATACTCTCAACACCTTCTTCGCTTCCCTCCCTAAGATCAACCTCACATCCTTCACCTGTGACCGAAACAAATCTGGAACGTCCGTGTCTTCGGTTTAGGCCAGAATTGTACAGATTATATCTCGAATCAAAAGTGCTCATCGTGCAGCACATTTGTTGAAGGTTTAAATTCACTTCTCATCCACACACACCCAAAATTACCTAAACCTGCAGAAGTAGTTTTCTCCCACAAACAATTGGCGACCACAGTGGGAGGTTAATCTATCTGTTGTAAAGTCGATCTCTTCAATACCATTTCAATTTTCAAGAATGGTGGATCTTAGATCTGGATCAGCAACCAATCCCTAGGGAGGTAGCGCCGATAGCACTTCTAGCGCTGATATCCCAATTACTGGTGTCACTATACAACCCGCCAGTACAACCAACATGTCCCGTGGAGTTGCGTCTTCTACCATCAGTACCACCAGTACCAGAGGAGCAGGAGAGGACATTCCAGTAGGTGTGCCACCTCCCATTACAAGAGTTAGAGCGGCTGCAAATCCATGCATTTCCTCAATCATGACACCTTCGTCCGTTACTAGAACGACTGCTACTCCCCCTTCATGACGAGGATCTGGAGGACCCAAAGGAGGACAACCTCCTATCACCATGGTGGACTTGATGGAGAGACAAGAAACCCTCGCTAAAGCTCAGGCAAACATGGCAACCACTCAGAAGGAGGTACTCAACTTCCTTAAAACATTAACCGATCGATTACCGCAAGAGTCGAGATAGCCCCAAGGGCCAACAAGAAATACGTTCAGCACACCTAGAGCAGGTGCCTCAGTTACGCAAGTCTACCTGAACGAAGAGTCTTATGCTGCTGACCACGCAAGAAAAAAGGACCAGGAGCGTCTCAGGGAAAGGAGCCGACCATCCAACTTTATTACACGGGAAGATCTGGAGAGACTCCTCCAAAATCTTGGCAAAGAAAATCCGATGGACGCGCATCGACACCAACCTCCATATCCACAAGACGTGCAGCGGATTCCTCTTCCCAAGGGATACACCTCCCCTCAATTCACCCTTTACGATGGTACCGGTAATGCTCGTGAACACGTCCCTCGATTTTTAGAATCCTTAGGAGAACACGAATACAATTACATTCTCTGCCTGAAGGAATTCTCCAAATCACTTACGGGGAGAGCCTATACGTGGTACAAAAACATCGCACCCGACAGCATATCCAATTAGAGTGAGATGGTCAGCGCGTTTTACAAGAAGTACTTATTTGTATCTGAGCAAGTTACTTTCTCAGACCTGGGGAAAATCTCCCAACGGAACAACGAACATCCAAATGATTTTGTCAAGAGGTTCAGAACACAAGCGTTGGACTGCCATGAACCAAATGTCACAGAATGACAGCTGGTGGAATTATGCATCAACGGAATGATACCCATATATCGCACCCTGCTGGAAAACTTGGGATTCCAGACATTCTCAGAGCTCCATGAAACAGCCAAACGTTCAGCCACTACCACCCCAGCATTATTAGAAAGAACCAGGATCGTTCGGAGTGACGAATCACGAGATAATTGGGGAAACAGGCTCCTTATCAACAAGCAGTATAATACTGGCCCTTCTGTCAGTATAGTAAGCGAAGGCGGAAAGAGAAAAGCTCCAGCGGTGGCAGAACAACAACCCAAGCGTATGGCTCAAACGCATGAAGCTTCGCCCCGGAAGAGAACAGGCAAGGATCCTGCGCAGAGCACCGAAGACACATGCTTTCAGTTTCCGATAAATGAAGTAATGGAACTCTTGGAGGCATGGATTCAGGATGATGCTATCAAGCTACCTCCTATCAGACATCCACCAACTGAGAAAGACATGGCAGACCCTAAGTACTGCCGTTATCATAGGTTTGTTCACCACCCAACTAAGGATTGCAACAAGTTGAAGGAAATCTTCAGGGAAAAGATAGCAGCAGGAGAGCTTCAATTGGGAAATGAAGGAGTTCACAGAGACCCTCTTCCTGTCCGAAGTTGCATGATCTCTGGAGAC
The DNA here is from genome assembly GCA_023529315.1 of Papaver bracteatum. Classification (NCBI taxonomy): domain Eukaryota; kingdom Viridiplantae; phylum Streptophyta; class Magnoliopsida; order Ranunculales; family Papaveraceae; genus Papaver; species Papaver bracteatum. The sequence continues at coordinate 1,055,427 of JAJJWX010003675.1, forward strand.
TCTGTGCGCAAGACTGCACAATCCATGATGGAACACCTGTGTGAAATTTTGTACCTTTCCAAGGTACAACGTCAAGATATATTCATGGCCCTCAACCGTATTGTGTCAGGCAGGCATTTGTACCCAGAAAAAGAAGTCGTTCCAGCATATCAAGCCTCTTTGGAAGATAGCGCCAACAAAGGAAACCGGGGACTTTTGACCGTCGCCCATTTGAAATATGTCAAGTTCGATAGCACATTAATCGATGCAGCTTATGAATTCAACATCGTTACTATCAAGACACTGCAAGATGAGAAAATCTCAAAGCAGGAGGCTACCCGTGGTCCGACTGTGATCAAGAGCCCAGCAGGAGAGTTTGTGGATGTCTACGGATACATTGACCTTGATGTCAAGATCGGTAACACTCCAACACAAGCCATATTCCATATAATTAAGGAACATCCAGATTACGACATGATTCTGGGGCGCTTGTGGGTACACAAGGCGCATTCCTTACCAATCTCAGTACCTGGAAGAATCTCCAACAAGCCAGCTCCGATGATTTTCAACAAACCTTGGAGACTCGAAGACTTCTTGTTGACTCCATACCAACAACTCACAAGCATAACGCAACTCCCTGGTGAAATCCCTTCGTCCTACGTTAAGAGATTCCGAGCCCAAGTAAGTCTCATTGAACAACCCTCTTTGCAAGTAGTGGATAATTGTCCTGCTGGACCACAAGGGACTATTTCACCTGACAGGCGGGCCACCACCAAGAGATGTGAATGGAGTGCTGGCCCCTTTAAGCGCTTCACCAAAAGTTTGGAAGCAGTCAAGAACGACATGTGTCAGAAGCAAGCTGTTATACCAAGTCCAAATCCGTTTCAAATCGGAGATATGGTAGCAAAGGTAACCACGTTCCAAGTTGGAAACATGGCAGTAAAAATAACTGCCCATCCTGATATGCCTGCAAAGGAAGAGGAAGTATTCTTAGTGGCAGATGTTATCTTGGGCGGTTACTGCAAGATCATCAATGCAGACAAACTCGAAGGTGTGGTTGTTCACTCACAATGGCTCAAGTCCTACCTCACTTGAAGACACGCCATCACCTCTCTAATCCCCCCGGAGGATTCCTCCAACAATTTTCCTTTTCACAATATTTGTAATTCCTTCAAAATGATGGCACCACTTGCCTTCATACTTATTAGGGTTTCAATATTTCTTCAAGTAATCAAGATTTCATTCCTTTTATAATTTCTCATAAAATTACACAAAGTTATGAGTCACCTTCAAACCACCATTACCCAGAAAGAAAACCCTAAATCCTCATACCAAATATTCATACCATCCTGGTAATATGGGAGGAATAAAACATGTAAAAAGGGGAGGAGGAAGGTATCCTACATGATCTACTTCAACAGAGCCAGACTCATGTCAGGGGGCATAAGCAGAAAAAATATGCATGTTTCGAAAGCAACATTGAGTAAAACTTTGTTCAAGACAAGCAAGCAAAGAAGAAAACTTCAAACTCAGCCGCCACTGAGTATATAAAAAAAAACACTACGAAGAAGAATAACAGGGAAACTCAATTGCTGGTTGCGTCTTCATCACTGTTGGGATCCACATCTTATGCCACTTTCTCCATAGACGCTTCAACTTCTTCTTCGGGCACAGCAGCTACCGCATCAACATCTTCAGCATGTGTATCTTCTGCACCTTCTACATAATCCATTGCAACCTTGGAAATCATGCCAATCACTTTCGGACGTTCAGTCTCATCAGTATCATGGTAAAGGATTATCACACCACCACGTATTGGGTAATCACACTTCCCATCACCCGCAGGACGTTCGTGTTCAACCCTCCGTCTCTTCAACCGAGCCGCAAACCTTTCAGTTCTCGAGCTTACTGGTGCTTGTGACGCCTTGCGTTTCCACTTCGCTCGCAACGCTTCTTCATGTCTTTGTTTATCCTCCATATCGATTGCAACTGAAAGAGCATGGATCCGCCCCCTGACAATGGTTAAATGCAAGACATACATTCCATGTATGGCATGGCTGACTTCACGAAGTGGCGAATAAATTTTATCCATCACCTCCTCATGTGCGTTAGCTTCTGGTTTATCAACTTCAAAACTTTTTTCTGAAGAAGCTGCAGAGTGATCATCACCAACTCCTTTCATGATGTACTGCAAAAAAAGAGAGGAAGATAAGTTACGGCGGCACATAAAAAGTATTCTAATCATAACTATCGCCAATCGTTTAAGAAATCAACGTGTGGAGCAATACCTGAGATGTTGAAGAAGACGATCGCCTAATGAGAAGAATACATGAAAACTTCTTTATATGCTTCACGATCCAAAAAGATCCACAGGAGAAAAGAAGTTCACCTTTGCCGCTTTCTGGGGCTGTTGAGTTGGGATTGTGATCAACAATGTTTATCGAATGCACGATGCTTGCTAGGCATATGAGAAGGCACAGAAAGAGGAAGGCCAAGGTGGATCGACCCACCAAGTTGTACTTCCCCAGCCGAGATTTACAATTGGAAGGATCAACTCAACCGGATCCAAGGCATTTAACACACATGACATACCTTCTCCCACGCGGTAAACATGTATTTACTCTGACTTTATTTATTTTTGTATGCAAATTGTCACCATCTCATGCCTACCCTACAATAGTGTAACCATTGCATGCTAGGCAGGGGACTTAATGTTGATGGTGGAATTCTATTCAGTGCTAAAATTGTAAAAGCCAAATTCTAAGCTGACGTCCTGCAAGGGATAAAGCCTTCATCCTGTGAATATTCTCACCATATTAATTCATTGGAGCATGTGCAACCATCCCTGAGAATTATAACCTACCCAGAGCGGAGCATGTAGCAACCATCCCGATTTTCTGTAGGTTTGCAGCATTATAATTAATGCCCTGCTTAAAGCCTTGTGTTCGACATGCAAACACCCATAGGCTACCTGACGGTGGGTTATATTAGCCCCGTTGAACGCATGCAAGACTACCCATGTTAGTCTCACCTGCTGAAAACAAACTCAAAAATAGATCTCATCCTTCCAAATTCGCAGGCATGGCTGGACGGCCTAGATCACGCGCGGGACCGAGTAGCGCGCACGCACATGCTCACCGTCGTCCCAACATTCCCCTCGCACCATCGACCTCACCAAAATAGGTCGGCAAATGCCGGATTAGGTCAGATATAGGTAACCGGTCGGAAACCCTAAATTAGGGTTTGCATCAAGTGGTCGCAGGCAGCCACTTTGAGACAAACGAACGGAAGCCAAAGGAAGGCGGGATTAGCTGGCCGACCACACCAGCATGACCAATGTGGGCCCAGCTACACGGCCAACCAATCGACCGCGAACGGTTGCAGACCAGCTATCTCGAAATTCATCCCCAAAGGTAGCATGCACGGCCCCCTTCTAATCTCGGTTGTCCATCATCGCAGGCTGAAACGAGCGACTTAGATTGCTCTGATTGACTTCCAACAAGCATGGGCATGAAGAGTGGCGTCCCGCCTACCTTCTGGACTGATCGGCCACTCCATGCACGCCTACCAAGGCTGAAAACCATTAGGGTGAAAAGAGAGTCTTGCAAGCCTTCCAAACCCTAATCCAACGGTTATTCCTCCATCAATTTCGTCCGTCCAAGTTCGCATGCTTGGATGAATAGCCTAGGAAGGGAGTTAGGTGGCAAACAAGGTATCACCGTGATCACCATCCTCCACACTTCCCCATGGCATAATCGGTCAAGGTGGGTCCCGCTCATGCGACCTCCGAACAACGCCTGAACATAGCTAGTTGAGTCACTTCAACTTGAAATCTTTTCATCAAGGTTGTGTAGGCTTCAAGCATGTTAAGCATATTTAATGCACCGCATGCATACAATATGCGCCTACAAACAACTTGATTATTTTACCTAGCACCGTTTGCTACCTTATGTGGGTCCCACGACTCACTCGAGACGTTAATCACGTCAGAACTGGGGGATACAAACTGGGGTATTGGTCTGGCGGTTTACAGCGTGCAGCGTGCAACACGCCATCACAAGATCGTGTCAGGGAAACATGGGTGTTTAGCGATAATAGGAGAAGTGGGCAAGCAACCATGTGACACTAACACACAACTCCACTTCCTACATCACTCCACTTCCTCCACTTTCCCACGAGAGACGTGATGAAGGCTTATCGACTTGTATAAATAGGTTCTCCTCCCTATTTCCAACAACACAGAAAAAACCAAGTATTAATACCATCGTATTCAACGCTCAGAACCTGCCTGCAACATTTGCTAGCCTGCTCAACCTTTTGTTAACAAGTCATCAAATAGCCTTCACCTTCATACTCTCAACACCTTCTTCGCTTCCCTCCCTAAGATCAACCTCACATCCTTCACCTGTGACCGAAACAAATCTGGAACGGCTGTGTCTTTGGTTTAGGCCAGAATTGTACAGATTATCTCTCGAATCAAAAGTTCTCATTGTGCAGCACATTTGTTGAAGGTTTAAATTCACTTATCATCCACACACACCCAAAATTACCTAAACCTGCAGAAGTAGTTTTCTCCCACAAACACTCGCTTATCTATTTCTCGAAATATGTGTTGATAAAGCTTTCGATTTATCCAAGTTCATCTTTACCTAGTGAGGAAAGTCATGTTATGTTTCAATCATTTTGGAAATCGCTCTGACGAAAAATAGTTTGTGAATAACAACTATATAACACCCTCTGAGAATATTTCAATGATTGAAATGAGAGTTTAGACAATATAACCATTGGAGGATATAAGCATTGTTGTGGTAACATATATATAAATAAGTCCTTATTGCTTGAACCGAAGTTTGGGAACTTTATTGATCAAGTGAAACCGGAGTAGTGCATGAGCTCAGTCCGTGAACTCAGCATACAAGCTCAGTTCGCGAACCCATTCCGCGAACTAGTGTAGTTCTCGAATCCGAGAATGTCTGCTGGAGTTTGAGAACTCCTTCCGGAAACTTAAGTCCGCGAACCCAGTCCGCGAACTTGAGTAGGTTATGTATAAAAATAATGTTTGTGAACTTATCATAATAAACTAAGGAATACTATTGCAAACCGTGTCTTTATAGTTCATGAATCGATTCGAGTGACTCACATCATTTTTGCTCCAATTGTGTCTTGTGTAGTACATAAAGATCTAAGAAATGGAACAACTCTTTAACTAGTTCATTTGAGTCATTTGGACTAGTTATGGTGAAGAAGAATATGGTTGATATGAAAGTTATCATTTGGCTAACCTTTTGGTTAACTAGTGTTGAACCAACTAATGTACAAGTTTGGGTACGGTTACACAAACCTAAAATCATCTAGTACATGTATGTATGACAAGCTAAGTTTTCGATCTAATGGTTGATAAATATTAGCTTGAATCTAATCAGGTTTTCATCTAACGGTGAATATTGAATGCTTTGTTACTAAGCTAACAATGATTGCAAACCCTGATTTGAATGACTATATAAGGGAGAACTCTAGAAACTGAGAAACCTAATCCCCACACATTCTGTGTGATACTAGTTGTGCTAAGCTAGAGTCGATTCTCCTTTAACCTTTGGTTTTCTTCTTCTAAAACCAGGTTAACGACTTAAAGACTTCATTGGGATTGTGAAGCTAGACCGATACTACTTTTATCGTAGTTGTGTGATATGATCTTGTTGTTTCTATCATATGAGTATAATTGTAATAATTGGCTTGAGATTTCTATCTACGATAGGCAAGATATAAAGTAATCACAAACATCTTCGTCTCATCGTTTGTGATTCCACAATATATTTTTTCGTTACGTCGATTAAGACTATTGTGAGGTGATTGATAAAACTGAGATGTTCTTCGGGAATATAAGTCTGGTTTTATTGGTTGGTTCCTGTTCACTTTGTTTTATCAAAAGACGGAACAAAACTCATACGTTTATTCGTGGGAGACAAATTTATCAATCTTGTAGACTATTCTATGTGAGACGAATTTGTTTATTAAAGTCTTCGACTTTGGGTCATAGCAACTCTTGGTTGTGGGTGAGATCAACTAAGGGAATCAAGTGGGCAGTATCCTGTTGGGATCAGAGGTGTAGGAGCATAATTGTACCTTGGATCAGTGTGAGATTGGTTGGGGTTCAACTACAGTCCAGACCGAAGTTAATTTGGAGTAGGCTAGTGTGTGTAGCAGCTTAATACATTGTATGTTTAATCTGGACTAGGTCCCGGGGTTTTTCTACATTTGCGGTTTCCTCGTTAACAAAATTTTGGTGTCTGTGTTATTTCTTTTCCGCATTATATTTTTTTATATAATTAAAATAATACAAGTTGTGCGTTGTTCAATCAACTAGAATATCCGACCTTATTGGTTGTTGATTTAAATTGATTGTCACTTGGATATTGGTCTTTGGTACCATCCAAGTTATCTCTCTTTGATTAAGACTTGCAAATTGTATTTGCTTGAGTAATTCAAATTGAGAGATAGAGATAATTAACTCTTTGAGATATTTTCTATTGATTGAGTCTGACTGTCTAGTTGATTCTATAGAAAGTAACTCGGAGTTGTCCATACAGATTGCTAATCGAAATATTGGGTGTTGTTGTTAGAACCCCGCTTTTTCAATTGGTATCAGAACATGCAAACACTTTAAACCTGATAAGTTTGTGTTTGTTCGTTCCTTAAAAATTGTCCCATGGGAAATTTCTTTGGAAAATTTGCTCTTGGCATCTGTAACGGACGCCAGAATTTCTTAAAGATTGATCAAGATCTATTGTGGTCAAAACCTCTTGTCTCTCATGATAATCACATTTCATCTGAGAAGGAAGTTTTAGATAATATGAGTCAATCTAAAGAAAAAAATAAAAAGGAGGAAAGATTGAGGAAACGTTCATGGCGCTCAAGGATATGGAACCTCACTAGATTAACTACCGATCACTATGAGGAATACTATCATAATGGATCAGCTGATAAAGATCTATTCAGAGCATTCGAAGACGTTTTTAGATCCTTAGAAAAACTTAATTCCATTAAGTCTAAGAATCACTCTGAAAAGGGTTCCGTACATATTAAGCCATTAAATAATATTAGAAAACGGAAGAATCCTCCTTCTAGGCATATCAAACAAAGGATAGGAAGCTCACACTTCCATGATTATCATCATTATGGTGATTACATTACAGGGGCTGTTTACACTGGTCAACCGGAAATATTGCATGAGAATCTCTCTGCACATTGTGCCTCTTGGTTAATCAAATTTGTCGTATTTGTGGATTAGTGTGATTAGTGTGATATTGTGCCTCTTGGTTAATCAAATCCTGCTGGGATCAGAGGCGTAGGAGCATAATTGTACCTTGGATTAGTGTGATATTGGTTGTGGTTTAAATATAGTCTAGACCGAAGTTAATTTGGAGTAGGCTAGTGTCTGTAGCGGCTTAACACAGTGTATGTTTAATCTGGACTAGGTCCCGGGGTTTTTCTGCATTTGCGGTTTCCTCGTTAACAAAATTTTGGTGTCTGTGTTATTTATTTTCCGCATTATATTTTGTTATATAATTGAAATAATACAGGTTGTGCGTTGTTCAATCAATTAAAATATCCGACCTTGTTGGTTGTTGATTTAAATTGATTGACACTTGGATATTGGTCTTTGGTACCATCCAAGTTATCTCTCTTTGATTAAGACTCGCAGATTGTATTTGCTTGAGTAAATCAAATTGAGATATAGAGATAATAAACTGCTTGAGATATTTTTTATTGATTGAGTCTGACTGTCTAGTTGATTCTCTAGAAAGTAACTCGGAGTTGTCCATATAGATTACTAATCAAAATATTGGGTGTGGTTGTTAGACCCCGGCTTTTTTAATAATTGCATGGAGGTGCTACACCCTTTAGAATGTTATCAAAAATGGGTGAGTGTGACAACACATTCAAATCGTTGTTTGATCCAGTCATTCCAAAAAAGGCATGCCAAAACCACAAATCGTATGATGCCACCGCCTCTAATACCAAAATACTCTCTTTATCTTTACCCCGATAATTTCCATGCCAAACTACCGGACAATTCTTCCATAGCCATTGTATACAATCAACACTACCAAGCATTCCTGGAAAACCTTGGTCGGCATTCTCAGCTAGAAACCTCTGAACATCTTCAGGAGTGGGTTCACGCAAATATTTTTCTCCAAAAGTCATGCAAATGGTGTGGCAAAATCTTTTTAGATACATGTATATTGTAATAGCACCCATACGATTGTAATCATCAACACTATCAGCTGGCGTACTTTTACATAAACATTTCACCACGATAACTAATTTCATATGCGGAGAATGCCCCATAGTACTAGTTGCATCCGGACGTTGATGTCATTCCGGATCCACTTCAAGCAATTTTCCTAACAATTTCTTGAATAAGTCTTCCCTCATGCCTAGACATTGTTTGAATTGTCTAGAGGTATAACCGGTTCCAGGCGTAAAATAATCATTCATCATTTTTGCATCATGCCACACTCGATCATGCGTTATTACACTACGTGTCTGTACCTCCTTTGGTACAGGTTGTCTAATAATATGCAACCGTTCATCCAAACATAGTTGTGTAAACATAAGCAAAGCTTTCTCTTCTTCATCACTATCACTAGAAGTATCCAAATAGATTTCATGTTTGAATCTCACATAAGAACGCATTAGACTCATTGTGCACCTTAGTAAACAAAAAACACAGTATGAATTTGTGTATAGCATACATAAATACAAGTCTATCAAGGTTCTACATTGATATGCATTTAGATGAAACATTTCATTCAACATAAATCAAGACACACAACAAATAATCATGCATTTTTCACTAAATATATGTTTTAATAACATTATTGAATTGCATACTACCTATCTAACCAACCTAGTATCAATAATTTCATCAAAACTTGAATCAAATTAATTTAAAAATCCTAACATTAGAATCACTCACCTTAGATGATTTTTTGGATGAAATTCGAAATTGAAGAATGGATTTGTTTCACCTAGTAGTAACCATCAAACCCTTTTAATCTAAGCAATTGAATCACAATGAATCAATATGAAAATCGAAAGGGGGTAAGAGGGGTTTTGAGAGGATGAAAGTTAGAGAAGAAGAAGAAGAAATGGCCGTCTGCTCCGAGTTCTGTGTGTTAAAACCTACGAAATGCATACCGAGTACCCGTTTTTGGTCAAGTCAACAGGTTGACTAATACACGTACTGAGTACACGTTTGGAACTATACATACGCGTACTGAGTACCCGTTTCATGTAGGGAAGGGATGGAAATACACCATAGCAAGCTTGCCTTCCATGTGCCATCCCTTCCCTACATTTGAGGGATAGGGAAGGGATAGCTAGCACCATAGTGCTATCTCTTATAGTGAAGTAGTATTATTTATAGTGACGTAGTATTATTTAGAATGTGGGGAGTAAGGCTTGTAATGCTCAAGCAGATACTTATAGTGAAGTAGTATTATTTATAGTGAAGTAGTATTATTTAGATTTAGAATGTGGGGAGTAAGATTTTTAATGCTCAAACAGATACTTATAGTGAAGTGGTATTATTTATAGTAACGTAGTATTATTTAGAGTGTGGGGAGTAAGGTTTGTAATGCTCAAACAGATACTTACTTATAGTGAAGTAGTAGTATTTAGAATGTGGGGAGTAAGGTTTGTAATGCTCAAACATATACTTACTTATAGTGAAGTAGTATTATTTAGAATGTGGGGAGTAAGGTTTATAATGCTCAAACAGATACTTACTTATACTCAGGTAGTATTATTTAGAATGTGGGGAGTAAGGTTTGTAATGCTCAAACAGATACTTATAGTGAAGCAGTATTATTTAGAATGTGGGGACATAAGGGGAATGCTCAAACGGATACTTACTTAGGGAAATTAATATGAAAATGGCCAAAACCATATTTTTGTGGAGCCAGGTAGTTGGCCAAACTGGTTTTTACACTATGGAAAAGCACTCAACGGTTGATCACCAAGCGTCCGATTTTCAAACACATGCTAGCATGGGAAGTAAAAACGCTGGCGTTGAAAACCAAGACGCTGGCGTTGTAGATAGGAACGTTGGCGTTGATGACACCATCGCTGGCGTTAGATACAAAATTTCCAACGTTCGACTCCTAATGCCTATATTTCCAACGACAATATTTTCTAAACTATAAATTCCTTCAACTGAATTCTCATTCACACTACTACCATTTCCTTCTTCTAAACCAAAAAATTATAATATAATATGAGCCACTTATTAAGAAAAGCGGCGAATAGTCTAAAGAAGAAAAGAGATCGAAGAAATGAACCGACACCGCGGCCTGCCATAGGTGTAGATTTTCTTAAAATAGGGAAGCAGAGTTTGCTATGCCGAGTGTCGTTGTTGGTCCATAATTAGTCCAAGGTCATGTTTCGGGGCATCAAGATCGATCTGAGGATTATTTTAAAATGAAAGGTGTATTTTCAGACTTAAAGGCTATTTATGAAGTTTTACCCCCTCAAGTCCGAGAAAGGGTTGATAGATATCCATGGCGTGCGCTTTATAATGTGAAGCCTAGAAGACACAACAACAGAATTTCGACAACAGTGGTAGAAAGGTGGTGGGCGACGATGCGCACATTCCATTTTTTGGATTTTGAAATTGGTAAGCTTGTTTAACTTAAATTATATTTTTTAAATAATTATTAAATAATCAAAAGAATTAATCATAGTTGATATTATACTTGTAATATGAATTACGCCCCTTGATTTGTATTTCATTTGTGGGATCCCAAGTGGAATAGGAGAGACGCCACCATTCAACCAAGACGAATGGATATCAAATAGTAAATGGGAGACGCTTTTCCCCTCATTTATAGATTTAGAAATACTTGAAGATTATAAACAATTGAAAGGAGGTGGGATTAAATGTTTAGCGTTGAAGTATTTCCTTAACCTACCCAGAAATGCAGAGCATGTAGATAACTATCCTGAACTCGAAAGGATGTTTATCTTATGGGTACTGGGTCAGACATTCTTTCCAAACTCAACTTCGGTTGCTCGTGTTGGTTGGCTTCAAGCGTTAGAAGATCTTGACAAAGCACCAGATTATGACTGGGGGTCTGCAATTTTAGAAGAATTGTACTTTGGGCTGGATCATGCATCCATGGGCGGAGACAACTTCAATAGTTTCTGGGGCATCATAGAGGTAAATATCAAAATTATTATTTTAAAATTTAAATAATTTTTATGAGCAAATGTAGATTAAGTCAAAATACTAAAATTATGGAGTAATTTGCAGTATTGGTGGTATACCTACTTCCGTATTAGGAAACCAATCCTTAAAAATGATACTTAAAGATTTCCAATGTTGAATATGTACATCTCAACCAACTTAGTGAAGGGCACTGGCAGCGACATCTCGGGTTCCAGTTTTGTTCAGAGGTTTCATCAGATGACTCAGAGCCATGACAACGTCATTGTTCACCCTTACATTGATTTTCCTCAGTATGATGCTAATGTTGGACAATGTATTCTTTATTATTCTCAGCGTAGAGTTGTTTTTTACACTCCACTATTGGATAAATGGGTTTGGTACATGGGAGAAAGACTGCAGTACCATATACAAGGTATATATGCAATTGCAATTAACTCTCCACAACAGATGCAAACCTCTGGATAAGATTTTGAACGGCTGAGAAGAACCGATTGGGCGAGGTATGAACTAAATACACAGAGGGATATTAGTGAAGCGGAGTATGTCAAATGGTACGAGTCGATTGAGAATCCTGTAATTGGGACACACAATACCAGCATCTATGGGTTTGATCTCCCAGCGTTATCACGCCTGTCCCATGATGCAAATATCGTTCCTAGCCAGCCACCTCCAAAAGAGCCATGTTTTATGACTTACCCCACAACGGGTGCAATTTCTTCATCATCTTCGTCAAATATGCCCGAAATTCGTTGGGAGATGGAAAGTATTACTTCACAAGGTGAGCCAACCCCCATTGTTTCCTAAGTTGTGGAACGTGAATATCCTTACTACAATGTCACTGCCAGTGTGGAAGAGTTTCAGAACCAACTAAACGATTTGCATTGGAATAATCGGAAAATGGAGGCTATACACTTGAATGTGTGTCTAAAATGGCACGAGAACACAATGTTTGGATTGAGTCCAATTGTAAATGATGATGGGCGGCGATCACAATCTTTCAATTCCACCAAGAGCAACAGATCATGGTACGATATTGAAGAAACAGTGGTGGGAGAAAATCAAGTACGACATAGTTCTTCTTCAACACACATACAGCAGAATACTTTACCACAAATTATGCCTGTATCTCAACCTCAAGTATTTCGAATAGATCCTAGGCGCATTTCATCATCATTCTTGCCCTACAACCCAAATGATTGCTACAATGTTACACCACCACCAATACAACAACAAACCTCTTATATACTTGGAGGACCGAGTGCACCGAGTGCTTTATAATCGCCTAATGTTATTCAACAAGGTCTATCAACATATGGAAATATTTAATATGTTGGAAAGTGGGGATACCCCAAGTTTATCCCCGAGTCTTACAGTGGTGGAGCTAGCGATGAGCGACGTTAGAGAGATTATAATTTTTAATTTTGCTATATTTGTAATTTTTAGTTTTAAAAGTACGACGATCTTAATTAAATAAAATTACATATGTTTAAAATTAAGCGTTTTACATTAGCTTCACTGAATTACGGCGGACTATATTAGCTTCACTAGTGAGAAGTAATAGGTGGAACAACAACTACAAAGGAGGGGTGGAAACTGTTCAACACCTTAAGGATTTCAAAACATTTTTCGAAAGGAAAAGCCACATTTTTCCATCTTCGCCATTCAACCAAAGATCTTGTTACCATCTCAGTATTAGTTTCACCTCTCAGTCTATATTGATTGGCTTGTATGGTTAAATCTACAAACTAACTTACTTGTTTCTTAATTATACAAAAATGATTTTGTACGTCGTATATAACACGACAACTCGGATTACGAGTGTCACTACAGAACCCGTCGTGAATAACTGCCCAGAAATTCACCCATGGATAGTTTTCTGAAGCAAGCTGAGTAAATAAAAAAAAGCATAGTTTCTGCAAATAGATTCATCTTCTTCTTTTGTACTAACAAGGGCCGATACATGTTCAAGAATTGAAAAATTTGTTGAGGTTAAAGAATTTTTTTAAGATCAGAGAAGAGTAAAGAAGCCTAGATGTGTGAATGTGAATTTGGAGTTTAAATGAGGAGTATTTATAGAACTCAAAAATTATACACGTTAGATCACAAGAGTTTTCAGCCATTGGCGCTTCTATGAAAAACGCGGCGCTTTCAGGAAAGACGATGGCGCTTTAATCAAGAGCGCGCGCTGGAAAGGCAAGCGCCAACGTTTTTAACTCAAACGCCAGCGCTGGTGCCAAGCTTGCCCGCTCTTTCATCAAGATCGCGCTACATCATCCAACTCAATGAACAAACTGATGTGTTATAGAAAGTGGTAGTAAAGTTCGTTCAAAGACTTGTAAAGATTTTATTTCAGATTTAATAGTAAAAATATATACACAAAAAGTTTTCACAATATCGAGAGAACCGAGACTTAGGATTTCACCATTAATCACATTCAATTGGTTCGTATATTGATTCATAACACTTCTAGCTCTTTTATGGACTCTTTTCTTTTCCAAAGGTAGATTTTGTAAAAGATTAATTGTAAATCATAAGCATGGTGCATCAAAAGCTCTAAGTCTAAGCATACACCATCAGACAAAATCACAAATAATTAATAAAAATCATAAATCAATTAAATCAATGCAAAAGTTATAGAGAATCAAATATAATTACCAAACAATTAGGAAATAAGGCTTCCTCCGTCGTCCCGATGTTGGGGTTTAGCTCTTCATGGTGCAAACACGCTCAAAATATGAATTCATTGCTCAAAAGTGTATTAAAGATGAAAATACAAAAAAAATCAATAAAATAGATCAGCTGCAATGTTTATATGCATTGCAGGTTGACTATTACAAAAGATACAAAAGAAATAAGACTGCCAGGAAATGACAGTGTCTGCTGCTGTAGATAAACTACACTTATCCGCGACTGACTTTGATCGTCCAATGTTCTTCAGCTTTATCTTCTTCCTCCCGCTGCTGCAACTCTGTGCAGCGTGATTTCTTCGTACCAGAGCCCTTTGTTGACTCCCCAAACCCTCGATAACCTTTGTTAGGTCCCTACTACTCCATATATATATATATACTCATAGGAAAAAATCTCTCCGGAATATCTCTATTTCTTACACCGGAGGTTACATAATATTTCTTCGACCATAATCTTCTCACGCGGCTCTAAGTTACTCAAACCTTCCAAAAATCTCCAAATATAGTTAAGAATCCAATAGAAGAATATATTCTTTCCCGTTATCCTCATGCTTTCTAATAAAAGGCCCGAGATATCTTCCATGCTCTGTTTCGCCGAGAATCGTTGGAAGTTCCTTTTTTTATCGAGTTCAACCATCTGCCTTTCCTTTTTCAACCAAACAGGACCTGACTAATACAAAATAATCCGAGAAACACTCCTCAATACTCACCGTAATTCAAATATTCTTATAATATATTCACCTCCCCTGTTTTCTTCAAACTCGGTGATCTGACCCTTGATTTTAGATTATACACGCCTTACCAATCCTTTCTTACCATAACAAGATCATCCCAACTCAAAACGCAAGCGAACTCCAACTAAAACTCGTGTAAACCAAATCCAAGGAGTTACGCTGTTGCAGAAATTGTTTCCCGCCAAAATCCCATCAGTTCAAACCGAGAAGATGAAGGGGGTGCCCCTATCCTATGCGATGGTTCCTATAACACAAGAGTGTGAATAGAAATTAGGACGCCCCTGTTTATGGGTGAAAACTACTTCTGCTGGTTTTGGTAATTTGGGGTGTGTGGATGAGAAGTGAATTTAAACCCTAAACAAATGCACTGCATGGGAGTGCTTTTAATTCGAGAGATCAATCTATACAATTCTGGCCTAAACCAAGAAATGGCCGTTCCAGACTTGTTTCGGTCACAAAGTGAAGGAGATGGGGTTGATCTTAGGGAGAGAAGCGAAGAAGGTGTTGAGATTGTGAAGGTGTAGGCTATTTTATGACTTGTAACATAAAGGTGAGCAGGCTTACGAATAATGCAAGTAGGCGGTGGGTGTTTGAATACGCTTTGTATTAACACTTGGTTTTTGTGTTGTCTTGTCTGTTTTTGGAAATAGGACGTAGAACCTATTTATACAAGTCATTTGAGCCTTATTCACATCTCTCGTGGGAAGTGGAGGAAGTGGAGTGATGGAGTAGTGGAGTTGTGTGTTAGCGTCACACGATCAGTCTTGCCCACTTCCCCCAGCATCACTAACCGTCCATGTCTTCCCGACAAGTTCTTGTGATGCGCGTCGCACGTTGTAAACCGCCAGACGAATACCCTAGTGTGTATCCCAAAGTTTGCGACATGATTGATGTCTCAAGTGTGTGGATCATGGGACCCACATAAGGTAGCATGTAATGCTAGTTAAATAACTAAGTTATTTAGGAAATCGATACTTGTAAAGTATCGTGTGTATTTTATGCATGTTATGCATCGAATGTATTCGGCATATATGAAGCATTGATGTTTAGCACCATGCCATGCCTACTTCACGTGAGGGTTTGGAGGCTGCGCTAGAAAATCCTCCCTTGGCCGACCACGTGGTGTGGTAGAGTGGAAGACGGTGATCATAGTGATACTTCAATGGTCGCCTAACTCTTATCCTAGGCCATCCGTCCAAGCTGGCGAAGTTGGAAGGACGAGATGACTTGCGAACCATATCTGCGACCTTCGAATTAGGGTTTAGGAGGTGCGCGAGTGTACTCCTTCAGCTTGGTCGAATCCAAGCATGAGAGGCGTTTCATGGAGGACCGATCAGGCATGCGTGTAGATGGCATGATGATGTACATGTCCATGCTTCACTGTCCCACGAAGGTTTGATCTAGGCCACTCAAATTTACCGGTGAAGTTTAGTGGATGAGATCGTTTTGCGACAGAAATCCTATGCCGAAAAGGATTCCTAAAGGGCGCGACATGCCACTTTCAAGGCACGCGTTTCGAGATGACCAAGCTTGGTCGGTCTCAGTCATTTTGTCCTGCGTGTAGGTGGTATCCTGATATTCATGCATATACCTGACTGTCCCATGGAAACGTGATCTAAGCCGCTCAATTCGTCCGGCGAAGTTGAGTGGTCGAGATCAGTTTGTGATTTGGGAAGCGTGACCACACTAGTTTGGGCGTGCATTTTAGAGAAACCAGGCATGGTATGCCTTGGTCGGTCGGGTGAGGAGATAGATGGTTCCACGATGATCATGTTGATATTCACTGGACCTTCTCAATTATATCATAATCCCTTCATTCGATCAGGAGAAAACGGACGCTCGTGATCGATACAAACCCTAATTAGCGTTTTGGACGGCCGTGCTTCATGCATTATTTTGCACGCACGAATTGGGACAACCAAACATGGTTTGTATTTACCGATTGTTCATGTGTGTAGGCGGTCCCACGGTGAGTGTGTTGACATGATCTGGGCCCTTTGAATCTACATCTACACCCTCCATCTATGCCTGCGAAGATGGATGGTTGAGATCGTTTTGCAACATATGTAATGTGCCGCAAACCCTAATTTAGGGTTTCTTGTCCATTCCGCTTGGTTTGGACGGTTTGGAAAGCTTTCCCACCCCTTTTGGGGAGGCCAACCATGCGGGGCCGGCGTTGGGTCGGCAGTGAATATTCCAATACCTGCTTGGGGGTATTGGATTCGATCTGAGCCATCCAATCATGCTGGTGAAGTTGGATGATCGTGATCGTTTCTAGACTACTATGGAAAATTTAGATGCTAAATCGGGCTAGTATAACACACCGAGAGTTATATGCTCAATTGGGCTAGTATAACACACCGAGAGTTACATGCTCAATCTGTCTAGTATAACACACCAAGAGTTATATGCTCAAACGGGCTAGTATAACACACCGAGAGTTATAGCCTGTACGGGCATTTCGTGCATGCCTCACTGTTGGTACTTGGATATTCATGCTACTCTGCTGCGAGTAACAATCAGTCATCATGCTGCACCAACAATAAGAGTTCTGCTAGGAACAACACAAGAAATACAAGGCGTTTTATCCATTAATCAATAATGCTAAAATTCACAGAATATCCGGGGGATTGTTGCTACATGCTCTATTCTAGGTGAATTAATAAAGCGAAGAAGTATTCATCACTTATCAAATGGCCTTATCCTCTGCAGGACGGTTGCACAAAATATGGGTTTTACGGTTTTATCCCTGAACTAAAATCCACCATCAACATTAAGTCCACTGCCTAGCACATGATGGTTACACTATTATGGGGTAGGCATGAGATGGTGACAGTTAAAGATAAAACTTATGAGACAAAGTTAGATGTTACCAGGAGAGACGGGTCGTCCTACCCTTCGAGCATGTCACGTTCAAGAGACGTCCGAGCGAGCGTTCCCCTAGCATGATGTTGGTCTTGCTTAATTGATGGAATGTTGCGCCTGCTTGATCAAACGTGGGATTGCTGTGCCTGCTTTGGTTAAACGTGGGTCCACCGCGTGCCTACTTTGGTTGAACGTGGGACTCATCATGCGCATGCTTCGGTTAAACATGGGTCCACTACGTTCCACGTGCCTGCGTTGCTTTGGCCGGCTGTGTTTGCTTCGACCAATATGGGGCTGGTTGTGCCTGATCAAGTGGGACCCGCCGCGTTCCTTCTTTTCTTGGGGCCGGCTGTGTCTGCTTTGACCAATATGGGGATGGTTGTGACTGATCTAGTGGGACCCGCTGCGTGCATGCTTTGCTTGGGGCCGGCTGTGTCTTCTTCGATAAGATATCAAAACCTGTTGCTTCACCCAACACCATTTTTTCCCCTTGACCAACACCGGCCTTGCTGATTTGACGAACCCCGACCTTGCTGACGGACATCGCTGCCTCGACGCATTGCTGTCTTGTTTTGTTCGAACACCGGCCTTGTCCCGTACACTAGCTTTGTTACTTATGCCAACACTAGCCTTGTTGTTGTGACTAATACCGGTCTTTATGACTAACACCGGCCTTGATAACCAACATCGGTCTTGCTCGAATGTGGGATCCAGGTGTGCTTGCTTTGACCAAACGTGAACCTTGTATGTTCGAACGTGGTGTGGCTCCAACTATGTTCATGTCCTCCTAGGAGCATGCTTTACTTCTCCTATCGACTTCAAGGTTTGTCATGCTCCGTTGGGCCCTTATGAAGGATGGATGAGACGTATGTTGAGCAATGAGTACATCAAAGATAACTTGACCAAAGCGTAGATTATTGATGTAGCTTGTGTGTTGAAACGACTCGATAGGATGTTAAAGTGGCTTATGGTACGAACGTTGAGGTGGATCCTAGGGAGAGTATTGAAGCAGGATGCTGACACGAACGTGGGTCCCTGAAAGAACGTTGAAGCGGCTCTTGAATAAACCATCGAAGAAACTTCTTCTGCTGGAGGGAGCGTTGAAATGGCTTCCTCTTCAGTTC
The DNA here is from genome assembly GCA_023529315.1 of Papaver bracteatum. Taxonomy (NCBI): domain Eukaryota; kingdom Viridiplantae; phylum Streptophyta; class Magnoliopsida; order Ranunculales; family Papaveraceae; genus Papaver; species Papaver bracteatum. The sequence goes on from JAJJWX010003675.1 coordinate 1,074,046, forward strand.
GATTTACCCTTGCGAATTCCATGCTTCTCGACTGACCATCTCTCTCGTGTTGAAGAAGTCCTTGGATGACAGTGAAGGAACTTCATGCTGAGCCTCAATCCCAAAGCATGGTCTGCGTGGATCTATCTTGTATGCTGGTGAGTCTTTTGTACGTAATGGTCGTTGATATGGTGAAGCTCCGAATGACATTAATCGACGAGCAACAACAGTTCCTGGGAGCATCTGTGATCAGAAGAGACTGGCAGGGAGAGGCGTGATAGCTATGGGAACGAACTTGGAAGTCTTCATATAGTGGTAGAGCTCGTCTCATTATTAGAGGGATAAACCGGAACCGATGGATTTCTTGATGTTGCCTCTGGAATGAAAAAGAGGGAGACAGTACCCTGACCACGAGTATCCACTACGTCTTCGACTTGATAGATGTTGTCACGCTGGTTTCATGAGGCCATCTTTACTACGTTGCGTTTTATAGATATCTAGGAATATCACCGATCTTTGACAATACGTACGTTCTCTTGAGGGTATACTCGTATTTGAACATCTTGGAATCATAATGATAGCGTGCTTGCATCCATGATTGAGATGGACAACGCGCTAAGAAGTCCCCAGTCACACTCCTTTGGTAACACAACTACTTCTTCTATGGGAGAGGAAATTTTGAAAGCGTCTCTTAATGTTTCTGCTATCGATACAGATATGGAATATCTTGGACGTTGTTTCATCATTGTGGGAGTCGTGCATGTGATACTGGAGTTGGGGTTGGCGGACACGCATGATGTTGTATTTCAGTGGTTTTCCTCTTGCTGCTTCAGGGAACTTCTTACAGAAGGCTGAAGGTTGTATCGCCCGTTGGTGAGATATATTCCCCTACGAACATTAGGAGGCTCTTCATTACCGGAAGGCCTGGTTCTTTTTATCAGGGAATATGTTATTGTAGATGAGCGTTCAACAGCTCCATAGGATGACCAAAAACGCAGATTCTCCAACATAGCATGATAGACATGTACCACTGTCTGATAAAGTGACTCGTCCGGATCTTGATCGATATGACGCGTGGACATCGTTATCTTCTTGAGGCTTCTCCCTTGAGGTATCGGCTCCAGTGGAAGATTGCCAGAGCGTTGATACGTTGCACCGGCATTCTTTAAATCAAATGGCAGTATGGTATAATAAAAATTTCCGAGAGGATTTCGAAAATATATCTTACTTGCGTCATGCTCGTACATCCTTATCTGATTGTAGCCGTTACATCCATCTATGGAGAAGAACATGCCATGTCTGCTGGTTGCATCTACTAACATGTCGATGTTAGGTAGAGGAAGATCGTTTTTGGAGCAGCACATGTTCAATTCTCCGAAGTCTATGCAGCACCTGATCTATTCATTTTCCTCGTGTCTGAACTTCAACTGTTTAACCGACTTGGATCCAGGTATGACATGTAGATGATGGGTGACCAATTTTCATCTAAATCCAGCATTTCTTCATATCTCCAAGTGAATATGTCCCAGTACTCTTTGAGAAGTTCCACGAGCTTCGTGCGTTTATCCGTACATAAGGTTGAGCTGATGGAGATAGTCCTAGGAGATTCCTCAACGATTTTAATCTCATCAGTTGTAGAATTGGTGCCATCTTGCAGCTGTTGTGGAGCATCTAGCACTTGTTCTTGTAGTTCGTTGCTGTTGTAGCATTCCATTGGTTGGAGAGACTGGTAACAGTCTCCCCTGCTAATTGATAATGGCAGCGTCGGTATACCGTTTTCCTTTTCTGGTCACGACTCGTCACAAAAGTTCGTTCCCTCTTCGTGTGAACGTGGGTCGTGGCTTCACAGGATGGGGAAGAATGTTTCGTCAGCAAAGATGCATTGTGGGTTTTATCCCTCAATGATGCAAGCCGGTATTCTTCCCGAATTGACGCCCACGTGGGGAGTGGGATGCAACGAATTTGTCTGATTCTTTCAGCGGAGGAGCGTCGATAAGGGCCGTCTTGAATTCTGAATCCTTTATGCGTGCAGTGACATATAGGGCACGGTTGTGACCTTCCTCTGGTTGATTGCATCAAAACATCTCTGCCCGTTGATTCTTCGAGAGGTGTAAAAGTTCGCATAAATTTTCTACTAGAGAAAACACTTCCTGATCCACTGACCTCTGGCTCATAGTGAGACTATTGAATTGAGGAAGATCGTTGTGAGGATCAGTCCCCAGTGTAGGAATCTTCATGACAGGACCGCTCATATATGATGTCGCTTCTCTAATCAGGTCCATGTAGGTCCGCGCCGCTGAAGTACCTTCTCCGGTGCGTTGAATACGTTCCTTGTTGGCTCCAAGGGCTGTCGCGGCTCTTGTGGCAATCGATCAGTTAATTTTTTAAGAAAAGTGAGTACCTATTTCTGAGTTACGGCCATATCCGTTTGAGTCTTAGCAAGAACTTCCTGCTTGTCCATCAAGTCTGCAATAGTAATGGGAGATGGTCCTCCTCTCGTCCCTCCTGCTCTTCGTCCTAATGAAGGAGTGAAAGTTGTTTCTCTGGTGACCACCAGAGGCGTTACACTTGGGGAGATGCCGGGATTCGCGGCTTCTCTGGCTCTGGTGATGGGAGGCGTTACACCTACTGGAATATCTCCTGCTCCGCTAGTGTTGGTGATAGAAGTGACGGCTCCACGAGATGTATTGACCATGGTAGCTCTACTGACAGGTACATCGACACAGGGAGTGTTATATATACTAGATCCATCATAATTGATTGTTGATCCAGACCTGAGTCCCACCATCTTGAAATGAATTGCTGATTTAATTTGTTCTAAGAGCTATCCCCTTGAAATTTCGAAAATTGAATCGGGTATTGAAAGATGAAATTGGGAATTGGAAATTGATATTGCAACCGAGAGGTTAATCTCCCACTGTGGTCGCCAATTGTTTATGGGTGAAAACTACTTCTACTGGTTTTGGTAATTTGGGGTGTGTAGATGATAAGTGAATTTAAACCCTAAATAAATGCACTGCACGGGAGTGCTTTTGATTCGAGAGATCAATCTATATAATTCTGGCCTAAACCAAGAAATGGTCATTCCAGACTTGTTTCGGTCACAAAGTGAAGGAGATGGGGTTGATCTTAGGGAGGGAAGCGAAGAAGGTGTTGAGATTGTGAAGGTGTAGGCTGTTTTATAACTTGTAACAGAAAGGTGAGCAGGCTTATGAATAATTCAAGCAGGCTTTGGGTGTTTGAAAACGCTTCGTATTAACACTTGGTTCTGTGTTGTCTTGTCTGTTTTTGGAAATAGGGCGGATAACCTATTTATACAGGTCATTTGAGCCTTATTCACATCTCTCGTGGGAAGTGGAGGAAGTAGAGTGATGGAGTAGTGGAGTTATGTGTTAGCGACACACGATCAATCTTGCCCACTTCCCCCATCATCACTAACCGTCCATGTCTTCCTGACACGTTCTTGTGATAGCGCGTTGCACGCTGCACGCTGTAAACTGCCAGACCAATACCCTAGTGTGTATCCCCCAGTTTGTGACATGATTGATGTCTCGAATGTGTGGATCGTGGGATCCATAGAAGGTAGCATGTAATGCTAGTTAAATAACTAAGTTATTTAGGAAGTCGATACTTGTAAAGTATCGTGTGTATTCTATGCATGTTATGCATCGAATGTATTCGGCATATATGAAGCATCGATGTTGAGCACCATGCCATGCCTACTTCACGTGAGGGTTTGGAGGCTGCTCTAGCAAATCCTCCCTTGTCCGACCACATGGTGTGGTAGAGTGGCAAACGGTGATCACGGTGATACTTCACTGGTTGCCTAACTCTTAACCTAGGCCATCCGTCCGAGATGGCGAAGTTGGACGGACGAGATGACTTGCGACCCATATCTGCGACCCTCGAATTAGGGTTTAGGAGGTGCGCGAGTTTACTCCTTCAGCTTGGTCGAATCCAATCATGGGAGGCATTTCATGGAGGACCAATCAGGCATGCGTGTAGACATCATGCTGATGTACATGTCCATGCTTCACTTTCCAACGAAGGTTTGATCTAGGCCACTCAAATTTACCGGTGAAGTTGAGTGGATGAGATATTTTTGCGACATAAATCCTATGCCGCAAAGGATTCCTAAAGTGCGCGGCATGCCACTTTCAAGGCACGCGTTTCGAGACGACCAAGCTTGGTCGGTCTCTGTCGTTTTGTCCTGCGTGTAGGTGGAAGGCTGATATTCACGCCTATACCTGACTGTCCCATGGAAACGTGATCTAAGCCGCTCAATTAGTCCGGCGAAGTTGGGTGGTCGAGATCAGTTTGTGATTTGGGAAGCGTGACCACACTAGTTTGGGCGTGCATTTTGGAGAAACCAGGCATGGTATGCCTTGGTCGGTCAGGTGAGGAGATAGATGGTTCCACGGTGATCATGCTGATGTTCACTGGATCTGCTCAATTATCTCCTAAGCCCTTCATTCGATCAGGAGAAAACGGACGCTCGTGATCGATACAAACCATAATTAGGGTTTTGGTCGGCCGTGCTTCATGCATTGTTTTGCACGCACGAATTGGGACAACCAAACATGGTTGGTCCTGACCGATTGTTCATGTGTGTAGGCGGTACCATGGTGATTGTGTTGACATTCTCTGGGCCCTTTGAATCTACATCTACACCCTCCATCTATGCCTGCGAAGATGGATGGTTGAGATCGTTTTGCGACACATGTAATGTGCCGCAAACCCTAATTTAGGGTTTCTTGTCCATTCCGCTTGGTTTGGACGGTTTGGAAAGCTTTGTTACCCCTTTTGGGGAGGCCAACCATGCGAGTCCAGCATTGGATCGGCAGTGAATATTCCAATACCTGCTGGGGGTATTGGATTCGATCTGAGCCATCCAATCATGCTGGTGAAGTTGGATGATCGTGATCGTTTCTAGACTTATGTGGATAATCTAGATGCTCAATCGGGATAGTATAACACACCGAGAGTTATATGCTCAATCGGGCTAGTATAACACACCGAGAGTTACATGCTCAATCGTGCTAGTATAACACACCTAGAGTTATATGCTCAATCGGGCTAGTATAACACACCGAGAGTTATAGCATGTACGGGCATTTAGTTCATGCCCCACTATTGGTACTTGGATATTCATGATACTCTTCTGCGAGTAACAATCAGTCATCATGCCGCACCAATAATAAGAGTTCTGCTAGGAACAACACAAGAAATACAAGGCGTTTTATGCATTAATCAATAATGCTAAAATTCACAGAATATTCGGGGGATTGTTGCTACATGCTCCATTCTAGGTGAATTAATAAAGCGAAGAAGTATTCATCATTTATCAAATGGCCTTATCCTCTGCAGGACGGCTGCACAAAATATGGGTTTTACAATTTTAGCCCTGAACTAAAATCCACCATCAACAGACCCTTAGTAATTGAGTGCCCCTTATCCAACTAGATGTGTCTTTTAGTAATTTTCTCCCACGAGCGAAAAAACCACTTTTCGAGCCAATTTCGTCTCAAAAGCTTATTTCTCCAAAAACACCTACAAAGACATAAAAAAAAATATAATAAATACGAAATCGAGCACTAACAATACATACAATTGAGATTATATTAGACACCTAAATATGTCCATCAAATACCCCCAAACTTATTATTTGCTAGTCCTCGAGAAAATCAAATATAGAAAATGGAATCCTAAATCACTGTCGTAGGCATCGTTGGTTTTTATTTAGCATATGCAACAAGCCTTTAAACCCCTAGGTGTCCCTAGTGGCCGAGTTATAGTCTCGAGAGGGCTTACAAGAGATATAACCACAAAACCTTTACTCCAGACCCTAGCTATCTACGCAGAACCTTGGAAGGTACTAAAGAATCTCCTTGGTTGGCATACTTATTGATTACTAAAGGAAGTACCCTGATGCGAAATTCCAATTGCTGTACACGAGTTTGCACTCAAGCATACTAAAATTCATATAAAGTGACAGAGATCTACTCAGATAGTTTCTGGACATCATAACCGGATTCAACCAATCACATGGAAAGATTAAGAAATGGATACAGAAAAACATAGATGGTTTTGATGTTGACTAGGTGAATGGTGTTTCTCATATCTGTCTGAAGGACAGTGCCAAAATAACCCTATCCTAATGGACTGAGATACCGGTCTGGACTAATATCAATACACTGGCATATATAAGGGAACCAGTGGTCAATAATCCTAACTCTAGGTCAACAGACTCAACACAACTGGCATATACAAGGGTTCCAGTGGTCGACTTTATTGAATTTATTCCGGTTGGTATGATGGTCTGGTCTCAATTTCTTTTTCTTTTTCTTTTTCTTTTTCTCTTTCTCTTTTTTTTTTTTGTATCTCAATCACTCTATTTCACCCTAGCAGTGGTAAAAACTTGAATCGTGAGCCCCACCTAATCACTTAGAGAAACATATTTTAAAGAAAACAAAATAAAAACAGAAGTGAAAAGGATTCAACGAGAAATGGCGAAACTACCATCTTTATTTTTTTCTAACACCTGAGCTATGTGCTTTTATAAATAGACTCTTTAGATGTTTCCATCTAATCAGATTGGTTCCTCAACTCCTATAACCAAAATGCTTCTATCCACTTAGATTGGTTAGTGCCATCCTTAATAAACATAAATTTCTAGGCTCTGGAGTTTATTTATTGCAACTAAAAGTTTCTCCCATACCCCCAAACTTAAATCTAACATTGTCCTCAATCTTCTAAAGATAAAATTAAAAGCATGAACAAGGAGAAATTGTTATCATTTGAAGCAAAAGAGTTACAGAAAGATATTACCGTGTCGCATGAATATTGGGTTACCTCCCAAGAAGTGCTAAGTTTAACATCTTCAGACAGACTAAGAAATGATTAGTCACCTCATAGAATCATAAAGTAATAGCCGAAATATCGGTGGGTCATCAAAACCAAATAGAGCTATCACAAGTAAAAGGAATCTGCAACATAAAATGGACAAATAAAGCAAAACCTTGTTTAGTTTTCTATTTAAGACAACTACATCTAGCTGTGGTTTAGGTTCGGGCTCTATGAAAGGGTCTAGATAAAAAAAAATCATGTGCTGGAATTCCTCAAAGCAAAGATCCGGTTCAGGCATTAGAGTCTGGAAAAACTCAAGTAAAAACTTAGAAGCATATAATAATAACCTGAATAATTGTGGATTCTTAAAGTCAATCAGTTTTGACTCACACAATTGACCATGATGAAAGTGATGGTCATTCTTCAGAAAATGTGTCAATTTTAATCTCCTAAGGTACTTAGGTTTAGTCTCAAAACTAAATAATTGACACATATGAAACTTATACATTCCTACAATTGGTTAAAAAATATTTGGTGGGAAGACAAAATAGATCTGGGTATCATAGCCTGGGTAAACCACATCAACCATAGGATGGGTTTCTAATAACTGAACTTCCTTATGGACATCACTAGGTTCAGGAAAACGTGTCTGAAGATAATCTTGTAAAATGGTTGAGGCACATATGTCAAGTCCCAAGTGAGGGATCTCTATAAGAGCTAAAGGTAAGGCACATGGAGAATGATAATCACCCCCAAACTTAGAATTTTGGGTGTCTCTAGATAGACTAGATGCAATTTCCCTAATTTCTAGATTATCATAATCCTGAAAATGGTCAATTGCTTCTTGTAGGTTATACTCAGGTGATGCATCCTCACTCATATTTAAAAGCTCTACAAGTTCATCTTCTTTGTCTAAGACTAATGTTTCTAAATTACTAGACTCTAAAACAATATTCTCAGAATAAACTCGTTCCTCAAAACTATCATTGGCTTCGAAAAAAGGAAATTCCACATCGTCTAAAATGGTGGTGTCTCTAGTCAAATCCTCTTCCTTTTGAATATGTGAATGATTGTTAAAATTATTAGGATCTGAACCAGAAATAATATTTTCTTGAAGGTTAATATTTGAAGTAACAAATTCCTGATTACTATGCCTATATATTTCAGATTCTTCATCGACACTATCCTCGTCATAATCATCATAATAAAATTAAAATGGTTGAATCTCATCAAAATAAGTAGTGTTACCAATTCTAAACTCGTCATCTTGATTATGCAAATAACTATCCTCATTTTCAAGGGTACTATTGGAAATACTATATTGGAAATTAGGATTATTTCGAGCGGTTTTGTTCTGGGCCTCTAACAAAAGATTTTGAGTCGATTCACATGACTTCCTGATTGAATCTAGGAAGGAAAGTTCACTCGTTGCATTGCTTTCGTCTATAACTAAGTTATTCATTTCTGATAACTTACGTGTCGACTCAGCTAACTTACGTGTCGACTCAGCTAACTTACGTTTTGACTCTAGTAGAGAGGAATTTTGCTCATACGACCGGTTGGCGTGTGGATAGTAATTGGGCTCACCATGGTATGGACCATAACCTTCAAAAGTTTGATGTTCCCAACCACTATTCACACTATGGTCAAAGTAATGTCCATTTTGAAAATCAGTCGGATATTCGTTGTATTAGCTATTGTAATACCAGTTCGACATTCTATTGCAGAGGTGTGAGTTGTCACACAAAATAAAACCCACTGACAGGGGATTCGTGGGTGGATAGAGTCTTACCTCCCGTACCAGACGGGCGATGAACCGTTGAAGTCGACTCAGGCCACCGACTCCTATGTTAGTGTACGAACCCGAGGGGCCGAGACAGTATCGTAACTGTCGTCCTTCCCTACAAATAGTTTATATTTAATTTTAACCCTTCCTTAGGGTTTAAAAATAATAATGTCTAATGTCCCAAAAATAAAGTTCAAAAAGTCCAAAAATAAAAGATTACAAAAAAACAAAACCATATTTACAGTTTCTAAAAATAAAGAGAAATAATATCTAAAAAAATAAAATAACTATATACAAAATCTTCTTCTTCACTCCGTTTGGATTTCTTTTTTCTTTCCTTTTTGGGCTTTGCCTTCCTTTTTATAATGCTTTTTCTTTCCCCTTAGTTTCGCTCCAAACCTGAAAAAAAATCGAACAATACCAAAGGCGTAAAAGAGAACAAAAAAAAATCTAAAAAAATAAATAAAAATAATTCTAAAACCTAAAACCTAAATACAAGTCCGCATCGACGACGCCAAAAATTGATGTGTTATAGAAAGTGGTAGTAAAGTTCGTTCAAAGACTTGTAAAGATTTGATTTCAGATTTAATAGTAAAAATATATACACAAAAGGTTGTCACAATATCGAAAGAACTGGGACTTAGGATTTCACCATTAATCACATTCAATTGGTTCGTATATTGATTCATAACACTTCTAGATCTTTTATGGACTCTTTTCTTTGCCAAAGGTAGATTTTGTAAAAGATTAATTGTAAATCATAAGCATGGTGCATCAAAAGCTCTAAGTCTAAGCATACACCATCAGAAAAAATCACAAATAATTGATAAAAATCATAAAAAAATTAAATCAATGCAAAAGTCGTAGAGAATCAAATATAATTACCAAACAAATGTGAAATAAGGTTCCTCCGTCGTCCCAGTGTTGGGGTTTATCTCTTCATGGTGCAAACACACTCAAAATATGAATTCATTGCTCAAAAGTGTATTAAATATGAAAATACAAAGAAAATCAATAAAACTGATCAGCTGCAATGTTTATATGCGTTGCAGGTTGACTGTTACAAAATATACAAAAGAAATAAGACTTCCAAGAAATGACAGTGTCTGCTACTGTAGATAAACTACACTTCTCTGCGACCAACTTTGATCGTCCAATGTTCTTTAGCTTTATCTTCTTCCTCCTGCTGCTGCTGCAACTCTGTGTAGCGTGATTTCTTCGTACCAGAGCCCTCTGTTAACTCCCCAAACCTAGATAACCTTTGTTAGGTCCCTACTACTCCATATATATACTCATAGGCAAAAATATCCCCGGAATATCTCTCTTTCTTTCACCGAAGGTTACTAATTGTTTCTTCGACCATAATCTTCTCACGCGGCTCTGAGTTACTCAAACCTTCCCAAAATCTCCAAATATAGTTACGAATCCAATAGAAGAATATATTGTTTCTCGTTATCCTCATGCTTTCTAAAAATAGGCCCGAGATATCTTCCATGCTCTGTTTCGCCGAGAATCATTGGAAATTCCCTTTTTTATCGAGTTTAACCATTTGCATTCCCTTTTTCAACCAAACATGACCTAACTAATACAAAATAATCCGAGAAACGCTCCTCAATACTCACTGTAATTCAAATATTCTGATAATATATTCACCTCCCCTGTCTTCTTCAAACTCGGTGATCTGACCCTTGATTTTCGATTATACATGCCTTACCAATCCTTTTTTACCATAACAAGATCATCCCAACTCAAACGCAAGCGAACTCCGACTAAAACTCGTGCAAACCAAATCCAGGGAGTTACGCTGTTGCAGCAATTATTTCCCGCCAAAATCCCATCAGTTCAAATAGTAAAGATGAAGGAAGTTGCCCCTATCCAATGTGATGGTGCCTATAACACAAGAGTGTGAATAGAAATTAGGATGCCCCTTAGTAATTAAGTGCCCCTTATCCAACTAGAGGTGTCTTTTAGTAATTTTCTTCCACGAGCGCACTTTTCGAGCCAATTTCATCTCAAATGCTTATTTCTCCAAAAACACCTATAAAGACATAAAAAACCATAATAGATACGAAATCGAACACTAACAATACATACAATAGAGATTATATTAGATACATAAATGTGTCCATCACAAACTAACAAATTTGTTGGTTTGAACATCCATTTTTCATGTTTGTTGAGTCCATAGTGGGATCAAAATCAACAAACTTAATGGTTTTTTCATTTCATAGGAACTGCTCTTATAGTGAATTAGTAATATTATTTAGAATGTGGGGACATAAGAGGAACAAATACTTATTTAGAATATGGGGACAAAAGAGGAATAATTTAAGGGTTAAATTTAGTTTTCTTATTCTTTCTTCGAATGATCTTTACGGTTTAGCTAGAAAAGAAATTTTAGCTTAACTACATATTCTAATTTTTATCATGATTTTGGTATAATTTTATACAATTGTTTACATTATTTGATCGAAAATAGAAATAGAAATAGAAATCATGAATATCATTTTTCTAAGATTGTATGGGAGTATCAAATTCCTAATAACTTTGAATGTTTGGCTATAGAAGACTTGATCGTTTGTTTGTAGTATCAACACTGTTGTTCTTGCTAATCCCGGTGAATTCAACAGGGTTTAAGAAACATTTTAAAGTACAATGTGCGGGAGGTTGGTAATGGATCTTCTGCAAATGAATATAAATTATTTATATATGTAGTAGAGTTACTTTAAAAAAAAAACTAGATTAAACACTTGTGAGTAAATTGATTGACTCAGTCGAAGCCACACATAAGTGAAATCAACAAATTTTTATCTTCACATCACTAAACAAATTGTGAATATTAGACTGTATAAGCACTATGATAAAAGACTGAAAGATAACATGAGATGGACTTTAACAAAAAAAAGAAAAAAGACACCACTTATATATATCTAGCGCACTTCAAGTAAGGGAGAACCTCCCATTACATCTTCGTTCCTCTACTTCAACGGATGGCGAGGAGGACCATTCAACGATCTTGGTTCGAATGGTCCTTCTTTACCTATACATGATGATGCTCTTGATGTGATCCTTGGTAAGGCTTGGGTTACTTTTGAAGAATAACTTCGTCTGATTTAGTTATTGCTAGTGGTGGGATTGGATTTGTTCACCCATTTTGTGGAGTCAAGTTGCTATTTCAAGGCGAGAAAGATCATGAAATTTTTTGTACAACCAAGTTTTGTAGGGTTTGTAATGATGGTTCAATGGATACATATTATTGAAGCATTATTTAGAATGTGAGAACAAAAGATGAATAGTTTGAGGGTTAAATTACTTTTTCTTATTATTTCATCGAAAGATCTGTACAGTTTAGCCATTTTTTTTAGCTTAACTACATATTCTAATTTTTGTCTTGAATCTGTTACAATTTTGTAAAGTTGTTACATCATTTGATCGAAGATAGAAATATAAATCATGAATATCAGTTTTTTTAAGATTGTATGAGGTCATCGAATTCTTGATAACCTTGAATGTTTGGCTATAAAAGATTTCATTGTTTGTTTGTAGTATCCAACACTACTGTTCTGCATGCTAAACCCAACGACTTCAACAGGGTTTGAGAAAGATTCTAAAGTACAATGTGGGGAGGTTGGTGATGGGTTCTCTATTAACATCTGGGCAGATAAATAGATACCAAATAACAATAAATCCATTATAGTTAGGTTTTGAAAGGAACCTAGATCTAACACTCATGAGTAAACTGATTTACTCAGTTACAGTCACACATAAGTGGAACCGACAAATTTGTCTCTTCATATTACTAAACAGATTGTGAATATTAGACTGCATAAGCCACTTACTGATAAAAGATTGAAAGATAACCCGAGGTGGACTTTAACAACCAAAAAACCTTGGTACCACTGTTTGTGGGTGAAAACTGTTTCTGATGATTTTGGTAATTTTGGGTGTATGGATGAGAAACGAATCTGAACCCTAAACAGTGCACAACATGGGAGTATTTTTGATTTGGGAGATCAATCTGTACAATCCTGGCCTAAACCAAGAAATGGCCGTTCCAGGCTTGCTTCGGTCACAAAGTGAAGGAGAATGGTTAGTCTTAGGAAGGGAAGCGAAGAAAGTGTTGAGACAAGAATGGTTAATTCTGAAAGTGTGGTTGTTTTATGACTTGTATCAGAAAGTGGAACTGGCTTGCAAAATGAAAAGCTATCAGTTCTATGGTGATTTCTGGATACTATGTTGTTGCTGACCAAAACTTATTTTTTGGTGGAAATAGGTGAAGCCTATTTATACAAGTCATATTGAAACGTACCCTGGTCTCGTAGGAAGTGAAAACGATTGAGTGGTGGAAGAATGGAGTAACGTATAACTGTCAGAAACCCATGCTTCCATGATGTAGGAAGTGGATCCGTTTACACCCGTTACTTCTTGCCACCACTAATTGTCCCGCTTCATGACACCTTTTATAACGGGCGTACTGCACGCCGCACGCTGTAAACCGCCAGACCAATACCCTGATGAGTATCCCCCATTTTGTGACATGTTTGATGTCTCGAGTGTTTTCGTGGAAAACATGTAGTAGTTTGCTATGTGTGGCAAGTCAAAGTCAAGAGTCTTGCCGCAAGAAAATAGCATGTGATGCTATTAGGCACATCTTAGATGGTCGCCTAAAACTTTCCACAAGTCTTTCAGTTCGGTGGAGAACTTGGATGGCTGGGATTGCATCTCATGAGGAAGGGTAGCCGTTGATTATGGCTACCTTCTGTTGGCGCCTGGTAATGGCACAATGGCGTTTTTGGTGTATGCCAGTGGCACTGCGGCATGAATGGTATAACTCATGCGTGCCAGTGGCACGGTAGTATAAGTGGCGCCTGGCGTAGCCATGGCCACGAGATTTAAGTGCCTGGTCGCCTAAAACTTGCCACAAGTCCGTCAGTTCGGTGGCAAACTTGGATGGCTGAGATTGCATCTCATGAGGAAGGATGACCATTAATTATGGCCATATCTTGTGGTATATCAAAGTGGCACCATGGAATAGCGGTGTCTAGCATAGCCATGGCATAGCGGCATGCCAGTGGCGTAGTGGCATGTCAGTGGCATAGCCGTGGCAACTGTTGTGGCGTATTGGTGTTAGACCCAAATATGACTTCGGTAACATTGGCCCTGTTGCTAAGTTAATCTTAAGGACTTAGGAGAGTCACTGAACTCAGTTGGCATGGAAACTTTTTTGGCTAAATTAAGGTTTGGCGTATCGCAACCCTATTTAGCACGTACGGCATGATGGTGGTGCAGCTGGCATAGTTAGCACATGCCAGTGGCACAAAGTAGTGTCTGGCATAGCCATGGCCGCTAGACTTTGACACATTGGCGTGGCAACATTGTCCCTATTTCCACATTAATCCAAATGCTATGGGAAACATTACTTGGCTTGGTTGGCGTAGAAACCTTGCCTAAATTAGGGTTTTGTGCACCAAAACCCTAATTAGCGCAAACGGCGTGCGACATGTGGCATGTGTCCACTGCACATTGATGTTTCGTGCAAATGGTACCATAGCCACGCCAAAGAAACCATAGCCATGTCATCATGTGGAAATGACCACAGGAGCAAGATTCTCACGGGCGGCCATGTCATGGCGCCATTATTAGGGTTTTATGGGTCTTGTACGGTTCGTGGCATGTTGTGGGGCCTGAAGTGGCATGATTTGTACCAAGACTAGAAATTAGGGTTCTGACCATGCAAGGTTATTTTTCTGGTTAGGTTAACCATATTGAAGCATGTTATGGTGTTGGACATGAACATAAGGTGGGTTGGAATGTTCGTGCACTATTTATGGTAAGTTGCCACGTTCAGCATGTTTATGTGGTAAAGTAGCATGTCGGCATGTTGGGTATGCATGTTTGGCATGCCAATTGGCATGTTGCCGCAACTTTGGGAAAGCCAATTTGGTATTGGCGCGACTTTGCTTCTCTTTTTTTAATATTGCGGAAGGTTTCGAGAAACATGATTGGTCAAACAAGAGAAAGAGCCGGCCGAACACGAGTGGCCACACTTTTGATGTGAGTGTGGCAGGTTTGGAGCGACCTGATTAGTCCAAAAATAGAGGGTAGGCCAAGGATGGGTGTGGATACACTTCTAGTGTGAGTGTGGCGTCTTTAGAGCGACCTGATTGGTTGACGGGAAGTGGGGCCGGCAAGTATGGGCCCAACCACAACTTATGTGCGTGTGGCGAGTTTAAGGAGACCTGATTGGTCGAGGGATATAGGGCCGGTTTAGGGTGGGGCATGGCCAATGGAAAATAGCGTCGGCTGGATTAAGGCATGGCCACGCCTCCCTTTGATGTTTCTCCTGTCGTGCGGATCCTTGTTTTCTGATTCTGGGCAAGATTTTGCGCTTACTAATCCATGGAGGATTAATTACCTAGTTTGCCTAGGCCTAATTTCCTTAAGCAAGGTCTGATATGCTGCGCAAGGTGCAAAACCCTAACTTTTGCAAATTAGTCAGGGTAATTGATTGAATTTTATATGTTGACACATAGTTCTTTAAGTTCATTTCCTGAGAGAAGCATGCTTTCTAATTGAATGCCTTATGCAGAAGACCTTATCCTTGATATTTGGAAATTCGTGCTACTCTGATGCGAGTGAACACGAATTGTCATGCCATATCAACATTAAGGGTTCAGCCGGGGAACATAGCACAGAAAGTATTCAAAGAAACTTATATTATGTGAATATAGGCAAGGTTCCAAAATTTACAGAGTAACTGGGATTGTTGTTGCATGCACCATTCTGGGTAAATTTTATGAGAAAATAGTGAGGTGCTCAATAAGTGTGCCAGTGAAGAGGTTGAAAACTTATTAATTTTACATGGATCTGTCTCTTTGCAGAGTGACGGCCTATTAAATGCAAGGTTTTACAATTTTATCCCTGAACTAAAAGCCACCTTCAACAACCACCTATATATATATATCTGCACTTCAAGCAAGGGAAAACCTCTTGTCACATATTTTATCATCTTCTTCAATGACTGGCGAGAATGCCAAAGGGATAGTTGATAATATGTCTTTCGCCTGAAGGGAGGTTAATGCTCATTAAAATTTCACTGACACCTACATCCAACCATCTTATGTAAAAACAACTTTTCCCCACCCATGTGCACAAATAGATTGATCGTATCACCAAGATTTTTTTTCTAGGGACTTATACGCGTCGTTTAAACAACAAATTAATTACTTATGTTCCATACAATTAACTGGTAGTTTATTGGTAATAAGATCGATCCCGCAAAAAGCAGGGAGTTTCTGGTTGTTATAATACAAAGAAAAGAAAAACAAGAAGAAGTTGTATATAAAATGATATGTGAAAGTTATATCTAGGATCTCCTTTATACATGCTTTTGTAACCTCCTCATGATGTCTATCCAACTAGGAAACCTGATAACAATCACCTCCTCTTGATCCTTATCTAATTAGGATACTTAACCTCCTCAAATACTCCCACCTCCTTTTATTCCTTACCTAACTAAGAAACCAAGATAAATTAGGAGATTTCTGTCTTTTCTGAATGGGTTTTTCCTTAAAATATTTTAGGGTGCCAATATCATCCGCCCATAAAACTTCCTATTTCAAGATCTGGTTGCCCCTTAGAGAATATTGGGTGTCAATAAAATCCACCTGTAAAGGTCCTGTTTTTCTTCCCTGGATGGTTGAAGTTAGAGTGGATATGGTCGTCCCTTAGTGTAAGTTGGGGTGCCTTTAGTACTTATCTTAGAAATTTGTATTTCGCTTGTTTTGCCCATAACTTCTTCATACGACCTCGGGATGATCTCATTCTTCTGCGTTAGCTTTGAAAAAGCGGGGGTCTAACAACCTCACTCAATATTTTGATTAGCAATCTGTATGTACAACTTCGAGTTGTTTTCTAGAGAATCAACTAGACTCAATCAAATAGAAAATACTCAAGGAGTTATTATCTCAATCTCTCAATTTGAGTTACTCAAGCAAATGTGATTCGCGAGTCTAATAAAAAAGAGATAACTTGGATGGTACCAAAGACCAATATCCAAGTGTCAATCAATTTAAATCAACAACCAATAAGGTCGGATATTCTAATTGATTGAACAACGCACAACCTGTATTATTTCAATTATATAAAAATATAATGCGGAAAAGAAATAACACATACACCAGAATTTTGTTAACGAGGAAACCGCAAAAGCAGAAAAACCCCGGGACCTAGTCCAGATTAAATATACACTGTATTAAGCCGCTACAGACACTGGCCTACTCCAAATTAACTTCGGCCTGAACTGTAGTTGAACCCCAATCAATCTCACACCGATCCAAGTTTCAGTTATGCTCCTACACCTCTGATCCCAGCAGGATACTGCACACTTGATTCCCTTAGCTGATCTCACCCACAACCAAGAGTTGCTATGACCCAAAGTCGAAGACTTTATAAAACAAATTTGTCTCACACAGAAAAGTCTACAAGATAGATAAATTCGTCTCCCATGAATAAACCTATGAGTTTTGTTCTATCTTTTGATAAATCAAGGTGAACATGAACCAATCAATAAAACCAGACTTATATTCCCGAAGAACAACTCAGTTTTATCAATCACCTCACAATAGTCTTAATCGACGTAGCGAAAAAAGATATTGTGGAATCACAAACGATGAGAAGAAGATGATTGTGATTACTTTTATATCTTGCCTATCGGGGATAGAAATCTCAAGCCAATTATTACAATTATACTCGTACGATAGAAACAGCAAGATCAGATCACACAACTACAAGAAAAGTAGTATCGGTCTGGCTTCACAATCCCAATGAAGTCTTTAAGTCGTTAACCTGGTTTTAGAAGAAAAAACCAAAGGTTAAAGGAGAATCGACTCTAGCTTAGCAAACTAGTATCACACAGAATGTGTGGGGATTAGGTTTCCTAGTTGCTAGAGTTCTCCCTTATATAGTCTTTCAAATCAGGGTTTGCAATCAATGTTAGCTTAGTAACAAAGCATTCAATATTCACCGTTAGATAAAAACCTGATTAGATACAAGCTAATATCTCTCAACCGTTAGATCGAAAACTTAGCTTTCCATACACACATGTACTTGAAAATTTTGGGTTTATGTAACCGTACCAAAACGTGTACAATAGTTGGTTCAATATTAGTCAACCAAATGGCTAGCCAAATGACAACTTTCATATCAACCATATTCTTCTTTACCATAACTATTCCAAATGACTCAAATGAACTAGTTAGAGAGTTGTTCAATTGCTATGAGATCTAATGTACTACACAAGACACAATTGAAGCAAAAACAATGTGATTCACTCGAATCGATTCATGAAATATAAATCCACGGTTTGCAATAGCATTCCTTAGATAATTTAAATAAGTTCACGAACATCGTTTTTAGACATAACCAATCAAGTTTGCGGATTTGGTTCGCGGACTTAAGTAACCGGTTGGAGTTCACAAACTCCGGGCAGAAATTCTCGGGTTCGAGAACTTCCGTCAGTTCGCGTACTGAAACCGAGCTACAACTCCAGCAGAAATTCTCGGGTTCAAGAACTACGCATGTTCGCGGACTGAGTTGACTGTTCAAGTTCCGGTTTTCACTTGATCAACAAAGTTCGCAAACTTCGGTTCAAGTGTTAAGGACTTATACATATATGTGTTACCACAATAATGTTTATATCCCCTAGTGGTTATATTGTCTAAACTCTCATTTCAATCATTGAAACATTCTCAAAGGACGTCATATAGTTTTTATTCACAAACTAGTTTTCGTCAGAGAAATTTCCAAAGTGATTGAAACATAACATGAATTTCGTCACTAGGCAAAGATGAACTTGGCTAAAGCGAAAGATTTACCAACACACATTTCGAGAAATATATAAGCGAGATATACTCATCTCGAAATGTCACATGTGTATATCTTTAGTCTATATAGTAAAACGACTTTTGTCTCAAGATAGGATATAGAGTAGATAGACTTTTGAGTGATAGATAAGTTCAAGTCTCCACATACCTTTTAGTTGAGTTCTTGAGCTCAACTACACTTTCTATCCTAGTCCGAGACCTTAGCTATAGTAGACTAGAAATCAAGAATTTATAGTTTTGATCACTAACATTGACAAACATGCTTGAGATAGCAACGCATGCGAGTTCGACCGAGCAGTGCTCTAACAATCTCCCAATTTGTCAATTTTAGTGGAAAAACTATTAATACATATGGAATACAAAAAATATATAAATAACCTTTGTATCTCCTATTCCACATGTCTAATATTCAACAATATTCGAAATCTTCGTCACTTCCAAGTAGTCCAATGATCCCAAAGGTTGTAAGTTTAGAATCATCGTTGTTGAAAATCCGTAGCTATAACAATTATAAAGCATCGGTTCTCAATCATTATTATACAGTGTCATAGTATTATTACACATCGTCAAAGTCCAATTGCATCACAACTTCAACAACAATACTATGGTGATACTTCACTCCCCCTTAGTCAATACTCCATCTCACATGTAAACCACTCCCCCTTACATAATGATCCGAATACCATATGTATTTGTATTGTGAACTACATATTAATTCTCCCCCTTTTTGTCAATAAAATTGGTAAAGGTACAAGAACGGGATCCTAATGAAATTTCCGTAAGAGACATTTCATGACCAAAGGTAAATGCATATCATCTTATTTTGATGCAATCATAAATCCGAAGCTAAATGCATTCATCAAGGAGTTTATAAAGATGCAAGATAACCCCTCTAATATTCCACAGCCGCACTCCTCACAAAGATTTGGTAATTAAGCACAAGTTCAAAAGAACTCTCCCCCATAATATGTCATTCCCTAAGGAACAACAAGAGCGACCTTAATTTCAAAAGAAAAGAAGGAATTCTTTAGACTCAACAAATTATATACAAGTATGAATTTGGAATCCAACAAGAAATATTCAATCAAATTAACCAAAGCGAACCAAGATTAATTTAAAGAAATATGCTCAACACAAGTAAACTTATGAAGACTTAAAAAATAAATTAGATTGATCACAAGAAAACTTGTAAATAATCTAATTGTCATACTCAACCAAACTAATTACAAGAGTAATCAATTTAATTGGCCACACTCTACATAAGAATATGTATGGAACAATAATCATAAAAATAACCATCCTAGTCAATTATGCTCAACATGAGAAGAACTTACGGAGTGCTAACTAAATAACCATACTAGATGATTGATTTAGTTCATTTTGGATCAACATAAGAGATTGTGGAACCCCGACTAAGATTATCATAAGATATGACAACCTTAACCGTACATGTACTCAACATAAGAAAACTTATGGAATACAAACTAAATAACCACACAAGTTGATTAATTTAGTTCTTAATGCTCAACATATAGCATATCATGGAACAACCAACCATGCCAATAAGGAATCGACTTAGTCGTATCGTGCTCAACATAAGATACACAATGGAGCCTTCACGGTAATACATAAAAAATGGATCAATAAGGATCTATACCATGGATAACACAAGGATTCATTCTATGTTTCTATCACCATTTGCACAATGACATACAATAGACATAATCCTTGAATCACAAAAGATTTTAACCTATATTACATCAATAATTGACAATATAAGCTTAACTTTTGTGTTTGTCAAAAGTCTATTCATCCTTTTATCAATATTTGCATATCAATTCACGAACGACTTTACTTTTGACAAAATATGGGACAATCAAGTTCACGGACGTAAACATACATATCCAATAAAAATATTACAATATATAAAACCATAAAGATTAATACTGCAACCATCATCTTCCAAACAAACTTAGAAATTTTAAACCAAAAAATCTAAAAACAAGAAGATGAAAATCATTGGATATAGCTATGTGTAATCACAATAATGACTATTACAAAACACTAGTTATTCTTCTAAACAAAAGAGAAATAATAGAAGATTTACTAGAAATTAAGACCTTTGAAGAATTCATTATCGTCCCCGTACTCCTTGTCGTCAACAACCATGGGAACATAAGGTTCATTAAGAATGGAGTTTATATCGATGAACCTTCTTGGTTGTTGTTGTCGAACCAGGGCCTTATGAATCTCATGAATCTTATACACAAAAGCCTTTATTTGTTGAATCTCCTTTCGCAGCTCCTTCAACACTTCAAGAACATCAGAAAACTTCTGAGAATTTGAAGGAACAACTCTTGGCTTCCTCATATTCCTTCTTTTTCTTTTCAAGGTTGGAGGCAATGGAGATTTTTCTTTTTCCTTCATGATTGATGGCTTAACAATCACATTACCTTATTTTTCATCAGAAGACATCATTCTTGGAGCGTCCATAAGCATATGGGTTTGTGAGAGGAATTCACAATTATCTCAACAAGTAGTCTTAAGATAAAGAGAGGTTTTAGAGAAGGAAAAAGAATGTAGGGTTCGAAACCATAAACAGGACCCTGGACGATCAACTCTTATCCTTATAAAGAGCAGAATTGTCGATAGTACCCTTTCTTCTATTTGATAGATAAAAGGAAAATACTTCTAAGAAAAGAAAGAATTTTTTTTTTCCCTAAAGCCTGAGAGGTACAATCATTGTCTCTTTTGATCAGGCACATGAGAAAAGATGTTAAGAACAACACAATCAAATTGCATTGTGGTGAACTATAATTTGTTCACCAATTTCCTCTTGTGGAGAATCCACAGGCTTCTGTCTATCAAAACAGTTTGACCATACTTTCTTCTCAAATGGTCTTGATTTTTCCTTGGAAACTAACTTCTTAGACGAAGATAAAATCTTACATACCTCTGCGGTCTTCTGAGCAAGTTTAAGCTTTCTTGCTAGATGATTTGCTCTTCGTTGAAGTTTGTTGATGTGTCTTTGCTTGTGTTTGAACTTGTAACACTTTGAAAGTTCATGACCTTTTAATGAACAAAACGAGCACGTCATACTTGGATAGTAACCAGGCTTCTGAAATATGCAAGCAGCTAGGCACATAGTGGATCCTGAAACATTATAAACAGAGTTTCCAAGAACAAGGTCAACTTTTTCTTTCATAATGGTTGGATTATCTTCTGAAAGAATATCAAAATTGATATGTGTATTGCTACAATTATCAAAATCAATATTTTCACCAAGAAGTGCAACTCTTGATTTCCCATCTTCATTAGAGTCATAGTTGTTAGACATTTCATCAAGAGTTGCTGCAAGACCTTTGTTCCCAATGTATTTTCTATGATTTGGACACTCGTTTGAAAAATGACCAAATCCCTTACACTTAAAGCACTGAGGCATATCCTCATCATCAATTTTATCAATATCCCTGTTTTTAGGAGGAACACGATTATGAGGTTTGACTGATGCCTTAGGCTTATCTCTGGAGAACCGTTTACTTCTCTTCAATAGAAGATCCCTAAACTGTCTTGTGATCATCGAGACTGATTTGTCAAGATCTTCATCTGATGAGTTTGTCTCAGAGTGATCATCTTCAGAGATATACACTTTTTTACTTTTATCAAGTAATTTAGTATCCTTTAGTGCTTTGAATGCAACATCCTTAGATTTGGATGAATGTTCATGATCAAAGATCTTAAGCTTTCCAACCAGCGTATTTCTGGAGAGATTATCTAGGTTATTTCCCTCAATGATGGAATGCTTCTTAGCATCGTATCTAGATGGCAGTGATCTGAGAATTTTCATCACAATGTCCTTTTCAGGAATAGTCTTACCCAATGAAAAAGATGCATTAACAATTTCAGACACTTTGTGATTAAACTCATCAAATGTTTCTTCATCTGCCATACGAAGGTTTTCCCAATCAGAACTAAGGTTTTGAAGCCTAGCTTCCTTTTCACTAGTATTTCCTTCAAATAAGGTTGCTAAGATATCCCAAGCTTCTTGAGACTTAGTGCAATTAGACACATGATTCTGAAGATTTGAAGTAATGGCATGTATGATTGCATTCAAACCGTCAGAGTTTTGCTTTGCAGCAAGAACCTCTGCAGGAGTGTATTCAGCAATATTCTTTGGAATATTTACATCTCCAACTGCCTCAACTGGAGCATTATAGCCATTAACAACATATACCCATGATTGGAAATCACGTGCTTGAAGAAAAGCGCGCATAACAATTTTCCACCATAAGTAATTAGTGCCATCGAAGACTGGTGGTACGTTTATTGAGATAGCACCTCTGTCCATAGAGTTAGATCGCTTACAAACATAGACTTATGAGGTCTTGAACGTGTTTTCCTGCTCTGATACCAATTGAAAAAGCGTGGGTCTAACAACCTCACCCAATATTTCGATTAGCAATCTGTATGGACAACTCCGAGTTGTTTTCTAGAGAATCAACTAGACTCAATCAAATAGAAAATACTCAAGGAGTTATTATCTCAATCTGATTTACTCAAGCAAATGTGATTCGCGAGTCTAATCAAAGAGAGATAACTTGGATGGTACAAAAGACCAATATCCAAGTGTCAATCAATTTAACTCAACAACCAATAAGGTCGGATATTCTAATTGATTGAAAAACGCACAACCTGTATTATTTCAATTATATAAAAATATAATGCGGAAAAGAAATAACACAGACACCATAATTTTGTTAACGAGGAATCCGAAAATGCAGAAAAACCCCTGGACCTAGTCCAGATTAAAAATATACTGTATTAAGCCGCTACCGACACTAGCCTACTCTAAATTAACTTTGGTCTGGACTGTAGTTGAACCCCAATCAATCTCACACTGATCCAAGGTACAATTATGATCCTACGCCTCTGATCCCAGTAGGATACTGTGCACTTGATTCCCTTAGTTAATCTCACCCACAACCAAGAGTTGCTACGACCCATAGTCGGAGACTTTAGCAAACAAATCTGTCTCACACATAAAAGTCTACAAGATAGATAAATTCGTCTCCCACGAATAAACCTATGAGTTTTTTTTCTGTCTTTTGATAAATCAAGGTGAACATGAACCAATCAATAAAACCAAACTTATATTTCCGAAGAACAACTCAGTTTTATCAATTCACAATAGTCTTAATCGACGTAGCGATAAAAGATATTGTGGAATCACAAACGATGAGACGAAGATGTTTGTGATTACTTTTATATCTTGCCTATCGGAGATAGAAATCTCAAGCCAATTATTACAATTATACTCATACGATAGAAATAACAAGATTATATCACACAACAAGAAGAAAAGTAATATCGGTCTGGCTTCACAATCCCAATGAAGTCTTTAAGTCGTTAACCTGGTTTTAGAAGAAAAAAACCAAAGGTTAAAGGAGAATCAACTCTAGCTTAGCAAACTAGTATCACACAGAATGTGTGGGGATTAGGTTTCCTAGTTGCTAGAGTTTTCCCTTATATAGTCTTTCAAATCAGGGTTTGCAATCAATGTTATCTTAGTAACAAAGCATTCAATATTCACCGTTATAAGAAAACCTGATTATATACAAGCTAATATCTCTCAACCGTTAGATCAAAAATTTAGCTTGCCATACACACATGTACTTGACAATTTTGGGTTTATGTAACCGTACCCAAACATGTACAATAGTTGGTTCAATATTAGTCAACCAAATGGCTAGCCAAATGACAAATTTTATATCAACCATATTTTTCTTTACCATAACTAGTCCAAATGACTCAAATGAACTAGTTAGAGAGTTGTTCAATTGCTATGAGATCTTATGTACTACACAAGACACAATTGAAGCAAAAATGATGTGATTCACTCGAATCGATTCATGAAATATAAAGCCACGGTTTGCAATAGCATTCCTTAGATAACTTAAATAAGTTCACGAACATCGTTTTTAGACATAACCACTCAAGTTCGCGGACTGAGTTCGCATACTTTAGTAACCGGTTGGAGTTCACAAACTCTGGGCAGAAATTCTCGGGTTCGAGAACTTCCGTCAGTTCACGGACTGAAACCGAGCTACAACTCCAGCAGAAATTCTCGGGTTCGAGAACTACGCACGTTCGGGGACTGAGTTGGCTGCTCAAGTTCCGGTTTTCACTTGATCAACAAAGTTTGCAAACTTCGGTTTAAGTGCTAAGGACTTATACATATATGTGTTACCACAATAAGTTTTATATCCCCCAGTGGTTATATTGTCTAAACTCTCATTTTTATCATTGAAACATTCTTAGAGGACGTCATATAGTTATTATTCACAAACTAGTTTTCGTCAGAACAATTTCCAAAGTGATTGAAACATAACATGACTTTCGTCACTAGGCAAAGATGAACTTGGCTAAAGCGAAAGCTTTACCAACACACATTTCGAGAAATAGATAAGCGAGATATACTCAGCTCGAAATGTCACATGTGTATATCTTTAGTCTATATGGTAAAACGACTTTTGTCTCAAGATATGAGATAGAGTAGATAGACTAAGTTCAAGCCTCCACATACCTTTTAGTCGATGAAGATCCACTGGTTCTTTGAGTAGTCCTTCATCTTGTATGTGATTTCCATGGAGTTCTTGAGCTCAACTACACTTTCTATCATAGTCCGAGACCTTAGCTATAGTAGACTAGAAATCAATACTTTATAGTTTTGATCACTAACATTGACAAACATGCTTGATATAGCAACACATGCGAGTTCGAACGAGCAATGCTCTAACAAGCTTTGAATTTTCATTCTCTTCAAAATAGTATTAAGAACTCTTGGATTTGAATGAATTTTATTTAGTCTTTAGCCTCCATGTGCTTCTGAATGTTCTGTGCTCCGTTTCGTCGCAATTTTTCGACTTTTCTTTGACTTGGACACTTGGATACTTGGAGTACTTCATTTGGTAGCTATTTTCACTATTTTTGGGATGATTCACCTAACATAAACAAATAAAAAAAAACAAGAGTAATAACAAGGTAGGATGAAATAATTATAAGAAATATTTGTATGGATTTGAAACTAAAATCATGAAAATTATGCACTTATCAGGGACATGATTTCTTTGTTAAAAAACTTCATATTAGGTTGGAACAAATTAACCAAAGAAAAAGCTGAAGAAGGATTAGGCATAAGAAAAAAATAACAATCATAAGAAAGATTTTCTTACAAAAAGAATCTAGAATCTGCATGATCAGCCTGACTCCGTTTGTGCAAGCCTTTAAAAAGCGAAATATCTTAAAAATCAAATAATTTTCCAAGATATCACACCATTCCTTCTTTAGCCAGCCCATCGTGGAAACAAATGGCTTCCCTCTCGTACGTCACTTCCAACAGTTCATATTTTACTGGATCATTAATGGTTTATAAACATTCAATATCTAGGCGAAATGTATACCACAAATAGAAAATCATGATCCAGCCTGATGTTACCCTTACCCACCCCCGTACCCCAATTGTATTCTAACGAATCATAAATATCCAGCTTCCGCAAGACAACCGTCAGACAGGATCATCTGACCACATTTAAAATATGGAAAATACACCACTGCTTCTGGATTCAATTGCCTCACTCAAGAGGCTAACCAATCTCACCTAAACCTCCTTCCAACCACCAAGTTCTATTGGACTTTACCATGTCTACCAAAAATCCAGCTCTTCTTGTTGAATCCAATCAACTAGGGCCAACCGACCTTATCTATCCTTCACCGCATTTATCTCACCAACTCCAACCTCTGACCCAATATATATGATTGCTCCTGATTTGGCTGAACGCATGCTCCTTTACTTCCTGAGACAACCTTATAACTCCCTTTTCAATCAACAGAAACAACAACCACATTTCCCAGATCTCTTTAAACTCATAAATGACTATTTCGTAAATTCTGCAAGGAACTGCCCCAAAATATTTCACTTCAGCCTACTATTTTCTCTTCTGGTATCTATGGACAACCAGAAATGAACTTATCTTCCGATAACAACACGCATTACTTGAAGACATCTTAATGAGAGCCTTAAAGTGGCAATGGGAATTTGATGGGGCGAAGCAATGCACACCACATGTTCTTCTTGGAGACCCACCTACCATTACCCCAACAAGTAGCATCAGAATAACAACAACCATCTCTGTAGGCTGGTCGAGTTCGGATACAAATTGGATAAAAATTAACACAGATAGGGCAGCCAAGGGCACCTGGAAATTGTAGGCATAAGTTTCATTGAAGGGATTCATAGGAGATAACTGTGATATCTTTTGTGCAACCACTTAGAATAACTACAACATTAATGGCCAAAACTTAGGCCACATTAATGGCATCTAGAACAACGACGAAACATCAATGACATAAGTACTCTTCGAGACGGACTCTGAAAGCCTAATGCACTTCGTAAATTCCTCAGTTGATCCACCATGATACCTAACTGGAATGATTACTGAAATATAACTGAGAATGCGCCAAATTCCATATTGCGCTATTCAGCATAATCATAGAAAAGTTAACCAAGCGGCAGACAGATTGACAAACTACAAGGTGGACAAAATCCAATCAAGAAACTCCCAACAACAATATGGGACCAGATAATCCCCTCTTTTCTTAGCCAAGTTTTACTAAAGAGATATTTTGTAAAATGGTCGCATGTTTAGTGCCTAATTAGGGTTTGGGTCGTAAAACAAGCAGTTGATGCGTTTGGGTCGTAGACTAACCTAAGACTAGTTTGACCGTCTAAAATTTTACTACAATACCCTTAGGAAGTAGTTAAATGAAATTATAACCTAACCCCCTTTTAAAAACATTACTTCGTTTGTTCAAACATTTTGTCAAACACTTATCTTGCATTAACTACATTCGAAATATGATGAGATGCATATGAACCGGATTGTGGAAATAAAAACTTATCTTCTTCAAATCATATGTACACATAAATTTCCTGTGGATTTTGGTAAACACAAATTTCTACGAATCTTGGTTCTATGATAAAAAAAAATGCATTTTGTAATAAATATAAACATTCTTTTCCTCTGGTTTCTTAAGCATAATTCTTAACTTATATCCTTTTAATCCTTGATGTCGCTAACCTTAACTTCGAGTGAATGCACGCACACATTGAGTGAGAAAGATTATCAAAAACCTTACAAATAGTATTAATGAAAATGATAATGTTGTCATAGAAGAACAGTTTGGGATTTTGGAATCAAGAACTACTGATAACTGTTGTGGGAAATAGTTGTACTTGGTAGAGAGATACGGGAGAAAATAGTGGTGTTTGATGATGAGTTTGCAAAATGTTGATTACTCGCGGTGGTTTTCGTTCGTAGACTCAAAATTGATGATGATGATCGACATGCTTCAAATTGGGCGAGAAAAATGCTTTAATGTAACCAAGATTACTCTTTCTGCTTGAAAATTTCAAACAGTCAAATAGGTCAACTGAAGGTCAGGGTGCTTGGGCAAATATAAAAAGTCAACGGTCTTGGGTTAGTCTACGACCCAAACACATCAACTGCATGTTCTACGACCCAGACCCTAATTAGGCACAAAACTTACGACCATTTTACAAAATAACTCTTTACTAAATGATTCTATGGGACATATACACGGGTAATAATAATAATAAAAAAAAAATTTTTTTTGAAGAGATTACGTAAATACGTGGCCAGTCATGATGCGAATGTCAAGGTAAGTTAGATGTTGTCATTTAAAAAGGGATTGAAGCTCAGCCAGCGACGGAACCAGGAATTTATGTCTGGGTGGGATTTTTTTTTTTATTAGCCCACATAAAAAATTTGAACGGCTGATATTCAAAGGGGTAGATGCAGGGCCATCTTACAGTTGGAGTGCTTTAGGCGAACTTAAAATATGGGGCCTTTATATAGGTTATCAAATCGAAGACAAAGTTATATTTTTAGTTTAAGGGAAGATACATCAATATATTAACGAGATAACTTTGAATCGTCTATGCGGCCGAAGGCCGCCTAAAAGATTTCAGCCTCTTTGGTTGGATTTTGGAGTTTTAAGCTCGTAAATTAACATAAAATACGCCAAAAATGGAATGTTGATTCATAAAACACAAACTTAGTAGCGATCGTATAGATGTTTCAAAACATTTAGTAACAATTACAACTGTCACAGAATTTCTAATAATTTACATAACTGTAACAAAACAGTTTCATAACACTTATAATTGTCACATATTACCTATAACAACAAAAAAGAAAAGATTCTGGGCCCCCAATATTTTGGGTCTCTAGGCGGCCGCCTATATGGCCTAGTGCCTAAGACGGCCTTGGGTATATGGTCGTTTTATACATCTCAAATTGCGTTTATTTTTTTTGTATAAATGTCGAGTCTTATAAGAGAACCATATCATCAAAATATTACACTTAAATTCATTGTCGATTGGATTTTGCGGAGAAAATGGCGCAAATCTTGTCTGACCTTGTTCATCTAAGAGTGTCCATGAATCCTCATTTGATAAAGAAGTAAAAATTATATGTATTTCAACCATTAAAATGAATTATAACAATATATATCCTTGTATTCTTCTCCTTAGTCTTCGTAGGGCTAAAACCATCTAATATAGGATTTCTTTTTGTAGGACCGTGTTCCTATCTGTTTGAACGACAAGATATAATATCACAGCATAAGATTCCAGTAACATATGAGACAACTTTAAGTTAAAACATAAATTCTTGGTGAAATGTCAAAACGGAAAAAAACCTCATGTGATGGCCCCACAAAACCCCTGCAAAATCCCAGAACATACTGTTAACAGTTCCATGCTAAAGCTTAAAGAAAAAAAAAAGAGATTTATCACTCAAATATTTCGCATTCCTTATTTCAGTTCCAAACATGAATGCCTCCCTGCTTCATGGATCCCACACAATAAATAATAAGGGATTTTTAACATAGTACCCATGTGGGCAAATGCATTTAAGAAAATGCCCATGTTTTTTTCAAAATTAATTAAATGCCCATGCCATTACCAATTCCGTCAGGACCCACCATTTTGGTAAAATGGCGTTTACTTTGTCAATTTATCGTCAAACGAGATGAGAATTTGATGGGCGTAATTACAAATATAACCTTTGGCCTAGAAATGGTTGAGTTAATCTCCTACCGTCCACGTATTCTCCCAATCAACGGCTAAAGATCAAATGCATCACAGGTGAACACGTGTGAATGAAATCAATTAACACAACAAAACAAGTAAGGGTTTTGTTTTCTTATCTTATCTTCTTCACTTTCGTTTTCTCTCTCTCTCTCTGAAAAAACTTTGTCTCTGAAGATTTTATGATTCAGAGAAGAAATTTGTTTCATAGTTAGGATCTTTTTATAAATCTCTTTCGCTCTCCTACCGTGAAGATGAAGAAGAACAAAAAGGTGAAGAAAAAACAGAAGTCATAGGATCGGAATCGGTAAGATTCGATAAACCCTAACTTTTATTTGATTATAACTTTTCCTTTGTTTTTATATGTTTGAATAGGGAATCGAATCTATGATGGGTACTGTGAATATTTGATTTTTTGTTTTTGTTTTTTTGTTTAAAAACAAAACTTAATAATCCCGAAGAGAAAACAATATTATCCAGTTTTGTTCTTACATATTTTGTCCAATTTTATAAGTGTTTAGGGTTTTAATTAGATGATTTTATGTAATTAGGGATTTGTTTTTTGAATTTTTTTTGTTTGGATTTAAATTGGTATATGAATTGTTCAATTTCTGAATATGTATATGTATATTTGATTTCTAGAATTAGGGTTTAAATTGGTATATCAATTGTTCAATTTCTGTAATTAGGGTTTAAATTGGGGATCTTTTGTTGATGAAATTTCAAGTAGACTAATTCTTGTTATATATTGTTCTGTTGCAGTGGACATGTCCATTATCCATACAGAAACATTAGTGTGTATGTTGATATGAGTAAATTGACACTGGAATTCCCTCACATGGACCTAGATAAATCTGATTTGAAGATGTTTGAGCATATGTTGCGTGTCTAGCTGAGAATGAAATTGTTAACTTAGTTTGGATAGTTAAGCCAAGTTTGCCTCAAAGTTTGATGACAGATGATGACTTTTACAAGTTTTGGGAATTTGATGTAACTGGTGATAGAGATTGGATATGTCTTACTCTTTACATACTAAATTCTGATTTTGGAGATGATGAGTTTTCAAATGTGGAACTACCACCAGTGACAATCATTCATGAGACTCCTAAGAAGATTTGTAAGACAAATAAGAAGGCAGTGTCTAAGGAAAATCCAAAGCCACCTAGGAGGTCACCAAGGTTTCAAGACCCTTCTAAAGTGAAAAACTCACATCAACAAGGAGGTCCATCTAGGAAATTATTGTTTGTGGATTTGTTGAATGAAGTAGAGAGTCAAGGTGGTGGAAATGGTACTGTTACAGCACAAGGTAGGAGTCAACCAAGTCAAGACACTTTTAATCATGATTACTGGTTTAATATAATACAAGGAAGCACTGCTCATAATGCAACACAAGGTAGCACTGTGGACAATGATGGGAATGAGTCTGAAGATGAGGACATTTTGCATCTATAGAATGAGTCTGAAGATGAGTGTAACCCATTTGAAGATCCATATGACCCTGCAATATTTGATAGTGATTCTGAGAATGAAATAGGTTATGAAGAATATGTAGAGACATATAAAGTTCCAGTTCACAATGAAGAATCAAGTAGCAGTGAAGGTATTAAAATTTGTTAAATTTACATTGAGTTAGTAAATGTGTAAATGTTATCCCTCCTATTTTTAAGTTTATAACTTTCATATTTGTAACTTGCAGATGAAGATGGTAGTGGTGCTGAAGTTGAAGATAAAAATGATGGTGGTCCTGAAGTAGTGATTCATAAGGGTGGTGGAAAACCTGTTTGGCACAAGAGATACCTACCAGATATGAACAACATTGGAGAGGAAGATGATCCTAATCTATTCCCTGAAGAAGATGAAATACCAGTAGTGGACCCTGATAAGATGATGGTAAAGTATGCCTTTCAAAACAAGAGACTTTTTAAAAAGCATCTTAAAAGATATTGTGTGAAAGAAAATAAACAATTCAAATGTAGAAAGAGTTGTTCAAAGCAAGTTAGGGCCCAATGTAGGTTCAAAGTTAAAGATGATTGTAAATGGTCTGTTTATGCTAGTAGAGTTGAGGGTGAGTCAACTTTTGTTATTAGAAGTGTAAATTTAGAACACACCTGTGTTGGGGATCCAAAAAGTTTTAATAGGTCTGCTGATCCTGAACTTGTAAAAGATGTTGTGCTTGAAAAGTTGAAGCATAGCTCTGAATCTTTCATACCAAAGCCCAGGAATATTGCAGAAGACTTTTCAATGAGTCAGGACATCAAAATTCCTTATATTTGTGCATGGAAAGATAGGAATTTGGTTCTAGAAGAACTGTTTGGTGATTATGAAGAAAGTTATGCTGAAGTACCTAAGTTCTGTTCAATGGTGGCTCACACTAACCCAAGAGTTGTTGCCAAGTTTACATATGGAAGAAAAGGTATATTCATAAGCTATTTAAGCTTTTCTGTTTACACTTTCTTTATTGTTTATTTGTAAAAGAACTGATGTTGAGCTTGAATATGCAGACTTCAAATTTGAGAGTATGACAATCTCCTTTCCTGGACCAATGAAAGGATTTAAGGATGCTTGCAGAGGTGTTGTGGGGTTTGATGCATGCCATCTAACTCGCAAGTGGGGTGGTGTCCTAATGGCTGCAATAACACTTGCTGGTGAGAATATATTTGTTTTTTTAGGTATTTGTGTAGCAAGAAGTGAAACCAAAGAAAACTGGTTACTATTCCTGAAAGATATAGCACCAGGGATCTTAGCACATCATAGTGGCAGTGTCACTTTTATATTAGATAGGCAGAAAGGTTTGCTGGAAGCTGTTGCAGAGGTGTTTCCTGGTTTTCCCCATAGATACTGTTGGAGGTAATTAGGTAACTTGCACATTATTTTTCACTGTGTCATTTAAGTAATGAGCTAACCTTTTTGTCTTTGTTTGAATTATTACAGGCACAATTATAGGAATTTCAAGAAATACTTTAAGTCTCCAAGCTTGCACAGTTCAATGTGGAATGCTGCCAAAGCCTACAAGTTACATCATTTTGAGGTTTGATTATGTGTTCAAATTTGTTTGTTTTAAATTTGTAGAGTATTAATGTAATAATATACTAATGTAGAACTATTAATGTAGGAACACATGGATGCTATGTTCAAAGAAAATGATAAAGCTACAAAATATCTTATGGATCAAGGTCACGAAAATTAGGCTAGGGTATTTTTTGATCCCAATAGTTGTTGTGAGCATCTCAATAACAATTTTTCAGAATCTTTTAATTCTATGGTTACTGAAGCGAGAGACAAACCTATAGTCATTCTTGGCATGATGTATGGAGAGTTGGTAATGTTCTCTAAGAGGAGGGAACATTGTACAAAGTGGAAAGATGGAGATTTGGTTCCTAAAGCTAAGACTCTTCTGAAAAAAATGCTTGCTATTGGTGAGAAATTTGATGTCCAAGCTAGTGTGGTTGGGGAGGTATATTTGGTTACCAACAGGGCCACAAGAAAAATTTTCACAGTGAATTTCATAGAGAAGAAGTGCACTTGTTTGCAGTGGAAGTTTAGAGGATTCCCCTGTCAACATGTTGTGTCTTCATTAAAGGGAATCTCACCAAATTGGGCAGAGTATGTACTATATTTATTGTGACATTGATGTTTTTTATATCCCTTTTATTAGTGCATTTATGTACCAGCATTGAATAATAACAAGGGATATCATCCCAATGTTTTTTCACTTTTTAGGTATTGATCTCCTTACTATTCCGTGGATTATTATAGGACCACATATGCTCCACCTGTTTTCCCATTGAGAGACATATCTGAATATGCTGAGGTACTATAAACTTTATGGGTTGTTGTGCATTTACTTTTTTACTTTTTAATATTCCCTATTTGTAAGCATTTTAGGGTTTCATCACTTCGCATATCTCATCTTATCTCTTCTATGAACTTTTCACATCTTGCAGCCATCAATGGATAACAAGATTTTACACCCTCCCAACCAAAGAAAGCCTAGCAGACCTCCAAAAAAGAGAAGGAGAAGTTATGATGAACCTCAAGGTGAGGTGAAGAAAAGTAGGTGTACTAAGTGTGGATCCACAGAAGGTCACAACAGAAGAACTTGTAAAGGTGGCGATGTTGGTAAGAACTCAACTGCATATAGGCCAAGAACAGAGTGTGATGCTGCATATTTCTCCTTCACAAACACAGATACACCTGAAACCAGCACTGCAAGGGGAAGAGCAAAGAAACAAGGGAAATTATCATATGTTGGTGAGTCATCTGCACATGGAAAGCCACCTCCAGTACCAAACACTCAAAGTAATGCATCTGCAGGACCTAACAACACACAAAATTTCAGTCAAGCTATTTCTAGTATTGGCTATATGTCTCAAAACATTTCTACAGTTTCAAATGCAAAGGGAAAGA
Organism: Papaver bracteatum; assembly: GCA_023529315.1. Taxonomy (NCBI): domain Eukaryota; kingdom Viridiplantae; phylum Streptophyta; class Magnoliopsida; order Ranunculales; family Papaveraceae; genus Papaver; species Papaver bracteatum. Next base: position 1,108,118 of record JAJJWX010003675.1, read on the forward strand.
ATGGAAAGGGAAAGAAGAAGTAAGGGATGTGTGTGTATGTGTTTTTAGTGTTGGATATGTCATCCTTTGTATTTTTTTCTTTTCTTTTTTCAAATGCTTTTTGGTCTGAACTTGTTTAGTGATGACAAAACAATGTTGTTATGTTTAGATTGAAGTACCTTATAATATTAATCAAGTTTATTAGTTCAAAGCAATATTGCAGATTACATTACTATTTTTTGGGTGAATTCCTTGCATATTTCTTTGACTTGAATACTTGAATGCATAAATCTGTTTTTTGCAGCAATGAATAGGTGGTCAGAAACCCATCTAAAAGCTTCACAATCTGTGCAGGTTAGGTAAGCTATGTTGAAGTTATGCTCATTCTTACATATTTTCAGTTTCATCCTTGAATTGCAGTGAGTGTTGAAGCACAAAAGTTTATGCAATGGGCAGTTGTTGAAGGAGTGAGCAACTTCTCCACAAGCACAACATCATATCTCAAATGGTAGCTTAATCTCAGCACTTCTGACTGCATCAATGGCTAAATCAAACCATTCAAAGTATGTGCAAGTAGGATTTGAGCACTTGAAGAACATTTCCCCTTATGTTTCACTTGTCTTTGATCTAAGTAATTGCCTTATGCCATTACAAGGTATGTGTTTACACCGAGAATACATCCATGGACAAACCTTTGCTTCATGGCTTCAAACATCACAAATTGAACATATATTTGGCTGTTTTTCCTCACTAACCTTGATGTTGTTGTTTCTACTACTACTAGGAGAATGTTTCACACTTCTTCTCATGTTTGTGTATGTTATTGTCTTCCTATTAATGATTTGGATGAATTTAGGGTTCACCACTGATTCTTATACAGGTTCAAAGAGAATAAGACCGTTACAAAAGGGGGTAAAATCTGTGCCGTCCGTTTTTTCCATACAAGATGGTGACACGTGTTAGCCGACCGTTACAACCGGTTTTGTACAGAATCACTATTACAACTCGGTTATAAACGATTCAGGGGCTATAAGGTCTTTCAACATGGCCGATTTATTGCCACATGTCCACTAACGTCCGTTACCCGTTTTTTCAAAAAAAACGGGACAAAAATGATAAACTGATGGGCATTTAATTAATTTTGAAAAAAACGTGAGCATTTTCTTAAATGCATTTGACCACATGGATACTTTATTAAAAATCCCTAATAATAAAAAAAAACAACGGCTCTCGTTGATTTGACTTGGTAGATGGATCATCCAATAAGCATTCAATGAGTCTTCTTAGAAAATGAGTTTAAAAAATAAGCAATTTTGTACTAACTTTTATTCCAGAACAGCTACTCCTCCAAAGAATTGTACCGTTTAGCCCTAATTAAGCCTCACTGGAATCACAAACATGGTCGCAAATCAAAGACATCTGAAGATTAAGACGGAGACATCTTCAGTTCCCTCCGTTTCAGGGCCTCTTCCTACTTCAATCCCTCCAGGTTTGGTTTATTTGATTTTTATTTTGCTTTTGTTTATGCATTTTACTCATCATTTTGGTCCAAATCATGCGTTACCATTCTGAGTCAATTTGTTTTGTTAATTGAACTTAGATAATTGATGGTCAGGTCAGGTTCCTTTTCCATCTTGTTTGTAGATGATTGATCACATTTCCGAGTTTAGGTATTCTGTGGTTCGAAGTAGAGGGGGAGTTGAATTCAGTCTCTTTCGCTAGAAATAAGTGTGTTGATTTCATTGCTGCTCATCCTATTTTACAATGCTGTTTCTTCTTTTTCAGTGAGTGAGTCAATGATGAGTCGTCAATCAATTCCTGTTGGAAGTATGTCTCTGGCAACAGTAAAAATGGTACACACCGAAACCCTCCATTCCATTTTATTTACTTGAATTGTGGCTGGAAAATTTGCTGATCTAAAAGTTACAGCTCTTTATGTATATTCTTATAAGTGAGCTCATTCCCTCAAATTTTCCAACAGGAGCCAAACACCACACCTTCTTCAAATTTTCCCCATCCTCCATCTGTATCTCATGGTCCTTATCAGGGAATCACAAACTTGCAGTCTTCTCCACCTTCGTCCACTTCACAAGATATGATCACAAATAATGACAACGTTCAGGAATTTAGACCTATAGTTGGCGGTCTATCCCAACCATTGCGTCCAATAGGCCCTGCGGCAGATAGTGTGAGTATTTTGAACAACCTCTCTCAAATACGGCAAGCTATGGACTCTGCTAATCTTAACACCGCAAATTTTATGGGTCTTCAAACCATGGGTGCAACTCCAATGGCCATGCATATGTCAAACGTGATATCCAGTGGAATGGAATCAACTGCTTTGCCTCCTGCGCAAAATGTGTTCTCATCCGGAGCTATGCAGCCATCACCTGGACCTGATAAATATGTGAAAGTTTGGGAAGTAAGTATTTGTTTTTCCTTCGTTATTGATTTATCCGTGTCGCGCTTTTTGAAATAACTACTAGATGTGAAGTGTGTGTAAGGAATTCAAAGGATTAGTAATATAACTTCTGTTATGTTATGTTATGTTATGTTGTCATACTACTATAGCTATCTATTAGATATGGTTATGCTAACACTAACTCCAGTCTTTATTCATATATAATATTTGTTTGATCATTCATTAAATATGCTTCGTTGTTGGGGGCAGGGAGCCGTATCTGGACAGAGACAAGGACAACCTGTGTTTATCACTAAACACGAAGTACGGTTTCTGGCACACAAAAAAAAAATCTTTTCTGCTCTTCTTTTGTCATTTATTTAATGTGCATTGGAGATGTTCCTTCTTCTTTTGTTGGGTTTATGTTTTATGCATAGTGGTAGCTTTCTTTAATATGGTGGAAGTAACCAAGAGTTTCAAATTTTCATCCTCCTGATTTTTTTTTCTTTCTGTGTGGCAGGGATACAGGCATGCATCAGCATCAGAGACGTAAGTCGATGAATCATAATCCACTTTATCATATTAGCATTATGCCAAATGGTTACGTTGTTGAAATGAAAATGAATTCAATTCTTACCCTTGGAGTTGGATGTAGATGTCCTTCAGTTCTTTACACGGATGTCAAATAGTAAACCATGTTTGGTTATTGATTGGTACTGGATAAACTGATAAGTTATTCTAATCCCATCTTAAGTTGGTTGATTTATTTCTTCGACATTTAACAAATTTTGCCAGTCCTGACCTTAAGATAGAACTTTTGCTTTATTAATTTGATACAGGAAATGCATGCATGTATATATTTAGGAAGTGGTATGTATAGGTAATCCCATGAATCAATTTCCTGTTCCTGTCTTTCTTGCATCAAATACATTTAATAGAGTATAATTAGTCATACAGAATTGTTGAGAATCGTTTGTACAAAATGTGACAATACATTATAAGGCGAATATCTTTTGAGAACATAAAATTAGAGTCTAGTTAATTATTATATTTTATATGTAAAATGTGCATAGACGACCCTACATTCACTTTTATCGGGTTACAAAGGCATCAAAAAATAAAAATGATATACATTCCAACACCACTTTGCATTTGCTATACAGGTGATAGGGGCTTATATCAACCATTAAGACATGTTACACACCTAAATATCTTTTTAGTAGGATTCAAATCGATATTCATACAATTCGATCATATTCTAAGATCTTAATTGCCGCTGGTTCTGGATATTTTGTTATGAACTTCGTGCGGTGAGTTAAATTGAAACGTTTTTTTGCCACCGAGTATTTTCTCCCGGAGCCTTATAATAATTGGCATTCTATGTGTCGTCCTCTCAGGCTTGCAGCGGACTGGCCAATGATGATGCAAATAGTTCGGCTTATATCTCAGGAGGACATGCATAACAAGTACTTCCTAATTATGCCTGCATTATTAGAAGTTAGTGTTGGAATGAGTCATGAATGAGTCATGCATATGTCATAATGTTACTAGAGTTAAGTGTTAGAGATATTTTAGGAAACCTAAGTGTAGAGGTTTCCTATGTTAGAGATATTTTAGGAGACCTAAGTGTAGAGGTTTCCTATGTTAGAGATATTTTAGGAAACCTAAGTGTAGAGGAAACCTAAGTGTATAAAAGAGGAGGCTCTCCTATGGAAATAACAACCAATTTTTCACTATCTCTTTCTCTGTTTCTTCATGGTATCAGAGCAAAGGAGGCAGAGAAGAGAAAACCTAGCCTAGATCCCCTTTATAGCTTCAATCTACTAGAGCTTCAATCTGGAATCACACTTGAAAGTTAGATTCATAAGTGTTCTTGAAGAACCAGTTAATTTTGGTCGGTCAAAGTAGGTTTCTCCATTTGAAAGTTGTGGTTCCTTCTTTGAAAGTTGTTCTTGTTTTTTTTCCTCTCTTTACTATCTGTTGAGTTAAAGGCAGATTTGATGGATAAATCCTCTGAGAAAATTGTTTCCTCTCAGTCTATTAGTTCTACATCTCTAGATACTTCTCACAATGATACTATGAGCGAGAAATATGATGTCTTGTAAACTTGATGGTACAAATTACCTTGTTTGGTCTCACTGCGTGAAACTTTACATTACGGGTAAAGGAAAGCTTGCATACCTGACTGGAAGTAAAGCTTGTCCAAAGGAAGCAGATCCTACATATGATACATGGATTCAAGAGAATGCCATGATAATGAGCTTGTTGATAGACTCAATGACTCCTGACATCCAGAGAGCAAACTGTATGCGCTTAACCACAACAAAAGAAGTGTGGGAGGCAGTCACTCAGATCTATGTCGTGAGCGGTGATGCAACACAAATCTATGAATTGAATCGTCGGGTAATCGAGACTCACCAGAAAAACAGACCTCTATCCGTCTACTTCAATGCACTTCAAACTATATGACAAGAACTTGATTCCCTACAGCCCTTAGACATGGCGTGTGCAGCTGATACCGCAACATTGAAGAAAAGAATTGAAAAAGGGAGAATTATTGAGTTCCTTTTGGGCTTGACTCGATTTTTGATCCAATTAGAATCCAAATGTTGGGAAAAATCCATTGCCAAACCTACGAGAAGTATATGGCACGCTTAGATCGGAAGAACTTCGTCGAGCACTATGATACCTCCAATGCCACAGAAAGTTCAGCCTTGAATGTGATTACTCCACCAACATCAACACGCGAAAACAACCAAAAATCCGATGAGAAAGACTCATTGTACTCGTGATTATTGTCACAAGCATAGACATACCGGGAGACTTGTTACAAGCTCAATGGTCGTCCGCAATGGCGTAACAACATTAGAAGAGGGGGAAACTCGAGTGCAAAAAGAGTGGAGGAAGAAGAGGAGGTCGTAGCGGTGGTTCAAGGGCATATAACACCACGGATGAGCTGGAACCTCAACCTACATCAGCAGCGAGTGGCTATTCCCACTCATCTCAAGATCAGCTGGAACGGATGATTAAAGAATGTGCGCGGATGCTATCATCCAAGGAAAATGCTGCTGGGTCTACTTCCTTAGCTCAACCAGGTAACACAGAGAATTGTGGTAGGGCACTGAACACTACATGAGATAATTCTAAAGGGTCTTGGATTATCGATAGTGGAGCAACTGACCACATGTCCACCGTCACAAATCTTTTCTCTACTTATAGTACAAGTCCTAGTAAACCTTGTATCTTGACAACAGATGGATCTCCAACAATTGTCTCGGGTGAAGGACAAATACTCATAACCAAATCTATGTCTTTATCTACTGTGTTACATGTTCCGAATTTTTCTTCTAGCTTTCTCTCTATCAGCCAAATAACCAAAGCGTTAAAGTGCGGCGTTACCTTTTTTAACTCACATTGTGTATTTCGGGACCTACTCACGGGAGCGACGATTGGACTTGGTAAAAGAGAGGGGGCCTTTACTACTTGGACTTGCAAGGGGAAACACAAGATGACAGTACAAGGGCTTACAACTCAACAAGCATATCTAAGGTAGAAGAGCAAATCCGGCTATGGCACAAACAATTGGGACATCCTTCTTTTGGGTACTTAAAAAAGTTATTTCCTAAGTTATTTTCGGCATTAGATATATCGAAACTCCACTGTGAAGTGTGTGAGTTATCCAAACATCAGCGTGTACCATATCCTTTAAGTACAAATAAAAGCTTATCTCCTTTTGCAATTATACATAGTGATGTTTGGGGTCCTTCACGGGTCATTAGTTCTTCCGGTGCACGGTGGTTTGTTACTTTCATTGATGACTACTCCAGAGTCTCATGGGTATACTTATTGAAGGACAAAAGTGAAGTCTACTCTGTCTTCAAAATCTTTCATAAGTTTATCCTTACCCAATTCAATAAGAGGATTCAAGTGTTAAGATCTGATCGTGGTGGTGAGTACCTAAACCACAGATTATCATCTTACTTCTTAGATCAAGGAATAGTTCACCAAACCACGTGTACCGATACCCTCAAAGAAACGGAGTTGCTGAACGTAAGAATCGTCATTTGCTAGAAGTTACTAGATGCTTACTGTTTTGTATGAATGTACCAAAAATGTATTGGGGAGATGCTATTCTTACGGCAACACATTTGATTAACAAGATGCCCTCTCGGCCTCTTGATTTTCAAACACCAGGCACTTTCCGATGGTACTTCATTTCAACCTCCTGTACGGGTTCCACCAAAAGTGTTTGGATGTGCTTGTTATGTTCATGTTCACAAACAGGGCAGAGATAAACTAGATCCTAGGGCTCTTAAATGCATTTACTTAGGGCTCTCATCTACCCAAAAGGGTTACAAGTGTTGTCACCCTCCCACTGGTAAAGTTTTTGTGTCTATGGATGTAACCTTTAGTGAAGATACCCCTTACTTCTCAAGAGTTGAGACTTCTCTTCAGGGGGAGAGTAGAATTGGTGAAGATCAGTATGGGTATGATTTATGGTATGACCTATGCTCTGCACCTAACATAAATAAGGAAGGTGAGACCACTCCACCAACGGCGTCTCCACTACTTCAACAAAGTGAGACTACTCCACCAACGGTGCCTTCACTTCTTCAACTTCAAGTGTACAAACGAAGAGACAAAGCCCCTCTCTCTCAGCCCCGTCAATTGTCTACTCCTGTGACAGGTAATTCTGAACTAGAACCTCAGATTGAAACTACTTTGAGTACTGACGAGAATGAAATTTCAGCTGAGGAGTCTACCAATGTGGTGGAAGAAGAAAACCCGAGTTCTTCTAGATATCCTACTCGTACTCGTAATCCTCCAACTCGATATGGTTTTTCTACTGACCACCCTATTTCTAACTTTGTGTCTTCTCATCGGCTGTCTCCTACTTATGTTGCGTTTCCAAACCAATTATCATCTGTGAGTATACCTACAAGGATTGAAGATGCTCTTGCTGATCCGAAGTGGAAGGTAGCTACAATTGAAGAAATCGAAGCCCTAGACAAGAATGACACCTGGGATGTGGTCAAACTGCCAAAAGGGAAGAAGACAGTCGGTTGCAAATGGGTATTTACTGTGAAGTACAAGTCCGATGGAGCAGTTGAAAGACATAAGGCAAGATTAGTAGCTAAAGGCTACACTTAGACTTATGGAATTGACTACCAAGAAACCTTTGCTCTTGTTGCTAAGATGAACATTATTCGTGTCTTGTTATCCGTGGCAGCAAACAAGGACTGGCCACTTCATCAGTTCGATGTGAAGAATTCTTTTCTTAATGGTGATTTGGAAGAGGAAGTATATATGGACATCCCTCCTGGATTTCAAACAGCCACTAATGAAGGGAAGTAGAGCTGGCAAACAAGCCAAAACCCGCGGGTTTACCCGTCCCGACCCGTGAAAAACCCGCACCCGTCTCGGCTGGTGTCTAAACAAGCCGGGTTCGGGTTGGAGAAATGCCGGCTTGTGGGAAAACGGGTTAACCCGGCCCGTCCCGTGAAACCGCGGGTTTAACCCGTTAACCCGTCAAAAATCCTTAAGTAATAAGTATTATTTAATTTCCACCGTCGATCATCTAGGATTAATCCTATTCGTACGTTTAAGATATAAAATGTAAAAATGATAAGAAAACCCTAGCAGACAGGTCATTTCTTCTTCCTCTTTTTTTTCTTCTTTCTTCTCCTCACATGTTTCTCTTCCCTACTGCGGCTGCCGCTGCGCCTCCTCACCGGTCACCACCTCCATCTTTTTTCTGTTTTGTTCTCATCTCTTTATCTCCTCCTGTATGTAAGAAGACGAATATATTATAATAGATCCGAAGAAGAACAAATTTTTAGGGTTACAATTTCTCAAACAATCAGGTACTCAAATTAGTGTTCTTTTTCATCTTTATGTAGAAGTGGGTGGGTTGTTGATTCTTTTATAATTGATATAGTGACTGATGCTTTTTGTATTTCTTTTGCACTTTTGCATCAAGCGTTCCCCTTTCACAGTATAAATGGGAGAAAAAAGTAAAGTTTTCAAGCTATAAAAGTAAAATTCCACATCTCTATTCTCTATTGTGAATCTCGTCTGCAAGAGTTAAATTCTTTACGAATACTAAATAGAGCCTAAATTTGTATATTATTTTTATAGTTTATTGTAGTGAGGCTTAATTATCCTCTGAAATTATTATTGGTTGATTCTGGTTGCAATTATAGTTTATTGTAGTGAGGCTTGGTTTTTAAGCCAAATTCGGACAAAAAAAAGATATATTAGACTCCTTAAAATGTTGGGTTTTAGGGGGAATTCACAGACTTAAAAGAAAAATGTTTTTTTTTTTTTTTTGGTTTGATTAAGTGTTTTCTATGATGCGAGTACTGGATTCAGTTTGATTCAAAGTTTTGATTAACTGATTTATTGAATTTTGTTTTTGGTTGTTTTAGAATGAGTATTGAAGATAAGACTAAGGAGTTTTGTTTCAGGTAACATAAAATTCTTATCTCATTTGTCTAAATCATTAGTTGATTAATTCACTGTTGGATTATTAGGTGTTGGTGATGCAGTGTTCTTGGTGTCACGGATTATGGAATTGTTGCAGGTTATGGAACTGAAGTGTTGGTCAATGTCATGGGATGATTTTCATGAGTTTGATGAGTTTGAGCAGAGAACACAACTGTGTAAAGAGTTCTTGCTGCGGTTGAAGCAATAATGGGTTGAGCTGAAAATGGAGTGATTAGATGTGTGTTAGGTGTTATAGGGAATGATTTGAAAGGATTTGTGTTTGATCATTGTAATAATTGTGTTTAATCCTTGTAATTTGTCAAAACTTAACTTATTAGGTTTTAATTTTAACATTAATTAAACAAGCCGGGTAACCCGTAAACCCGCAAGTTTAACCCGTTACGGGCACGGGTTGAAGAAATGACCACCCGTGATGAATTTCGACCCGCGGGTTTTGACCCGTGTTAACCCGAACCCGTATAACCCGCAACGGGGCAGCCCCGGCCCGCCCGTTTGCCAGCTCTAAAGGGAAGGTATGTAAGTTGAAGAAATCCTTATATGGTCTGAAGCAGTCTCCAAGGGCGTGGTTTGGACGGTTTACCCAAAGTATGCGGAGATATGGATTTCGGCAAAGTCATGCAGATCATACCTTATTCCTCAAACGTTCAAGGAACGGAAAGCTGACCGTACTTATTGTCTATGTTGATGACATTATAATGACAGGTGATGATGCAGAAGAAATGGGGAAGGTAAAATCTTACTTGGCCAAGGAATTTGAGATAAAAGACCTTGGAGAATTGTGCTACTTCTTAGGAATTGAAGTGGCAAGATCAAAAAGGGGCATTTACATCTCTCAAAGGAAATATGTCCTAGATCTTCTAGCTGAGACAGGAATGTTGGGATGCAAGCCGATTGACACACCAGTCGAACCAAATCGAAATCGGGAGAAGACACTGATGGTATTCCAGTGGACAAAGAAAGATATCAAAGGTTAGTAGGAAGATTGATTTATCTCTCTCACACTCGTCCTGATATTGCATACTCAGTAAGTGTAGTAAGTCAGTTCATGCATGCTCCAAGGGAGGCACATATGGATGCAGTGTACCGAATACTTCGCTACCTAAAGTCGGCACCAAAGAAAAGGACTTTTATTCTCTCGTAATAACCACACGAGGTTGAAGCTTACACGATGCAGACAAGGTGCTCCGTAATTGATCGTAGGTCCACTCTGGATATTGTTCATTTGTGGGAGGAAACCTAGTAACTTGGCGCAGAAGAAGCAATCATTGTAGCTAGATTCGGTGCGAGAAGAAGAGTTTAGGGCTATGGCTCATGGAATATGCGAGCTTTTGTGGTTAAGAATATTGTTGATGAGCTTGGTTTCAGTCCTCCTAGAGATCCTATGAGGTTGTATCTGCGACAACAAGGCTGCCATCAAAGATTGCTCACAATCCAGTCCAACATGACAGAACAAAGCATGTGGAGGTGGACAAGACATTTCATTAAAGAAAAGTTGAATGAAGGGATTATCAAAGACTCCGTTTGTAAGAACAGAGACCAGATTGCAGATATGCTGACTAAAGGAGTTCCTAGTCGACCATTCAACTCTTTCCTCGACAAGCTAGGAATGCATGATATCTACGCACCTGCTTGAGGGGGAGTGTTGGAATGAGTCATGAATGAGTCATGCATATGTCATAATGTTACTAGAGTTAGTGTTAGAGATATTTTAGGAAACCTAAGTGTAGAGGTTTCCTATGTTAGAGATATTTTAGGAGACCTAAGTGTAGAGGTTTCCTATGTTAGAGATATTTTAGGAAACCTAAGTGTAGAGGAAACCTAAGTGTATAAAAGAGGAGGCTCTCCTATGGAAATAACAACCAATTTTTCACTATCTCTTTCTCTGTTTCTTCAGTTAGAACACCTATTGTAACACCACTTAAGTGAGTACGCTTCTCCCAGGAGCACAAATTTAACTGTTCTGATAAGCTGATCTTATGTCTTTAATTTTAGGCAGTATGTGGGCATGGCAGATTTTCTTGTTTTTCGGGCTTTGAATCAACATGGATTTCTGGGGCAGCTACAAGAAAAGAAACTCGTGAGTCAGCTTGATGCTCAGTTTTCTTTTTTATTGGTTTGTTTCTTTATTAGGTTCTTGGATTTTTTTGTTTTACAATTGACTAAATTTCGATTAATTCATGTACTGTGCAATTCTCTCTTTATATCTATATTTGTTATCAATATTGTGCCGCATTTATGTTGCTATGATGGATTATTGGAGCCACCGGGATATAGCAGATTCCATACTGTACTACGATACTTGCTACAGGTTGAAGCTGCTATCTCGTCTTTAGTTTATAATAGTTAAACCTAGAGCTGGTGTGCAGAACTTCAGCATTCATGGAATCTGCAAAAAGCTGACTGTTCGTGTAAAAGTTTCAGTACTTCGCCTCAAAAATGTGGGAGAAACCTACATGTGTTAGGATATTGTGGCAGCAGTACCCAGTGGGAAGGTCATTAGTAATGTCTATCTGTTTTTATAGCAAAATGTAGGTTTCCTTCGGTCAGAGAAGTGAAAAGAGAGTCAGAGACACATTTAAACACATCACCCAGCATAGGATTTCATAGTACCACCAGTTAAGACCATATCTATGATGTAAATTGGCATCTTTCTTGATTGTTCTAGCGGTATTCATCAAAAACATTTGTAGAAATAAATCATGCCACTTTTAATTGAAATTAATTGATTTGTTGGTCCATTGCTCACAAGTGTGGGAACACATAAAAAGAGAGGGCTGTTAGTCACTTAGTCTGTTAGCAGGCAGCTTAAAATGAAACTATGCATTTTATATCTCAGTTTTTATGTCCGTCAAGATCGACTGTCCAAAGTTCTTGTCATTTATCTATATGGATACTCTTTTGTATGCTTTCTAAAGTAAAGTGTCTTAACTGCTTGTGATTTCAGTGTGCGGTTATCAAGCTACCCTCACAGACATTGCTGTTGTCTGTTTCTGACAAGGCCAGCCGTTTAATTGGAATGCTTTTTCCCGGTGTGAGTTGTTCACATTACTTTCATCATCTAATAGACATAGCATGGAACCTTTATTTATCTTTTTTTGCGCTATCCATTTATCACTCACAATATAAATTGTTCTTTATGATTTCAAAGAACATATGTAGTTTTTGATTTTTTTCCTGATGGTAACCAGGATATGGTTGTGTTTAAGCCACAACCATCTACCCAGCAGCAGCAGCAGTCTATGAACTCTACTAATCTTGACGCCGCATATTCTATGGGTCTTCAAACAATGGGCGCAACTCCAATGGCCATGCATATGTCAAACATGATACATAGTGGAATGGCATCAACTGCTTTACCTCCGTCTCAAAATGTGTTTTCATCTGGAACTATGTTGTCAGCACCTGGACCTAATAATTATGTGAAAGTCTGGGAAGTAAGCATTTGTTTTTCCACCGTCGTTGATTATATTTATATGTGTCGTTCTTTGTGAGCTACTCGATGTGGAGTATGTTAGAAAGTCAAAAGATACCTTTTGTTGTTTTATCTGCGATTAGTAAAATAACTTCTGTTATGTTGTCATACTATGGCAGCTACCTATTAGATATGGTTATGCTAACGCTAACTCCAGTCTTCATTCATATATAATATTTGTTTGATCACTTATTGAATATGCTTCATTGTTGGGGGCAGGGAGCCCTACATGGGCAGAGACAAGGGCAGCCTGTGTTTATCACTAAACTCGAAGTACGATTTCTGGCACAAAAAAAATAATCTTTTCTGTTTTTTTTGTCATTTATCTAATGTGCATTGGAGACGTTCCTTCTTCTTTTGTTGGGTTTATGTTTTATGCATAGTGGTACATTAAGATGTTGGCAGTAACCAAGAGTTTCAATTTTTTATCCTCCTGAATGTTTTTTCTGCGTGGCAGGGATACAGGAGTGCATCAGCATCAGAGATGTAAGTATACGAAGCATAATCCACTTTATCATATTAGCATTATGCCAAATGGTTACGTTGTTGAAATGAAAATGAAATCAGTTCTTACCCTTGGAGTTGGATGTAGATGTTCCTCAGTCTTGACAAGGATGTCAAATAGTAAATCATGTTTGGTTTCTAGAAATAGTATTGTGCTCATGAGTTGCAACATCCTGATAGTATTAGGTATAGTAGAACCTTTATTGATTTGTAAACTGATAAGTTATTCTAGTCCCATCTTAAGTCAGTAAGTTGATTTGTTTCTTTGACATTTAACAATTTTTGCCAGTCCTGACCTTAAGATAGAACTTTTGCTGTATATTTGTTATAAGAAATGCATGCGTCTATATTTAGGAAGTGGTATGTATAGAAAATCTCATGGATCAATATCCTGTTCTCATCTTTCTTGCATCAAATACATTTACTATAGGATAATGACTTATACAGAATTGTTGAGAATCTTTTGTAGAAAATTTGAAAAATATCAAACAAGTTGAGTAACTCAAATGACTCCTATAAAGGTGGATACATTTTGAGAAATAATGGTAGAGTCTAGTTATGTATTACTATATTTTATATGTACAATGTGCATAGATGACCCTACATTCGCTTTTATCTGGGCCACAAAGGCTTCAAAGAATAAAAAGGACATACGTTCCAACACCACTTTGCATGTGCTATATAGGTGATATTCACCACCATTAAGACATGTTACACACCAAAATATGATTTTTAGCATGTGCTATGTAGGTGATAGGAGCTTATATTCTTCAGCACCACTAAAACATGTTGCACACCAAAATATGATTTTTAGTAGGATCCAAATCGATATTCATACTATCCGATTCATTTACAAAGATCTTAATTACCCCTGGTTCTGGATGTTTTGTTATGAACATTGTGATCTGAGTTAAATTTAAACGGTCTTTTGTCAAGTATTTTCTCCAGGAGCCTTATAATAATTGACATTCTATTTGTCGTCCTCTCAGGCTTGCAGCGGACTGGCCAATGATGATGCAAATAGTTCGGCTCATATCTCAGGATCACTTGCATAACAAGTACTTCCTAATTATGCCTGCTTTATTAGAACTCCTATCAAAGCATCACTTACGGGAGTACGTTTCTCACAGGAGCACAAATTTAATTGTTCTGATAAGCTGATCTTATGTCTTTAATTTTAGGCAGTATGTGGGCATGGCAGATTTGCTTGTTTTTCGGGCTTTGAATCAACATGGATTTCTGGGGCAGCTACAAGAAAAGAAACTCGTGAGTCAGCTCGATGCTCAATTTATTTTTTATTGGTTTGTTTCTTTATTAGGTTCTTGGATTTTTTGTTTTACAATTGACTAAATTTCGATTAATTCATATACTGTGTGATTCTCTCTTTATATCTATATTTGTTATCAATATTCTGTCGCATTTTTGTTGCTATGTTGGATTATTGGAGCCACCGGAATAGCAGATTCCATACTGTACTACGATACTTGCTACAGATTGAAGCTGCTATCTCGTCTTTAGTTGATAATAGTTAAACCTAGAGCTGGTGTGCAGAACTTTAACGTTCATGGAATCTGCAAAAAACTGACAATTTGTGGCGAAGAGTCTGTACGTCACCTCAAAAATGGAGAAACCTACATGTGTTAGGATGTTGTTGCAGCAGCACCCAGTTGCAAGGTCATTAGCAATGTCTCTCTATTTTTATACCAAAATGTAGGTCCCTTCGGTCAAAGAAGTGAAAATTAAGTCAGAGACACCTTTAAACACATCATCCAGCATAGGATTTTATAGTGCTACCAGTTAAGACAATATCTTCATGTTAGTCGGAATGATTTAATAGTGCTACAAGTGAAAATTCTGTTGTTTGCTTTCTAAAGCTGAGTGTCGTAACTGCTTGTGATTTCAGTGTGCAGTTATCCAGCTACCCTCACAGACTTCGCTGTTGGCTGTTTCTGACAAGGCCAGCCGTTTAATTGGAATGCTTTTACCCGTGGTGAGTTGTTGGCATAATCTACATCATCTTATTGTCACATGCAACATTTGTTTAATTAGATATCGTGTTTTATGTCTTCTTGATGGTAACCAGGATATGGTTGTGTTTGAGCCACAAATACCTGCCCAGCACCAGCAGTAACATCCTCAGCTGCAGCAGCAACAACATCAACAACAGCAGCAACAGCAACTCCGGCAGCTTCAACAGCAGCTGCAGCAACAATAATAACTAATGGTTGGTGGAGGGGTTGATTAAAGATATGGTCAAGGTCAAAACAGGTGACAATTGTTTTATTTTGGGTAGGACATTAGAAGTAAATCTAGGTCACCCCTTATCTAGATATTTATATTAATACCTAAATTACCCTCCTAATTAATTTTGGGTAATGATTAGTTAGTGTTAATAATAGTTAGTGTAATGATTAAGTTAAAGATAATTAGTGAGATTAAAAAATCAGATGGGTTTTTTAAAAAAAGAAGTAGAATTATTGAGAGAGTAAAGTTAGAGAAGATGAAGAAAAAAAATATGGATTTTATCAACCACAACCGGAGGAAGAGTATTTGGGTACCCATGTATGCTTCAAACTTAGATAATATTGGTTGAATTGATCCAAAATTTCAAAAAAATGTAAAAAAATTTAAGTAGATTTGGGCTTGTTCGGTTACCTTATGTGAAGAACAGGTAACCGAACACATCTGAAAGTGTAGTTCGGTTACTTTTTCCAAACACGCAGGTTACTGAACTCGCTCTTAATGGAGGTTTTTAGTCGTTCGGTTAACACGCGGGTTAGCGAACTTTGTTTATAGGATTTACAGAGTAATGTTCGGTTTGCCCGCAATGTTGCCGAACTTTAGGGTCTAGAAGTTCGGTTGGTTCGCAACCTATATCTAACCGAACTTTGCGTTAATTCAGATTTTACCAAGTGTACAAAATTCGGTTGTTTCGCAAACTTCATACCAAACAATATCTAACCGAACTTCACGCAATATTGGTAAAGTTCGGTTAGAAAATAGTTTTAGCCTTCTTTGCGAACCAACCGAACATAGTGGGCAAAATATCACAGTTCGGTTACATTTGATGCATTTACTAATTTTTGTAATATTGGTAAAGTTCGGTTAGAAAATAGTTTTAGACTTTTTTGCGAACCAACCGAACTCAACATATTAATTTTCAGAGAAGGGTTCGGTTCAGTTAGCAATTTTTTTTTTTGCGAACCAGCCGAACTCAGCATTTGTTATTCGAATACAAGTGTTCGGTTAAAGGAAAAAAATATTCCAATTAACCTAACTAACCGAACACAATATATTGGTTTTCAATGAGGAGTTCGGTTAAAACTATTTTTGCGAACCAGCTGAACTCGGAGTTCGGTTACGAAAAATTAAATTCGTGATAACCGAAGTGTTCTTCCTATTCTTGGTTTCAGAATGTTCGGTTACAAAACTAGTTTTTAAAAACTATTTCTAACCGAACATGCCACTTTAACTTCTATGTAAACCATATTTTGATGATTTCTACTTAATTTTCTCAATCAAAAAACGAATTAAAAAGATTGATGGGTTTTTCAATCGAACGAGGAACGTCAAGGAAAGAGAGAAGAACAAGAGACTAATTTTTTTTTTTCAAAACTAAAAAAATTCGATTCCCTCCTGTTTTTGTTTTTGATTTTGATGCTTTTGTTTTTGTTTTAGATTAAGTTAGATGTGGTTATTAGGTTAGGGTTAATTTCAATTAGGATAAAGGGCAAATTAGTAATCTCATGATTATTAGGACATCCCTTAACATCAAAATTTCAATTAGGGTAGGGGCCTTATAAAACAATGGTCCCAAAAAAAAAGGTTGGTCCCAAAAAAATGATTCATAAGTAATTTGGCAGGGACAAGTTCCAACGCAAGGCCCATCTAACATGGCTGGTGGTGGATTTTATCATGAAATGGTGCACTATTTATTTTTTTTATTTTTTTTTCTGAATCATATATATTTTTATTAATTGAAAAAAAGGAGACCAACAAAATTGGAGTTTACAAGAGAATTTTAGAAAAATTAACTGAGCCAACTATATAGGCCCAAAAAAACTAAGAAAATACCAACTTTAAGCCCAATGAAACCCTGGATTTTTTAAACTTCATTTGCAGATTCTATAATACTCAACTTTTGGATGTTCTATTCTTGCTAAAAAGCTTGGTCTTCCTTCATAAAATTGTATGTCCTGCTGGTAGCTTTGCTCCTCTTTTAGCAACTGTATCAGCTAAAAAATTTGTTTCCCTGTAATTGTGACAGAATTTGATGTCTTGAATGTGCTTCACTGCTTTGTTCCATCTCATCTTTACAAACCAGGGCATCTTGTTGTCTTCAAACTCTGTTATGACTGTTTTAGAATCAGAAATTATGATTATTTTCTTTAACTTCCATTCAACAGCCAATTCCACTGCATTTATCACTGCATACACTTCTGCTAAGTAATTTGTAGCTATACCAATTCCACCAGATATCACTCCCAGCACTTGACTTGAATGATTTCTAATGACAACTCCAAATCCAGAAAATCCAGGGTTTCCAATTGATGCCCCATCACAACAGAACATAATATAATTAAAGCAAGGAGGGCTCCAGAAGCAAACCTTTATATTTTGGAATTTGACTTTTCTTGGCTCAAGATGGAAGTACTGAATTACCTGATTATCTGTGTTTGAATTCCATTTACAACTTTTCATTCTGAGGCTTCCTTCATATATCATTTTCTTGATTCTTGCCTTGAAACCTTGAAGATTTGGTTTATTTTGGTTAAACCATAAATTGTTTTTTTGAAACCACAGCTTTTTCATTATTGCACAGGCTTCTACTATCCAGCACTCTTTAATAAATGGACTGTAACTTTTTGCACTGCTCCAAATATCTTCAAAGGAATTAGGTTTTTTAACATTGAACACCAGACCTATCCACTGCCATATCTGTCTACTGAACTTACAAGACCACAACAAGTGTTGCATATTATCTTGCTCTTCTTCACAAATGAAGCACCATGATGCAAGTTCAAACCTTCTTGCCACCATTACAGTATCATCCACATAAACACCTTGTAAAAGTTTCCATATATTGCTTGCTATAGATGGATGTAAGAAAGAATTCCAAATCTTGTTGTAGCACTTCAAAGGTTGTTCTTTGTTACTTATTAAGTTGATTGCAGAAGCAGTAGTAAACTTACCCTTTATATCTCCTTTCCATATTAAGCAGTCATCACCAATCCCAATTTCTGGCAGAGAATATTGTGAGAGTATTTGTTTTAATTCTTCAGCTATGTTCCATTTTCCTTCAAGGATTAAATCTGAAACCTTTAAATTAATATTTTGCTTTATATACTCATTGAAACCAACTTCTTGAATAATGGGAGCATTGCCAAGCCATGGATCAAACCAACAAGAAATCTTTTCTCCATTCCCTACACACCACCTTATATTTTCCTTCAAATGATTCCAAGCCCATTTTAATCCTGGCCAAATAGTGGAAATTTGCCAATTACTTTTCCATTGGTGATACTTATCTTGATATTTAGCCTTTATGAAGAGTGCCTATTCAGCATTGGAGTTAAGTACTCTCCACAAAATTTTCATAAGCAAGGCTTTATTAAGAACTTATAATCTTTGTAGACCAAGACCACCTTCACTGTAAGGAGAGCACACTTTCTTCCAAGAGAGGGTTTTAAATTTTCTGATCTCACCATCCCCAGACCACAAGAAATTTCTGATGATCTTTTCATAGATTTTTATCACTGATTTTGGCCATTTGTAGATTGCCATACTGTAAATAGGAATACTGCACAACACTGACTTAATCAGAACAATTCTGTCATTAAATGATAGTAATTTTCCTTTCCAGCCAGCCAATTTCTTTTGCATCAAATCTACCATAGGCCAAACTGTTGCAATTTTTACTCTGCCAGCATGTAAAATTATACTTAAATACTTATCATGGAGAGAACTTACTTCCATTTGCATTAACTCTTTTATCTGCATTATTCTTGTTGTTGAAGTTCCATCCACAAAAAGTTTATTTTTGTGTTTGTTTATCATTTGTCCTGAGCTGTTTTGATATTCTTCAAGTAACTTCATCAATTTTTGAATGCTTCTTTTTTCTCCATTGCAAAATATAAAAATATCATCTACAAAGAACATGTGAGTAGGATGAATTCCTTCCCTTATTACTATTGGCTTTATTTTTCCTTCCATCACCAACTTTGTTATATTTCTACTTAACACATCTTCCATGAGTATAAATAGAATTGGAGAAAGTGGGTCTCCTTGTTTTAACCCCCTTCCCATTGAAAAAAATCCATTTGGCCCTCCATTGAGCATGACTGAAATTTTAGCTGACTCAAAGATAGTATTTAACCATTTATTCCAATTATCAGAGAATCCATACTTTTTGAGCACTTGGAAAAGAAACTTCCAGCTTACTGTGTCATAAGGTTGAGATATATCAATTTTCAGCCCCAAGTTTCCATTTTTTTTTTTTTCATTTCATTGATCATTTCAGATGCTAATAAAACTTGATCTTGAATATTTCTCCCTTTGATATATGCTGCTTGCTAAGGAGAGACCAGCTTATGCATGAGGCTTGACATTCTAGATGTAATAATTTTAGTAAAAATTTTAAAACTTACATTGCTTAGCCCAATTGGTCTATATTGTTGTGGAGTTCTTGCACTTTCAACTTTTGGCAGAAGTACTAAGAAATTTGAGTTTAATCCCTTTGGTATAAATATTCTTTCCCAACAAAATTGAACTGCATTAACCAAATCACCTTGAATTATTTTCCAACATGCCCTGTAAAAACTCCCTGAGAAACCATTTGGACCAGGAGAGCTGTCTGGATCCATTTCAAAGATAATATTCTTGATTTCTTCCATAGAAGGAGTTGCATCCAACATTGCTTGATCCTCAGATGTTATTAAATTGGGAATGACATCCAGTAAAGATTCTGATATATTAACTTCCTTGTACTTAAATTTTTCTTGAAAGAAATTGACTAACATTTCTGCTATCTTTCCTTGATCAGTAACAATTTCATTGTTGTTATTTTCCAGCTCACAAATGGTATTTCTTGCTTGTCTTACCTTGAACTTGGTATGGAAGAAGTTGGTATTAGCTGAACCTTATTTTACCCATTTAGTTCTAGATTTAAGTTTAAGCAGTGTACTGAGTTGCACTTCTTTTGTATTAAGCTTATTTTCATCCTTAACCAAGTTGTCTAAGAATTCTTCATTCCCTTCATCAGATATTTTCATTGCCTCTTGAACTTCTTTTGTAGCTTCTTGAATTTGTATATTTACATTACCAAACACTTTCCAGTTCCATTCCACCAACACTTTTTTTAACTTTTTTAGCTTGCTCTGAAATATAAATGATGGATTTCCTTCTACTTCTTCAGACCAACAATTATGAACAACTTCTAAAAAATTGGGTTGTTCAATCCATATTTTTTTAAACTTTTGAGGCACATTTTTTGGTTTAGGACAGCTAACACACACACACCACCCCCCCCCCCAAAAAAAAAAAAAGAGAGAGGAGAGTGGTCAGAAGCTATTCTCATACCAACTTTATAACTCCATCCTTCATACCTTTGGAGCCACAGATTATTTATAACTGCTCTGTCCAGGTTACATAGAATTCTTTTTGCTCCATGTTGACAATTAGACCAACTAAATGCACAACCTGATTTGGAGGCCTGCTGTAATTCACATGTATCCAGACAGTTATTGAACTCTAGCATATTTCTTATATTGGGAGTTCTCCCCCCAACTTTTTCTTCTGCAGATAAAAAGGCATTAAAGTCTCCAATAGCTAACCAAGGAAGATTGAGTCCACTTATTACTTTCATTTCTGCCCATAAAATTCTTCTTTGAATTGCTCCAACATGAGCATGTACCCCAGATATTAGACTGCCTCCAATGTTGACTGTAATCATTTGAGTTGACATAGAGACCACTGTTGGTGTGGGTAAATTCTTATTCCAAAAAAGCCAAATATTTCCTTTTTTATTTGGCAAAGAGTTATGAATTGCCATATCCTGCATTCCTGGCAAATTTAACTTGTTGCAAAATGCTGCATTACAGCTTATTTTAGGCTCTGCTATAAAGACAAGTGAAGGTTGAAACTGATTTATTAAAGACCTTAATTTCTCCTGAGCCCTAGGTCTTCTCAGGCCCCTGAGGTTCCATAATAATACTTTCATTGTAAGGCTTGGAGGTCCCTAGTACCTCCTTTACCTTGATTTTTCCTGAAGTTGTATTTGAAGTTGATTTGCTGAGCCTTGGGTTTACTTTGACCTTCCTTCTGCTGAACTTCTGTAATTGGTTTAGTACCTGAAGTGGAAGGTTTTTGTATAATTCTTGACCAAGTTGTTGTAGGAATTCTTTCCTCAGAAATGGATCCATCTTTACCATTCATAAAGTTTATAACACTCTTGTCTACTGTATTGTCTTCAATTACTTGTTGGATTATTGCATCAGATAATTTTTCATCTCCTTCATTTATTTGAGAATCAACTTCCTCATCAATTACAGTATTGAGAGTTTCATATCTCCCTGAAGTTACTTTTTGAGGACTTACAGTATTTTGATGTACCTTAGGGGTTGGAGTAAAGCAAATATCAAATTTGGCTTGTTCTTGATGAGCTTGTGTTTTGGGAGATTGAGTGCCTCCTTTATCCACAGTTTTCTCAGGTGACTTTGGCTTGGAATTAGTAGTTGCAGCTCCATGTTTTCCTTTGTTGGCACCTTGTGTTACTTCTGATGATTCTTTCACTCTACATTCAGCTTGAAGGTGACCAACTATCTTGCAATGATGACAAAATTTTGGAAGTTTAGTTAGAATAACACTTTGCATAAACCCTCCAAACTTAGTCTTGATCCAAAGTTTATTTGGAATTTTATTTGCTAAATCCACTTTGATCAGAACTCTTGCATATAAACCATTTTCAAAATTCAGAGTAGCTTCATCCACCTTAACAGGTTCACCCAAAGGCCTACTGATTGTAAATAAAGTCTGTTCATCCCAATATTCCAAACTCAATCCAGGAAAATGTACCCATACCATTGCAGTAGATGTTCTATGAAGTTCTGGACGAAAATCTGGTATCCAATTCCGAATCCATAAATTTTGATGATATACTTCCCATAAACCTGATTTAATGTAATTTTGATCTCTTTCATTATCAAGTTTAATGGTGAAGAATCCCTTTCCTAATGGAATTAGCTTACATTGACCTTCTAATTTCCATTGTGATTTAAGATTTGAAACAACATCAGAAAATTTTAGACGAAGTAAATCTAGTCTACCTATTAGAGAGAATTTCCATACATCACACCTTTCATCGGTTCCATTAACCAAATCAATAGAAGGACTGTCTTCCACAGTTTTATTAAGATCCACCACAGATGAATCCATTTCAAAATTTTGAGTTGTTGCCATGAAATAACGCAAATTGAAAGTAAAAAATTGTCTAGAAAGATTAAACACCAATCATTTGATGTTTAGAGGTTAAATTTCACCTGAATTAAGGACAACAGGATGAATCAACGCTGAGAAAAAACGAAGAACGATTCTATCGCCCGAGTTGCAGAGCTTGACTCGGCCCGAGTTGAACCCTTCAGTTTTTAAATGGTGCACTAAATATTGATAAGGAAGATCAAAGAAGCAACTTACTTACAAAAGGTATATAGATAAAGCTTGAACTAGAATATGTCAAGTTGTCTGAAATATAGTTAGCTGTAAAGAAAAGGTTACAGAAGAAATTAACTTTGATATTAAGAAATTAAACTAGCAGTAGTACCTAGCTAGGTCTTCACTTTTCTTTTCTTTTCTTATTAAACGAGAAAAACTTCAAATATAACTTTTAAGAGGGTGATTAAAAAATTGAAGAACCAAGAAAAACCACGGAGCAAAAGAAAAAGAAAGCAAATAAAGCTTCAAAATAAGACTTTACGAGGACTTTCAGTTCAACAAAGAACCGAAAAAAGAGGATAAAGAGGTGTAAAGAAGATTGTTAAGTAGAGATGGTGGGATTTGTTGGATGTCTATTTTTATTAGGTTGTTGACTAGTTGAGATAAAATGAACTGTACAGCTAGATTTAAACTTGTTTAAGCGTGAGGAAAGAAATTTACTCAAGCCGTCGAGTGCTAGTTGATTGAACATTTTTGTTTAAGCGTGAGGAAAGAAATTTACTCAAGCCGTCGAGTGCTAGTTGATTGAACATTTTTGATCTAGCGAAATGTAAAATGATTTAATTGAGGTTCACTTTTTATTTATATTATATGAACTAACCATAATGCAAATGGTATGTTGCGATGCTGTTAAATAAAAAATATTCCAGCAACGTAATTGTTGTTGCCTCTCATTAGTGTAAGTTTATCTGTAATGATCAAAAAGTTTCTTTTGGGAGTAGAGAGAAATAAAGTTTAATCGAGTAAAACAACAATAAAGGATGAAGTAAAGGGAGATGAATTGATAGAGTCGATGCAGTCTATATCTCCTGCATCTTTATGTCTCTTTAATTCTTGAGCATTGCGATCCACTATGATGACATCTTTCCTTAATAAATTAGTGTCTTCTTCTCAAAAACGGTTTGTCATTCAAAAACGGTTTGTCAATCAAAAAATTTAAAGGAGAGAAAAAAAAAAAAACTTTTGTGATACTTGTGAAACCCTAGATTTTGATTCACTCAACCAAAATGAGTGATTTCAAGGTGCCTCTTATAAAAATTTGAGATGGGTGAATTCTTAATAACCTAGTTTATGATTTAGGGAAAACATGTTTTGGAGAAAAAACTTTAAAGAAAAAAAAGAAAAATCATATTTTTTAAACCCTAGATTTTGATTCACTCAAAAACATGATTCGGTTGGAATTGAGGGTCGGCATCAACTATATGATAAAAATAAGTTACTTCTAAAGTACGTAAAAATGATTTTTAAAATTTTAAGAACAACGGTTGGAATTGAATCAAGGGTTCAATTTTGGGAAAATGGTTCAAAAATAATACCAAAAATAATACCGATTACGGTTGGTATAATTTGTTTCATTACAACCGTAGGAACTTACGGTTCGTAACTTGGGAAAACAATACCAACCGTAGGAACTTACGGTTGGTAACTTAGGTTTCGTCTTCAACCGTATAAAAACTTGAAAATTAGTTTTGAGACTCAGGATAATTTACGGTTGAAGAAGCAACAAACCTTACGTGCCGTAACTAATCTACGGTTCATAATTCGGTTTCAAATACCAACCGTAGGAACTTACGGTTGGTAACTTTGGTTTCGTATTCAACCGTATACACACTTGAAAATTAGTTTTGAGACTCAGGATAATTTACGGTTGAAGAAGCAACAAACCTTACATGCTGTAATTAACCTACGGTTCATAATGCGGTTTCAAATACCAACCCAGAATCGAGAAAATTTCTCAGACCCAAGAACATATAGTTGGTATCTTTGATGAATTCGATAGTACAAACCGTAGAAACATCAAATTGTTCAGTTACGGTTAGTAATTAAAACAATACCAACCGTAGAAACAGGAAATCCAGAATTTTTATTTTTATTTTTAACCTAAAACCCTAATTTTTGATGGAGCATACACTTAAATCGAACACAATAAACAAAATACTAACTGGGTTTTCCAAAACAACGATGAAATTTTCGATTGAAATGGAGGTGGTTACGGTTGTAATGGAGGAGAAGAAAAGATGAAAAGAAGAAAAAAAAAACTGATTTTGATTTCTCTAGGTTTAAATATGATAGAGGATAAATCAGTATTTTCAATTAAAAAAAAGGGCAAATTAGTCCATTTAAAATAAAAAGGGTAATCTAGTCAATTTACATCACCTTTAGGACACCCCTAACCAACTAAAGTGACATTACTATCACACTGCCGCCCCTCTAATAAAACATGCCGCCCCTATAATAAGTTTTTTTTTTTTTTTTTTTTTTTTTTTTTGGCTTTATGACGATTTTCAAAGCAGTTGGGAATACAAAAACCATACGAAATCAACCTTAATCATGATTACTTATCTGCCTCACCTATATTATTCCCCACTGAAACTAGTGTAGGTATATGTTATGTTGTGGAAGGACAGATACATATGTACCACCAACCAACAAAGCTTCCCATCATTACATGCTAACTCAAAACTCCATTAATTTAGTAGGCACTGTATTCCTTTAATCATAATACCCTCAAGCCCACAAATAAAATGGAATAGAACAAAGTTGGGGATTCAGGAGATTTCACAAAGGCACAAAGTTGTATCGGCTGTGAGATGAAGGCTTGCCATTAAATCTCTCCACCTCACCATCAAGAAGAAAGGATTCTCTCTTGGCCATGGCGATCATGAGACATGTTACACGTGATAGATCATGTTCATGATCATCGAGTCACTGAGCTAGAATATATGTTGGTCAATAAATTAGCATTCTGTGATTTGTGAGAGGTACTATATTATACTCGATAGTTATGCTTACTTTTCTCCTTGAATCATCTGTTTATACAAAGTGTTGGAGTTGGAGTGAAGTGTGTAGTGGGAGGTGGGGGCAGATTTTGCATCAACTTCGTCTTCTTCTTCATTTCCAAACATGGCTTGCCTCCCTCCATCATGGATCCCACATGATTAAAGACCAACGGTTCTGGCTGATTTTTATTGGTTTTTTGTCAGGTGGTGGATCATCCGACCCAAGTATTTAATCTTATGAGAAAACGAGTAGAGAAAATCAGCAGTTATGTAACTTTATTTCGGGACAGCCACTCCAAAGAATCGTACCTTTGCAATTTATTAATTTTAAGAAGAACTCTACTACTGGGGCTATCCACGGCTGGGTTTTTGGGGCTATTTGGAGTCATGAAATAACAACCCATGGCACCCCTTATCCATCATCTTTTATAATGTCTAAGAGCGTTTGCAGCGGTGCGACCAAAACTAAAGAGTAAAGAGTAAAAAAAAAGACTAAATTTGGGTTTAGTCCATTGAGTGACGCAGTGGGAGGAAGACTAAATTTTGGTAGAGCGTAAACTTTACCAACGCCTGGTGTGGGGCGTGAAGTATATCAACGCCTGATGTGGGGCGGAGGATATAAGTTCGCCTGGTGACGAAAAGTTTTAAATAAAAAAAAAAACCAAAACAGTGGGGCGTTGGTATAATCCACGCCCCAAAATATGTATTCAAAATTTGAAGTGGGGCGGAGGTATAAACCACGCCCCACAATAAATTAAAAAAAAAAAAAAATGGGGCGGGTATAAACCACGCCCGTTGTGGGGCGAAAACTTTACGTGCGCCCGCTGTGGGGCGAAAACTTTAGAAACGCCTGTGGTGAGGCGTAAACTATATCAACGCCCGACTATATTTGGGTTTACCCTTGGTCGCGGACCAAATTTAGTCTGGGATTTAGTCGATGGTCTTCGTTTAGTCGATAGTACGTCCCACTACATCTCGTTCGCATACCAAATTTTTGGTCTTAGTCGCCCGCTGCAGACGCTCTAATCTACCCTTAATTTGATTAGTGCTAATTAAATTGATTAGTGCTAATTAGCTTGATTAAGCTAAACTAATCAGTCTTAGTGAATCAATTAGACTAATCAAAACATTAATTTTTTGCAAATCAAAACTTGATTGTTTTGAGTTTTGAAGAATGAAAAATGATGATTTTGATGAAATTATTTTGAAGCTTAATGATAAAACCCTTCATCCCAAAACTCAAGATAAGGTTATAATGAACTCCCAACATCAATTTCATCAATTCAAATCCGTCAAAAAATCGAACAAACTGAATTTTTTGCCGTTATTTACTGGGAAATTGTGTCGACACAACCGTAATCCAACGATTACGGCTTGGATATGATGACTTCCCAGCCGTAAACTATAATAATGGATGGGAAGTTAAGAACTCCAAAGTAGTTATTCAACGAGAATGTCTGAAGTCTTTTACTACCGAGAATTCTTATATTCTCGTCCGTAATTTAATCTGTAAGCTGAGAAATTTTGCATTTTCAACATGAAAATTAGTAATACTTTCATTAATTAGACCACAATAAAACCCATTACATACTTAATAGATCCCCGTTACAAATTTGGTTTTAATAACACCCCTTTCGATGTATTAAGAAGTCTTTGATGATGGCGAATTGAGCTTCCAAGTTGAAATCATAACCTTTCCATTTTCTCCATTCCTTCTTAGCTTGAGCCGCGACTTCTCTACCAGTCTTACCTCTAAGTCGAAGTTGGTTGCACATACGACGTAAAGCCATATATTCTTCCACTTTTTTTCTTATGTCTGAAAATCGAAGATACAATTCAACCCCATCGCGATTGTTAGTGTTACCTGTTTCACTACAAAAATTCTCAAAAATATTACTCCAATACGATTGACTTGTTAAACCACCTTTCCTTCGTTCTTCTCCTCTCTTTGGATAGCATAGTACAATTTTTTTGCAAAGAGATGAGTCTTCTTCCAAAGTAAAGTTGGGTTTATCCTTTGTTTACATTGCATTGAGTTTGTATGAGTTTTAGTGGAGATTATTAGTGTGTATAAGGTGTGAATTTGATTTGGAGTGGGTGGTTATATGGAGATGTGAGTTATTTCAAGTTTAAATAGGAGGTTGAACAGCTAGAACCTTCTATAGATCAGTCTTCAATCGGATTTATTTTTCAAAATTAAAAAAACTAGCCGATATGATGTGGTATTCATAATTATAGGTATTTACGGCTTGGAAATTGAAGGAGAGACCCAGCCGTTATTCTGTATAAATTACAGGATTTGTGGTGTGTCATATTTACGGCTCGGTTATTCAAGCCGTAAAACTGAAGTGTTATATTTTTGTCAGTTTTACGGCCTAAATGTATTTGAATGTCCAAGCCGTAATTTAGAGCTCAATTTTTTTGTCAGTTTTACGGGTAGGAAATCCAACCGCAAATAAATTAAAGGCTTGGAAACGTAGCCGTAACAAAGGTTCCGTTAAATTTTGAGTATCCAGGGAAACATACGGCCCGGATATATTTGAATTTCCAAGCCGTAAACCAGAGCTCCATTTTTTTGTCAGTTTTACGGATAGGAAACCCAACCGCAAATTATATAACGTTTTGGAAACGTAGCCGTAACAAAGATTCAGTTAAAGTTTGAGTATCCAGAGAAACACACGGCCTGGTATTTTCTAACCGTTTTACTATAACGGCGGGGACTTTCCATTCGCGTTTCTGTGCAACTAAATTTGACAAGGATTATATGCACTTTCGGCTTGGTTATGTGAAGGGTCGACCTAGCCGAAATAGCACATAAATTTAGTGAATCTTGATTGATTCCTCAGTTTTCTTAGATTTGACAATTTTAAAGACTAACATTCATTAATAAATGCAAAGTTTTAAGAATTCATCCATCCAAATGCATAACCAAACCACAAAAAAAAAAAAATAGACAAAGTGTTAGATAGTAAAAGTTCCATGAAATGAAGTAATATAATGAAAAGTAAATTGTCATTCACTTTCACTTGATCCCTCCTCAGAAGTGGCTTCCAAAAAGTCATCCATATCGTCCCTTGGCTGAGGTTCCACAACTTTTTCTATAACTCCAGATTTCTACCTCGACCGCTCCCACCTTGAGTTGGAGCCTTTTTACCTCCACCACGTTCACCTCAAGCACTTGTTACAGCACTGATAACTTTTGCAATTGGTCCACTACCCCGAGCACTTGTTCCACCTTTTGCACCTCGAGCACTCGTTCCACCTTTTTTACCTCTACCACCTCGGCTGGCTTTTCGTTGCTTAGATTGAAATTGCTTGGGGGGGGGGGGAGTCCGAGTCGTCGCTAGGATAAGGAGACCTGGCCCTTTTAGATCTCTTTGGTGCTTCAACAAGATATAAACCTCCTTTCTGAGGGAGTATTATGCCTTTAGCTCGATTCCGCATTAATCTGAGCTCAGCTACCGCTAAATCCTAACCCAAATCAATCAAACGGCTGAGATCTCTGGCCACCCAATTAACTCGCTCGACCTATTTTTTTCATATCAAACATACGCACTCCGATTATTCATAGATAATTAAAAAAAACATCATATACAAACATATGAAGTAGTATACGTACCACCATCTCCCGCCAATCATTTTCTTCACTCCTTGGTGTCTTAGTACTCTCTTTATCTGCGTCCATCACCACCATTCCACTATCCGCCTTGCGTTTAGAATCCCCAAACTATGCCCTCAAACGAACCAAATTAATCTTCCGTGACATATTTACTGCTTCACTTAGTACGCCCGGTGTACTACATGGTCTCTTAGATCTAGAAGATGCTCCAGACCCAATCTCAAACTCTTCTTTAGCTTCATCTTTACTCCACCCAAGACAGTTCTTCGCCAAGGCACAAAGCTCATCAAAAGGCATGGAATTATTGAAACCCTCAAACACTGCCAATCCTTCCAAAGCTAGACCAGTGATTTGATTTGTGTCATCCGAAGTGATAGTCATCTCGCCGAATGGGAGGTGAAAAGTCATGGTTTCTGGCCAAAATCTTTCTCTAAAACCACAAACTGTGACAACATCATATGTATTCTGCAAAGCATCGAATCCAGACCACAACCCCGAAGCTTTGACCAAAACTTGCACATCTGGACGCTCATCGTCCAACGGCCAAAACTTTGCTTGTTAGTGCTTTAGTTTTGGGACAACTTGATCCGGAAACTACCAAAAAAAAAAATTGGTTGTAAAAATAATAATCCATAACAAAATGAATATAACATATATGTAATTTGATTTATTACCTTTATGCCACAAACCCTATAAGCCCATGAAGAAGTGTATCCAATCAAGACGGAACGATCTCTTGGCTCACCCCAAGGTCTCTCATTCCTCTTGGGAGGTAAAGGCTGCATGGAATCAATTACTTCTATTGCCGATACCTTAGGTTTATACTTCTTCTTTCCCTCCTTCTTGCCCTCCTCGACTAAGGATTTACCTTTATCAATAGCAGCAGCACCACTAGAAGTGCCAACTTCAGTACCTCCGGTAACAACCGGAACACCTTCATTTCCACCACCACTAGAAGTGCCAACAACTTCAGTCACATAAACTTCAGTTCCTTTAGTAACAACAGCAACTCCAACTTCAGTTCCTCTAGTGACTCCAACTCCATCTCCACCACCTTCCATTTCTCCATCAGGCACAACTTCGATTGCTTTCCTTGCGTCTGCACCCAATGGTTTTTAGTGACGAGGTTGCGGAGTCGGGTCACCAGAAGGTGTTACTTCTTGGGATCTTTTCTTCTTTTTTTCTTTCCCTCTGTTCCAAGACAAACAAGGCAGTAAAACCAAAAGTGTATAAGTAAAACGTCTAGGAAAATTTGACAAAACCTAACCGAAACAAGAAAAACGTCTAGGAAAAATGGAGAGTCTAAGACGCAAAATTAAACACGGATAGGAAATTTTTTATCGACCTAGCCGACACAAAAATTACGGATGGTACATTAGTAATATACCTAGCCGAGAAATGAATTACGGATGGATAACCTATATGTTTTCATATTACGGATAGAAAAACCAAACCGACTGTGTATTTCTAGTTCACAGTACAACACATGGCACCAATACGGCTGGGAAACTGGATATTACGGTCAGGAAACACATACACGGTTGGGAAAACCTATACGTAACACTAAAACTACTAAAAACATATGTATACAGGAGAACATACGGCTAGGAATATCCCAGCCGTATACGAATGGTTATGTCTAGGAATCCTCCATCTCGTACACATCGATTTAGTTATGGCTTGGAGTTCTTATATTCCCAACCATGTAATTTATATACGGCTGGGAAATCGACATTTCCCGACCGTTAATCTAATTTACGGCTAGAAATACAAGAACTCCCAGCCGTAAGCATTTTCAGAAACCGTTTTTCCAGACCTAAAATTTTCGAAACTAACTGATTAAGCAACGAAACGCTTAAATAAAGACTGGGTTTTTGAATTCATACCTTATTCTTTGTCATAACAGGAGATTCAATGCTTCGGAACTTCTGCATTCACCGGCACTTGATCTTCACTTTCATCTTCAGTGGGTGAACTTGGCTTCTCTGCTTCAGTCGGAGGTTAATTCGACTGGGATTGACCTAGATTTTCCTTCTGCTTCATGGTTTTATAGAATGAGTTTAATCGACGACGATTTTTTTTTGAATCGACAATTAATCGTTGAACAATGTTCAATGGAAGAAGAAAAGAAGAAAATGAAAGAAGAAGAAAAGAAGAAGAATAAAATGGGGGGAGGGGACGGTTTTTTTGGTTTTAAAAGGCGTCCGTTTTTTTCAGTTTTTTTTATATATTAATTAGGTAGTTAATGAGGGGGTATAAAGGGAATTAATTAAATATTATAGAGGGTATTTTAGATATTTTACACATATGTGATCTCCCCTATAACATTTGGACTCCACTTAGCAAAATAGCCCCCAAAAACAACCTCCCCATAGCCCCAATAATAGAGTTCTTTAAGAATGCAAGTCATCATAACTGTGGGGACAAAAAGAGCGATCGAATGGATGTTATTTTCAAAATAAAAATGTATTTCACTTTAGACTTTTTGCAAGAATTTTTTATTTTTTTCCTTCTTTTTTAATTCGGCGAAAAAATTGAATCATGGATGATTGTACATACAAAGAATGTACAAGGGTGAAATACAGATCTAAGCCTGTTTTTTTTTAGGGTTACAATTCTAGGCCTCTTTTTTTTCGCATAACAAAACTAGGCAAGTTTTGACCAAAATGGCTAACAGTGTTATCCACCTTTTTGCCACCGTTAAGTGTAGGGCAAAAAGACTTATGAGCCCTTTGAATCTTTCCACTCGTCGAGTTGCAGTCTAACTCACCGATTTGGAATAGTAACTCGGAGCTGAGTTGGCATATATGTGTACTTGTAAAAGTCATCAATCTAGGCCATGTCATCAACCTGTCCACGTGTCGGTAAAATAATGGGCCCCAAAGGCATATCTTAAACATAAACAAACCCCACAAAAGCATATCTTCTTCTTCAGATTTTCTTTTCTCACTTTTTATCATTATTCAGATCTAAGAAAAAAAGAAAAATAGTTGGTGGTTTTCATTTATCTTCAAATTCCAGTACTAGCAGCAGCCATCCAAAGGCATATCTTAACATAAACAAACACACAAAATAAATTAAACTAAACATTGTCTTTCATTTTCAGATCTTAAATATATAAACAAACCTACAAAATAAAAGAAGGAAAGAAAATGTTTCAGAGCTTCGTGTACTTTTTTGGATTCTTCTTCTTTTCCTTTGGATCTGACACTGTAAATGTTACTTTGTTGCTAATAGAACCAACATGGCTGAAATTCTGGTTCAAACAAGACTTCTGAGAGGATTATGGTTGAGCATTTCCTTTTGCACCTTGCTTAACAGATCTTGCAGCACCTTACTATGAAGATTCACTAACACAGCTCTTGGTATTGGTCTTCTTTCCACCTCTAACACTTGTACTTTTACCTGCAGATGAACCATGAACAATCTTTGCAGCTTTTTTGTTCTTCTTGGATGAACCTGATTCAAATGCAGTGTGAGTATCACCATCAACACAGGTTCTAGCCTTTGGTACCTTTGGATTAGATCCAACAGCTCCACCAGCACAGGTTTTCTCATAGTGACCTGGTTCTTTACATCTCTTGCATTTTCTAGACTTCTTTCCACTGGATACAGGTTCATCATAAGCTCTGATTCTTTTTCCTCTTGGTCTACCTGTTTTCCTAATATTCACTGGAGGCTTTATCATCTCTTTCTTTAATGTCTGCTTTATCACCCGTGCACTGCAAATTATGGCACTACAGCCTCCCAACTAAACCGATTATAGTTTAAAATCCCATGAATTTCAAGCTACCCATAACTTAATCTTTAACACACTCTGAATTTGTCTCTGTCTTGTCTCCAAAGAATCTTGCATTCTTCTCCTTCCAAAGCCGGGGAGCACTAATGCGAAAACTATGAGAAACTAGAAACTAGAATAAGATATATACCAATAAAATACATATATCTGGCAGTCTATAAATAAAATTAGGAACTACCTCCGTTAGGAACTGTAGGTTTTGCCGGTGGTCAAGAGTTTGACTTTGGTTAAACTCTATCTTGAGAAAACTTATTCCTAAAGTTTAGGAAATCTTAAGAGCCAAGTTAGGAAAACTTGTTCCCAAAGTTAGGGATTCTTAAGGGCCAAGTTATTTCTCTATATAAAGGAATAAAATTAGAGTTGTAGATACAATCCAACCTAGAAGAGTGGTAAATACTTGTGCTTAGGATTTTGGTCTCTTTGATAGGGAGGGTCTTGTAGGTCAATATCGGTGTGAGAGAAAAACTTGTAGAGAGAGGATTTTGGTGTCCTAGTGTTTAGCCCTAAACCTAGTTTCTAGTGTTTCCATGTTTCTCCTCTGGTAGTAGCAGCTATGAAGACAGTGTTGGAGAGAAGACACGAGGTTGGTTTGGCGAATGTTAGAGAGTTTATTTCTATGGTTTCTCTAATGGTGTTCTCGGGTATGTCTTGTTAACTCTTTGAGTATTGTCTTGGGTTGCGGATAGAACATGTAATGATCTTTGATTTAATGGAAGTTTTTCTGGTGGTGTTGGCCGTGGATGTAGCCTGTAAAGGTGAACCACGTATATCTTGTGTTGTGGTTGTGTGCTTCTTTATCTTTTGTCTATTTCTTATTATTTCTCCCATGTTTGGTTCAAATCACCAATTGCCATTTGTGATCCTGTGATTCCGCTGCGCTCGGGATGCCAATTTTCCCAACAAGAACTTCCTCCATTCTGTACCTCCTAGTAGGAACTTCCTCCATTCAATAAGCATCTATAAATATTGAAGCCTAACAAGGAACTTCCTCTATTCTGTACCTCCTACTAAGCATATTCAAGGCCCAGTCAAAGTCCAAAATTTCATAGCAGTTCTTCGTGGTCTGCGATAAAATCGGATTGGTTAATATTTATAGATGTTTTTTTTAAAGAAGAAGATTTTACAATAGGTTACACTTTCATCCTTTTTTTTTGTGGACCAAGAATCTTTCATGCACATAGCGGTTGGGACATAGCAACTTCGACGATTCATGCAGAGGCGAAAGCTTTACTCAAGGCAGGTAAATGGGTCTTCTGTATCCATATATACAGATTGCAGACAACTAATGGATATAAGAAACAATAGAATTCTGTAAATTCCGTGGAAGGCGAAAAACACAATTAAAGAGGCAAAAAATATTCTCCAAAATCTTCCACTGGCTCAAGTTCAACATATCAACATGAAACAGTGGACTCAATGGCTAAAAAAGCAAAAATACAGAAGCTTCATCATATGTCAACTCATTTAAACCAGAAAGTCCAAAAATCTAATATCATATGTAATAATTTCAATAAGAAATAAATTTCTTATTTGTTGTACTATAAATATTGATTAATTAATATTATTCTAACTTTTCCATCAAAAAAGATTAATTTAAATTAGTGTATGACATATACATATGATGTCACCGATGTATTTGATATAGAGACACGCACGTACCATCCGCAAATCTGAAGCAAACATATGACCATTTTAGACGCTTCCGTACCACATAGTTCCAAAGAAGCTGAATGACAATATAAAGGAGAATTGCTCAAAAAGTGGTTATTCCTTGTTGAGAGACACTTTTATAAGAATACTTCCCCCATTCTTCCATTATTGTTATATGATTTTGAAAACAAATTGGGTAATACAGCTTAACATGCGGTATCTATCAACCAATGCATTTCAGTTAATAACAGTGTTATTGATGCGCCTCAACTGATCATGATTTTTTCAAAGGTGAATCATCTTGGAAGTTCTACCATTTTTTTTCCTACTATCTTTGATCAGTGTTTTGGCAATTTGTTTTTTTTTTTAATTTTTTTTTTTTTAATTCAAAAATTAAATGTTTAAAATAAAAATATGTCCCTCAATCTTCCATTATTGTTATGTGATTTTGAAAACAAATTGGGTCATACAGCTTAACATGCGGTATTTGTCAACCAACTAATGCATTTCAGTTAATAACAGTGTTAATGGTGCGCCTCTACATGATTTTTTCAGAGGTGAATCGTCTTGGAAGTTCTACTTCTTCTTCTTTTGCTTCCATCTTTGATCAATATTTTGGCAATTTGTTCTTCTTTTTTTATTTAGTGTTTTCCTTAATTCAAAAACTAAATGTTTAAAATAAAAATATGTACTTATATCTTTTATACTTTTCTTGATGCTTTAGATAGAAAACAGTAAGCATGACGTCAAATTATTATTTTTTTAATTAGGAAACATATTTGTTACATTCAGTACTACATCAAAGTAACATTACCCAACTAAACTACTTGAACTAAGTAGCTCATCAAATTTACATGCATGAATTCCATTCAATTCTTCCTTTCTTAAGATCATAAATTCCGACACCATAGGCAGATGAAGGTTCAATATAAATGGTGATGCACATATTTTAAGTACATCATATAACACCAGGTCACTTTGCAACCTTTTTAATTCATGCAATGTACTTCTAAATGGACATCTAATTACCTATTAACAAAAAAAATGTTGATAAATATTAATAGCTAGGAAAATAGAAGCACCCTACATGGATGAGTAAGTGACATTTTTTTTAATTAATTAATGTATATATATATTAATATTAGCATACTATGTGGGATGTGAGACTTGGTACAATAATTAATATTTGGATAGATTGTTGGGTTATAGGATTAAATAACCCACCTGTTCCAATTACTGGATAATCTAGCTATGGAAATTCCAAATTTGTTTGTGAGCTCTACTAGAGAATGGAATGTTGATATTATAAATGCTTTGTTTTCTCAAAGTTGTGAAATTTTAATTCTTAACATGATAATTCCATCTGTAGGAGAATATTGCATTATTTGGAAGCCTGACTAGGAAAGGAGAATTCTCGGTTAAAATTGTTTATAACACTATTTGTAATAGTGAGGTTAGCAACCTTATCTCTAGCGATCATACCCCTAGAGAAGTTTGGAAGAATCTATGGAAGTTTAGAATTACTCATAGAGTTCAACTGTTCGTTTGGAAATGCATTAAAGACATTGTACTTATTAGAGCCAAGCTAGTAGTTTATAAGGCCGATATAGAGACACAATGCCGTTTTTGTAGGGCTAGCATAGAAAGTATGAATCACCTTTTCTTGGAGTGTAGTTATGCTAGATATGTTTGGATAATCATGAATATAAATATCAGTAGTGTTATGACCCACTTTTATAACTTTCATAACTGGGTCATAAGTTGGTTTCATTCGAGTGATATAATACTATTACGTTATGTATGAATGATAAGAATTATCTCTGTAGAATCATGTGTACAGCATGGTATATCTAGAAGGATAGATGTGCTTTTGTTTTCAGGGTATTAGCCTAATGTCCAAACTACTGCTACAAAAATTCATAATCTGAAAAACCAGTGTGCAAGGCTGTCTATTATTCAGAAATATAATATTTCTAATGGCTTACAGATAAAGCTCTGGAATCCACCTGATAAGGAGTTTGTGAAAATAAACTTAGATGGTTCCTATATTTCATTAAAAAAAAAAGTGTTGGACTGAGCATTCATAATTTTGCAGGCAAATGTCTAGGAGCCAAAGGTATCAAGTTTGATAAGGAAGTGGATGAGGACTATGGGGCCGGCTGAGCATTTTGAATGTAAGATATTGGAAATATTTGTAGACCGGTTGGAGGATCTTGGAATTTTAAAAGCAATTTTTGAATTGGATTGTGGAGATGTAGTGAAGTCAATTAATGAGCAAGATATGCAGATTCATTGGTACAATCAGACATTGTGCAACAAGTAAAACCGAAATTTAATTTAATAGTAATAATCTATGGTTTTGCAAGTATGTACACAAGCTTGCTAATAATGTAGCGCACTCTCTAACTAAAAAAGCTAGAGAAGATGTATGTAGTTACAAAATTTCAGTTAATTTTACAGATTATATCCTTAAACTGGTTGAGAAGGATTACTATAATGATTTGGTTTACTTAATACATTCTCTTTAGTAGGAAAAAAAAAACAGTAAGGTTATAATTAAAAGATTCAATTAGCTATTCAAAAACTTCTAGGGTGAGCCTGGGTCTTAGACTAAAAATGGTCCACTGATTTGTATATCCACGGATTTTAAGCTTTATTTTTCTGAAATAAAATGAATAATATGTTAATATGCTAACCAAGATGACTTTAATCATATAATGAAAAATGGATAAACATACACTACACCATTTTTAAGGATTAGCAACGGAAACTACACTAGAGTTATATATAATTATTTTTCTCTTTATGTGGCGCTCCAAGATGATTTGGTTAATCAAAGTCAATACTCTTTTGTACTCTCGTATTGTATATTGGATATCAGCGAATGTTTCAATTAACTTAACACATTTATTATTGTGGTTAGGATTCTCATCCTATAAGACTAAGAATTCTTAATTTTATTCTCTTCCAGAACGTGAAATAATGTTCATTAGGTTGTTTTAGGAGTGTCATAATAGAATAGAACCTCTATATAAGAATACTCTTGGGACCATAAAAAAATATTCTTATATAGAGGTAATTTTTACACTGATTAAGCCAAGTTGGGACCATTATTTTTTATTCTTATATGAAGTTTATTCCTTTATAGAGTATTCTTATATGGAGGCTCTACTGTAAACGCTTTAAAAAGAAAAATATCATCTTCTATATTGAATTCCATCTTCGACTTCAAAAGAAAAAAAAATTTGGATAGTGGATGAAGAAAAAAAATCTATGGAAGTCAATTGATCGGGACAAATTGAGTTTCAGAAGGGAGTTATCTTATATTGAAAAACTCCTAGCGGCTAGTTTTTTCAATAAAAAGAACCCGCTAAGATCTAGTTTGAATGGACTACAGTGAAACCTCTCTGGGAAAATATTCCATATAGGAGGAATAAACTCCATATAAGAATAAAAATTCTGGTCCCGACGACTTGGGATGGTTATATTTGAGAATAAACTCCATATAGAGAGCAAGTCATAATTTTTTTCGGCCCCATGTTAAGGAATCTACCTCCATATAAGAACAACTGACATTATAATATAAATAATACATGTCTTGACATACATCAATGTTTAAGATGAAGAGATTCTTGTAACCATTTTATAAGATCATTTTGCTTTAAAGTGGATTTTTTTTTTCTTTTCTTTTTTTGCGCATCTTAATACAAATATCTTTCACTCATATGATTTCATGGGTCAATTCCGGCGTCAAAGTTGAGTATATATTTACCTGGATACATTTTTGTGTTTCCTATGCATATATATATATATTTTATCAAATACATGTAAGGAAAATTTTCTTTTGGTCTATTCAAGGTAGACCTCCATATAAGAATAACCACCATTAAGAATATTTATTGTTATCCATAAGATATTCATGTAGAGGTTTTACTTACTACACCAAATTCTGGGATTAGCAACTCAGATTAGCAACAGCTTATCAGTTGTTGCGAATTTTCAGTTGCTAATTTTAGTTGCAAAAATTTCGCAACAGTTTCTTACAGTTTCGAAAGTCGCAACTATTAATTTCAGTTGCGATTCACAACAGTTTGATATTCCACATGTGCCACTCGTGAGTGTGACTGAGCACAGTTTAAACTGACTCAGTATTCAGCCCATTCAGCTTATAAACTGATTCGATTACCTCTTATCTTATCGAGAAGAAGACTAGACCTCTCATTCTGTTTTTCATTCTCTTCTCTTTTTCTCTCTATTTATCTCAGTTTCAAAAGAGTTTGTTAGCGAATCGTTCATATGAAAATCTACGTTCTTCATCACTGTCCTGCATCTTTTCGATTGAAAACCAATATCTAACCCCTAACCCTGGATTTACTTCAAACAGATTTGATGTTCGTGCTACATAAATTGGAAGTTAGGGTTTGAGCTGATGTTCTGAGATGAATCGGGGTTTTGCTGCAAGAATCGAAGTTGTCGTGGATACGAGTTGAAAGTTAGGGTTTGAGATTAAAACACTACTACAAAATCGAAAACTCAGATCGTGTAGATTAATTTGTTGATATTTGTATTTTGAGAATCTAGGGTTTAATTTAGATTAGTGGTTTTGACGGATTTGTGTTTGTATGATATGATTTCATCTGTGTTAGGTTCAGTTTTCTAATTTTGATTGTTTTTTCTTAATGGGAAACCCTAAATAGGTGAGTTAATGCTTGATTTGTGCTTTGTGAATCTAGAATTTGCTTAAATTGGGGTTTTTTTTACTTGATTCATTGTATAATTGATTTAGTAGTTCATGTTTAATTGTTTCACACATGCATAGGGATTTGTTGTTTCGGATTTGACAATTCGATCTAGTATGTATACACAATTGTATCTTCTTTTTAGGGGCACATATGATGAACTAAATCAATGCCTCAGACTCTTAACTAACTAGCTATGTTCTTGGTGCATAAGCTTTTTATATATGCATGTCCTTTGGAATTTGTAAGAACGTTATTATTACATTTCAAGTGTTTTTTTCATCTTTATTTTGGAAAATATGTGTGGGGTATTTTGTAACTTAGTTGCATACTGTTGAATTTCATTTTACTTGAGCAGTGAATCTTCTTGAAAGTAAATTACATGTTTTTTCCTTCAATTATTCTCTGCAAGAAAAGTTACATGAATTTCCTTCAATGCTAGTGGAGATGAGAAAGTAATTGGTGGTCTCGCGTACATGTTGTTGGAGATGTCCGCAACTTGCAAATTGGCAAGTAGTAAGTAACGAATCTCCTCGGCAAAGTTCAAGGTTTTCTCTGTGTTTATCATTTTATTATATCTTTACGAATTCAGACTTAGTTGCCCGCAATACATAATTCTCTTATACCGATTATCTTATTGTACTACCCTGCTAGTTATATGTTACAGGTTTGGACATTATCTTTTTCCCCCTTTTTAACCTATTGCTTCACAGGTGTTCGGCTGTGCTTCCTGTGGCCATTTTTATCATTCCAAATGTGTTGCCAACCTGCTTTATCCGTGAAATGAAGTGGGAAGTAAACACCTTCAGGAAAAAATTATTACAGGGGGGGTCATTTGCTTGTCCTGCTCATAAATGCCATGAATGCAAACAAGATAAAAATAATATGGTACGTGAACTGCAGTTTGCAATATGTAGTAGACGTTGTCCGAGGGCATATCACCTTAAATGCTTGCCACGGTAATCCTTTGAGTCTCTTATAAGATATAAATTTATTTTAGTATCTGTATTGATGATGCAAATCGTTACCTTTTGCAGGGAAATGAGGACTTGTTAAGAGGTCTTGGTGCAATTTGTTGCCAAGAAATCGAATTCTAATCTACTGTCTGTAAGAAATTTTTCTATGTTCCTTCTGGTTTATATGTCTTAGTTGTGAGAATGAGTTATCACGCTGCTTCTTAAAGAGATAATATACGTTA
Source organism: Papaver bracteatum (assembly GCA_023529315.1). Lineage (NCBI taxonomy): Eukaryota > Viridiplantae > Streptophyta > Magnoliopsida > Ranunculales > Papaveraceae > Papaver > Papaver bracteatum. Next base: position 1,148,474 of record JAJJWX010003675.1, read on the forward strand.
GTCAATTGGGAGGACATGTGATCAGTAGAAAGGTTGATTCTCATTTAGTATGATTACTTCAAAAAAAAATTATCCAAATTGAAAGCTTATTAGATTACATGGAGATAAAGTGATCTATTTTGCACATCCAAACCTCATCGATAGTTTGTCAGGTGATCATCTCAATGAAGGGAATAGTATACCATCCTTACTGAAAAGTCATCATGTGGATGGTTTGTTGTTGGGGCTAGAGAGGTAGAGTCATCCTTCCTCAGTTTTTGCATAGCGTTTTCACATAATGGTCATTATTTTATTGATAGGAATCACGAAATCGAAAAAGGCCAGGCAACACCATCTCAAGGCCACATTGTATTTCCAGATGTAAAGAGGAAAGCTCAGCCATCAAGCCAACAAAAAGTTTTGAAGAGGAAGAGAATTATTTCTGAAGAGTTCCAGAGAAGTGTTTCTGCGAAGAAAACAAATCAAGTTGAAATGCTAGCTCCTACAGAACAAAGTAAGTTCATAGAAAATAATGTCAAAATATATTATGTTCAAAGTCTGGATTCTACAAATGGGTTGAGCACCAACAATGCCTCCGAGACGACTCTGAAGGACGGTCTGAAGTCTTCGATATATCAATCTCTCGAGCAGCAAAAGCGGTAAGTAATACTATATACTATACTAGTGTATTTTAACAATTACCTCTGTTGGGACGGTTAGAGTTTATACTTGCAATCTACCCTGGCTCAATTTCTTAATTGGAAGTCAGTAATGTATTCTGATTGTGCTACTTGGATATTTTTGAACAAAAATGTGCAGAGCGAAAAATCTAGTTGTAGCACCATGTTCAATGACATTGAGTGACTATAAAAAGGAGTATAAAAATAAAGTTAAACTGGAAAAGTGTAAAGGTGTAAAAACTACTAATTCCCAGGAAAAGGCAAAAACAACTGAGTATTGCTTAGTATTCTTTAAAATGTTTTGAGTTTGTTGTTTACAAACTTTTTTTTTTACTTACCATTTTGCAGGCCGATAGAACAGCATTACAGAAGTGCGAAGAATACTCTAAACTTGATGAGTCAAAAGATATTTTTGACCCAAAGATCATCAACCAGATAACTCAGTGCAAGGTAATTCCTTCTTTCAACACTTGCTCAAAACTCAAAAGTGGAAACACAAGTTTTGATCTTTAGGTTTAAGTACCACTTTACTTTTACCTAAACTGTCTACTTTCATATTGTACCTTTGCGCTAAACTTCTATTACCCCCCTGAATGTGCTTTATCATGTAAGGCAGTATCCACTATTTTGCGTTCTTGGTTCATTCTAACAGTTGTCCCTATAATGGAAATGCATGAATAACGTCATAAAGTTTCACCATGTTATCTGTCATAAGTCTCTTTGTCTTTGACAAGTTCTGTAACATTTGGAAAGAAATTAGTGAGGATGAAACTTTTTATGTAGTTATATACCTTCTTGCATTTCTGACATCAACAAATTGCAGAGAACCTATTGACATTAAGCACTGACCGACCTCATCTAATTGTTATGAAGCAATTCCAATTAATAATCCTACAGTAGCAGTGACATATATAAACAGTTTATATCGACTTAGAAAAGTATATAACAGATTGCTTAACAGTTTAACAACTTAATCTGGTTGGTATTAGTAGAAATTGGAGACCTCGGTTAGTTTGGCCCAGTATGGACATTCTATCATTGAGTGACTTGGTTGTAACGAGACAGAACTGAAGGTTAGGTTATGATTTTTCTTAAATGCATGATATATGTCCATTGTGGTATTCTTTTGGGTTCGGCAGTCTTATGAGTCACAAATTTTGCCCCAGGTCTGTCCATTGTTGATTTACATTCTGCATCTGTAATTATGCTTCTATGTAAGTTTATCTTCAACAAACCTTGAGGACACTAGGATCGTGGGTTTTTATGTGCAGGTTGTTGATAAAAATGAAGAACATCCTTGTCATTCTTTTGATACCACGCATAAAATTTGTATGTCCTTAGCTGACTTGTATCTTATACTCTGTATTTTTATTCAACTTATATGTGGCATAGAAACTTATATGTATATGCTTGTATCCTAAAAATGGCTGAGTTCCATATGATTTGTTTTGTTGGATTAATTTGATTTCTAAAATGATTATGAGATACTTGATTTTGTTACAGGGAGCTCTGGTTTTGACCGGTCAGAATCTGGTTTTGACCAGTCAAAACCACTATTTTTCATGTTGCAAAAAATTCGCAACTGCAGGAAACTGTTGTGAATTTCTATTTTCGCAACAGTTTTTAGCTGTTGCGACCAAAAATTTTTCAACTGATGTAAACTGTTGCGACCTTTTGGCGTTGCAACAGTTTAAAACTGTTGAGACCGAAAATTGGCAACGGAAATGAAGCCGTTGCGAAATATTGCAATATCGACTTTCGTAACAGAGCGGAACTATTTGACCCCGCTTTGCAACTTCCATCTACCGTTGCTAATCACTAAATTTGGTGCAGTGACTGTATAAAGAAAAAATAAGGCCATCCTGGCGACTAATTTTTCAAAGAAAAAAAGTCGTTGAAATTGACAGTGAGAGAAGTCTAAAAGAATGTGACATGCAAAGAGATCTAATGCATTCTATTTTATTTTTTGTTTTGCAAAGGAGATGAGGTTAAGAGGACCCAACCAACAACCGAAAGCAAAGCAGGAAAACGAAAAGTAAGCTACAAATAAAAAATAACCAAAAACAAACTAGGATAAATCCTTTTTTAGCTAAACTTATCCACAATAAATCTTGCCCATGGTGTCTATTATAACAACTAGCATAGGGCACGTGCCTTGCACGTGAAACCGAAACATCCAGTATTTCATAAGGAATCCGCTTACAATAGAATGTAAAGCTTTTATGTGGTATTCCCATCTCAATCCGCAATACTCCAAATATTCAAAATATAGGGCGATTTCAAAACCACATATACTTCAAAAATCTTACACTAAAATGATGATGAGAACGTTAGGGCGATTTCAAAATATTTGCTCTGATCTTGAATCTGATAAATGAACAGAAAGGAATTGACATATATTTAGTTCTTTCTTAAACCCTCTATCTTACTGGAGTTGAGACTTGAGAGAGAAAGCATTGAGATTTGAGATAGAAAGGGGTTTCAAATTTCAATTTGAATTTTGAATCGGTATACTTATTGCCCTAGATCTTAGACCCCTAGCTGTTTTAGAGATGCAGTTTGTCAAAATAACCCTCACATGATTTTGATTTTGATTTTTTGTATAGGGACATTTCGGTCAAAAGCCCTTATTTGGCCTCTTGGCATTATAATAGTAAAGATATTCTTCGTCTCTTCAAATTAACTGTTATAACAAATTAAAACTTACAATTATTACATTTTAAATTAAATTATACTAACTATTACAACTAATTATAGCCTAATCAACTATTACAATTTTAAATCAAACAAACTATTACAACTAATTAAAACTCAACTAACTAATTACATCATGAATTAAACTAACAATAACATTCTGGATGTTCTAGTACTAGTTTTACATTCAGCTGAAACTACTCACTATAAATATCATGTACTTTATCTTCATCATCCTTAACGTTAAAAGGGGCTTCATTTCTTCGTTCTTGAGGTGTTAATTAGTAGGATCTTTATCCCCTATGCATCATCTTCACAACTTTTTCTCGCTTTTTGGCATTTTTTAAACCTGAACTATTGGTTTTCTTGGCAATACCTTGAATGTTGAGATCTGGCGAGGGATTGACAATTGGAGTGCCAGTAAGCCCATGAGATGATGAGTTTTCTTGTTGTGAGGTATATGATGAACTTATAGTTATTGTTAAGAATAAGGTGTAAGCTAGTATGATGATCCAGCTGGTGGAGCAAAATCATCCAATAATGTAAGGTCAAATCTGTTCAACACTTCAAGGATGTTTTAACCACTTTCATATTGGAAACTTTTGCAATGTGTTCTTGGCCAGTCCTTTCAACTTATTCGCTGTTACAAATTGAAAACCAATTTAACAAACCCGATTCTTAAATTTAAAATTTTGATTTTTTTTTATCACATCAACATCAGTTTCATCACTTCTTCTACATTGACTCATTTGCATGAATATTAATGCAACTACATACTTACTCACTTTTTTTTGCTCATTGTATGAAAACGACTCAACAACCTTTATGCATTACGAAATATAGGGTTTTCGGGTTTCCGTGCAATATTTCTCATAAATTTTTATGACAAAACGTTAAGGGTTGTTTTTGGGCACATATAAAAATAATCATTTTTAAATATATACAATTCTTACAAATAGCTCCACCTTCCTTTCCTCTATAATTTTTTTTTTCGTACCACTAACTCTTTGGTACATTGGGATGATATCTTGGTTGGAATAAAGCAGTAGCCCTTTTTCCAGGAAAATATTTGAGAAAAATTTGAATTAGAAGAAATTTGTGTGAAATTAGAAAAGACTTGAATTGATATGAGGTTAGTTAATAGGTATAAACAATAAATTGAATTGGAGCTGCAGTTTGTCAATTTGGCCACTCCATGGAGGCCATAGAATTAATAAAAAAGCCTCTTTGTCAAGTTCACAGGAATATTGTCATAACAAAATACCTAATGGGATGCAGAGATAATCTATTTACAATATAATTTTGAGCTTATTCTTTAATTTCTTCTTCGCATATGCATCGTCTGTCTCGGCACACTAGTCCTTACACCATATACAGATAAAGTTTCAATAGAAATTGTCAAACACGAATTTTAGGTAAAAGTAAAACATATACAAGCTTATTATAGGGGCGGCATTGTGATAATAATGTCCCTATAATTGGTTAGGGGATGTCCTAAAGGGGATGTAAATTGACTAGATTACCCTTTTCACCTTAAATCAACCAAAATCAAATCAATTTTTTAAAAACCTAATGAATCAGAAAAAATCAAATCAGTTTTTTTTTTCATCTTCTTCTTCATCTTCTCTTCTCCTCCATCAACCATAACCTCCATTAAAACTGAAAATTTCATCGTCTTCGATTAATCGACGATTTGAAAAATGTTTGGAAAAACCCAGTTAGAGTTTAGTTTATCGTGTTGGGTTTAAGTTAATTTTGTATCAAAAATTAGGGTTTTATATGAATATTGAAATTGAAATTTCTGGTTGCATGTGAGTTACGGTTGGTAATAACTCAAATACGAACCGTAAATGTAGATTGGGTTGATGTTATGGTTGGTTTTAACTCAAATACCAACCATAAGTTCTTAGTTTTAAGAAATATGTTCAGTTACGGTTTGTATTTGCATCATAGTTATCAACCGTAATTGAGTTACGATTTGTTACTCAAACAACCATACCAATCGTAAATAATCCTGTGTCTTAAAAATTTATCAAATAATGATTTACGGTTCAAATGTTAAGCTGACACACCAACCGTAGGGTAGTTACGGTTGGTCTCGATTCATTAGTTACCAACCGTAATTTAGTTACGGTTGTTGGTCCAAATTTAATTACCAACCGTAACTGGTTTTATGATTGGATCTTCCCCAAATTTAACCAGTTACGGTTGGTATTCGATAATTTACAAACCGTAGCTAAGAATTACGGTTGGTCACGAGCAAAATTGCAACCGTAAGTTCTTCTGAAAATTTAAAAGTTTTGATTTTGTTACGTACTTTAGATAATTTTGAAGTATAGCGGGTCACTGGAATCACTCATTTTGGTTGAGTGAATCAAAATCTAGGGTTTCACAAATATCACAAAAGTTTTTCTTTTTCTTCTCCTCCGATTTTTTTTTTTAACTTTAAAAATTTGATTTTGTTTTGATTTTGAGTTAATAAAAGTGAAATTAATCATTAACACTAAACTTTATTATCATCACTAAAATAGGTTATTAATAATGAGGGTTAATTTGTCATTTCAAGTTTTTTTTTATAAGGGCCACCTTGAATGATCATGTAATGACCCTTTTTGTCCTATTAAAATGACGCCCCTCTAATAAACCATGACGCCTCTATAATAAGATTGAACATATAACACAAGATTACTTGTTTAGGGAAAAGAAACACCAGCTTAGTTGTTTCAAAAAAATAAATAAATAGCACCAGCTTATAATGCATGTTCATTTTAATACACACAGGTGTAAGCCCTCACGTGAGTATTCCAATCATCATTAAGCAAAATTTAGTTGGATCATCACCTTTCGGTGGGAAGATTTTGAAAGGATGAGTAAATGACGTGTTTACTGCCGTATTTCGCCATCCTGACTTTTTTTTTTTCATTTTTTTTTTCAATCTTCTCTCTTCATCTTCCTTTTCTCGAAAAAAAAAACTCAATAGCCGTCTTGCTCAGATTTGGTCCTTTTGGACCAGATCTGAGCAAGGATTCTTTTTTTTTTTTAAAGCTTTTTGATAATAGGTAATAGAATAAGATGTTTTTACATCATTTTTGGTGTCTTTTGACATATTTCTTCGTCGTTTTGGGGCGATTTTTCTTCGTCGTTGTGGGGCGAGTTCTTCAAATTTTAATGGCTGGTTCGTGGCTTGATATTCTTGTTTCAAAAACATCAACGATTTATCACGACATCGCGCATATGTGTTCGTGTGGATCGACAATTTTATGGGCAAAGTACTCATTTGATTTAGGAGCATCTCTTATGGAAGAAGAATACAATCAGATTAAATGGTCGGAATATATTTCCGGATTTACCATCATCTTTCCCTTATACATAAAGTTGTTTTGGATATCTTTGCGGTTTATCGCTCTTTCTCTTCGCGATCTACATGTAATTGATGTCCTTTTTTGTATTAGGGTTTCAATTATCTCTTATTTTGATGTTTTTGTCATTCTTGTAAGCGAACATGTAATCACTGTTTTGATTTGAATGAATTGAAATATGTTGATTGTCCAAAAAAAAAGAAAAAAAAAAAACAAGAAGAAGACAAAAAACGTCTCCCAATAATAATTTGGGTCACTCCTTATAAAAAAACTTTCTAAATGGCTAAAATGCCCTTGAGTGATTAGTATTAAGAATTAATGAAGTTGATTAGTGTGATAATTGTGTTAAGATAAAAATTAGATTTTGGGATAAAATTTTTGGGTTTTTATGTTTTGAGAAGAAGTGAAGTTTGAGAGGAAAAACTAGGGTTTTTAGAGATGAGTGATTCGAGTGGAGGGAATGAGGTTGGTGTAGGTTCAAATAACAACAATGATTGTGTTGATGGTAAGATTGTCTCAACTAATTATATGGATTGGATGTTTGATGAAGAGATGTTAATTGAGGAAGCTATGAATAATGGTGCAAATGAAGAAGCTATTGCTCAAAATGAAGGAACCAATCCTTGAAATGAAGAACCCGGAGCTCAAAACAATCGGATAAACTTGATATACTCTTCAAATTATCTGAATGGTGCTCCAAGTGGTCGATTCATGGGCACTATGGAACTACTCAGAGTGAGGGTCGTTATAGTCGGGTGTTGTATACGCCAACGACCCTAAAGAGTCATCAGGCTGTTGACACATATGGCAGCGACTCTAACCTGCAACTTTTAATGGTGATGAAAAATCGTCAAGGTGGTGTGTTAAACCATGACGACTGTTTATAATGTTCACCTAGAGTCGTTAGTTGATTCGTTTAATACCCAGACGACTCTCGAATCCAAACTCTCTGTATAAAAAGGCAATTTTTTGTGTGTTTGAGTCATCATAGGGATATTCTGATTTACTGACGACCCTAACCAACCATTTATAATGTTCACATAAAGTCGTTAACTAGTAACAAAGGGTCGTCAAAACAGGGTTGTCATGTTCAACCTAATACGGTAACGACTCTATTCTAGGGCAAAAAAATGTTAAAGTAGCATAATTAGGGTCTTCATCTTAATACACTAACGATTTTTCATAGAATCCATATGCAAATGAAAAGTCGGTAGGGGTTTTCATTTTGATACTAACGACCCTTACACTGAAACCATAATTAAGGTTTCTTGGGTTTCGATTTTTTGGAGCCATAGCTTTCTTGGGTTTCGATTTTTTGGCGAAGATTACGCAATGGATCGGTTGAAGAAAAAAAAAATCTTCAAAACAGTCGTTAATGGTGGTGGTGGAGAAGAGAAAGGGGAGGAAAGGAAGATGAAGAAGAAGAGAAGCATAATTAAAGTTAACTGATTTTAATGTTTAGCTTTAGGTAAGGGTAAAATAATAATCTCTCCGTCCCACTATTAAATGACATATTTGATTTTAGATTTTGTCCCACTAATAAGTGACCTATATCACTAAATAAGGAGATATTTCTAAAATTATCCTTTTAGTAAATTATAAAAAATATAAGAAATATGCATAATTTGATAGACTTGTTTATATTCGTTACGTAACTGTTTTAAAATGTTTTTTAATGGTATGAAGTTTGCGAACATTCGTGGAGTAGTTTGAGAGATAAATCATTTCTAAATTTCACTAATTACTATCCATAAGGGGTATAATTATAAGAAATGCTTAAAAGTAATTTTTTCCTTGCTTGCCTTAAAAATTGTGCAAACTTAAACTAGATCACTTAATAGTAGGACGGACGGAATATTTTCATAGTCGGATTAATATGTCCCTGATAATTTTTGGGTGCAAATAAAATTTGAATGACCACCGATTAAACCAGGTTCAAAAAATCACGTCATACCCAAAAAAAAAGAAAAAAAAAATCATCCCATACTTGGGCAGACAAAAAAAAAGTAGATAAACACGTGTTCCAAAGAACTGACTAATGTGGTGATGTTGTCGAGGATTAGTTTTCTTAAGGTTACATTTATAACCTTAACCTTTTATGGTTTCTCAGTATACTGAGGCGGTAATTAGAAGATTCAATTAGTGTCAATTTAGAAACTTCCAGGGAGAGCCTAGACTTATGGTTGAATGTCAGGTCTTTTGATTAAAGGTTATGATTAAGATGATAAGTATGCTTCAAAAAAAAAAAAGATGATAAGCATCTCAATCAACTACCACCAGCAATGTTATAAATACATCATCATCTCCAACCTTCTTTCTTCAGCAATAACTATAGCCTCTCTCCCACTTTTCATCCCATTAGTTGGAGTGATCTGCAGACATGGTCTCAGAGTACTCTCCACCCCCTCCTCCTCCTCCTCCAAAGGTGTGTATGTGTTTGAGACAGAGAGATGGAGTAGTTTATTGAACTGATACTGCATATAATTCTTAAAGTGACTGATTAAAGATGCATGAAAATCATTTTGCAGGAACTTGGTGAATATGGAAAAGAGTGGGCAAGAGAGAATGAGGAGTTGGAGGATCAGGGTCCTCCCCGTGAAGCAAAATGGTGGTATTCAGCTTTCCACACTGTCACTGCCATGGTTGGTGCTGGTGTTCTCAGCTTGCCTAATGCCATGGCCTACTTGGGATGGTATACCTATTTATCACACATGCATACACAAAATTTATACAGTTTTGAGCATAAAAACAATTGATTTGAAAAAAATGTGATGGTCTGTTTTTGTTAGGTGTAGCTAACAGCTTTTGCTGACATTTATATGCAGGGGTCCAGGAACATTCATTTTAGTATTGTCATGGTGCATAACCTTGTTCACAATTTGGCAAATGATAGAGCTTCATGAAATTGTTCCTGGAGGGACTCGTTTCGATCGTTACTACCAACTTGGTCAGCATGCCTTTGGACCGAAACTAGGGCCATGGGTAGTTCTACCACAACAGCTTATAGTGCAGGTAGGTTGTGATATAGTGTACATGGTGACTGGAGGAAAGTGTCTCAAGAAGTTCATGGAGATCGCCTGCACTGATTGCACTAGGCTTAAACAGTCTTATTGGATTTGCATCTTTGGTTCCATTCATTTGTTCCTCTCTCAACTTCCCAATTTCAATTCGGTTGCCGGTGTTTCCTTAGCGGCCGCCATTATGTCACTCAGGTAAAAAAATAAATTATGTAGACGTTCTGCTATATATGTACATCAGCCCCCTAGAAAGAGGACCAAGTTAGGTTGTTGAGTTGTTTCTTACTGTGAATTCTTGACTGCAGTTATTCAACAATATCTTGGGTGGCGTGCTTGAGCAAAGGTCAAGTTGATAATGTGAGCTACGGGTATAAAAATACCACACCGGCTGATAACATGTTTAGGGTGTTTAACGCATTGGGGCAAATCTCTTTCGCATTTGCTGGTCATGCCGTTGTTCTTGAAATTCAGGCTACAATTCCGTCAACTCCCAGTAAGCCCTCCAAAATACCGATGTGGAAAGGTGCAAGAACTGCATATTTTATCACAGCAATTTGCTACTTCCCCGTTGCTATGATTGGTTACTGGGCATTTGGGCAAGATGTGGAAGATAACCTGCTTTTAGCCTTAAAACGACCAGAATGGCTTATAGCCGCTGCTAACATGATGGTTGTCATTCATGTCATCGGTAGCTACCAGGTAAACCCGGTTGAGGATGAAACCTCATAGCTGGCGTGGCCGATGTCTATGTGCCTAAATTATGCTGTACATCCTGAGTAATTAAGATTTAATTGACTTGCAGGTGTATGCCATGCCAGTGTTTGACATGCTCGAGAATATATTCGTGAAACGACTCAAATTTCAGCGAGGATTCCCACTTCGACTTGTCACTCGATCTACTTATGTTGGTGAGGAGGAGATTACTAACTTTGTTTTCTCCAAATTACTTACAGCAACAGTAGTATTTTGAAAATGATACCTACTTTTTCACTTTACAGGTCTTACACTGTTCTTTGGTGTAACTTTCCCATTTTTTGGTGACCTTCTTGGATTCTTTGGAGGATTCGGCTTCGCCCCAACATCTTATTTTGTAAGTTTATACTCATACACCACATCTTAATTTTCTGTAGGCTGTTGATAACGATCTTAATTTGATTATGATACATTTGTGTGATGTTAATGCAGCTTCCATGTATAATGTGGCTGGCAATCAAGAAACCAAGAATGTTTAGTCGGTCATGGTTTATTAATTGGGTAAATTACTTAACAACTTCACATTTTTCAGCTTTTCCAGTTATGCGCTAAAGAATATAAGCTAACAAGTGGTGATGTTTTGCATAATTACAGGGATGCATAGTTGTTGGGATGTTTATGATGTTTGCTTCAACAATAGGAGGGTTACGAAATATTATCGTCGATTCCTCTACATATAGTTTTTACTCTTAGTAGTGATAAGGAACTGAGAATCTCTACACAATGCTTGTCGAACAACAATCTAAGGGTTGTAATATGTACTACACTTATCAAGTAATCCCAAATCTCATTACGCAGTTTCTGTTGCTGTTGTTGAGGCTATTCTTGTTGTTATTTCTGAGCCATTTTGATCTTCTTTATTACATCGAGTGACCACTGACAAAATCTGCATTGAAGTAGTGGTCTGTGAGTCTAACAAATATACCTGTCAGATGTGCATTTGTTGTATTGAGAGAACCCAACAGAGGGGATGCATTAGGCTGGTCTTCATATTGTTCAATGTTCAGGAACACCGCTCATGGTATACTACATAGTCTTCCAATAGCGTCATTTTGCATATCCGACACGCAACCTCATTAGTGTAGCGGCATTTCTCGAATTTTACTCAAATGTCATAATGTAAAACATACAAGTACTAGGTATCACCCCGGCCAACCTTTGCTTAAACCGAGGGGGTTGTCAAATCCTAAATTAAGAAAGTATTTTTGATTAGACTCCAATTAGGAATCTATGTCAACCGTTGCCAATTAAGAAGAAGACTGTAATGGGTACAAATATCATAGTAGAGTTGGAAGCTTACCTAGAAAGTAGTACATGGTTAGTCACAAGAAGTTACTCTGATTTCTTAGTGGGGATTGACTCCCCTTTTATAGCCATGTATCTCCTTGGCCTTATCTAATACCCGTCATTTTAGGAGTATTTACAAGCATACCCTTCTTTCTTTCTTTCTAAGTTTGACTCTTTAGCCTTTCCTCTTGGACTTATTATCTTGACTTCCCTTAATGGGCCATTAGGACTTCCCTCATTTGAGCCCAAATTATCTCTTAAACCTTTTTTTAAGCCCTATTATTATCACATTTGGGTCATTTATCCCTTGACATTTTCCAGGTATCTACATTAAGTCCCCTGGCTGTTTGGGCAAGGCGTTAGCCTTCTCAACAGTCTATCATCTGCTTTCTCGGCTCTTCTATCGTTGTACACTTCTTCTGATGCCTTCACCTTGAGACTTGCATGTCCGCAAGTCCTATTGTCTTCAAGCTCGGATGGTTTCGACTTTCCCAATTGATAATTTCTGGCTTGTGCGCTTGCTACAAGTCACGTAGTCTTGATTCAGAACCACTTGGACTTGCTCAAATTTTGCAAGTCCCCTAGTGCGGCGTCTCGTAGACTCGCTCTCTTCTCGGTGTATTTTGGACTTGCACTCTTCCTACAAGTCCCCTAGTGGCGTCTCTTCGACTCGCCTTCTCCTCGACGTCCCTTGGACTCGCTCTCTTCTTGGCGTCATTTGGGCTTGCTCTCTTCCTACAAGTCCCCTTGTGTGGTGTATCTTCGACTCCCCTTTTCCTCGGCGTCTTTCTTCTAGGCGTCCTTTGGGCTTGCTCTCTTCCTACAAGTCCACTTGTGTGGTATATCTTCGACTCCCCTTTTCCTCGGCGTCTCTCATCTAGGAGTCATTTGGGATTTCTCTCTTCCTGCAAGTCCCCTAGTGCGGATTCTCTTCGACTTGCTATCTTCTCAGCATCTCTTACGTTGTTTAAAGGCTTGAGGGCGCCTTTTGGAGACGAATGGTTTCTACCCTTTCTCTCTTTCCTTTCTTTTTGTTTAAAGGATCGAGGGACGCCCTTTAAGAGCCACTTTTAAAGGCTTAAGAGCCGCTTCTTCTTTATTGCTTTCTTCTATCATGGGCACAAGAGCCGTTTTTTTTATCAAAGGTTCAAGATCCGATTCTTCTCTTAGCATAAGAGCCGCTATGAAGGGCTTTAAAAGTCATTTCTTCTTTGTTTTATTTTTATCAAAGGCTTAAGAGCCGCTTTTAAGGGCTTTAAGAGCCGTTTCTTCTTTATTTCTTTCTTTTGAAGGCGCAAGAGACACCTTTGGAGTTGGAGGGTTTCTACCCTCTCTTATTTTTCGCCAGGACCCTGTCTTGGCGGGAGCGAAAGATGTTATCCTCTTTTCCCCCTCTTTTTTTTTTGAGAATTTTCATCAAGGGAAATGTGATTAGGGCGCCCGCGCCATTGGATACGCCGGGGCCTTGTCTTGGCGGGAGCGAAAGATGTTATCCTCCTTTTCCCCCTTTTTTTTGAGAATTTTCATCAAGGGAAATGTGATTAGGGCGCCCGCGCTATTGGAGACGCCATGGCCTTTTTTTTATATTTATTTTTTAAAGAAAAAGCCGCCCTGGAGAACCTTGGGCGAATATTTTTTTTAAGAGGCTTCCATAAGAACTTTGGGCTTTTTTTTTTTAAGAGTCGCCCGAAGAACCTTGGGCGATTTTTTTTAAGAGCCGCCCAGAAGATCCTTGGGCGAATTTTTTTTTTTTTTAAAAAGAGTCGCCCGGAAGAACCTTGAACGATTTTTTTTCCTTAAGAGGCGCCCGTAAGAATCTTGGGCGAATTTTTTTTAAGAAAGAGCCGCCCGGAAGTACATTGGTCGATTTTTTTTTTAAAGAAAAATCCGCCCGGAAGAACCTTGGGCGATTTTTTTTTAAGAGGCGCCCATAAGAATGTTGGGCGATTTTTTTTTAAGAGCCACCTCGAAGATCCTTGGACGAATATTTTTTTTTAAGAGCCGCCCGGAAGAACCTTGGGCGATTTTTTTTTTTTTTTAAGAGCCGCCCAGAAGAACATTGGGCGGATTTTTTTTTTGAGAATATGTGTTCGAGTCTCAAAGAGTGAGAACAAGAGGATTTAGGCACTCGAGTCTCAAAGAGTGAGAGCAAGAGGATTTCGACGCCCGAGTCTCAAAGAGTGAGAGCAAGAGGATTTCGATGCCCGAGTCTCAAAGAGTGAGAGCAAGAGGATTTCAGACGCTCGAGTTTCATAGAGTGGGAGCAAGAGGATTCTGACGTCTCAAAGAGTGAGAGCAAGAGGATTTAGACACTCCCCCTCTTATCGATGGTGAGAGGATTTAGACACTCCAGCTTCTTGGTTGTCGAGGGCAGGAGGTTTTTTTTTCCAGAGCCGCCCGTAAGGGCTTTAGGCGGTTTTTTTTTTCAAACTCTTGGGCGTAAAAGCCACCCAATTTTTTTTTCAAACTCTTGGGGCGTAAGAACCACCCAAGTTTTTTTTTATTTTTTTTATTTTTTGAGGAGCCGCCTGTGAAGGCTTAGGGGCGTTTTTTTTTTTGAAGAGGATTTTGGCGCCCGAGTCTCAAAGAGTGAGAGCAAGATGATTCGGGCAGGGTGAGCTTTCAGTGGCTGAACCGCTGTCCTAATCCTATGAGATAGGCTCCCACTGTGGTCGCCAAAATGTAATGGGTACAAATATCATAATAGAGTTGGAAGCCTACTCTAGAAAGTAGTACATGGTTAGCCACAAGAAGTTACTCTGATTTCTTAGTGGGGATTGACTTCCCTTTTATAGCCATCTATCTCCTTGGCATTATCTAATACCCGTCTTTTTAAGAGTATTTACAAGCATACCATTTATTCCTTTCTAAGTTTGACTCTTTAGCCTTTCCTCTTGGACTTATTATCTTGACTTCCCTTAATGGGTCATTAGGACTTCCCTCATTTGAGCCCAAATTATCTCTTAAACCTTTCTTTAAGCTCTATTATTATCACATTTGGGTCATTTATCCCTTGACATTTTCCAGGTATCTACAAATACATCTCCGATTAGGAATTAGAAAAATTAGGATTGGAGGGCAGATAATTAGCCGTTAATGTCATTGACAGATTGAAAAATTACAACTGATAATATCGAGCATACGAAACTCAAATACATGAAAAAGTACTAATACCTATTCTATAGACCAAGCACATAAAAAAGTGAACTCCGGTTAGATACAGTTTTACATAATTTTTCAACATGTACAATTTTACATATTTTTTCAACATTGAGGTTATTTAAACAAGGGATATTTTGATTTTGGGTCCCAAAAAATGGTATATCTTTGCATTTGGAGCCCAACTTTGTCCAGCTTTGAGTTTGGGTCCCGGTCAAACATTTGTCGTAACGATTGACCAGTTGACCGTCTGTAATTCAATTTATATTCTTAATTAAAATATTAATTAATTAACGCCGTTAACGGCCGTCAGAAACGTTGCCACGCGACTTACACGTGAATCTGAAGAAAAAAAATCCTAAGAACACACAAACAAGATGAAAAGCAATGCAATCTCACTAGAGTCATTAAAAATTAACAAAATGTATCCAACTTCACTTAATAATCCAAATCGAAGAGATGTTAAAAGAAAACATAATGGTCTATGATTTCTGCAGTTCAACTTCTGCAAAGTTTACAAAATAAATATTATTTCAAATTAAGAACACACAGGATCCATTGTCATTCATCATTTTCCCACTGCTCAGGTGTGCCTAGCCAATCCATCATTCTATGCATGTTTCCCCTTCCACTCGTTGAAAATACAGCACCACCTCTCATGAAAGCTCTACCTCTCTGAGCACTAACACCTCCTCTCTGAACACCACCAGCACCTCTCCCAGTTGGATTTAGTACCTACAAGAAGATACAAAAGCTGGAGCAGTTAAAATACATGATCTCAAACATACCGAGTTCATATGTAAGTGTTTGCAGTTAAAGAATATTATTCTTACCTGAGATTGTACACTTCTAGTTGGCTCTCTAACTAGTCTAGGCTGGTCAGGAATCATGATACCAATTCCCACAACCTGACCTCCACGTCTATGCACTGTTTTCCCCCTTGCATATCCCCTTGCACCTCTTCCCCTTAAAGGCCTTCCTCTTCTACTTGTAGGCACCTCGGTGGAGGTTGTTCTACCAAAAACAACACTTGTAGTGGCAGTAGAGGTAGTGACAAGTGATGTTGCTTCATTTTGATTTTCAGCTATAGCTGCAATTGTAGTTGCAGGTGTAGTTGTTCTTCCACCTCTACTTCCCCTTCCTCCTCTATTACCTCTTTCTCCCCTACTTCCTCTTCCACCTCTAGTTATTGCAGTTACAATAACAGAAGCTTGCTCATGTGAAGTTGTAGTTGTAGCAACTGCACCACCTCTTTTCCTTTTAGTACCTCTGCCTCTCGTGGCACTTGCAGCAGTTGAGGTTGATGCTTCATTTGTGGCACTTGCTGCTGCTGGTTGTGGTGGTGGTGGCCTTGTTGCTGGATTTGGTCTCACATGAGGACCTGTGAAGGTAGCTGGAGCTGCACACACACATGAACACATTAGGTTAAGCCTTTTCCAACTAATGTAAAGTCAAGTATCAAATCTACAAGTTAACACTTTTTACCTTGATCCACATTCGCAGTAGTTGCACCAGTGCAAGTTTTTCTGTTGTGACCATATGTATAACACTTCCCACACATGTACTGTCTGGAATTCCTGCCACGTATCTCATCGTTGTCCCTTCTTCTTTGACTTCTAGGCCTCCCTGTGGGTCTAGTAACTTTAGGAGGCTTCACATCATCCAACCAATTCTGCATACATACACAATGATTTAGAATATTACAAGTCAAAAAGTTATAGTTATACGCATATTACCTGTGCCCATAAAGCTTTATCCCGGAGTAGCTTAAGTGATGGAGCATACAAGTCTTTATAGTTAGCCACCTGCATGTATGGATGGACATACCTACCAAGTAAATGAAACTAGTTTTCAGTAATAGAAAAAGATAAAAAAACAAAATGTAAGTAAAATAAGTACCAAAAGATTTCAAATAAAAAAGAAGACTTACTGATCAAAGTTTCTAGTCCTGAAATGCAAGCTTGCACAAATTGCATGTACACATGGAATACCACTAACTTGCCATGCATTGAAGGTACACGTATTCTCTTTCAGATAAACATTCCAGCTGATATCTTTCTTTGTGTCCAATATAGTAAACACAGATTCAGAAGATGGCTGTTTTGTGAACTCATGGGTGAAGTAGAGATGCTTGTTAATAGTTGTCGTCACTCTAGGGACCACACCACCATCATTCATTTTCTTTCCCACTAATTCTCTATCATAGAAGATTCTCATCATGAGAAGATGATATTTCTGTACCAACTTTGCAATGGGCATGAACCTCAATTCCAGAATCCAAGCATTGAAATCTTCACAGAAGTTTGATGTGATATGATCACACTTTGAAGACTTATCAAAATAAGCCCTTGCCCACTTCTCAACTGGTTTGTCATCAAACCATTCTGCTGCAGATGCCTTAGCTTCTCTTAGTCTTTCCATCCAAATCTTGTGTCCCACCTCACTATAATACCTTGCTTCCCTCCATGCCATGAATTCTATGTTCTTTCCAGGGTGCTTAGCCTTTAAATTCTTATATAAATGTCTAAAACAGAACCTATGAAAGTGATTCACATCTTCAAAATTTCTAGCAACACCTTCTACCAATCCCTTTTGTCTATCACTTATGAATGTTAGTGCCCTTTCATGTTTCTTTAACTCTGATGCCAATATACTAAGAAAATCCATCCAAGCTTCTTTACATTCTGACTGACAAATGTAAATAGCAATGGGAAATAAACCATTGTTGGCATCAAGTCCCACAACTGCCAACAAGGTACCACCATATTTTCCCTTTAAATGAGTTCCATATAAACATAGAATAGGTCTACAGAACAGCCTAAAACCATCAAGTGATATTCTATATGCAATGCAAACTGACTTGAACCTCCCATTTTCATATGTCTTATAGCAAGCAATATTTGTAGGATTATCATCTAAAATCTCTTTACATAGTGCAGGAATCTTCTTATATCCATCCTCAAAACTACCCATTATTTTTTCTAAGGTTAAATGATACCCATGCCAAGCAGAATAATAAGAAATGTCAACTTTATGGCTTCTTTTTACCTCAGTTTTGAAATCCCTAGGCTTGTAGTTAGGATGAGCTTTAAAGGGCTCCAACATAACCTTTGCTACCCATTTTGCATTTGCCAGAGGATGCTTCAACTCATGAAATGATTCACAAGTATGAATGAAATGACCAGATTTGCATTGCATAGTTTGGCGATCAGGGAGCACAGTACAATAAATTTTCCATGGACAATCATCAAAAATGCATTTGTATTGTTGCTTCTTCCTGATGTTCTTCAGTTGAGTCATTCCATAATTCAGGTCTATGGCCAAGTTCTTCAAATAATCCCTGCATTCTTCGTAATTTGACCATTCTTGTCCAACAAATAACTTTTCAACCGCAACAATATTTTCAGCCAAAGCATACTCACCATTTATACTCTCTGTCTCTGCAACAAATTCTTTGAACTCAACTGTTGATGCAAGTGTTGATTGTATTTGACCAGTCACCCTAATTTCTTCATCACAATCAATAAATGGTTCTGACAGGTCTTCAACATCACTGTTATAGTTAACCTCATCCAAGTCTATGGATTCATCACCTTGGTACCTATCTGCAAACAAAACTTCATCATCTATGGGAACCACATTACCAACACCAACTTCATTACTACGCACAAGGTCATCAACACTGGATAGCTGACTTGACTGCCCTTGACTGCTTTGTGAACTAACTTTCTTAGGGTTCAAAAGGGGGAGAAAGTCAAGGTCTTCTTCGGGGTTATAGTCCGCGTGGTCTCTATATTAGGATGCTCAACCCTGTTACTCTTACCAACCACATAACCACCTTTAGTAGGAAAGTATCTCAATAAATCATCCTCCATAATACCTGCATTTCAATACACCCAACAATCACAAATTAGTATAATACAACATTCAAATTACATGATTATTGACCACTAATATTAAACAACTCTTGACTACAACAACAAGATATGCATAAAAAGCACAACTGTATACACAAAACACACTAATTGAACCCAACAGATAGACCACTAGAAATTAACACTTCATTCATAAACTTCAAGAATTGCAGAACACACTAATTGAACCCAACAGCAGGACCACTAGATTAACAATTCATTCATTAACTTCAAGATTTGCAACTACAATTAACAACTCATGGAAACACAAACACCACAAATTCAGAGACAAAAACAGGATAAAAACAAAATAAAAATTTACAGCAAAAATAAAACAAAATCAACCCATTAAACTATCAATCACTACTAGACAACATGGGCATTCATCATAAAGAACTTAATTAAGAATATCCCTAATTTTATTAACAAATTGAAAATTCCCTTTCCATACCTTTTGGTCGAGTCGACATCAACAATAAATCCACCTCCGATATTAACTCTCAATCTTCATTGTCACAACTACAAGTACAGAAATCCCAAGTATGATCGTACCTCAAAGATCCCTAATTACTTCTCTTCACTTTCACAGATCGATGATAAACCGTGTCTGAAATTTTAGGGTTAGAATTTATTTTTTATTTTTGAAGGAAGGGTTAGAATCGTATACCCATATAAGTCTAGAACTTATCCATAACTTGACATATTTGCCCACGTGTCTAACTTGGTGGAGTTAGTAAATAAATAAAATGTTTTATTTTCATAAGTCATTTCACATATTTAACAGATTGTTGGATGGTCAAGACAGTCAAAAATAGTCAATGTTTGACCGGGACCCAAACTCAAAGCTGGACAAAGTTGGGCTCCAAATGCATAGGTATACCATTTTTTGGGACCCAAAATCAAAATATCCCTTTAAACAATTTCCTATCTTGAATTTTATCTACCTACTCAAATATTTTTTCAACATTGAGGTTATTTAAAGAATTTCCTATCTTGAAATAATACTCGTATAAACAACCTTATTGATCCCAGTAATGCATGGAATTTTATCTACGTACTCAAAAATAATACTCGTATAAACAACCTTATTCATCCCAGTAGCATGAACTGCCATCGCGACAAACAATACGAACAGATTCAAGTCCTCACTAATGTCTTTCACCATAAAGTACTAATACCTTATATACCACACTGCTCCGGTGACTTCTTCAGCTATATCATTGAGCCTGTCTCAAAATAGATCGCCTGGAGACAGATAATGTTGGATCGAGTCCATAAAATGCATCTTAATCCACCAGAATCGCCTGCAAATTTCTAACAATTAGTCCACCTCCACTTTGTTTGGTAAAAGAATTTAATACCTACCACAATTTGTATGAAAGAAAATCCTAGGAGACGAAGCTCGTGAAAAGGTTGCAGTTTAACATTATTATACACAACATGATTAGTGATTCTGATGAGGTGTATGCAGCATTAAGGTGTTTCGACTGGGACATAAAATGGTAAACATTGGTGTTTGAGTTTGAGTTTTCTACAAGAACTTCGAATAATCTGAAGTGTATGTGAAATTCTATTAGCTAATTTATCAAAAGACAGTTCAATCTATTGTCTATACCACATTTTTTTCAAATTGTATAGATGGCTCGAATACACACTACATGGAGAATTTATACAGATAAGACTAAGTACTTAGCATTAGTTATTGAGCATCAACAACCTAAAAACTCAATACCATCCCTCACTCCAGAATAAAAGTAGCACTGGTGAAGCTCACCCTCTCTTCTATTGGTTGGTGAGCGTAACCTCACGCTCTCATTGGCTAATTGAGAAACCATTCGTATTCGTCGGATGAAATTTTGTTAAATATAGTGCGTTGATCTGACAATGTGCAGTGTAGATTGGGTGGATTGTTGGAACACACGCGACGGACGACCCTCATTATTTAGAAAAATTGATATATTAATTTCGTGCATTTATTGTGAAAATCCAGAAAATAAAGAAAACTACTATATTAATTTCGGACATTTATGATTAAAATGAAAAAAAAAATCAATTTAACATATTTGTGAAATAAAATAATATAACTTATATTTTTTGAATCTTTTATAATTTCATGTATTTATTTTAGAAAATCCAGAGAGAAAAAAATACTATGATAATTCTTACATTTATGAATCATTTTATTTTATTTAAACTTTGAATAGACCATGGTTTATTATTATGGATCAAAAACAGTGAAAATTACATACTTTTGGTTGGTAACCTAAAAATGAATAAAATAAAATAAAAATCAATTCAACGTATTTATGGATAAATTAATGAGATTTATATTTTATAAATCTTTTATAAGGAAAAAAAATATAGAAATGACAAAAAGATATTAATCTTTTATAATTTCATGTAGTTATTATAAAAAATCCAGAAAATAATAAAAAATACTATATTAATTTCGTATATTTATGACTGAAATAAAAAAATCAACTCAACGTATTTATGGAATAAAATAATAAGTTTTAAATTCGTAGAATCTTTTGTAAGAATTTTTTTTTTCCTGGAAATCTTAAAGAAAATTAATATATTAATTTTGGCATAAATCTAAAAATTACTATATTAATTTCAATATTAATGATAAAAATCAAGAAAATTAAAAATACGCAAATTACTATATTAATTTCGAATATTTATGATAAGAAAGTTCGAAGAAAAAAAACTTGGTATTTATGATAAGAATCAAATTTGTGTTTTTGGATTCTCTTTAGGAGAAAAAAAATCAGATTTATAATACTATATTAATTTTGGCCTTTATGATTTATCCAATTATATACTAAAAATACTACTCCCTCCGTCCCACTATTAACTGACCTAGTTTAAGTTTGCACAATTTTTAAGGCAAGCTAGGAAAAGAGTACTTTTAAGCATTTTTTACAATTATACCCTTATGGATAATAACTAGTGAAATTTAGAAATGATTTATCTCTCAAACTACTCCGTGGATCTTCACAAACTTCATACCATTGAAAAGCATTTTAAAACACCTACATAACGAATATAAACATGCCTATCAAATTATGCATATTTTTTATATTTTTTACAATTAACTAAAATGATAATTTTAGAATTATCTCCTTGTTTAGTGATATAGGTCACTTATTAGTGGGACAAAATCTAAAATCAAATAGGTCACTTAATAGTGGGACGGAGGGAGTATATTAGTCGATCAGCTTTAATTACTTGAAGATATTAATTATATTCTTTAATTGATAAGATAGTCTAAATTATCGAGTTACAGTAGCGTTTAAAATCTAAACAGATTTATAATACTATATCAGTTTTGGCCTTTATGATTTAACCAAATATATATACTAAAAACACTATATTAGTAGATCAGCTTTAACTACTAGAAGATCTTAAATATATTCTTTAATTGATAAAACAGTCTAAATTATCGATTTACGGTGGCGTTTAAAATCTAAAGAAATCTTCAAAATTAAAATCGTGTGATATTTTTTCTTAATTAAATTTATATATGGGTAAAAAAACTTTGTATTACTTAGAAAATATAAAATAGACTAAATTTCCAGATTGATTCCCGGCAAGATAATCTTTGATGGTTTGCTTGAATATTTATATTAAGTATGCTAAGAGAATATTTAGATAACCCTAAATTTTCGAAATAATTAAGGACATTTTCAAAATAATAAAGGACAGAAAAATCTTTGATATATTTAAAAAAAATAAAAAAATTTAGAGTTAATTTAGTTTATTTGGTATGAAAATCCAGACAACAGATTTACTAACCAGAATAAACTCGATTGGAGTTAAATAAATATTTTCATGACCATTTAACGCAATTAAATTCCATAACACTTCTCATTGTTTTCTTTGCAGACAAGTCTCAAGGGTCTATTTAAGGGACATAGGTGGTGGTGCACACCTACACCACGTATCTGCCGAAAGAAACAACGAAATGGACAAGGCGAATATGGCTTTGGAGGAAAATCTCAAGGTTTGTGCTTTTTATTTCAGTGATTGTATATACATCTGTGGCGTATATGCATTTATGGAGAATCAGTGTTATTCTTTCAAGAATTTTTGTTTGTTCTTCCTTTATGTGAAATCTGTACTGACCGGTGCGTAAATGCAGATAAACAAGCTTCGAAGATGATATATACCCGTTCAAGAATCTCATAAGGAATCAGGTTGCTCAGAAGGTCGTGCAAGCATTGGTGCTCTAAAAATGGAGATTCGTAAAAGAAAGAAAAAAAACGGTCAACTATGGAGTCTTGACCTTCATCTCTTATTGATCAGGAAGTAAGTTAGTAGATTACATTTTCCTTTCGCATGCATTTAAATTATTTATAATCTGGTTTAATATTGGATTTAATAAATGTAGGGTACTTAGATGTAGGCCAGAGTAGGTAAAGATCAAATACATTTGTTTTAAAGGAAAGTTGAGGAGGGCCGTGTGTATTCCATTCATATATTTAGCATTGCAAAACCAACTTCCGGATACAGGATTGTCCCTTTCGACAATGATAGGTGGCTAAATAGATTTTCCAAGAGTTTTTTTTTTGTGTTGAAAAAACATTGCATGCATATAACATTTACCTTTTCCTATATGACTCTTGCAGCTGTGATTGGAAGGCTTAATTCGGTGACAAATGATTGTGACAAAATCAGTTGAGGAATGCGAAAAAAAAAGTAATGTATATATGAGAGAGATTGTGATAGAAAATGAAAGGTATATTTAGTCGTTTTTCGTCAGTTTTTTAGTTTGGTATTCTGTGGACTATTCTAAATGATTTTTTGTTTGTGCTAGGGGAACTACAATGAAAGTAACCCTCTGGGTAATTTGGTGCATGTAATAAAGGATGGAATGCTGGAGAGATGTGGGAATGTACTTGTGGTGATGATTATTGCTGGAACATATGTAAAATATCATTTTGGGTAATATGTTTGATCGCATAATGCTTTTGTGCATAAAAGTTAGTTTGTTCGACTACGAATGTTGATGTAATATCACATTATAGGTGCAATTAGCCTCTGTACTACGCCTACATCAAGTGCATTCATGGATCACGATGTTCAACATGTTCATGATTTCAGAACAAAGTAAGACTAATCAACAATTTCCTCTTCCCTATGGGAAGATGGTTTTGCGGGTTTATGATGTATTTCTTTCTTTCTTTCTTTACGTATCTCTTTTAATAAATGAGGAAAAACATATAGATTTTATTTGTAAACTGTTGAGGAGTCCTGCAATGAGTTTAGAATATACGCTAATTTATTCTTTACAAGTATGTTTATATAGATGTATAGAGTTTAATTATAAGTTGTTGGGAAGTCCCATACAATGAATCTGTTTTCAATAGATGCCAATCTTTTTCTTTATTAGCGAGTTTAGGCACACAGTAGGATAAAGAAGTTTTTCTTTGTCGTGTGAATTTGAAACTAAATATATGTTTTGTTTTATGATATAATCAATCACTTCATTCGTAATCAAATACTTTGTTGATATTCCTCTTTAATAGGAGTGAATTAATAATGAGTAACAATCTTCATTGATAATAATTTTTTTAGGTACCTACTTCAACTAAAAGTGGTTGTTGGGTTAGAAAATATAACAATTACTATCATAGGGCATAATGCTGAAAAAAATACTGAAATACACTTCCAAGGAACACGTTGAATACGAAGTATACTGCGAAAAGGTACATAGCAGTTCCCTTGCAGGTTTATTTTCATATTTGATGAAGCTGCACTCATTAACTTACTAACTTCCTTACAAAGATGAATGAACCGGGAATTTTTTTGAGAGTATCTGATAGGAACGAAACCTTTATGTTTAAATTATGCATCTCAGAGTACAGTATAACAAACCGATCCAACAATTTCAAAGTACTGAAGGTCTTTAGGAAAGCATCTGATGAACTGGAGTCGGGGATTTATCCAGATAAGGGAGGAAAGAGAGATGATGCCAGATAATTTGAGCGGCTGGCTCCACGCACCGCCCAGAAGCCTAAACTGGCCAAATATGATCAGCGACTCTAAGTAGAAGTGGAGATTCAAACATTAATTTTTTTAGTTAGAAACATGGAAGATTATTTGGTTATTTGCTAATTGTTTAAAAAAAATATTATTTTGTATTTGTTTTTTTTGGGGTCTATTAGTTTAGATGATTTAATATCTGTTGGATTTCTTTGATACTGATTCTGGTTTTTACAACTATCCATATAATACTATTGTACAAGCATTTTGTAGTTTTGACTGCGAATTTGATTCATCGGTTAGTATGAAATCTTTTGAAAAACTAAAATCTTATGAGTTTGAATTAATGTGAGCCATCTGATTTCACCAATGAGGATGGTTTGCCTACTAAATTTCTATGAAATCAACATTCGAGTTGCATTAATATATATATATACAACCTCAAGAAGATGATGAATCTTTATCGTTCAGAAAATTTTGTATTTTGTTTCAAGCCAAAATAATTTCCATAAATAGATAATAAAATTAGCCATTTACATCGTTAAAAATCCAACAACCAAATTATTTAAGTAATCAATACAATTTAGATTCCCTTTGCCAATAAAGGTACTCCAATCCAATAACCATGTACTCCAATCAATAGTAGACAATACTTACGGTTAAGCAACAATCACGAGTATTGATAATGGAGTCTTAGTGGGATGTTAGTTCATTTCCTTGATAACAACTTCATTTGACGGGAAGCACTTCATCTATTTTGTACTATTCATAAAATTGGAAAACTATTTTATGTTATAGCGTGTGTTCTTTTAGTGTGTCTAATATCATATACCGGTGCAACAATCTATTGAGTGCGATTTTTTATTTAACTAAAAAGAGTTAGTGCATGGGGTTGGTGCCTATTGAGCAGTTGAGTTCGCCGTTTGATTCTTAGCATAGGTATATGATTTTCGAAGAAAGATATAACAATGCATTTCCTTGATTACATTAACTTCGACAGGAAGCACTTTATATTCTTTGCATTATTTAGGGTTGGTAATCTATTTTATCTTAAATTTTCTTTTTAGTATGTCTAATATCAGGTATCGATACAACTATATAATGAGTGTGATTTTAAATTTAATTATAGGGACTTGGAGCCTAGAAGAGGATTTCAGTTGGCCGCTTGATTCCTAGCGCAAGTATATGATTATTATAAAATATAAATACGTAAATTTCCTTGATTGCATCACCTTCAACGGGAAGAATTTCATATGCTTTGCAATATTTAGGGTTGAAAATCAATTGTAGGTTAACAATAAATACAATGCTGACCAGCTAGAGTCGTACATAGGAAAAGAAAAGAAAAAGTGAGAATTTATAACCAATAAATACACTTTAGATTCCCTTTGCCAATAAAAATACTGCAATTATTAGTAAACAATCCTTACGGTTAACGCAATAATCACGGGTATTCAAACACGGTCATATTGGGATATTAGTGCATTTCCTTGATTACAACTTCTTTGACGGGAAGCACTTCATCGGTTTTGCACTATTTAGAATCTGAAAGATATTTTTATGTTATATCGTGTGTTCTTTTATTATCTCTAATTAATATAAGATATTGATGCAACTTTATCATAAGTGTGATTTTTCATCTAACGCGAGTTTATGATTATTAAGAAAAATATATCAATGCATTTCGTTGATTACTTCTTTGACAGGAAGCACTTCATATGCTTTGCATTATTTAGGGTTGGCAATCTATTTTATATTAATTTTGTGTTATTTTGGTGTATCTTATCTCAGATATCAATAAAACATGTGTCATTTTCATTCAACTAAAAGAAGTTGAACCTTGGAAAAGAAGTTGAGTTGGCAGCTTGATTTTTAACGCGAGTATATGACTTCTAAATAAAAATATATATGTGCATTTTCATGATTACCATTTCTTTGACGGGAAACACTTCATATGCTTTGCATTATTTAGAGTTGGCAATATATTTTATATTAATATATCATGATTCTTTTTAGTGTTCTAATATCAGATATCAATACATATATAATGAGTGTGATTTTTTATTTAGCTATAAGAAGTTGAAGTTGATTTTGTCCCTTGATTCTTAACGTAAATAAGATATTTTCGAAGAAAGATATATTATTGATTTTCCTTGATTACGTCTTCTTTGATGGGAAGCACTTCATTTATTGTGCGCTATATAGAGTGGGCAATCTGTTTTATATTAATATCGTGTTTTTTTTAGTTTCTCCAATATCAAATTTTGATATAACTATATAAGTTGGATCTTGGAAAATAATTTAAGTTTGCCGCTTGATTTTTAACGCGAGTATATGACTTCTAAACAAAATTATATATGTGCATTTCTATGATTACATTTTCTTTGATGGGAAGTACTTCATATGATTTTCATTATTTGGAGTTGGCAATCTATTTTTTATTAACATCATGATTCTTTTTAGTGTTCTAATATCATGTATCAATACATATATAATGAGTGTGATTTTCCATTTATCTATAAGAAGTTGCAGTTGGGTTTGTCCCTTGATTATTAACGTAAATAAGAGATTTTCGAAGAAAGATATATCAGTGATTTTCCTTGATTGCATCCTCTTTGACAGAAAGCACTTCATATGTTGTGTACTATTTCGAGTTGGCAATCTGTTTTATATTAATATCACGCTTTTTTTAGTCTCTCCAATATCAGATCTTGATACAACTATATAAGTTGGAGCTTGGAAAATAAGTTGAGTAAGCCGCTTGATTTTAACGCGAGTATGTGACTTTTAAAGAAAAAATATATATGTGCATTTCCATGATTACATTTTCTTTGACTAGAAGCACTTCTTATGCTTTGCATCATTTAGAGTTGGAAATCTATTTTATATTAATATCATGATTCTTTTTAGTGTTCTAATATCAGATATCGATACATATATAATGAGTTCGATTTTCCGTTTAGCTATAAGAAGTTGCAGTTGAGTTTGTCCCTTGATTCTTAACGTAAATAAGAGATTTCCGAAGAAAGATATATCAATGATTTCATTGATTACCTCTTCTTTAACGGGAAGCACTTCATATGTTGTGCACTATTTAGAGTTGGCAATCTTCTTTATATTAATATCGTGTTTTTTGTTAGTCTCTCCAATATCCGATTTTGATACAAATTTATAAGTTGGAGCTTGGAAAAGCAGTTGAGTAGGCCGCTTGATTTTAACGCGAGTATGTGACTTCTAAATAAAAATATATATGTGCATTTCCATGATTACATTTTCTTTGACGGGAAGCACTTCTTATGCTTTGCATCATTTAGAGTTAGAAATCTATTTTATATTAATATCATGATTCTTTTTAGTGTTCTAATATCAGATATCGATACATATATAATGAGTGAAATTTTCCATTTAGCTATAAGAAGTTGCAGTTGAGTTTGTCCCATGATTCTTAACGTAAATAATAGATTTTCGAAGAAAGATATATCAATGATTTTCATTGATTACATCTTCTTTGACGGGAAGCACTTCATATGTTGTGCACTATTTAGAGTTGGCAATCTGTTTTATATTAATATCGTTTTTTTTTAGTATCTCCAATATCCGATCTTGGTACAACTATATATCAAGTATGATTTTTCATTTAACTACCAAGAGTACTGACATTGGCAATGAAATGAAGTACTTACTGATTTTAAAGGTTGGTATAATTTTTCCAAAGTATTTTCTTTAAGAGGATTTCTTAATCTCCAACACTTTAAACAATGTGTAATCGGTGAATAATTTGGTTCCGATTATTAATCTACTAATATAATCATTGTTTTCATTATACACTGTAATTGTTGATGGAGATTCCTTCTTGGAAAATCTAATTATGAGTTAGTATTTATAGCTTAAACTATTTTACTTTTGAGATTATTTAAATCTATTTATTTTAGTTTATTTGTAGAATTGAGTACTATTTTATTATATTGAATGAAATTAGTTCCAGAACCATCTGAGATCTTTAGATTATAATAATATTATAATTTGATTATAAGAAATTTTTAACTTTCAATTGTCAATCAATTGGATAATGATTCTATTATAACTTAATAGAACTGACGGGTGCGGGACGAAGCCCCGCCTCAATGGACACTAACCAACGGCGTAAGAAATTCCAGCAGTCCTGGTGCGTAGCACGGGTTTCAAACTAGTACGACCCTTAAACGTAGAATAATGATTCCAAAATGACAATATAATAACTACCGAAAACAGATGAAATCAATCATTAAACATATACCACAGGGAATCAAAGCCTATACACTGAATCAACATAGAGGATATTGTAGAATAACATGCCATTCACAATTGAATATCATTTCAATTTTGTAAAACATACAATTCTGTGAAACTAACCTTTCAAGGCATTGTTTACAGTCCCATCTTTCGTGTTCTACATATGCATCTAGCTATTCAGGCTTTCTTTCTTTTATGCTTATGTCGTTCAATCGTGGGATAGATTTCCATCTCTTTGAAAGCTAGGTATGACCTGTTAATGATGTACGTAACCAGAAATTCATCTTTGGACTTTTGATGCTGCAGTTGCACTTAATAAAAAACCTATAGCATATGTAAATGGGTGAAACTGTCTAGGTTAAATAACTGAAAGCTACAGGTCAGAAATTCAAGCCATCTCATAACAAACAGTTCGGAAAAGATGAAGTTGCATACAACATAAAGTCATTTCACACCTGGGCTTCTTTTGTAGGCTAGTGGACACGAATATTACCTTACCTAAGGTAGCAAATTTTAATTTGACATAAGTTTATAAGATTGAATATTTTGTACTTGGATAGGCAGTTGCGGTTGAATTATGCCTGCACCATCCTTCTCAGCTCCATATAACCTAATGGGATTCTTAAAAGGCCAAAGTTTAAAAGATGGATAATACTATAATCAGATGGGCAACAACAGTTCCGTCATCTCAGTTTAAAATGAAACTAATGAAACCATAAACCGTAAGTTCATTTACAATATCTCGCAACCAAAATTAAACAAATTGGGGAAGTAAAAAATTAAATATATTTTAAGAGCAACACTCAAAAATTTCCACATGAACATTATCGGCTGGTAGTTTTAAGCTTGGATAGCAAACCATGAATATCATAAGCATAGACCAAGAAGCTCCGATGATGATACATGAGAAGATCGAATGAAGAGGTTTCTCATGTTTTTCGTTTCATGAAGAGGCTTCCTAAATTCGTTTCATGTTTTTCGTTTGCACGTGCTCTGTCGACATGGTCCATATCACTATAAAAGCAACATCTGTGTGAAAATTAAAATCTAACATTACCAAACTGAGTACCTAATACAAAGGCAGAAAATGCACAATTAAATTCCAACAACAATACCAAGAAAGAAGAATACCAGACAAACTTACACTTTTGTGGCAGTTAAATCTCTGGAAAATCTCCGACAAACTCTTTATCCCCTACAATATAACAGAAATCAGAGAGTTTATCTATATTTATTTAAATCTATAAATTAGGAGCCAAACTGAGATATTGAATATAAACAGAGGATTTATATATTCTGATATCTAACAATTTGCGTTTTATCTTAATCTCAATTAGCCAGAGATGATTTATTCTTGGTTAGTAAAAAGAGGATGTATGATTTATTCTTGGTTAAAAAACTTGTTAGTTACAATACCTAATCAAATTAAGAAATACAAACAAATATCTAAGCAACATAATTTGAATAACCACCAATTTCAATTGATTTCCAATTCTTAATCTCAGCACTTCTTAATCTCATCTGCTCAGCACCTGATTCAATTTCAGAACCTCTTAGTCAATGAGTTTTGAGCGATTTTGGGAGTTTCAATTTAAGAAGTTTCGCTGGAGACTTGGAGTTATCATCTAGGGTTAGTATATAAGGTTGCTAAGGAGAGAGAATTCAGAAGCGGTGTTGGCTGAAAAGATGCGAAAAATAGAAGTCTGAAGCAGATAGAGCGTTAGCTCGGACAGGGCAGAGCTGGGTCCGCTATGTCCGGAAATAAAATTTTGGACGTTCCGATTTGTCCCACCTATTTTAGATGGCTGATCTATCTCCAAACAGAGGCAACGTTTTATATTCACCCAAAAAGGAACCCCAAATCCCTCAGAACAAGACCTTAGCAACAATGGTGCATTTGTGAGCCCATTGGTCGACTTAAATATTGCAAATAGAATTTCTCTTATGTTACAGGGCCTATGGCCCATGGATGTGCGGTTCATCTACTTACCCTTTTATATGTATATGGTACTTTAACCTATGTAATATTATTACTAATCTCTAATATGATGGTTCTTCTTCTTGTCTCTATATCTTCTTCCTTCACCCCTGATTATCCTCAAACACGTTATCATGCACGACTCTACCAACTTGTGCAATTTTTTTTTTCTTCATTCAAGATTGGTTATGGATTATTCCTTGAAGATTAGCGTGGTTCTTATCCTATTTGTTTATCATCATGGATGCGTTACCAGGTATTTCTTTTGAACAAAGAAATTTCGTTTACGTAGTATATATTAGGGTTCCACAAATATATGATTATAAAACTTAGAGATTTCACCATTAGATGTTCATGAAAATTTAATATATTTAATCCAATCGGTCATTACGTACTATGTTAAAATTTAAATCCAATCGGAATATGATGCAATCTCCAAAACATGTGTTTAATAAAACTGTGTACGTTCAGAAAAATCCTAATTTTTAACAGCGTAGAAAAACCTAAGTTTTGAGAATTTCAACCGTTGGATTATACTATATGTTTGGTATGTTTTGTATATTACTAGGTCTTAACCCGTGCCGTAACGACACGGGCATAATTTTTATTTAGTTATGAATTTTCCGACATATGAATATCAAATATAATATGTATTAATATCAAGTTTACCTTTCTTATCGTTGCAAAAGTAAAGGGAAACCCGATAGATATCTTTATTCTTCACTTCACATCCTTTCTAGAATTTTCCGCCTTGACATCCTCCCATACTATGTCTCTCCTTTTTCTAGTTGTATCCTCAAGCCAACAATGAAATTATATCAAAAATAATTTTTACATATTTTGTCCCAAAAAATATATATTATTTGATATGTTTTTTAGTTTAAAAAGATATCTTATCGATCTTTTGAAATGGTATTACTTTTTTGCATCTTTCTTATATTTAGTGAATGGTGTTAGGATGTTCATGGAAAAGAGGAACCTACTATGGGCCCGACAACATAGCACCGATCATGTCCCCACTTGGCTACCTTGGGATATGAGGTGTGTGGTTTTAATATCAAAGGCCTCAGCGCTACGTAAGTAGATGCCCAAGTTTATTATGCTCAACATGTACTCCTCTTTCTTCCATGTGGGACTATCCCTAGCTATAATTAAGTGGTTTATCGTGCCACATACTCCAACAATCTCCACCTTGACGATATTAAACCACTTCACCAGTCCAATCAGACTTCACCATATGATTACCATTTTTATATGCTACCCATCGATCAGGATTATTGTCACTATGCTCCCTACAATCCTACTTCACCTTGAGTTAATGATAAGGCAAGCACCAACTCCATCTTGAGCATTTCCTTGCCCACATAGAACCATACTACTTAAGAGTTAATGTGTGAGACACTAACTCCACCTTGAGCGCCAGTTCATCCTTGAGCATTACCTTTCCAATCTAGAACCCTGGTCCACCTGAGTTAATGAGTGAGATACTAACTCCACCTTGAGCGCCAGTTCAACTTTGGGCCTTGCCTTCTTCACCTTGAGTCTGATTTCACTTGCGCCCTAAACCGGGTGACATCCACAACCACTTCAATGTTCGAACAGTAGCCCCAACAACGGGTTCTGATACCAATTGTTAGGATCTTCATGGACCATCAGACACTACTCAGGGCCCAACCACATAACACGAAACCCCACTTGACCACCTTGGGATAAGAGGTGTGGGGTTTTTAACTAAAAATCCTCGGTGTTATGTATGGAGAAGTCCAAGCTTATTGTATGTTCTTACTATTTCAATGATGATGACATACTTAAAATCTAATTCATTCACTTAATATATTATACTTTAAAATGTTAAGTTCATTTCTGATGCTAATCATTTTACCCACATACGATGTAGTTCTAGTTTTTCAAAATTCCCATAAATATTATGTACGTAATTCAATTTGGCAGGAAGAGTTCACCGAATGGAATATAGGTAATGGCTTGTCCTTTCGTAACATTGTGGCCTTTTCAACATAGTTGGATCCAGAGTTGGTAAAACTCACTGAATTTATGGGTTCTCGGGCGAGAGTAATCTAGGTATGGGCTACCTCCCAGAAAACTGCTAATGGATGTCCACATCAGTTTTATTTGAAAATCCCACGCTATCGGATAACCACAATGACTAAGTGGGAACAGTATTGGCAAAGATCAGGTCCTTAAAAATGGTATTAGAGTCGACCACGGGTTACATGTCGAGGGAGAAAGAGTATGCTTGACGGATTGAACATATTCCAGAGTCTCATGAGTGAGAAATAATGTCAGAGTCTAGGATTGAACATATTCCGTTCCCGAGGACGGCTCCAAATTAAGTTGGAATAGAGGTAATAGTTTGTCATTTGCTAACACCGATACCTTTTCAGCATAATTGGCTTTGTAGTTGGCGAAAAATCTTTATAGTTAAGCATGCTCGGTATTGAGTAATCTTGGGATGGGTGACCTCTTAAGAAGATGTTGCTAGATGAACGCAGCGGTTACCATTGAAAACTTAATACTATCAGATGAACGTAGTGTCTTAGTAAGGACATTATCGGTATAGGGCAGGCCATTACATTCTACAACATTATGCCTCCAAATGTGAGGTTATTTGTTGCATAAAAATAATATAATCATGATTAGTTAGTAAGTCAAATCATTAAGTAATTAACCTAATAACAATAAACTCTACTAACAATAAACTCTGCTATCCATCATCATTGAATAAAAATAACGTTAAACCATTTATCAAGAAATATGTGAGGCGATGCGAAATTACTCACTGGGCACCAATACTTGCCACCGTCATTATGGTCCACTTATATAATTGTTAGCCAATTTAACTAAGTTTGGTGCTGCTTTTTTCATTCAAAAAAAGTATTTTGAAAACATTTTGATAGCAATATTTTTTCATCTTAGTGTTTATTAAAGATTTCATAAAGTGTATACTTCCAAAATTTATCAATTTGTAAAGTGGGGAGAAGGAGCTTTTAAAAGCTTCAAAAGCAAAAGCTATAGTTCACCCTAGCTTCATATTTTATTTTCCAATTCTATCCCATTTTGTTTATAACTGACAACAATTATCCTTGAATCTATATATGATCACCAATTTTTATTTTTTATATTTTATATTCTTTAAAGATAATTATTTTTTATTTTCAAACTACATTTTATGTTATATCGTATCTCTAAAATATACTTTTATTTTCAACAATAAATATTAAGAGATTATGGATTTTTAAAAAGTGGTTTAGAAAAATAATACTTTTTAGTAATAATACTAATTAGTAAATTTAATATTACATGTGTACGTACTCTAATAGTAGAAAATTTACTTACTTTACGCACTACAAAATAGAATAGACAATGTTCAGAAATATGTCTGCTTTGGTCATTTTCTCACTAACTATAGTTGAACATGATATTTTCAGATATATGTTTGTTTTTTAAAATAGTTTTAGCTTTAGTTTATAATTTGCAACCGTTCAATTGTTTTTTTTTTACAAAGCTCGGCACAGTAGCTTACATCGACAACCAATTGTTTTGTTTACATAGCTCCGCACAATAACGTACATCGGAAAAGCACTTTTGTAAAGATCGCAACAATACCAAACTAATTCTAAGTATTATCTAATAAAAATATATTTTTATTATCATCATTAGTAGAATAATTTATATATTATCTTTTTTAGTTTGACATTTAATTAATAGACTATTTATTATGAAGAATTATGGAACCTTAATGACATGATAACTTTTGTCCATTAGATGAATTTCTAATCTCAATCACAACCATCACCTATGACAAACGATTACCTCCCTAGATTTATCTCTTGTGAGGAAAAATTTGAACCGCCACTTACATAAGCAAAGTTATCCAAACTGTGCTTTATATTCTTGATGATAATAATAAGAAAGTGAAGTAACAAAGTATTAGTATTGATTTTGCTTAATGGGATTGCATAAACAAAACATAAAGTGTTCCATTATATGAGTTACTGGAAGATCCAGGTCTCTTGTACTTGTTCCTTAGATTAGTGGTTATTTATGTGTTTATAAGGCTTAACCCGTGCCGTAACTAATATCTACTGATATTATTAGATTAGTGATTCATTCGACCTTCGCCACCGCTTCCACAACCTACTATCTCAACTAATATCTATTGATATTTTTTCAGTTTTTATCAAAATTATTTATTAATAGAAGAAATACAAATTTATTAATTTAACTAAGAGAAATTTTATAATGGAAGAAATTAATAGATTATTTATTATGAGCAATTAGTGAACAAACATTATTATGAGCAATTAATAAATCATTTAATATCAATTAGTGTGGAACACTAATTAGTTAGGTATTTATTATATTAATCATTTACTATATTTATTATATTAGATTTCCATTAATGGGTCATTAAATGTTAGTTTTATGG
The DNA here is from genome assembly GCA_023529315.1 of Papaver bracteatum. Classification (NCBI taxonomy): domain Eukaryota; kingdom Viridiplantae; phylum Streptophyta; class Magnoliopsida; order Ranunculales; family Papaveraceae; genus Papaver; species Papaver bracteatum. Next base: position 1,184,001 of record JAJJWX010003675.1, read on the forward strand.
GACAAATTACAACCATAGATTTATCAATTGGGATATGAAATCTTGGCCATCACTTACACGTGCGAGATGAGGGTGTGGTCAAGAGAACTACAGCCGTAGATTTATCTTTGTCCAGACAAATCCTGACCATCACTAACAAAGGCCAACTTGTCCAAACCCTATTTTATACTAATGATTCTTGGTGCTTTAATATAAAAATTTCATAAAGATCCAACCATGGAAATACTCAGAAGTACGTGATATTTCCAACTGTGTCTACAAAAACACTAATTAGAACAGTCATACGGTGTCACGGATAACTTTTTACTTAGCCGTTGGATTTAGTTGAAATTTTGTCATGTTTGTCGAAACATTATTATGAAGTTAGTGTAAAACTTTCATAATCATCGAAGATATTTACTATTGTTTTCCGATCACTAAAGTCGGAGAATGTAATTTCCAATTTTAGGGTTAACAATATGTTTTGGGCTCATATGCTAATAGTTTCAAGGTTATTATCAATGGGCCTGAGCACTTCATATATAATGGAACATATATGTGGACTTTTGTTAACCATGTCATAGTCAACCCAATGGACCGGGCATTGACCAATCCGTTGACTGGGTTCTGATTAAACCAACTCGAATAAAATTTGACCTTTTGGACTCAGAAGTACTTGAGCGCCATTAAAGAGCCTCTGATACAGAAGTCAATTGTGTCTACAAGGTATTTAATTCCATCATGAAAACCTTCAACCAATGACGATGCATTGTTCAAAAGATGAAGACATAACTTCTACGTTTTAAACATTCATGAAATTTTCCCCCCGAACATTTGAATGTTCATTGGAATTTAAAACACTTGTAATATTGGATCAAGTAGTAACAATACAAAGTAAATGTATTTACTGAGCATGAGACAAAGACGTAATTCTGACTCATTGGATTGAGAGTTGGACGCTTGGTATAAACATTTACTGAGTATGGTACAAGTGATGGAATGCAGGTATCATTTAGTAGCAGCCAACTACAAGATATATAGAGAGTTTAAATGCCAATAAACTCACTATATGTTGAAAGAAGGCCATACCCCCGCGTGTCAACTTCAGTGGAAATTATAAACCCAATTAATACACTTAAATTTTGATAAGTTTTTATTAATTATCTTTAATCAACTGAATTTTGTATGATTTGATACTGGACTATTGGTTGTATGGTAGTTCAGTAAATATATTTTTTTATGTTAAAATAAAGAACTTTTTTATGCGAAGAACTAAATTCATAGTTTGTACTTATGAAATGAAAAGTATATCATTTCCATGAGACTGAAATACTCTAAATCACTTGAGATATACTCATAAGTGCTTGAGTTAAAAGGATCATTCGTACATTATGATGAAAAGTATACTATCCTCATGAATTGTAACACTCTAAAGTAAATGAGATAAATTTTCTTTTGTTACGTAATAAGGCCACACCACTTATTACACGAAGCTCTTAAGGAAATATATTAAATTATTTATTGAATTGTTTCCTTATGTAATACCATGCGATGATTGGATCATTACAGATAATAGCCGAGCGAAGGAATGCTCAATATTTGTTGCCTAATTAGTATAAAGAATAAAAGTTACATGAGCTCTGTAAGAACCAAGAGCTAGTCGCTACACCATTTTAAGGATATAGCAACCCAGAGTAGCAACAGCGCTAGTGTTGTTGCGAAATTTCCGTTGCTATATTTTCGCAACGACGTATGCCTGTTGCTAATTTAGCGACAACAGAGTTTCTGTTGCGAATAGCAACGACGAGGTGTTCATGCATGCGAAGCACGCGTGTGGTCGGAAACACTTTGCCCTTTTTTTCCGCCCAAGTCAAAGTTTGGTCAGTCTTCTGCTTTATTTTTCCACCCCTTCAGCCTTATCTACCTATACTTAGAATTTTCACAGCCATTCAGCCATTTTCATTTTTCCTCTATTTTTTTCTTTTCTGCTCCCGCATGATATTTTCTCCCCTTGAAGATTCAGTTACAGCTCGATCTTAAGTGTTAATCTTAGAGGTTTGGTTGCTCGTGTTCGATCTGGTAAGTGTTTATCATTATTAGTTTTTCAATTTCAGTTTATGGATTCTAGGGTTTCACGATTTTAGGGCATTTGATTTCAGGTTTCATATGTGAATCTGCTCTCTTTTTTTTTTTCATTTTAGTTTACTGATTTTAGGGTTCATCTCTGAATCTTTTTTCGATTTTAAAGATTTTGATTTTAGTTTTCCAATTTTAGTTTCTCGATTTTAGGGTTTCATCCGTGAATCTGTTGTTTCCGATTTTAGTTTTTTGATTTCTTCTTTCTCTTTCGATTTAAAAGGTTTTATTTGTGAATCTAACACGATTTTATTTTTTCCATTTTATGGTTTGTCAAGGTTGAAGAGCTAGACTACTTTGAAGAAAGAACTCTGAAGAACTGAAGAACATAGAAGGTATAAGTTTAATTTATTGTTTTAAGTTAAGTTGTTTTTGGGGTTTTGATCAATTTTCAGTTTTGGGTTTAATTTCTATTTTAGGGTTTCAGAATATGAACTGATTTAATGGTTTGTTGTTGTTACATGATTACAGTTTGCTCATCAGAGTTGGGACATAGAAGAACTGGTCACAGTTGAATTTGGAAGAACTAAGAACGTATGTATTTCTATGAACTAGTACGTAGTGTACTTTAATATGTATTTCTGTGACACTTAGATGACTCTAGTGATACTCCGCTGCTCTTAGTCTCAGGAAAGATATTCCGCTCAGTCACATAAGGTCAAATATTCATGAAGTTGTTGGATTTTATTGAATTTCTTTTACCCTATGTAATTTGTCATTATTTTGAACCAGTCATCAGTAATGTATTGTCATTCCTTCACTGTCGATAAAAGTTAAAAAAAACAATATTTCAGATTTAAAGAAACCTCATCCATTGCATAAGTGGGAATGTGGTTTCTTAGATACTGTTGACGTTTGTTTTGTCAAAGTTTTCTTTATCCTTTTGAAAGAGTTTACATTTCATATTATGGTCAGCTGTTTCCTGCAAGTCTTTATCTATTGTTGTGAACTTGTTTCAGTTCAAAAGCAAAGGTGGTTCTCAAGTGAAGATGTATTGTACGGCTTTTAACCAAAGAAGACTGCCGACGCCAAGCTGGTTCTTATATTGCATGTGAAAAGGTTGCTCTTCATTCTTATTTAAGAATTTATTTAAGAATAGCTGTACTCTGTATTTTGGTGGTGTTGTACCAAAAGGTCCTAATTTCCATCATATTATACACATTAGTTTTCTGGGAGTATTGCTCCAGAAATGTAATTAGGCTTTTGACCGGAGAAAAAGTAACATGGAATCAAATGCCTATGGATAATTTTCATGAACATCACAACGATTATTCTACAATATTCATACATTTGTTTTGTGTATAGTGATGATTCCACATGCTTTTTTTCAACCATAGTGACATTAATTGATTCATAATAAAACAAAATTCACCAGAAAAGAAAAGAATTGCATGAGTAGGTAAATGAAAAGCATTTCACCTAACTTTTGAGTTTTATCCACGATCAGTATTCTAATCGAGTAGCTTCCAAAATTCCAGGTTCATTTTAGGCGCATAATTGCTCCACACACTGACATCAATTTAGGGGACTGCTCTAATCTGGATACTTGTCGACACATGAAGGTAATTTGGTTTTTGAATTAGTTGTTAATGATATTATTCATAACATGATTAGGCTGGAGTTTTTCGTTTGTACTTACTTTGAAATTCTCTTCAATCATGTTTGAATTGACAGACATGCAAGTATGTTCATTATGAGCTCGATTCAAGTCAAGATGTGCCAGACATGATGATGGGGTCAGCACAACCCACTAAAAATATAAGGCCCATACGTCCAGAATATTGTTCAGATGCTGAACTTGGTGCATCACAATGGATTAACTGTGATATACGTAATTTTAGAATGGATATTCTTGGTCTGTTTGGAGTAATCATGGCAGATCCACCCTGGGACATTCATATGGAGTTTCCTTATGGAACTATCACTGGACGTGCCATGGAGCTCGGACGCGAGTGGTATGTGCTTTGTCATCTCATTAGTTGCAAAACAAAGTTTATCTGATATATTTTTATTAAAAAAAAAAAGTATTGTAACACCTTGTGGTTGTGATAGCTTAATAAAGGGTTGACATTTAAAAAGGAAAAAAGTAATGAACTTACTAGTGAAACGACACTAGTGATGCTTTTTCTGCTTTTCCCTTTGGGTTCTGAAAGGTAAAATTGTAGTGTTGTATAGATTTATGATATGAAATACACTCTGAAAAGAAGAAAGAGTAGATACATACTCAAATGATAGGTTGACAGAGGGGTGCTTGATGGAGAAGTGAAATGAGCTAGTCCTTCTAAGAAGTTCTCATTCATTAAGATGTGTTAAGAGTATAGTTCTGAGGTTTTAAAGTGTACTTACCAAATGACCCTCTTACGTACGAGGTTGGTTGTTAGTGCTACAACAATTTGTAAAATCTCCAGTTCAGAACTTGTATCTAATTTGTGTTCTGATACTGATTGCTTGATTGCTTCTACTTCCTGTCTTACAATGTGTAGTTACATAAGTAAGAACTTGCATCACTCATGTTTATTAATATTATCTTGCTAATTTTTTCTTTAAAATGTGGATTTCTTCAATCAGCTTAATTAGAACTGTGGGGATATAAGCGTGTTGAAGAGATCATTTGGGTGAAGACTAATCAATCTCACACTGATCATTTTGGTGCCTAAACATAATTATTCAACATTCAATTTCTTCTTTTAATGATCTTTAAAATTTGAATATGTTTTACTTTTTTGAAGCAGGTATTGTCACAAAATGCATCTGCCCAATGAAAGTAACTGCTCAGTACCTTACTAATGTCCTTTTGAAAATCAATATGAAGGTAAACCTTGTACTCTGCTACTTTTTTTTCCCTTCCTCCGTTTTTTATGGGTTAGTCTCTTATTTTCATGTCCATCTTGTTTCTCTATGTTTAGTAGATTGGGGGTAAGAATTTTTTGCTAGATGTTGAACAAATACCTCGCATTCCCCTTATTAGTGAAACTCCAACTATGATATTGGGAATGGATGTTTCTCATGGGTCACCAGGTCAATCAGATATCCCATTAATTGTTGCTGTAAGTTTTTTTGTTTTAGTTTTTTATCCCTTGGTGTTTGGGTCTGAACTGGTGTTGTTGGTTGCTGCAAATGGAAGTTGTATTGCAGATGTAATTCAAGTGGTGGTGGCAGAACTGCAGGAGATGTGATTAAGAACTGGAACTACATTGCCTTAGTTGATGCTATTCATAACGGTAATGGAAAATGCTGGACTTTATGGTATGGAAGTTTTGCTTTCAATCTGCCTCGCTCATCTTATGCATAGCGTCTAGATCGTATACTTTGCATAGAGTAGAAATGGATCCGCTGAACTTGTTGGTTATTGATGAAGCTGCTCAGTTAAGAGAGTGTGAATCAGCAATACCCTTGCAACTTAAAGGCATACGGCATGCTATTCTAATTGGTGACGAGTGTCAGCTACCAGCAATGGTTACAAGCAAGGTAAATATTTGAACACTGCTTGGCTTCAGTTATTATTTGAAGAAACGTAATCTACATCAATCTTTGTGAAATTTACCACAGATATTGCTCCTTACAGAAATTGCATATGTATAATTTATTAACTCTTTACAATATTTCTTGTTTAGGTTTCCGGTGACGCTGGATTTGGAAGAAGTCTATATGAAAGGTTGAGTTCGTTGGGACATTGAGTGTTCGCAGTTGTAATTTCCTGAAAAACTTGGTGTTCTTCCAACTTGTTGGCGGCCTGTGGGTGAAGTGGTTTGATCAGAAACCAGTTGGAAGGATTGATATTACTGACATAGTTACTGCCATTGATTCATGGCTATGTATCAGGAGATATGGAGGTGTATATGTTAGCTGGATTCAAGAAGGAGTTATGGGTTGTCTTAGATGGCTTCGCAGGCGGTGATGGAAAATGGCAGTGGTCGGATTTTTGGAAAAAGTTGTTGCCGTAGCCAGGTGGATTAATAAGAGGGACTGGGCTTCGATATTAATGGAGATGGGTTGATGTTACTTAAGATGTTCACTATAGCGGCAGCTCATCCAGGTGGTTCTCTTTATTCTAAAAACTGGTGTTGCTGGTGATGATCTTATACAACCAGTGGGTGACGAGATTCTAAAGGTCCTGGAGTTGGCTTGGTGATGCACAGAATTTGCAGGAGGTTATAAAGGAAACGATCGTTTTGCTGGTTTGTTGTTGATCGATATGGGAAGCAGTGCTGAAACGGTAAGGTAGTGGTGGTTTTCTCATAACGGGGATGATGAGATTGCTTTGAGCGTCAAAGGAGATGAACAGAAAAGGAGGAGATGATGTAGCCGGAGGCAGGAAAGCATCGTCTAGATGGACTTGGAGACTTTGGAGCCTACTGTGGTGCAGTTTGGAAGCTTAATGATGTGATCGGAGTTAGCTAGTGACTTGAGACGAATAGTGTTGGATTCATGGTCCTGTTTGATCCAAGTGACTGCATGCAAGAATCAATCACAACGGTAGCAGTAGGGTTCCATATTGGCATGAACTGAAATTTGGGTTTGTTGTGATGCTGCAAATGAATCAACGGAAGTTTCCATAATGGTAGCAGCCCTTTTGCAAATGGAGTTGGAGCTATTGTCGATATTTGTAGGGGCAGAAGATTAGTGTCTGTGTTCAATAGATGGTTTTGATGTTGGAGGATGAGAAGTCAAAATGTTGTGCGTTGTGCGCTGAGATAAGATGGAGAGATGTGCAGTCAGTGTTATGGACAGACTGTGAAAGAGTTCGAACCGAGAAGCTGGAGTTACTAATGCATGGGCTTGGACTGGGCCTAATAGAATGCTAGGTCTTAATTGGACTTTTTCACACCACCGTGATATAGAATCAGCTAGAGAAGAAATAGAAAGGGGGGGAGTTCTGTCCTGGAGGTTCTATTACTTTTATGGCGGTCGTGGAAGCATGGAAGAACATAAAACAAGAGGGGATAAGAAGACCAATCACCGAGTGACGACGGTGATAACGGTTTAATTATCCTTTCTTTTGTAACTTATTTTTATGGGTTTTAAGAAATCCATAAAAATAAGTTAAACAGGATATGATATAGTCACTGACCTTCTGTGTAATGGTAGGTTATCAACATGGAGTTGGGAAACTTCCGGTCGTCACATCTTCCTCTAACAGAATATGATCATTCTTTGGATCTTGAGAGTTTAAATGTTGGTGAACAGGTAATATTCAACTGTAATTTATGTTCGTCTAGCATTCTTTGGATCTTGAGAGTCTAAAGAGGAGGGGGTTTTCAGTTCCAAGAGCAGCTGGTTTTACTTAATTCCTCAAGAATTTTGTAGGTAATTGCTAATTTTTCCTTTCCTTAACCAATATATGTTAGAATTTTTTATGCTAAAACTCAGTAGTTTTGTTGCTTATTCATTTTGAGCAGTCTTACTTTTACTGTACTCTATCTCTTTTTTAGGTAAAACCAAAATTTGGGGTTTCTTTTTTATCATCTTCTCCCCCTCTCCCACTTATTCTTCTTCTTGTGTTTTGGGTTTTTACAGAAAAGAGATAGATAGATTGAGTTGGTGCTGTTAATCTACCTATGATTTGCAGAGGAAATTGGTTAAGCAAGTGGAGTCTCGTGATACTTCTGGTGGAGTTCAATCTTCCTCATTTATTAGTCTTTCTTTCCCTGTTTTTCAATGCCTCTGTCAGTTGACACAAACTAGGTTACCCATCCATTTATGAACATCAACATAGATAGAATATTTCATGTCAGTCACAACATACATAAGTTACTTGTGTACATTTGTATCAACCGAAGAATCCTTTATTTTATAATAAAATTATCTGGTGGTGATTCTCAACTACATTTGTATCTATTTTGTATTGCCATTGTAGTTTGTATATCTATTTGGATGTTGAATATGGGGAACTGGGTAATTGCAGGGGGAAATTTGGGGTAATGAATTTTGACTAGGTCAGCAGAATGGGACTTGACCTTTTTTTTTTGAGGTTGCAAAAGATTAGCAACATCAGGGCTTTGTTGCTAAAATAGAACCAGAACCAATACAGTAGAACCAGAACCAACAGTATCTGGTTCCGGGTAGTGGTATTCCTGTAATTAGCAACATATTAGCAACATCAGGTTATTGTTGCTAATAAAAAATTTCGCAAAGGCAACGGCCGTTGCGAATGTCCGTTGCTGACCAAGATTCGCAATGAAGCTTATGCCGTTGCTAAAAATTATGACACCATGTTTATCAACAGCGAAGTCCCGTTGCGACCCCGTTTAGCAACAGCTATTGTATGTTGCTATATCGTTAAAATGGTGTAGTGGTCACACTTTGTTAAGTTTCTACGAAGTCTGTGCAAACGGTTATTGAACGAAAAATAACCATGAGAATGGGAATGCATCTACAAATTACCTCTAATAAATGTGAAAGGAATCACATTTTAGAGAAAATAATGAGTCAATTAGTCTAGTGAACTGTAAATCACTAATACTTGGATAATTGACAATTTAATGTTGGGAATTGACTCACTCAGGTTTTGACATAACCATAGAGACACTTTGGCTGTAATATGATGTTCTATTTTGAAAGAACTCAAATGTACATCCTTTTATTTGAGTTAACAAGAAAATGGGTATCACAAAGATTGAAAGAATGCAAAGTGACGACATCTCTCATAATCAACTCTTTCTAAAGTATTAGAAACACCACCTACCCTCCCATTATGCTTTTAAAGTAATAAAGCATGTAACTCATTTTACAAAGTCATTTTTTAGTAAAAAGGATTGAGACCATCCTAAGATGCAAATGGTAAACAACCTATTCTTTCAAAATAAATAAGGTGATATTTGTGAACATATCCATGCAGAATGCGGACCATTCAAGTGATTTATGGCTCTGGTGGATGATTCTAAGTGTTGAATGAATTACTATTCACAAGAAATTATGCGTTTTTGAAACAATCCTAGCTCACCGACCTTGTCAATGCTAGATATTTACATCAAAAGGACTTGATGAATATTGCATGTTTAATAGGATCAGTTTAGAACATCCTCACCCCATGGTCTCGCAGAGGCTACCATCAAAGGTTACATATGGTATCTAAGGATAGGTTATGCATAACAACCTTCCTATAAATGCTTGGGGGATATTCAATATTACACACATCTTCACTTATTCGTTTTAGACCCACAATTGGTCAACCATTCTTTGCGTACCAGTTGGTAACTGAACATAAGCCTGATATTTTGTGTTCTTACGCATTTTTGGTTGCACTATATATGTGCCCTTACGAATCCACATCGTACTATGATGGGTCATCAAAATGATTAAGTGACTATGTTGGACAAGAATTTCCAACGACTATCCGCATTTTAAAACCTTTAGAAGGAGATTTCTTATCGCTAGATTTGCGGGTTGTAATTTTAATGATACGGTCTTCCCGTCGTTAGGGGGAGATAAGGAAAAGTAATTTATAAGGGAACGACATGAATTGTCGTGGTGTGTTCCCACTGTGTCTCAGATTAATTCTTGTACTTCACAAATGTAAATATGAAGTGACAAAGAATAATCGATTTCAGAAAGTGCACTGATATTAACAACGTGACAAGATCACGCATACCAGCTGCAAATAATCCTACAAAGTTAGAAATCCTCAGTATGGGGTACACCATAGACTAAGGTGTTGCAACTATACTTGTGATCGCTGTCGTATGCGTCAAAAATAATTTACACTTTCTTACTACTCAAAATATAAATATAGCAATGGCAAGAAAGGATCGATCCCATAGAGAGGTCTAGGTTGTCTCGTTGTTTCGGTTTCCTATATTTAACACGGTTGATTTTCTTATTTTTATATACTAAAATAAAATATAAAAAAAACAATAAAAAGTAAAGCACACAAATCAAGGTATTGAGAATATTGGTTAAGGATTCATCTTCATTCATAAATATGTTTTCAAAACAATAAGTAGAATTGATATTTAATCTCAACTTTTATCAAAAGCCCTAGAATACCTTGATCGCAAGAATATCCCGCTAATCTCCTTTTGTCATCAACAAACACATTAAAAGATGCGAATATGAGTTCTATCTAAAAGAACAACCTAACGTGTAAAAGCACTAATCAAGTTTAATTCCCTAGATGCATTAAGTTCTATGAAATCAGGCCAATCAAAGCAATTGAACGTGGAAAGCGCACTAATTCAATTTAACAAAGGTTACGATTCACATATGATCATAAGAATATATCACTATAAACTATAATCATATTTATGCTACTTGTATTCAAGGAATATCACTTTTACGTATAATAAACCCTAAACTAGCAATAGTTGTGATTAGAAGTTCTACCAATTTGCAACTTGACAAAACAATCAATCAAATCATGTAAACTATATTTTCAGAGAATTGTAAACGATAAATATGAGACAAAACTAATATATTGAATCAAACAATCATACTTTGTGAAATCCAACTATTCCATAACCAATAATAAAATTAAGTATTCATATTCAAGGAGTTCATAACAAGAAGAAGAAGAAACCATAACATGTTTCTAAACCCTAGAACAAAGTAGAAGAATATATTATATTGTAAAAGATAGATCAGATTTAGAACAAAGTCCCCTCTTTTATAAGTTTCTCCAAATTTCCATAAAGGATACTCCTTCCAATATTAGGTTTTGTCTTCAAAGTCCATCTTCAAGTTGGTCCACCAAGCCCATGTGTGAAAACCCGTGTAGAAAATATGTCCCAAAATTCGTCGCCGCAAAACTGGACTTTTGGTCGGAAATCGGCCGGAATCCGTCACCAAAAAGTCGTCGCCTGAAAATCCACTGTCGTCGAAGGAATATTCTGTTATATATAACGGTCAATATGGTCAACCGTTAGTCAACTAGGTCAAGGAGTCACTGAGTTAGCCATCTAACTCAACTGAGTCAGGGCTCACTGGGTTACTAGGCCACAGTTGCACAGCTTGCACATGCCAACCCCTGTTGCAATCATTTGTTCAGCCATGATGGTCTGTCTTTGCACCTTCTTGTCCACCAGTTCACAACTAAAACTCCACACACCAGTGTAACTGCAAATGCATCATTAAACACCATCTGTAGCTTCAATTTCAGTCCATCTCATCCACCTGCAATTCGGTCACTTCACCACATAAGTACATACCACCACCAATTCCACTGCATAACCAATTCTTGATTGCAATTCCCTTCCTTGGCTTCAAATCTGAGTTGCACAGCAACCCCATTTCTGTCCCTCCAATTCAAGTTTCAACTTATCAATTCTACCAGTTGCATAACACCCACAACTCAAACCACCATTCCATAATCCATCAGCACCCATTTCATGCCTTTGACCATCCATACCATCTCCCTGCAACTCCAACTAGTAGCTTCAATTCCTTCAGCTGCAATACCCATATCATTTCACCACCAACACCACTATGCACTGCTTCCTCACATCATAGTGAATCCATTTCCCAGCTACAGATTCTTCCGTTCTCAAGCTATCACAACTGCATCACCAGCTCAACTCCTAGCCTGCACCTGAACCACACACCAACCTTCATGTGTAAGCTCACCATCACTATCCACCAGGTTCATCCCTGCAGTTTCAAGTACCACCTTCAAATTCCTAGGCATACATCTAATTAGCAGCATTCATCCCTAATCTCTGAACTGCAAAACCACCACAACCTCATATTCAAACATCTAAGCTGCCATTCATTCATTTTCCTATAACACAACAGCATAATCTCTCAAGCCAACACTTCCTGCAACTCCTTCACAGCATAACTGCATCTCACTCCCAGTAGCAGCATCAACTGGTTCATAACCCAAACTCCAGTTTCATCTGAGATTCCATAGCAATGAGAAATTCTTCCCTCTCTGTCACACCCACAAAAATTATCCTTTTTTGTTCACTGATTTCAAAACCCTTATTTCAACTCCATTCCATTTAGCTCAAGAACCCAATTCAAACCACCACCAGAAGACTTGAAGCAAACCCCATTTTTATCTCTTCTTAAACAGCAGTAAATTCCATTTCTCGGCAACAACTTCTCACCAACAGAGTTCTCAATCTCTATCTTTGTAATTCTTGAGCCACAAAACCATCTTCTCCATCACAATTCACTCCGGATTACTTCACTTATCTTAAATCCCATGTATAATCGAATCTCAGATCCCCTTTCCTTCATTCATATAACCAGCAAACCCTTTTTCTTCTAAATTCGAAAGTGGCACCAACCCATTTTCACAGATTCAATCTCAACAACCACTGCCAATCAACCACCACCAGCTTCACGAATCTCTCAATAGTATCAGTGGCAGCTTTTCTTGTCTCAATTTCAGTGAACTGGAAAAATGAATCAATGAGATGAAAATCTCACGATCTAGGGTATACAGTTAAGGCTGATGGGTTCCCTAAACGCCTAGGACGGGTGTATTTAGTAATCTTTCATGGGTTGCCCCTTAACGAACAGTAATCTGTCTTTAGGGATCTCTCATATGATCGCCCCTTATCCTCATATGGGTTCCCAATAGCAATTTTGTGCTCTTGTACATCTTTCACGACTTTGACTTGCTTCAATCGCCCATCAATTCTTCATACAACGTCGGAATCGCTCCATTCTTTCGCCGTTCTTTTTGTCTTTTCGTCCTCTTCAAGGTGATATAAAGAAATTCCGTATTTGAGCGAGTTTCACTCCCTTTAGCTCCAATGACTCAAAAACACCTAGTAGTACTCAAACTCACACATAAGATACATAATTCACAAGAAAAATAGCAAAGAAAGCATAAACTCTATATAGTAAATACGGTGTATTCTACACCTATCAAATTCCCCCACACTTAGACTTTTCTAGTCCTCGAGCAAATCAAACAAAAAAATTCTAAAACATACATACAACTCTGTGACGTCGAGGCTACGGTTAATTTTAGCATAAATAACAAGCCTTTAAACCCCTAGGTTTCCCTAGTGGACGAGTTATAGTCTCGTGAAGGTTTACAAGAGGTCTACCTACAAAACCTATATTTCCAACTCCGTCTATTTGTGACAAATCAATGAACGAATCCAAACTAACTACAGGAGGAGGTACCTTGCAAATTCAATTCAAGTATTAGTAAATAAACTCTAATTAGATAGTCGAACAAGCCACAATTCTCGGAAACTAACAAACCACAATCACAATGAAAAGATTAAGAAGATGGATATAGATGTAGATGTTGGCGAATGTTCACAAGTGATCGATGTTTCCCATATCTGTCTGAAGGTCACTGCCAAGATGAACCTATTCCTATTGGATTGAGCTACTTGGTTTGAATTCTACATCAACTCACTGGCATATACAAGGGAACCAGGAGTGACTTTATTCAACCAATATAAAACTTTCCTTTCTTTTTCCTTTCTTTTTCACTTTTTCACTTTTTTTTCTTCTTATTTTTTTAGACAACATGATTGGATCAAACTGGATCCAAGCGCATGATTCTTGTCAGCAGATTACACGATAGTTCCCTTGGATCCTGCATTCCACGCTTGTTTAGGCGACGGAGACATGGAGAACACACACATATTGCTTTATCCAAGTGTCTTTTATTCCGTTTGGTCTAATTGGTCGGTCTCTTTTTTTCTTTTTTTTTTAGCAACTCAATCACTCTATTTCATCCTAGCAGCAATAACACGTCGATGTTTAGTGACCCACCGAAACACTTAGAGAACAATAGATAAATATGGTAAAATAAAAATAGAATGTGATATGGCGATATTCCGAGATATGGTAAAAACTATCATGTTAATTTTGATTTCTGAGCTATGTTCGTCCCTTTTAGTTAATTGGTTCCTCAACTCCTGCATTCAAAATGGTTCCATCCACTAATGGTGTCATCCTAAAGGCACAAGTTTCTAGATTTCGGAGTTCAAAAAGCAAACTAAAGGCATAAAACAAACTATACAAACATATAAATGCTCCCCCACACTTAAACTTCACATTGTCCTCAATGTGTAAAACCGAAAGTTCTGAATTCTGACGTAACATAAGATAAAACGCAAACACTGTGCAAATTGGTAAGGAATTTGGAAAAACTCCATTTCACAAAAGTTGTTCACCTACGTGTTTTCTACACAGTGTCAAAATTTCACAGTGTTATGATAAACGGTCTGACAGTTATGGTCTCTGGACTGAACTACGCGCAGTCTGAAATTTTCTGACGAAAAGGTATTCATCATAATTCTCTTCTAAGATAGATTACGGACTTAATGAAATGAAACATGGGAATGCAAATATGATATGAAAACAATAAAAAATAAAAAACAAAACAAAAATAAAATAAAATAAAAAGCAAAAGGATAAAGATAAGAGATACAAAACCGGTGGGTTGCCTCCCACTAAGCGCTTGTTTTAAAGTCGACGGCCCGACTTATCTTCTTGAAAGATTCATTCCCCATATATTAGCAATCTGAAAATTTGGGGATCCATCCAAAGTACCTGTTTTGCAAACACTAGCTTCACACAGATATTAGGAATATAAAATAGAAACGAAGATATTAACCGATAAAAGCTTCCCCCACACTTATTCTTGTATAAAGAATATAGAAATCAGGGACTTCCACGGTTTCTTGTTCCAAAACCTGCATAGTATGAGAATCAAATGTTTCTAATGGATGAAATCGAGAAACAAAGTCATTCAACAATGTTCTCGAAGCACATACATTCAAACCAATAAGAGGTAAAGGAGAAGAATCAATATGCAAAGGGTTGGACAAACCTCGCACAATCTCTTGTAGCACGGAATCCTCTTCATCCTTGAAAAATTCAAGTGAACTATTCACCTCTTGTATATCATGGTCCTCTATCAAAATTTGCAACCATTCGTCGTCCGTTTCTGCCTTAACCGGAGTCTCGACATAAACATCATCATTACAATCCTTTGCAAGCTCAATTGGGTCTTACATAATATTGGTCATAACGGTCACATTCTCAACATACTCCTCTTAATTAAACTCAAACAATATTGCAAAATTCTGAAAAACATTAGTTTAATCATCCTCATGTACCTTTTGAATAGGTGCTTGATCATTATAAAGATCAAGAGTTGAGTCAAATACACTAACGTCATCAAATATCTCCAAAGGTTGGTCCTTTTCTACTTCACCTTGATTTCAAAGAGACTCCATTGTATACTCCTCGGGGATGTCACCATAAATTAGTTCAAGCGATGTACTTTCATAGTCATCGTCACTGTCATAAGATTGGCTACCACTTCCCAAAGCTTGGTCTTTCGCAGAATTGTGCATGTCCTCTTTGTATTCTTCAATGCCTTGTCTTAAATATGAAAAACTTTGTTGAAGCTCTTGGAGTGATCCATCCAAGTTCTGAAAATAGCATTCCATTTATTGGTAAAACTCATTCGACATAGACAAAGTAGAATCACTTACCTCAGTATTGCTAGGCCAATTATCTTCCCTTTGAATGGGTGAATGATCATAACTACGATCAGAAATTGGGCCAAACATACTATTAGCACATTCGGTCGATGAAATTGGTTCCACGCTTGGTTGTCTACAAACTGACTCCATGCTAGCCATAAATCGTTGCATCTCATCTACCAAACTTGAAGAAAAATTAAGAGAAGCACAACTATTCTCCCCTCTTTGTAGTTGTTCACTTACATAACCACCATAAGAAGGTTGGTATGTATGAGAATAACTCAAAGGGTACGTGGAGTATTGATCATAACCAAAGGATTGGTTTTGATTGTACTCCCCATAAGGGTGATAGTTGTCATATTGTTGTTGAGGTTGATAACCGTATCCATTGTTCCAATATGCTCCATCCATAATAAGTACCTGAAATACGATTCTCAAACCAAAGTTAAAAACCAGAAAATAAGAAGAACAAAAATAAGAAACAAAACTAAAAAAAAAATACAAAACCAAAAACAAGTGACAACCGTTGCCTCCCCGGCAACGGCGCCAAAATTTGATCGCTGTCGTATGCGTCAAAAATAATTTACACTTTCTTACTACTCAAAATATAAATATAGCAAGGGCAAGAAAGGATCGATCCCACAGAGAGGTCTAGGTTGTCTCGTTGTTTCGGTTTCCTATATTTAACACGGTTGATTTTCTTATTTTTATATACTAAAATAAAATAAAAACAAAACAATAAAACGTAAAGCACACAAATCAAGGTATTGAGAATATTGGTTAAGGATTCATCTTCATTCATAAATATGTTTTCAAAACAATAAGTAGAATTGATATTTAATCTCAACTTTTATCAAAAGCCCTAGAATACCTTGATCGCAAGAATATCCCGCTAATCTCCTTTTGTCATCAACAAACACATTAAAAGATGCGAATATGAGTTCTATCTAAAATAACAACCTAACGTGTAAAAGCACTAATCAAGTTTAATTCCCTAGATGCATTAAGTTCTATGAAATCAGGCCAATCAAAGCAATTGAACGTGGAAAGCGCACTAATTCAATTTAACAAAGGTTACGATTCACATATGATCATAAGAATATATCACTATAAACTATAATCATATTTATGCTACTTGTATTCAAGGAATATCACTTTTACGTATAATAAACCCTAAACTAGCAATAGTTGTGATTAGAAGTTCTACCAATTTGCAACTTGACAAAACAATCAATCAAATCATGTAACTATATTTTCAGAGAATTGTAAACGATAAATATGAGACAAAACTAATATATTGAATCAAAGAATCATGCTTTGTGAAATCCAACTATTCCATAACCAATAATAAAATTAAGTATTCATATTCAAGGAGTTCATAACAAGAAGAAGAAGATACCCTAACATGTTTCTAAACCCTAGAACAAAGTAGAAGAATATATTATATTGTAAAAGATAGATCAGATTTAGAACAAAGTCCCCACTTTTATAAGTTTCTCCAAATTTCCATAAAGGATACTCCTTCCAATATTAGGTTTTGTCTTCAAAGTCCATCTTCAAGTTGGTCCACCAAGCCCATGTGTGAAAACCCGTGTAGAAAATATGTCCCGAAATTCGTCGCCGGAAAACTGGGTTTTTGGCCGAAATCCGTCACCAAAAAGTTGTCGCCGGTCTCCTGAAAGTCCACTGTCGTCGAAGGAATATTCTGTTATATATAACGGTCAATATGGTCAACCGTTAGTCAACTAGGTCAAGGAGTCACTGAGTTAGCCATCTAACTCAACTGAGTCAGGGCTCACTGGGTTACTAGGCCACAGTTGCACAGCTTGCACATGCCAACCCTGTTGCAATCATTTGTTCAGCCATGATGGCTGTGCTGCACCTTCTTGTCCACCAGTTCACAACTAAAACTCCACACACCAGTGTAACTGCAAATGCATCATTAAACACCATCTGTAGCTTCAATTTCAGTCCATCTCATCCACCTGCAATTCGGTCACTTCACCACATAAGTACATACCACCACCAATTCCACTGCATAACCAATTCTTGACTGCAATTCCCTTCCTTGGCTTCAAATTTGAGTTGCACAACAACCCCATTTCTGTCCCTCCAATTCAAGTTTCAACTTATCAATTCTACCAGTTGCATAACACCCACAACTCAAACCACCATTCCATAATCCATCAGCACCCATTTCATGCCTTTGACCAGCCATACCATCTCCCTGCAACTCCAACTAGTAGCTTCAATTACTTCAGATGCAATACCCATATCATTTCACCACCAAAACCACTATGCACTGCTTCCTCACATCACAGTGAATCCATTTCCCAGCTACAGAGTCTTCCGTTCTCAAGCTATCACAACAGCATCACTAGCTCAACTCCTAGCCTGCACCTGAACCAAACACCAACCTTCATGTGTAAGCTCACCATCACTATCCACCAGGTCCATCCCTGCAGTTTCAAGTACCACCTGCAAATTCCTAGGCATACATCTAATTAGCAGCATTCATCCCTAATCTCTGAACTGCAAAACCACCACAGCCTCATATTCAAACATCTAAACTGCCATTCATTCATTTTCTTGTAACACAACATCATTATCTCTCAAGCCAACACTTCCTGCAACTCCTTCACAACATAACTGCATCTCACTCCCAGTAGCAGCATCAACTGGTTCATAACCCAAACTCCAGTTTCATCTGAGATTCCATAGCAATGAGCAATTCTTCCCTCTCTGTCACAGCCACAAAAATTATCCTTCTTTGTTCACTGATTTCAAAACCCTTATTTCAACTCCATTCCATTTAGCTCAAGAACCCAATTCAAACCACCACCAGAAGAGTTGAAGCAAACCCCATTTTTATCTCTTCTTAAACAGCAGTAAATTCCATTTCTCGGCAACAGCTTCTCACCAACAGAGTTCTCAATCTCTATCTTTGTAATTCTTGAGCCACAAAACCATCTTCTCCATCACAATTCACTCCGGATTACTTCACTTATCTTAAATCCCATGTACAATCGAATATCAGATCCCCTTTCCTTCATTCAGACAACCAGCAAACCCTTGTTCTTCTAAATTCGAAAGTGGCACCAACCCATTTTCACAGATTCAATCTCAACAACCACTGCCAATCAACCACCACCAGCTTCACGAATCTCTCAATAGTATCAGTGGCAGCTTTTCTTGTCTCAATTTCAGTGAACCGGAAAAATGAATCAATGAGATGAAAATCTCACGATCTAGGGTATACAGTTAAGGCCGATGGGTGCCCTAAACGCCTAGGACGGGTGCATTTAGTAATCTTTCATGGTGTTCCCCTTAACGAATAGTAATCTGTCTTTAGGGATCTCTCATATGATCGCCCCTTATCCTCAGCTGGGTTCCCAATAGCAATTTTGTGCTCTTGTACATCTTTCACGACTTTGACTTGCTTCAATCGCCCATCAATTCTTCATACAACGTCGGAATCGCTCCATTCTTTCGCCCTTCTTTTCGTCTTTTCGTCCTCTTCAAGTTGATATAAAGAAATTCCGGATTTGAGCAAGTTTCACTCCTTTTAGCTCCAATGACTCCAAAACACCTAGTAGTACTCAAACTCACATATAAGATACATAATTCACAAGAAAAATAGCAAAGAAAGCATAAACTCTACATAGTAAATACGGTGTATTCTACACATATCAACTTGGTGGAAGTGTAGTTGAGGCCGTGGCTCCATAAAGGAAGATGGAGAGACCACCAGGTTCGATCAATGCTCACCTAGAAAGGAAGTAGATGAGTAAGGCACAACATAGTTTGTATCATTAATGAAATCATCTAATTTGATTGTCTCTGACTATGTCCATGAATCAATATTGGAGGACGCTCCGAAGTTTTTAATGATTCCAGAGAACAATGAAATCCTGACGGATTATGAGAATGCATATGAGTCAATGGAAGGATCATGCGTGCACAATGATGATATAATCCATAAATAGTTGCTCAAGAATTAGAGCACAATGAGATCGAACCATGCTTTGTTTTGATTAATTTCAAATAAATAGCATATTTGGCCTATACAATCCAGGTAGAACTTGGTTCTTTGACAAATATATAGGTATTTGGTGTGGTATTGCTAACCAACCAAGTGTAAAGCCTATTGGACATACATGATTAATTTATCACAAAGTATAATGAGAAGAAAGCAGTCTTAAAAGTATAAAGACTTTCCTTGTGGTGCGAGGTATCTCACAAAGCCCTGGAATTGTTTACTTTGTTGTAATAAGCATTATAGCATTTTGCTACTTAGTTATCTTGGTAATTTCAAAAGGACTTGAAATGCAGCATATGTATGTGGTTTTTACGTATCTCTGAAAGAATCAAGAGATAGAAGATATTTACAAAAGTACTTGATAGACTTTTGTTTCCAAAATCAAATGACTCTAGACCATAGAGTGCGTTTACAGTTAGATAGAACACTCACTTATAGATTCAAGCAATCAGGCGGATGTGGTATACCCGTCTAAGTGGCTATTTGATTTGGAGGGGATAGACAAGTAAGTTACTTTTCCTTGCGTATTCATAAGAAAGTTCCTGATTTGGAATTGTAGCTATTTATGTTGATGGTACAGACATGATGTGTACTCTTGATGTAATAAGAGACCTTAAAAGCTATTTAAAATCCGAATTTGAGATAAAAAAATATAGGGAAAGCTCGATCGAATACTGAGCTTGAGGTATATTATTCCACCAGTTTGCATATGTCTAAAGTTGTTAGGAAATTTAACAAAGACATGCATCCTGATAGCACTCCCATGATTAGTCGAGGTTCAAATGTAAGTAAGTAACCATTTCGTCCAAAGGAATATGACGAAGATGTGTTGGGAGATGAAATTCCCATATCTAAGTACAATAGACGCATTGTTGCACTTAGTATAATAATGTACTCGGTTAAAATTTTGCATCCTCAAGGAACTTGTTAGCTAGATATAGCTTCGCGCCAACACAACGTAATTGGATTGGTATAATGAATGTAATCATGTACTTAAAATTAACCATTGACATAAATTTGTTTTATCCCTACAAAGACATTAAAAGGAATGCTAACGAAAGTGCAATCCAAAAGTTGTTGATTATGAAGGAACAATAATCTCTTCTCCAACGAAAGTAATTAGAGGGAGATATGGTAGATTATTTTCTAAGTCATTACCAATATTCAGTTTCGAAAAATACATGACTAAATGAACTATCTGGAACAACTCTGAAAGAAATCAGGGGGAGATGCCGACATCAGGGGGAGGATCCAAGGATATGATGTCGACATATTTTACTTCGAAATTGAAGCTGTGTTGTACTCTTTTTCCCTTCGATCGAGAATAGTTTTTCCCAAAGGGTTTTGTTACTCGACAAGGTTTTTAGCGAGGCAACACTAAAAAACATCAAGTATGTTGAACGTTGAAGATATAAAGATCGTTTTGATATTACTAAAAATATATGAATCAAAGAAATGAAATGCGATAGTCTGTTAAACAACGTAACTTCTAGAATCAACAACATGGTTTTATAAATGTTCAAGTCACCAAAGTAAAGTGTGATAAACTCCTTTTGACTGCATTAGACTAATGAAAATTGTCTTACATCAGGGGGAGCATCTAATGGTGTGTTGAACTCTTTTCCTTCACCGAGGTTACTTTTTCCCACAGGGTTTTGTTGCTCGGTGAGGTTTTTAATGAGACAACAACAAACACCAGGAATGTAATTTCCTAGGTAAGGCTATTGTCTTTCCTACATGGATTTTCTGTCTTAGAAGTTGTGAAGCAACTAGTCCACTTCAACGGAGCAAAGTGATCATTTGCAATAGGTTACCTTTACTTGCATCTGTCACGTTGTACTATTTTCCCTTCTTCAAGGTTTTATCCCACTGGGTTTTCCTTGTCAAGGTTTTAATGAGGCAACGTATACGCATCCAACTATGTTCAAAGGTTAATTAATATTGTACTCTTTTTCTTTAGTTCAGGTTTTATCCTCTGGGTTCTCCGGAAAAAGTTTTAACAAGGCAATTAACTTAGACTCATCGATCTTTGAAGATCGTATTGCATGTGATGAGCTACATGTAGAGTACGAGACTACATGTGAAGAGTTGTACCAAGGTTTTATCCCACTGGGTTTTTACTTGTCAAAGTTTTAATGAGGAGATTGATTTCGACACAAGCCATCAAAGAGAGGACGTCATTTGAAGAAATACATTCAAAGCACTATATGTGAAGCACTATGTATAAAATTTTGTTATTGAACCGCACAAGGGGGAGTGTTACAGGGCCTATGGCCCATGGATGTGCGGTCCATCCACTTACCCTTTTATATGTATATGGTACTGTAACCTATGTAATATGATTACTAATCTCTAATATGATGGTTCTTCTTCTTGTCTCTATATCTTCTTCCTTCGCCCCTAATTATCCTCAAACATCTTCTTATGTTTCATCATAAGACTAAACTTTTGGTATTAATAGTAGAATTATTCATCAAGGGCATGTCTTTGGAAATGATAACTCTGCAATTTTTAACTACTTTGCACTGAAAAGTGCATGTTAAGGTCTAACTGTGCGCACATGGTTTACCTGACAAGGGAACAGCTGAAAGATTTGTGCGCCACAACTTACACTGCACACAAACAGCAGAATGACAAATGGAAAAGAGTACATAGGTAAAGAAAAAAATGACAAGCAGAGTATATTGAAGAACATATGAGAGTATGGGGGGAGTAGCGAATTTGAAGCATATTACTTTGGACTAGTAACAATGTAGTTACTACAAAGCATTTGAATTGGTAGGAACGCAATGGAAGGAAGGTAGACTTGAACTCACAATCTTTCAGAAACAAATGATTATGCATGGCAGCTGTTGAACAAAGGCTCATGATGAGTAGTAGAGTTGGCGAACATTCATTGGATGTGTGTATCTAGAATCATGATCGTCGAGAAACATCTTTGCTAAAATGAGATTAGTAGCTTCACTTGGATGAGCAAAATCCCAAAATACATACTTGGACCGGTCCTCACAAACTAATGGTTCCGGGTAGTGCATTCCTTGAGTTGGATCCAGAAGTATATTATAACACCCACATTTATAATTCTCAAAACCTACAAAGACAGACAAAATTAATACAGTACTCATTAACAAGTAGTTAACCTCAAATAAACATAAGATGTCCAGCTACATACCGTAGGATTTATAGTTAGTTGTAATATGAGAAAGCATGCTGTAGCTATCTGCATATACAAATTTGGATCCGACAAGGTCTGAGTTCAACTCCAAGATTAGGCTCTTCAATTTCTTGTTGAATAACATTGCTGCATTATTCATCACACCCCTGCAAGAATCATCACCAATTGCATACCATCTGTAATTCAAAGTTCTTTCTGTTGGAATGCAACCAACCGGTCCAACATTTGCAACAACAATCTTTCTTGCATCCATTTCATACAGTCTCTGCATATAGTGACCATGAAAAATGAATAAAACAAAAACTATCAGGTGCTAATGCCGTAACGTGTATCGGATGAGCAAACGAAAGCATCAAGTAATTCATCTTACCGTTAGTTGAAGTCTGAATTTTGAAATCATTGAATCAACAAACATTTCTGGGGAAACCAACTTCTGCTCAGGTATTGAGAAAAATGGAGTGAAGTAGTTATCAATGAATTCATTGGCACCCACTATCACAAAGAAGAGAGCTTTGTTAAGAAGTTTCTTAGAACCACCACTACCGATATTCGTGATTATGTAGTTCCTTGTGTTCGCATAGTAATCGATCTGTGCATCCATGTTAATCCGATTACCCTGTATAATCAAAATATTGCTCAAATTTTAACCACCAGTATTCGGAGGACAACATGTAAAAATTCAAGAAATCCGTCAGTAGATAAATCATATGAACTACGTACAAAGACGGCGCCAGTGTCGTTAAAAATTCCAGCACCCCCAGAAGCATAATTGACTCCCCGGAGAACGATATCTCCAACTGTTGTTGGATCCAAGTATGGAGGAATGTAATCTTTCACTCCCAACTCTTCTCCTGCTCGAAACGTCGACAAATGATCATCACTTAATGATCAAATTTTGCAAAATAACAAAATATATATATTCTTACCTATGATGTCGATAATTGTTCTTCCATTGCTAAAACGACCTGTAAATCTTTTCCCGGTAGGAAAATCAATTCCATATGGGAAGTTATTATTTTTAAGTGGATTAATGTAGTTAATGTTTCCAGGATCGACCAAGGAATCTCCCAAAACAAATATCGCCGGAGGTTGGTCCATATCGTTACTCCTCCCTTGCAGGGTTGTCACTGAACTAGTACAATTATAACCCATGGTAAATACAGCAAGAACCAAATAAGCATTCATAAGAAGAAGATGTGCATATGAGGAGATAAATCTAACCATTTCGGATTCAGTTTTCTGTTTCCGTATCTAGGATTTGGAATATATGCACTCAAAAAACACACAGTTTTGTGAAAAAACACTTGCTGCGCCTAGAAATTGATCCCCCAGTTTTTTTTCCCGGACTTTTATTGTACTAAATGCAGTGCAGATTGTGCAGTCATAAAAGTTGCAACGACATGCTACGGATATGAATTAATACGTACAACCATATCGGGGTAGAGTTGGGATACGTACAATTACATTGTACTATGGTGATGAGCAAAACAACCATATTCTTAATAATTTATTTCCCTTTTCAAAATCGCTATTCAGCTTTTGTTCCTCATGATGCACATCCCGCAAATTAACCAACTGCATAATAATCCAGTCTGGGCCTTCCGGCAGTCTCACATAACCGAGCTTGCCCACTAGGGCTGCAGCCGAACACCCATTAAGACTAGTACGTAGTTCAAGGTCATTTTAGTAAATCACATATTTCCTAGTATAAATCTACAAAACCCCAACATTTTCTCAATCAAGAATATAAAACAAAGTCTGGACAAATTAGTGAAGATAAAGAGTGATCAAGATTTGTTTAGGGAGAAGATAAATTTATGGTCATGGTTTGTTCAAATTAAATATTATAAATGTTTTATTAATTAATGTCCAATTAATTCCTCATAATGAATAATATATTAATTTTCATTTCATCATAAATATTCTCTTAATTAATCTATCATTACATATTCCATTAATACATAGTTTTGATAAAATTATTTCAATAGATAATAGTGGTGGTAGTAAGGGTGCACAGGAACCGAGCCGGACCGGTGGAACCGTACCCGTTTTTGTACTGAACCAAGGAAAGGGGTACATGTACTGATCCAAAAAATAGGAACTGGGGCTAGGGAGGTACATGTACACGGTCCTATCCAAGTCCAGTACCGTCCCTGACCGAATGTACCGAGTAATAATAACCATTAGATTTAAGGGTAATAAACTAAGAATAGCCATTAGAAGCTCTATTCAGGACAGCATTAACTTCTTTGAATTTATCCGCTGGAGAGGTATGGACTTTTGGTACATTAAAAAATCTTAATGCTCCTCTGCATTTCAATGCATATTTTTCAGAAGTGATTCGATTGAATTCCACTCAGAAGCGTTCGTTTAATATAAAGGTCCTTAAAACTGGGGATAGTTTTGTTAGTGTTAATGACACTGTGATTCCACCTTACGGACACGCACTACAAGTTCGCATTGAAAATATAACTACATACAAACGTAATAATATATGGGATATTGGTTTGGTACCGACAAAGGATTCAACTCTACCTCCATTAATCAGTGCCCTTGAAGGAGTATATTATTGGTGATAAATTAGTTCAGGGAACCAATTCAAATGATGGTGATTTTCTCTTTTTTCTACTAATAATCCATGGACTAAATTTAAATATGTACCTTAGTTGAGTCAGTCTTGTTTCTCTTTTTAATTTGTAGTGATCTTCATTTAGTGGCAGTATAACTCACTGATGTATTGTGGATGTTGCCAACCAACATTGAAATACCATTCTTGTCCCATTTCTATAGTATTTCCAAAATGCCGAATATGTCCTTGGTAGTATTATAAATTAGAAGAGATAAGGTTAGAGGAGGGGAGTTTTTGTTTTAGAATATTGTGTGAGGATGAGAGTTTTCTCTTCTTTAGACACTAATTGTTATCTCTAGGGGGAATTAGATCATCTAATTCTAGAGTATCAACTAGATGCCTCTCATAGTCTTATAGTTTCCAATTTAATTGGGTAGAAATTATAAGTTATTTGAGAAGAATCTCCATTTTTAGGTTATTCCTTTATTCAAAGGGTAGAATAAACTAATTTGGTTGATTGTTTATCCTTTCCAAATTATCAATTTCATTTGTTTCAATTATAAGCTTCCGCTTCTCATCATTTGATATCAGAGCTTTGGTTTGATTCTCAAGGGGAAAATGTGTGATTGGTGAAGATATTTTTTTTGGAGGTGAACACTACTAATCTCTTTCTCAAGTATTTTTGGGTTGATTATTATGTTCTTTGATAGTGTTACCAAATTGGGTTTTTGAATCTTATATTGATTTCACTATGGTTTATAAAAGAGAAGTTAATTTTTGAAACTTGCAAGTCTCCATAACCAAGTAAGCATTCTATCTAATGATTGTGATGATGTAAGTGAACTAGATGTATTAATTTTGGTTGGTGGATGTGAGGATAAACAAAATGCCCACAAGGTGTTTGATAAAATGTCTCCCCCAAAATTTGATAGTTATTTGAGTCATGGGAAAAGTGAAATAGTGGGTGATCTTCCAATCTATCAAGAGGGCATGAATGTGGATCAAATCTTTGATTATTTTACTATCATGGACCAAGTGCTATCATGTAAGAATCAAGAGAAAGAAGAATACAATCCTTTGTGTTTAAATTTTGATGAGGTATTTAATGGTTATGAAGTAAAAGATTTTGGTGTACCAAGGTATGATATTGAATTGGAAAATGCTATGTTAGAAGCATCTCGAGAACAATTTCAAGTATGTGAATTGACTACCGGAAGCAAGCCTTCACTCAAGCTACAACAAAATGGGGAGGCAATATATATGAATCCAATTTGGGCTTTCATTGAAGATAAGTTTCATGGTTGTAGTCTTCGTGCAAGGTTGAGAGAAATGCTTGGTGTTTCTTTACTACTTGGGGATGCTCTTAAATATGACCACAAGATGCTACATTTGGTAAGTAACTACAATGGAAGGTGTAGAGGTAGAATTGTCTTCAAGCAAGGAAGAAGTTCTAACACAAATGGAGAATATGCTTTGAAGAATTCGAGGACGAATTTGTTCAAAGAAAGGGAGGATGATGCATTGTGGATGTTGCCAACCAAAATTAAAATACCATTCTTGTCCCATTTCTATAGCATTGCCAAAATACAGAATATGTCCTTGGTAGTATTATATATTAGAAGAGATAAGGTTAGAGGGGGGAGTTTTTGTTTTAGAATATTTTGTGAGGATGAGAGTTTTCTCTTCTTTAGACCCTAATTGTTATCTCTAGGGGGAATTAGATCATCTAATTCTTGAGTATCAACTAGATGCCTCTCATAGTCTTATAGTTTCCAATTTAATTGGGTAGAAATTATAAGTTATTTGAGAAGAATCTCCATTTTTAGGTTCTTCCTTTATTCAAAGGGTAGAAGAAACTAATTTGGTTGATTGTTTATCCTTTTCAAATTATCAATTTCAATTTGTTTCAATTATAAGCTTCCGCTTCTCATCACTCACTGCTTGAAAAAAATTGTCTGGAACCGAGACTGGTATCGGAACCATACTTGGTACCGTATTGGTCCCGAATAGTACCGAAACCGAGGTACATGGTACAGGTACCGGTCCAAAAAATAGGAACCGAGGCTAGGGAGGTACATTTACTCGGTCTCGGCAAGAACCGAGTCGAACCGTACCGTGTGCACCCTTAGGTGGTAGTGAAAGAAGTAGTGGGTGGTGAAAGCTATGGCGGGTGTTAGTGAGTGGTGGAGGCGGTACATTAGTGGTGGTTGAATAAATATTAGAGGTGGATGGTTTTAGTGGTGGTGGGTGTTTTTTTTTTCCTAAAGCAAAAAAAAAAAAAGTCTTTGCATGACGGGTAACATTGTATTGTGAAAGATGTATTTGGATGTTTTTGGCACAATTAATAAAGGTAGGTACTAAATGACACGATTAATAAAGGTATGTACCAAATATTTCGAGGATGATACCAAATCATATATCACAAAATGATCATGAACATTGGATCAAATGGTACCCCTGTTATGTTTGGTAACCGATCGTACGAATCATTATTTTTAATATTAAAATAAAATTAATTGCAATACAAAAGAGAATATAGCAAAAATAATATAAGAGAATAAATTAATTGACGACCTAATTTTGTTCAATCTAAACTTTATATATGACATTTGTGATTAATCGCCCAACATCCTTCGAGGGATGTAGTGGTTTTGTGGTGTTGACGGGTATTCGTGAGTAGTAATATACTATGTTAATTTTATTCCGCTACAAAACGGGTAACACCATAATGTACAAGATGCGGTTGATCGTCTTAATGCTCAAATAACCTCGATTGAAATATATGACAATTAGAAAAGAAAAAAAACACTGGGATGTCACGTTATATAATAATTACTATACATTACATATTTAGTATCAAAATTTCTCCTTTTGATAGATAAATCTATGGTTGTATTGAGATCCCGTAAGTAGTGCTCAAGTTGGCTCTTGGCTTTCTGAATGATGATGAATACAATGAAATGCTCCCTCTCGGTTTCTCCAAGGAAAACCGAAACCTTCTCAAAAATAAAAAATAAAATATCGAACAACAGTTAGATGGAGTGCCATCACTACCACTGTAAACTTCTCTGAATTTCTACATATCCAGTGAACTTTCCACATAATTAATTTGGTGATTTCGTCCTATCGTAATTCTTGATAAGACATGCAATTAAAACTCTAATGGTGATTTTTGAAGGTATGTTCTGATTATGAAATTCTCTTATAAGTTTTGTTTATGCAAGTATTGGTTCAACTTGTGTTCTTCTATGTTTTTGTATTAATTTTATGCTTTTTTAATTTGAATACATGTTTAGATAACATAATTTGATACATATAAGGTATTTTCTTTGTAACACCGATGTTATTCTCTCATTTTTACCTATATTGGCACTCTGTAATGATCCCGGATTCGTAGAAATTATTTGACCAATGTTGGGGGTATTTGTTTAATATGAAGGATGGTTAAACCCAGTGTATTTTCTACAAATTGAAGGTGATATAAGTTTGCGTCGGAGTTTACTCCGAAATGAATGACTTTTCTTCAAAAGGTTAGTTGAATTTATATAGACACGGACATCAATATGACTATATATGTTCTTCCGTTTTCCAAATTACTTGAGTAACACTAAATGTGAGAATGCCACTCATGCTCTACTTAGCATAGTTTATGCAAAAAATTTCTATCCATGAATTTGTTCAATTTTGTGCTATCATTTTATGTTATCAATATGATTGAGGAAGGTTCTTGCACATGTTCTGATTTACTTTTTGAAGTTTATTTTTCATCTCACACATGTATATCTCAGCCTTCCAATAGCCAAGAGTTATCCAATTTATAAAACATTCACATTTGCAGAAAAAGAATAGTCTATAGTAGGTAAAATATTATGGGTCTTTGCTTCACTCCGTACAACCTTAGCTATCAGTAATTTTGGAAGCCGTGAGTTCATAAATATCATGGAATTGGGTTGGTGGGTTAGTGATAGACACATTTTTGTGTCTAAGTTGTCCTCAATTTTCTGTATTGTTAGTACTCATTTTTGTACTTATTATTGTGTTTTATGTGTGTGTAGGTATTTTTTGGGAATAAACATTTTTGGGAAAATCAGCTCGAAAAGTTGTTAAAGGCACCCCCGGGGGAAATTTGCTAAGCGGAGTCCCACATTGGATAAGGGGAAACCATTTGTGTAGTTGCAGGATTTCCCACACTACACCCTTGTTAAGATCTTGTTATAATCAACCCATAATTGAAGATTAAAAATGACACTTTATTATTTTGTTCTCAGAAATGTTTACAGAAATGGAAGAATTCAAGATTACAACTATTCTCTTGAAGTTTCTCTCTCCTCAAGACTTTCTTAACTCTCAAAAATACGTCATCCTTTTCTGGACATATTGGGTCTATATTTACAGGGTAGTTACATAGTGGATGACAGCTAAGTTTTCCTCTTATTTCGGGTTGATTCTGCGATTGTACCGCGATAATTGCAATGTTAAGTCTCGAAAGTTTTGTAACCTTCGCATAACAAACATGTTTTTCTCAAGTTTTCTTCAATCGTCAGTTATTACGTCACTCTTTTGAAGGCTTTTATGACACTCGTGAAGTGTAGTCAAAGATCTTGCGGTGATGCTCACTGGGAAGTGTTGTTAATCTTGCAGAGAATAAATGTAGCGATATTCTAGTCCTACATCTTGCCTCTTCTCATGTATTTACTGCGAAGAATAGAAGATCATGAGAACTTTAAAATGCTGCAACTACTTATCTCTTCATTATTCTTTCTTCTGACATGTTTCTGTATCCATCGCCAGCTTTTTTCACATATTCTCTCTTCTAATGAATTTACGACACGTCCTTTCTAACCGCTGCGATCTGACCGTTCATGTCTTTTCTTATCATTTATTGCATTCACCTTCTTCGAGAAATTTCTTCTTCTATAAATACTCCTTTCATTCTTTTCTTTTCCTCTTTTTACTTTCTTCTTCTTTCTCTGCGTAACTTCTCTGCAAGTTTACTATTCTTCCGTAAATTGCGCGTCTGTCATCGCTGTGATTTCTTTCTTACTTTTCATCCCTTTATTTCATTCCCATACTCAAAAATGGTTGTTACTGGTGCTAAAAACTTGACTGCTTTTAATGAGATGCGAGAGAAGCTCAAAAGCAAAGGTTTTACCTTGTCTACAATTCCAGGTCAAAGCCCTAAATCTGAACTTTCTCTCAAAATATTTTCTGATCATCAATGCTCTCGCCAGAAAATCATAGTATCTCTAGGTCAACTTGAATCTAGTCTTCCCCTTCCTCTCTATGACCCAGAATTACCATTATTCTATCAAATAATATCTGGCGAGAGGTTCTCGCGAGCGATATATCAATTAGGTGGAGATTATATTAGATTGCTGCTTGAATATGCTTCTCGCGGTGCTGATAAAGGATCTCGCTACCCTGAAGCTGCGAAGAATCCTCAATTTAAAGATGTTCCCATTGTCTCTGCAGATTATACTGTGGAGAATTTCTTCAAAAATTACAAGATAGTCCCTATGAAGAGGGATAGCACTTGTTGGGGGTGTTCTCTTGAAGAAAGAGAAGATCGATGTTGAGAAAGCTCTCATGCTGGACATTGAATTTCATACACCTACTAATCAAGGTCCTCGCCACTCTAGCGATGACAAGTTGTTCATTTTTCCATTATGTCTTGAAGGTCCTTATATATCTGGTTCTCTCCCATTACCTGCGAATCTCTCAGAGTATGAGCCATGGGTCTTCAACTGGCCTGAAAGATCTAAAGTAGTATATCCTCTCAACTTTTTGCTTTATTATTATTCATTATTTTCTTCATGTTTTTATATTCTCGCTAATTATTTTGATCTTTCTCAGATTGATAAAATGAAGCTCAGCTACCAAACTTTTAGGATACCCGTCACTTTCTTAGCTCTTAAATCTTTCACGGATGAAGTAAGAAATATTTCCTCATAAATTTTAACAATATATTGTTGCCCCTATTTCTTATCTTCATATGTGCTCGCAGGAAATCGAAGAACTAGAACCAATAAAACCCGTGAGAACTAAGAAGAAATCTTTAAAGGATAAATCTACTGTTCTTCCCAAAGGAAAGTCTTCTTCCCCTCGCGGTGAAGAATCTGGCGATCCTCCTTTGAAGAAAAGGAAGACCCGACCTTCTTCTTCTTCAACTCTTCAACCCATTCCAGAAAGTCTAAGTGTTGATTTGGATAAGGACAATAATGATGAGGATTTCAATGATAACAACTTCCCTTCTATAAAGAATTCTTCTTCTTCTGATTCTTCGATGGATCATTTATCCAAAATTTTTGGCAAGAATATGTTTGGTATCCCAAATGAGTATGGAGATGAAGCTATTAATGAAATATCCCAGTCCCTCGCCAACCCTCTATTTTAATCCAAACACATCTTCAATACCTGGCCGCGATGAATTGTTGCTTATATATGCTCTCAGAAATGTAGCTTCTAAATAATCAAAAGAATTTATAATATTTTTTGGCAATCCCTAAAACCATTTTAGTGCCTCGCCAGTTAAGCTAGATGCAAAATACTTGCACAATACAGCATCATGATTCTCCCATTGCAGCATACACCTAACATAAGCCTTAAAATGTTGTACGGCACAGGTAGTTCCATCAAAAATGCTGGTAAATTGCACTTTGGAGGTATTCCTCTTAACTGTACTTCTTGAGTGAATGGAGTTCTCGAAGCTTCTTCAATAGCTTCATGAAGTTTCCTTCTACCTCCTTCTCTTCTGTTATTTATTATTCCCCTCATCTCTGCTAATTCTCTTAAAATTTGCTCATTCGCCGTTGAATTTGGTTCCATCGGTCTTTTTAATGCAGCTTCCCTTCTCCTGCGTTCATGTACCTCTTGTCTTGCGAGATTTGTGTGTCTTCATCTACACCCATATTCCTTCTTCTGCGATCTTCTGCTTCACCTTCTTCTTGCAATCGCAGCTGTACTTCTCTGTGAATTTCTTCATTTCTCATCATTTCTCTTCGCTGTCTTTCTATTCTCCTTTGTATTCTATCATACTCTTCCTGGATATTCTTATTATAACGATTTTGTGTACGTCTCCTTTCTCGATTTTCATGGTTATTCTGTCGTACTGCCTCTTGGAATTCTTGTTCTTCTACTTCTGCCCTTAATCTTTCTCTCTCGCAAGCTAGTCGTGCTTGTTCAACATAATGTCTCTCAATTTCTTCCTCAATTATTCTTCGATTTCTTTGGATCTCTCGCCCATGTAATATTCTCCTACCCTCTTCTGGATTATCTTCATCAGTTTGGTTGTCTCTTCCCTCTTGATTTCTGTTGTTAAATCTATTATCCAAATTTTCGCCACGCGGATCATGGTGATCTTCTATTACCTCTTCTTATCCATGACGTTGTTCTTCATTTGGATTTTGCATTTACTCCTGGATATTTCCTCTAGCATTTCTTATTGGAGAATTTTGCCTTAATTCTTCTCTTAATGATCTTGAATTCGATCTAACAGTACTTCCTGATCTTCTATTTTGTAACCTCAAATTCTCCATTCTTAACTCGTGATTTTGTCTTGTTAAATTTGCACGTTCTTCCACCTCTAATATTCTTTCCTCTTGTATTCTTCGTCTTGTATCACAGGCTGTTT
The DNA here is from genome assembly GCA_023529315.1 of Papaver bracteatum. Taxonomy (NCBI): domain Eukaryota; kingdom Viridiplantae; phylum Streptophyta; class Magnoliopsida; order Ranunculales; family Papaveraceae; genus Papaver; species Papaver bracteatum. The sequence goes on from JAJJWX010003675.1 coordinate 1,216,932, forward strand.
CATTTTCGCCTTCTCCATGAATTAATCCTTCAATCACTCCTTGATTTCTTTCTTCTCTTCTTCCGTCTCTTAATTGTTGATTTTCTACACCTTCCATCGAATTCGATCTCCAAGTATGCACACTTACTCTATCATAATCCAAATTTCTATTTTGTATCGGTGTTTGTTGATTAGGTTGTGGAATTTGATCTTCTCCTTCAATCCTTGTTCTATTTCTTCTTGTTCTTATCCTTGAAGATTCTCCTAATTCATTTGTTTCTTCTCCTGCAAGTCTTTTACTCCTCCTTACAATTGTTGGTGGTTCTGATGTATTTCTTCTTCTTCTAGCCATTTCTTCAACTCTAAAAATTTCTTCAAATCCTCAAATTGTAATTAGAGATTTTTTAGCTTGATTCTCCCTGTTTCGGGCTCCAAAATTTAGTTGCATGATTTCCCACACTACACCCTTGTTAAGATCTTGTTATAATCAACTCATAATTGAAGATTAAAAATGACACTTTATTATTTTGTTCTCAGAAATGTTTACAGAAATGGAAGAATTCAAGATTACAACTATTATCTTGAAGTTTCTCTCTCCTCAAGACTTTCTTAACTCTCAAAAATACATCATCCTTTTCTGGACATATTGGGTCTATATTTATAGGGTAGTTACATAGTGGATGACAGCTAGGTTTTCCTCTTATTTCGGGTTGATTCTGCGATTGTACCGCGATAATTGCAATGTTAAGTCTCGCAATTTTTGTAACCATCGCAGAACAAACATTCTTTTCTCAAGTTTTCTTCAATCGTCAGTTATTACGTCACCCTTTTGAAGGCTTTTATGACACTCGTGAAGTGTAGTCGAAGATCTTGCGGTGATGCTAGCTGGGAAGTGTTGTTAATCTCGCAGAGAATAAATGTAGCAATATTCTGGTCCTACAATTTGATATGGGGTACCTCCCTGCTATCGGCACCTAATACTTGGCTAAGGGCCACCCTTCTTCATCATTTGAATTTCATATTTTGGCGGCAAATCATTTGCAGCATAGTTCAGGTTAAAGTGCGAGATTTGACCGAGATTTAGTGAGATTCAAACACTAGAATTAGTCGTCGTGGGCCTGTTTAGGGTAAACATGGCTGATATGGTTGATTTATTCGAAATAATTGGGCTGGATATTCATGTGAAGCAAAACAAAGTCAGAAAGATACTCGGTATTCTGTTGAGAATATTTGGACCAGTTGTAGTGAGACTCGACCGGTCAAACAGATTACTACTACCCTGTTACGATTAAACGGGGATGGTAAGTTGCTTCGAAACACAAAAATAGGATTGAAGCGTGGATTTCACGTAAAACAGGGGAGATATTGTATATCAGGTATGCTTTTCTATTGTTGGAAAGATTGGCGTATATCTGCTTGAGTTTATCTTGTCACAGAACGTGTTGGGAATATATTTTACACAAGCATACGAGTAAGAGGAAGAAAATCACGTATCTATCTGCTAAATAAAAAACAAAATATCTCGAGTTAATACTTCTGCTGTGAAAATATTTGGGAAGATTATTTGCTTTTACTTCGAGATATAAGGGTCGTGTGAGTATAAAGAGAGTGGCCTAAAGTCAGAGAGGGGGATGGAGAGATAGTGGTTAGAAGAGAGAGCAACAGAGTGAGTAATCACGAGTTGCAGGGAGAAGTTTCTGCTGCTGCAGAACAAGATGAACATGAAGAACAGTATGCTGTCAAGAACAGTCGTTGTCTAGTGTCGTATATATCAAGTTCTGTAACAGTTCATTAGTAACGCATATCTTCATTTCACAACACCTGCTCTGTTCACAGCGAGTTTGTAATGCCCAACCATCGTTGCAAATTCGCTGATTTTATTATTTTCTCCATTGTCACCATTGTAAGCACTTTTTGAGCAATAAAAAATTCTTTTGAGAGTGTCTACAACATGAGAAGCTAAACCCCAACACTGGGACAAAGGAGGAAGCTGGATTTCACCCTTGTGGTAATTTACTTAATTCTTTATTTACTTTTTGTACCGATTTTAAATGATTTATGATTTCTATTAATCAATTATTATCTTGTTTGATAATGTATGCTTAGTTTTAGGTGCTTTTGATACACTATGCTTGTAATTTACAATTGATGGTTTACGAAATCTATTTTGGCAAAGAATAAAGTTAATATTTCTTTTGTTTTGAGTTATAATTGCATATGATTAATTTCTTAACCACTGGAATAGAAAAACAGTGAAATATGAGTCCCAGTGAATTCTTCATCCCGTGACATATTTTGTATATATATTTTCTTATTTTTCGTATTTTCCATTATTTAAGTCTAAAATCAATCTCATCAAGTCCGAGTGAACGCCAACTCTACTTACCACTATCTAAAATTACATCAATTTTTGGCGCCGCCGACGTGGACTTGTGTATAGATTTGTTTTTAGGTTTTATTCTTATTTTTATTTTTATTATTTTTGTTTTTTTTATGCGTTTTGGTATTTCTGTTTGCTTTCAGATTCGGAGCTAAGCTAAAGAAAAAGAAAAAGTGCTGAAAAGAAAGGTAAGGCCTAAGAAAGAAAGAAAAGAGAAATCCAAAATGAGTGAAGAAGAAGATTTTTTGTATATAGTTATTATTTTATTTTATTTATTGGCTTTTATTTTTTATTTTTTATTTTTTGTTTTATTTTTTTATTTTTGGTATTTTTAGAAACTGTATATAGGGTTTTAATTTTTTGAAATCTTTTATTTTTGGACAATTTTGAACTTTATTTTTGGGACATTCTTTTGGACATTATTTTTAAAACCTTAAGGAAGGGTTATTTTAAATATAAACTGCACAGGGAAGGGCGACAGTTACGATACTGTCTCGGCCCCTCGGGTTCGTACACTGACATAGGAGTCAGTGGCCCGAGTCGACTTCAACGGTTCATCTCCCGTCTGGAACGGGAGGTAAGAATTCTAAACACCCGCGAATCCCCTGTCAGCGGGTTTACTGGATGATTTTGTATACATATATGTTGAGGTATTGAAAACGGCTGCTTTAATTTCCTAGTAAAGGGCAAGGCCTGGCCATACAAGATAAGGGTTCGGATTTCATCACCGTTCTCTTCTTGCCCGACTTAGGAAAACAATACCAAACGCGAACCCAAGCTTAAAATACTGACTAAAACGAGACCGATAGGGTAACGAGCTTAATAGGAAAGTCATTAGAAAAATATTGGTTACTCTTTTAAGCATACTTCGAAGTTCATGATGGTTTTTGTGAGTTGAATACGTAACTGCACTGCCTTGTAATACCGGTGAGGCCTTGGGTATCAAAGCTCCACCGAGCTTCCCTCGCCTCTATTCAACTTACTTTGACTCGGATTGATTCCAGAGGGGTTTGCTTAAATTGTAACGAATTCCCTTTCGAAGGATTAGAAGCTGGTCTAGAAACAATCTAAGTGGAGCCATCATGCTTTTTGTTTGCTAGAAATCAGTAGGTTTGTTGTGGTCGAGTCATCCTTGTTTGTGCTTGTGTAGAATTTCCTTGCAGTTAGGATGTCAAACTGGTATTATAATAGCCATCACAATGATTATGATTATCCAACTGAAAAATATGCACATCACTCTTTTTATGACCATAGTGTGAATAGTGGTTGGGAATGCCAACCTTTTGAAGGTTACGGGTCATATCATGGTGAGCCCAATTACTATCCACACGTGCATCAGTTTTACGAGCAAGAAGATTATAATACTAGTTCTTCGTCTCTAGATGATACAATCAAATTATTGAAAAGTAGTCATTTTTATGATCCTTCTATTCCTACTCCATCTTTAGAAGAGTCCCTCAGGAAGTTAACTGAGTCGACACGTAAGTTAGCTGAGATGAATGATATAGTTATGGACGAAAGAACTACAATAATGAGTGAACCTTCTTTAGAAGATAACCTCAAGCGGATAGCTGAGACGAACGAAGGATTTGCTCAAAATAATCTGAATTTCCAACACAGTGTTCCCAGTTTCACCCTTGAAAATGAGGATAGTTACTATTCACCTAATCAAGATGACGAGGATAGAATTGGAGACACTATTTTAGATGAGGTTCATCCATTTTCATATTATTATGAGGATAGTGTTAATGAAGAATCTTACATATGTAGGCATAGTGATCAGGAAATGGTTACTCCAGTTGAACTTCATAATGATAGTATTATTTCTGGTCCAAATCCCGATAATTTTAATGATTATTCACATATTCAAAAGGATGTGGGTTTGACTAGAGATACCACCATTTTAGACGATGTAGTTCATGATCCTTTAGCCTGCGGTGTGTTGGATTATCCATTATTTGATGTGCTTATCAGTGAATCGGAGGAAGTAACTATGATGAACACCTTAGTTAATGAGCCTTTACTAGAAACTTTTTCTCTGATAATCTTTTATATGATTGTGATGATGGTTTAGAGGAAAGAATTTATTCTGAGAATATTGTTTTAGACTCCAATGATTTAAAACCTACAGTCTTAGATGAAGAAGATGAACTCATAGAGCTTTTAAATGTGAGTGAGGATGTATCACCTGAGTATAACCTACAAGAATCAATTGACCATTTTCAGGATTCTAATGATCTAGAAATTAGGGAAATTGTAGCTAGTCTATCTAGAGACACCCAAAATTCTAAGTTTGGGGGTGATTATCATTCTCCATGTGCCTTAGCTTTAGCTCTTATAGAGATCCCTCACTTAGGACTTGATATTTTTGCCTCAACCATTATACCAGATTACCTTCATACTAGATCTCTCGAACCGAATCATTGTCCAGGAAGAAGTTCAGTTGTTAGAAACCCGTCATCTGGTTGATGTGGTTTACCCAGGCTATGATACCCAGATTGATTTTGTTTTCCCACCAAAAACTTTTCTTTCAATTGTGGGACATATGAGTTACAAATGTGTCAGTTATTAAGTTTTGAGACTAAACCTAATTACTTTAGGATATTAGGGTCGACACATTTGTTTAAGGAAGACCACCACTCTCATTGTGGTCAGTTGTGTAAGTCAAATTTAATTGATTTAGAGGATCCTAAATTATTCAGGTTATTATTATGTGCTTCTAAGTTCTTATTTGATTTTTTCCAGACTTTATAGCCTGAACATTCTGATCTAACTTATGAGGAAATGCAACCCATGAAAATATTTTATCTAGACCCATTTATAGAACCTGAACCGGAACCACAGCTAGATGTAGTTGTTTTAAACAGGAAACTAGACAAGGGTGTGCTTTATCTGTTAATTTTCTTGGCATGTTACAGATTCCTTTTACTTGTGATAGCCCTTTTTGGTTTTGGTGATCCGCAGTTATTCCGGCTATTACTTTATGATTCTATGAGGTGACTAATTCCTTGTGATGTCTGGTTGAAGACTTTAAACTTAGCACTTCTTGGGAGGTAACCCATGCTCATGCAACACGGTAATATATTTCCTTACTCTTTTCTTCAAGTGGTAACAGTTTCTCCTTGTTCATGCTTTTGATTTCATCTTTAGAACATTGAGGACAATGTTAGATTTAAGTGTGGGGGTATGGGAGAAACCTTTTAGTTGCAGTATAAATAATTAGACTCCAGAGCCTAGAAATTTATGTTTATTAAGGTTGGCACTAACCAATCTAAGTGGATGGAAGCATCTTGGTTATAGGAGTTGAGGAACAAATCTGACTAGATGGAAACATCTATAGAGTCTATTCATAAAAGCACAGAGCTCAGGTGTTAGAAGGAAAAAAAAACATGGTAGTTTCGCCATATCTTCGTGATGGAAACATCGAAAGAATCCAGATCATTTTTTTTCTTATTTTTACCATTGCTAGGGTGAAATAGAGTGACTGAGATACAAAAAAAAAATTGAGACCAGACCATCAGACCAACCGGAATAAATTCGACCACTGGTGCCCTTGTATATGCCAGTGTGTTGACATAGAGTTAGGATTATCGACCACTGGTTCCCTTGTATATGCCAATGTGTTGGTATTAGTCCAGGCCTGTATCTCAGTCCATTAGGATAGGTTCACCTTAGTCAACATCATCCACATTTCTCTCTACATCCATCTTTTAAATCTATCCATGTGATTAGTTGACTCCGGTTTATGATGTACAGAAACTATCTGAGTAGAGCTCTGTCACTTTATATGAATTTTAGTATGCTTGAGTGAAAACTCGTGTACAACAATTGGAATTTCGCATCAGGGTACTTCCTCCTGTAGTCAATAAGTATGCCAACCAAGGAGATTCTTTAGTTCCTTCCAAGGTTCTGCATAGATAGCTAGGGTCTGGAGTAAAGGTTTCGTGGGTACACCTCTGGTAAACCTTCCCGAGATTATAACTCGGTCACTGGGGCCACCTAGTGAGTTAGAATTTTATTTTCTTGATTATTTTTGCTCGAGGACTAGCAAATAATAAGTTTGGGGGTATTTGATAGACACATTTTTGTGTCTAAGTTGTCCTCAATTTTCTGTATTGTTAGTGCTCATTTTTGTACTTATTATTGTGTTTTATGTGTGTGTAGGTATTTTTTGGGAATAAACATTTTTGGGAAAATCAGCTCGAAAAGTTGTTAAAGGACCGGGGGAAATTTTCTAAGCGGACTCCCACATTGGATAAGGGGAAACCATTTGATAAGGGGTACCTCCCTGCTATCGGCACCTCATACTTGGCTAAGGGACACCCTTCTTCATCATTTGAATTTCAGATTTTGGCGGAAAACCATTTGCAGCACAGTTCAGGTTAAAGTGCGAGATTTGACCGAGATTTAGTGAGATTCAAACAATGGAATTAATCGTCGTGGGCCTGTTTAGGGTAAACATGGCTGATATGGTCGATTTATTCGCAATAATTGGGCTGGATATTCATGTGAAGCAAAACAAAGTCGGAAAGATACTCGGTATTTTGTTGAGAATATTTGGACCAGTTGTAGTGAGACTCGACCGGTCAAACAGATTACTACTACCCTGTTACGATTAAACGGGGATGGTAAGTTGCTTCGAAACACAAAAATAGGATTGAAGCGTGGATTTCACGTAAAATAGGGGAGATATTGTATATCATGTATGCTTTTCTATTGTTGGAAAGATTGGCGTATATCTGCTTGAGTTTATCTTGTCACGGAACGTGTTGGGAATATATTTTACACAAGCATACGAGTAAGAGGAAGAAAATCACGTATCTATCTGCTAAATAAAGAAGAAAATATCTTTAGTTAATACTTCGGCTGTGAAAATATTTGGGAAGATTATTTGCTTTTACTTCGAGATATAAGGGTCGTGTGAGTATAAATAGAGTGTCCTAAAGTCAGAGAGGGGGATGGAGAGATAGTGGTTAGAAGAGAGAGCAACAGAGTGAGTAATCACGAGTTGCAGGGAGAAGTTTCTGCTACTACAGAAAAATATGAACATGAAGAACATTATGCTGTCAAGAACAGTCATTGTCTAGTGTCATATATTTCAAGTTATGTAACAGTTCATTAGTAACGCATATCTTCATTTCGCAACACCTGCCATGTTCACAGCGAGTTTGTAACCCCCAACCATCGTTGCAAATTCGCTTATTTTATTATTTTCTCCATTGTCTCCATTGTCTCCATTGTAATCACTTTTTGAGCAATAAAAACATTCTTTTGAGAGTGTCTACAACATGAGAAGCTAAACCCCAACACTGGGACAACGGAGGAAGATGGATTTCACTCTTGTGGTAATTTACTTAATTTTTTATTTACTTTTTGCACCGATTTTAAATGATTTATGATTTCTATTAATCAATTGTTATCTTGTTTGATAGTGTATGCTTAGTCTTAGGTGCTTTTGATACACTATGCTTGTAATTTACAATTGATGTTTTACAAAATCTATTTTGGCAAAGAATAGAGTTAATATTTCTTTTGTTTTGAGCTATAATTGCATAAGATTAATTTCTTTACCACTTGATAAGAAAAATAGTGAAATCCGAGTCCCAGTGAATTCTTCATCCCGTGACATATTTTGTATATATATTTTCTTATTTTTAGTATTTTCCATTATTTAAGTCTAAAATAAATCTCATCAAGTCCGAGTGAACTACAACTCTTCTTACCACTATCTAAAATTACATCAGTTAGGCATATTTAATTTTGGATAAAATATTTTCTCTGAAATTTGAAATTACGGTGGGATAAAATTGTATACCGGTATAATATCTATTTTATTTTTAATTTTCATGTTGGGACGACATTGTTACTCTGGATGAACACAAAATAGAAATAACATGCTTAAGTAAAACAAAAAGGTCATGTAACTAATCATATTCCTGGCCAAAACCTATTTGAACATAAACACTATTACCTACGGAAAAAATAAAATAAAGTGAACGCAAACAATGTCGAATTAGAGAAAAAAGCATCCCATGCCATAACGGCACGGGTTAAGCCCTAGTATCTCTACATAGATAGTGAGAGCGTGTGAGGCGGCGACAAGAGAAGAACCAGTAGCCGGAGTTCGATGATAGTTGTCTGACATTACCAAAATCAGATGGGGGTGTTTGATCGGAGTTTTAGGGAACCTTTACATATACCCTAGTGGATACTTTAATCTGATTCATAGCGTTTGTATTTACTGTTGGTCTCTAGTCTACACGTTTGCTAACTAGGATTTATTTATAAGAGGGAAAACAAGATAATATGTGTTGATTTTTCTAAGCAAGGTTGATAGGAGATTTATTTGAAAAGAAGAAACATATATTTATTTATTAAGAGTGTATTTTATTATTAGGAGATTAGGTTAGAATTTGACGTGGTTATGTGGTACTCAAGGAATCATGGAAAACAATTTGACTAATAAAAATCGGGATTGCCTAGTCCCAAATTTTGGTTGAAAATTTTCCTATTTGACTTCCATCTGTCGCGTGATTGGTCAAGCCATCTACTGCTTCATTTCCATCTTTGTAGTTGTGTTGAATAGCAGCCTGCGAGATCTGTCGTATTTTATTCTTTATTTCTTTAATCATCCCTGAGACACTTTGTGATTACTGATGGTTTAAACCATTATTTCTATTCAATATCTATGAGCACATCTATTGATGTCGAAGTGTGCTTAATTTTTTATGAAATGAATTTTATTTTCCAATTGTTAACTTGAGGTGTTTGTAACGATAAGATACAGTCGAACCTCGATAAATGAATGCTCTCGGGACCAAGAAAAAATATTCGTTTAGTGGGGTTATTTATTTATCGATAAACGAATATTTATTCACTTAGAAAATATTTTCTTAATTAAGAAGTTAAATTGTATAGGAGAAAATGTACAAGTATATCTAGGAAATATTGGTCAAAATTCTTATCTATAATTCAATTAACATTCATTTTCTTTTGAATTAAATGGTGTCATTTCTAATTTACGTCATAGAAATGTGATGGACGTCAAACATCTTTTGAATTATCCTAACGAGAATGATACAGTTGTGGAGTTTCCAACAGACAAAGAATTATTGAGTCAGTAATGAATAATGAGAATGATCCCGAACCAGATGATAGTAGCGTCATACCAAATGTGTCATCCAAAGATGCTTTTCAAGCGATGGTCACTTTAAAAAATTACTTGCTACAACAAGAGAAAAATATTCCAGAAATTGTGCAAGCATTGCATAAACTTAAGGATACAGTGCGTTTTGGTTTGGGTGGAAGAAAAAGACAATCAACCATAGATGATTTTTTTTTAATTCATTCGTACATATATTTTTTATGTAAAATTTTTTGATTATGTATTTTGGTTTATTTTTATATAATTTTTATATATATAATTCAGTGATTATTCGTTTATATTTCTACATGGCCTTTAAGGATCTAATTTTTTTTATTCATTAATGCATTAAGAGAGGTTATTCATTTATCACCTTGGCCCAAGTCGGGACCAGAGAAAATTATTCATTTGGTGAGGTTATTCATTTATCGAACATTCGTTTATCGAGGTTCGACTGTATACTGGACTTGAGACTAATAATCTGTAAATGTTAACACAATGATATTTACACTATAAAGAGCTAGATTATGTTCAGACACTTGGTCCTGGATAGATTATGTTCACGACAACATTATGTAGACCATTTAGCACATCAAAATGGGCGAAATTGATTACACCCATTGTTTAAATATTTTGTTCTTGGAATAGTTGAGGATGTGATGAAGTGCAGAAGATTCTCAGAGTCTGTCTCGAAGAGAAATTTTAGTCATTGCCTTTTTGTTGTTGTTCTTGATACCAAAAGAAGAGCCCAAGTTTATGTAGTTAAAGCAGTCGTAATTCCCAGAGGTTGAGCTAAAACCATTACACTTCGTGCATCGGAGTCCCTGAAAATAAAACCCGCACCTACGAAACTCGGGTGACTCCTGACTACCCCATCTGTGTTTATCTTAATCCATTTCATGTTCAGGGTGGACCATCCTACCGAGATCCTTTTGGTGCTTCTTGATTGGTTGTATATCGGTGAATCTCCTGGTAGCACCGGAGGTAAGGATTCTTGGGTCGCGGAGAATTATTGATGTTGTTTTTGAGCCCAAGCTAAGATTTATTCTGACGTTGATTGTTTTTCTCGGAATATTAGTTCATTCCTAGCCAACCATAAGGTCCAGAGTAGAAAACAGAAGGATGAGATGACATATATTGGTGTTGATTGTTGTAGAAGTTGGGAAATGGTTGTTTGAGGCATTAACGCATGGTTGGAGTTTGCTGTGGTTGAGAGCTGAGTGAGTAAGGTATCCCAAGATATATTCGCAATTGGGAAATAAAATAGTAGGTGAGTCCTTGATTCCGAATTAGTGTTGCATTTAGGGAAAATGTTTGAGTTGGTCAGATGTATGTGATTTAGGAGATAGAAGGTTGGTAAACCTTCATTGATTGTTTTCCACAAGAAAAGCTGATTTTTTTTTTGTGGACACGGTAAAGTCCACGGGAATTTGGTAGGTGGGAGTGGGGTTTGAGTAGGTTAACCGTGGGTTAGACATTTGTATCCCAATGAAGTAGTGTATTTTCCAGATTTTGAGCGTGGCCAGATAATTTTGTCTTGGGAGAGGAAGATGTTTATGATTTTTTGGGCTATAATATTGAGAAGGGTGTTTAATTTTTCCTGAATCCAGTTATGAGATATCAGATCAATGATATCAGCTACCCTGCAGAACATTGTGCTGGGTTCAATTTTGGGAAGTTTGGAATCCAGTTGGCTTCTATTGGTGTTGATAACCTATTCCCAATATGATGAAACATCAGTTGTTGCATAGTATAAATGATGGATGCAAATTGTCTCCATTGAGTGTTGGAAGAAGATGCGGTATGGTATCAATGCCTTGTAGAATTGGTTGATGAGCAAGATACTTTTCAGTGAAAATTCTTCCACAAATAAAGTTAGGTTGTTCATGCAAGCTCCAAATTATTTTCATTAGAAGAGCCTTGTTATGATCACTGCTTTTCCTTATGCCTAGCCCTCCTTCAGATACTGGTTTTGTTATTTTATCCCAACCACTAGGATGAAGCTTTTTAACTGAATAATCATGTCACCAGGAAAACAAACTGGGTGATACGATATATTTGTATGTGGACATTGATGGGTAGATTTTGTGTTTGCATAATGTGGTTCGAGGTGTGGGTTAGAGAGGTTATAATGACCATCGGTCTTCCTTATTAAGTTAAACATTTTGTCATCTATCATTTTGCTTTTCGATCTAGTCTTCAAAGAAGAGGTGCAAAGGTGTGATTAGATGTTCTTTCTTGATGAATTGAACTCCTAGATAGATAAAGGGATATGATGTGGCCGACATATCGAAGTATTATTGTAAATCACTCAACTAGTTCGGGTCCAATCTCGGATGATGGATAATTACATATTTGGAATTATTAATTACATGGCACGCCAAAATACTATAAGAATGAAGTAGGTTCTTGAGTTGTAGGTTACTCTAGTCGGGGGCTTTGAATGTGATTAGAAGGTCGTCAACATATATTAAATGTGTACTGGGTGGTCTTTTTTTTTATATGTTGAGTCCTCGAACTAGCTTTTGACTTCATAGGTTTCCCAGATTTGTCGATGGGATTTCTGCACATATTATGAAAATATAGGAAAAAAATATGGGTCTCCTTGTCTACTCTTGTTGGGTTGATGTATCCATGAGGTGTACCATTTATGTTGATCGAATATGTAACAGTTGTGACACATAACATAATGTAATCAACAAAGGTCAATGGAAATCCTAGCTTGGTGAATACAGTTTTGATGAATCCCCAATCTAAGTTGTCGTAGGCTTTCTGAATATCCAATTTGAGAGCTATTTTTGAATCCTTAGTAAGGCTTGAGGTTCTGATATGGTGGAATATCTCTCTAAAAATTTCTATGTTATCATGAATTGATCTTTGTGGTACAAAGGCACTTTGTTAGGGGCTTATATTAATAAAGGGAGTAAGGGTCTAATTCGATTAACTAGTATCTTTGTTATGATTTAATATGTGACGTTACATAGCCCCATGAGTCTGAATTGTGAAGGCTTTGATGGATGATCCACTTTATGTATTAGCGTTAGGTTTGTGTGATTCATGAGCGAATGCATATTAAAATCATTCAAAAACTTTGAACCATAGCTATCAATTGTGAGTGAGTTGTTTCCTAGAAAACTTTAAAAACCTTACTTTTGTAACCATCTGGATCAGGAGCACTCTCACAATTTATGGAGAATATGGCTTGCTTGATTTTCGCTGCAGTTACCTCCTTAGTGAGTAGGTATGACTGTTTGGGAGTTAATCTTGAATTGATACTTGGAAAAATATCTTCATCTATTTGTGTAGGTGGGGTCATGCATTGTTGAGGATAATGATCAAGAATGAGTTGAACAACGTCCTCCTTCTTACTAAACCAATTATTTTGTGGGTCTTGAAGCTGTTGTATATTATTATAGGACCTTTGAATGGTTTCTTTAGTGTGGAAAAAGATTGTATTGAGATCGTCTGATTGTAACCATTGAATTCTGGTTCTTTGATGCCAATATGTTGTGTGACATTGTAGCATCTCTGTATGGTCGATTCTTAGCTGCTTTCCTGAGCCAACCAAAATTCCAGTTCGTTACCAGATTGGGTAGACACTGATGTTGAGAAATTTTTGTCTTGGTCGTCAATTTCTTGATCATAGTTGGAAGGTGGCCAAAAGTTTCCTTATTCCATTCCACTAGATTTTGACCGATTGTTATGGGTTTCAATTGAAGGTCAAGGGTAGGTTCGACATCTTGTTGTTGTACCCATACCGATTCAACCACTTTCTTGAGTTGCGGATGAGTGAGCTATATGTGTTCAAATTTGTAATTTTTTGTTCCCTGCCAATCTATTGCTTTCTCTTGTAATTGGATTGGCGCGTGATCAGATGCTATTCTCGGAATATGAATAACTGTTGTATGTGGATTTGTAGTACGCCAATGTTGGCTTGCCGGGGCTCTATCCATTCTCTATAAAATGTTATATTTACCCGTTTGGTTATTTGTCCATGTGTAAGGGTCACCTCGAAATCCCAAATCCATAAATCCCATCTGGTCCATTATTGTGGGGATAGGTTGAGATTGAACATAAGTTACTTTCCTTTTTCTTTTTCTTTTTATGATTGATCCAGAATGTCAATGAAGTCTCCTAGCAGAAGCCAATGCATAGACGGGTTAATGTTTTTGAAAATTGATGGGAAGTCCCTCCAGAGAATTTTCCTCATATCTGGGTGTTGTGGGCCATAAGTACCCGTGCAAAGCCATGGTTGTTCAGGCGGTGGTGGACTTGTATGAATTTAATTTTGTGAGTGAAGTAGTATTTGGATGTTGAGGTTACCATCCCACATGAGACAGAGATCTCCCCGCCTTCCAATTTTTAGGAACCTAAGGGATTATGCTAGGTTTCTCATATGATGATCATTAGCTAAGGTTTCAGAGAAGAATAAAATGTTTGGCTTGTGAAGGGAAACTATCCCTCTTAGACGTTGAATAGATATTTAGTGGTTTATACCTTGAAAATTCCAAGCTAGGATAGTCATTATCAAGGATTAGTTATAGAGGTTACAGTAACATATGTAGATGAAAAGAGGGAGTAGTGCACCAGTAGAGATATAAGAAACAGTTATATGGGCCATGCTGCTTAGGACAGGGGACAATGGGCTTAGAGCAAACCGAAGAAGGCTATTATGAAAATGAAGCTGTTGGAGATAAGGATGTTTTGGTTCAAGGGAGATACATGGTATGATTATGTATATAGATGGATGAACTTTCAAATCATCAATTACAATACTCAAAAGAAGTAGATGACTTCCAAACTGATTACGATTTTAGATATTACAGATAACTACTTATATGGGTTAGTACTTTTCAAAGTCCATATCAGTTCTAAACACAAAGAAAACTGAAAGCAGTGTGAGGAAATGTTATTGAGCACAAGAAAGAGAGAAATAACTATAATGATTAGCTTACACCAACTAATATATATAAACAAAGGATTTGATATTTCTACTATATTAGCAAATGGATAAAAAGCAGGCAGAATAATACATTAACTTCCAACAACTACCACAACAACTTTAAACACTGAAAGTACTTTACATGGTTACATATAAATATTTATAGGAATAAGCATTCATGTAATAACAATTAAAACTTTAAGAGTAAAGGAGTAACTGAACTTGGAACGTGAGAAATATAATAGGGGTGGAGTAACGTATTTTTTATCCTATTACAGAAAAATTGAAATACACATTCAAGTTAACCTATTTAAGATAAACTCTGGATAAGGATTATGATAGCATAAGAGTGACAGAAAAAGTAGAAGAAGTAATACCATAATTATAAGAACTCATACAAATATTGTAAGAGAAATAAGAATACAATTCTAGAGTAGGATAGATTGATTAGCTAGGCATGAGATTTGAAAATTTAGAGAAGCCAACATGTAGTTATTAGAATACATAAATTAGGAAGCATTTTTCAAATTGAAACACACAAAAGAGTCAGCTAATTGAATATATTAGAAAAGATTAATGAAAGTATCTGTAAGAGATTATAATGTAGATCAAATTTAGACAGAGCAAACAACATATAGACTAAGACCCTGCCAAATTATTAAGGTTAATAAGGTATACAGAGCAACTAAACTACAAATAAATAAGATGTTCTGGTATTAATTTAATATTTAATGAGTGCAAATGAAGCAAGAGTTTGTTCAGGATAATAGGTGTACGCGACATGAAAGAATAGTGATATCGGACAATTATTCCAAATTTAGTTGTAACTGGTAAAATCAAAGGTAAAAAATGTAAGCAGTTTCAGCAATGTAAATGCAGATAGAGATGAAAGAGTGCGTGAAAAAATTTGCAAGCAATCACACAAACTCTACGACTAGTAAAGGAGATTAATACTATATTATACAGGTACACATTCAAGATAGAAACTTTACCAAAAAAGATACAACGAGAAGCTAAGGGATAACTAATATGGTACAATACTAATTCCTGGTAATCCTATTAACTGAGCTAGAAACGAATTTATATTGACAAAGACGACAAGCATATATATATATATATAAAAGGAGCAACGACAAAAAAAGGGTGGAGTAACCACCAGGATAAACATCTAAACACTAGAATAATTGATCTAGATCAATGCAACTACTAACTTATAATTAAATAAATCATAATGGTTAAAGCCAAAAGTTGGTATGTAGGTAGGTATATCCACCGACCCTGAAGAGTCATTGATATATGGATGTGGCAGTTCCATAACCGTGGCAAAGTGATGATATTACTGGCAATTATTATTAGATGTTGTAGGAGATGCTTGATGTGAAGAACTTTCACTTGCAGATAGTAGTAGATCTGGTGTGGTCTCCGAGATAAAAGGTGATGCAGAGGTTGATTGGTCCATGAAGGCAGACTTGAACTTCTTGCTAGGTTGATATTGAACAGTCCATTGTTCAACCTCATCGGATGACACTCTTCTAGATATATTAGCGCCTGAGGAAGAACTAATTCCTGAGTTGAAAAGATATGATTGTTGATCCGGGTTTTGTCTTTTGAGGGTGGACTTGAAAGAGAAGTTGAATGCTTGGTGATGTTTTTATCCAAAATGAACTCAGATTATTCAATGTATGAGACTAAGAAGTTGGAAGGGATGAATTGATGGTGATGAATAGAAGGCTGAGAATGAGATAGTGGTGAAAGCATAGATTGCTGCTCTAAACCTTGATTTTCATTTTCTCCCATAATCCAAGCATCGGATATTGTTCTTTCCGAATCATAAGAAGTAGTATCTGAATGAAAAACCATGAAGTTTGTATCCTTCACCATCTGAGAAATAAATTGTTGAGTTATCTTGGCCTGAGGAAGCCATGGATGGAATATGATCTGAATCCCAGAGACTCCAATCACTATCAAGTACCTCTATGTCGATATTGTGACACATTTCTTGAAAATAACCATCATCATGGTTATCATCAATCATATGTTCAATCTATAAGATTAGGGTTTTGCTGAATAGGTTGAGGGGGTGCTGGAATATGAATCTCTTGGTTATTGAGTAAGAACAAATCAATACAATAGCTGCTGAAAAGTTTGGCAATTTCTTGATATACAAATTCAATCCAGTTGGTACCTTTAAGATCATTAAGAGCAAGAGTACCAAATTTGAGAGGATTATAGAGGTTAAGTCTGAGCTTAATTTTCATGGAGTTATAACCATTATGAGAGGGTATATGGTCATCATCGCCAATGAGTTCTCCTAATATGAATGTGTTTTCAATGACATTAACTATTTTGGCTTGCTCAAGATATAGGTTATGAAGGGCTATTTGAAAATCCTCATAGCTCATAGAAAAATTATCAGGAAGGATAGCTAATCTATATAGATTTGAATCATAAAAATATCTCCACACACCACTCGGTTCCATGCCTTAGTACCTTAAACATTTCATGATGACATTCAAATTTAATAAGGTAAAAACCTCTACCAAGTTTACTAACATAGAGATCACCATACAATCACCACCTGACCCTTAAAGCATTTCTTTAAAAAAAGGAATTTTTATCCATTTTTGTTAAAAAAAACTACCCACTAATTGAGTTGTCCACTATCTAACATGAATAAAGGTATTCTTACAATGATTATTAAAATGATTAATGAAGTAAACATCTCTGGATCCATGACTAGACATAGAGAACCAGAAGAAAACTAGAATTTTTTAGGAAAACCAGTAAGTAAACACACTAAGGCAAAGAACATAGAGATATTAGAGAGGAGATGAGCAAAAAGCAAAAGGATTGAAGGGTATTTATAGGGGTTTTGAGCAAATAGAATATTGAATTTAAGAACAAGATGATTGCAATTCAATAAAGTTTAGATACACAGGATTGAAAAAGAATTGCAGGAAACAGGGAGTTACGAATGTGATTTTAAATGGTTACAGCAAGAAAAAAAACTCAAAGCTTACCTGTATTTTTGTGAATTTGCCACCTAATTTTTTTCATTTCTAAGATTGAATATAAAAATTCTTCTGAAAAAGGTGAGATCATCCATGAGATGAACAATGAACCTTGGAAATTGATTCGTAGATCATCTTCAGCAGAGACAAACGATAAGGAAAACCTCATGATGAACCTTTAAAATCTAATGGAGCAGGCTCAGATGAAAATCCATGAAAGAGAACCAATCAAAATTAGAGATCAAGAATTGATCGTGTTATCTATCATCAGTGTAGGGGGGTAGAAAGTCTTCTGAATTTTGATTTTGGGGATTTAATCAAGAGAGATTAAATCAGGAAATTGAGTCCTACAACATCGATAATCAGGGTTAAAAAGAAAGATAAGCCAGTTGAATATCAATTGTCACACCCAGTAAATTAATTGACTACATCGTGAAAGGGCCGGTGGATACGAAGATTTAGTTTTTTGGAGTTGAAGGATTTCATGGTTGAATTGAATTGGGAATCTAGGGTTTTGAAGAAACCTATTATTATGCTTATTCCAATGCACCAGTTAAATGCCTTTATTTGACACTTTTCCCCCACTTTGAGTATGGGAAAATAGCAAACGTAACTATCTAAGTGTCAGATATACCACTTAGGCCAACGAGATAGATTCTTTAACGAGTGGTAGATATTTATCGTTCGATGGTCTTAAACCCGCTCGACCGTCAAAAGAGCGCTAGCGATAGGTTTTACATTGTTCATTTCTATGATCATCACTAAGTTATTTATCATCCAACGGCCAGAATTCCTATTAATACTCCACTTTAAATTCATTTCAACTGACACCAAAATTTCTCAATCTCTCACTCTTCTACTAATCTATAACAAGATAAACTAATCACACATTTTATATATTTCTTAATTTCCTGTAATATGACTTCCCAATATCATGGCAAGAGTAGCAGAACTAACAAAATACGGGGTTCAAAACTCGATGTCACCGAAGATGAATATATTTGTCATGATTATGTTTATTTTACCCTAGATTGTATCGATGGTGCACAACAACATGGTAGCACCATAGGGATAACATATTTATATAATATCAATAACAAACCTTGAACATCAATGATTGTGATGCAAATGAGTTGCACTGACGTATATGTTAAGTAAAACCGGTAAAATAAATTGTAAAAATTAACTTCCTTCAGTAGAAAAAGGCCCCAACAAGCTATCAGAGTTGACAGAATTAATGCCCTACTACAAGGTCTGGGTAACCCAGTGTAACGGGCTTAAGATCAGTGATTTTTCCCTCCCTCTAGGTTGTGCCTCCTTTCTTTTGTGCTTCATTCACATAATCTATACCTTCTTTTCTCAAGGGGGGAAAAAAAATCCTCTCATTAGGTTTTTGTTGATGTTTTTTCAAGTTTGGGCGGGCAAACTAGTATGGCCTTACATCTTTGCTGCAATCTAGTGGTCCATTTGGGGTGAAAAAAACCAAGAGCTTTTTGAGGGATTAATTTCTAAGCCTTCTCACATCCAAGAAAGAGAAGGGAGGAAGTAATTTTATTTTGCACTAGTCACAGTGCAGTTGTACCAACATCATCCAAAATTATCCAAGAATAAAATTAGTTCTTGGTTGGTTAATTTAGAATTGAAAAATATGGAAAGATGCGATTTAAACCCACAATCTTTATAAAAAAATAACAAATGACTTTGCACTATACATGCAATGGCAGCTGTTGAAGAAAAAGGTTCATGAGTAATAGACTTGGCGAACATTCATTGGATACGTATACGTAGAATCACGATCTTCAAGCACCTTCTTTGCGAAAATGGCATAAGTAGCTTCAGTTGGATGAGCCACATCCCAAAACACATACTTGGAACGGTCTTTACAAACTAATGGCGCTGGACTGGCCATTCCTAGAGTTGGATCCGCCAGTAACTTAACACATCCAGTTTTGAAATCCTCTAAACCTGGTTAAAATTCACAAAGATAGACAAGATTAATAATACTCATTTGTCAAGTAGTTAATCTTGAATTTACGTAATTAGATATCCAACTAACGTACCGTAAGACAAATAATTATCGAGAATATGAGATAACACTTTGTAGCTATCTACATGTACAAAATTTGGATTCAACGAGATTCGAGTTCAACTCCATGAGTAGGCTCTTCAATTTCTCGTTGAATAACATTGCTGCATTATTCATGGCACTTCTGCAAGAATCACCGGCTGTATACAGAGCTCTTTCTAATGGAATGCAACCAACAGGTCCAACATTTACAACAACAATCTTTCTTGCATCCATTTCATACAGTCTCTACATATAGTGACCATGAGAATGAAGGAAAAAAAAATCAGGCATTTTCATAAACGTGTATTGGAACGAAGAAACGAAAGGGATTGAGTAATTCATCTTACTGTAGCTGAAGTCTGAATTTAAAGATCATTGAATCCACGAACATTCCCGGGGATTCCAACATTTGCTTAGGTATTGAAATAACTGGAGTGAAGTAGTTGTCAATGAAATCATTGGAACCCACTACAACAGCGAAAAGAGCCTTTTCAAGAAGTTTCCTGGAACCACCATAACTGAGATTCGAGATTATATAGTTCCTTGTATTTGCAAAGTAATCGACTTGTGCATCCATGTTGATCGTATTACCCTACATAATTAAATATTGCTTACATTTTAATCCCCAACACTAGCACCTTGTTTGTTTGCAGCTGACTCGGCATCTGAATCTGAGTCAATCCCTGACTCGGGCTGAGTCAGCAGTCAGACCGTTTGTTTTGCATTTTGAGTCAGATCTAACTCGACCCCTGACTCAGACGTAACCCCTGACTCAGATTCATTTGAGTCAGGTAACAAATACCTCTGACTCATGGAACCAAACCACTGACTCACATAATTTTGAGTCAGATGAGTCAGATCTGACTCGAAACAAACATATCGAGTCAGATCCATATGAGTCAGGTGATATCACTCAGATCCAGATGACTCAGATCCAGACGACTCAGATGAGTCAGGAGTAAACAAACATGGTGTAGGATATATCGAAGAGATCCATCAGCCTTATGAATTACGTACTAAGATAGCGCCAGTTTCGCTAAGAATTCCAGCACCACCACAAGCATAATTGACAAGAACGACATCTCCAACTGTAGTTGGATCCAAGTAAGGAGGAACATAATCTTTCACTCCCAACTCT